>OX453037.1:21219920-21819920 GCA_949699805.1 Tromatobia lineatoria
TTTTTGGGGGTTTTGATGAAAGTAAATGAACATTCGAGTGAATACCATTTTAGGAAGTTTTTTTTCGTTTCATTGTAGGGCAACGAAATAAGTAAACAATGGCCGGACATGTCTTCCGCCTTCGGACGATTCTTTATTAAGGTTTATTATGGTTTAAATCATCAAAAAACTAAAATCGGCTCTCAGAACCGTATCTACAATTCTTAAATGATTTTTTGAGTATGAACTTGTTTATTTGGCGAATTCTAGCTCATATTTAAAAAGATTGTACTTATCGGCTTATTTACATTCGTCAAAAGTGATTATATCAGGAATTGTTATGGTACTAATCTCGTATCTCGATCTCCGTAATCTCGATCTCAAACAATTTCATGAGTATACAAATTTTGATCGCATTCGTTTGGTCTCGATCATTTGGCGAAAACCTAAAAATTGAAAAACGTTTAACCTTAAACAGAGTGTCAACCGCTCACAATTTTGAAATTTCGTTGATGTTGACATTCTATGGAGATCCGAAGTTGAAATTGTCAACTTTCACCTCGTTTGGAATCATATCTGGTCGATAATTATCCACTCACAACAAAACTGACATGTTGTCCATTGGTAATTAAAAAATTCCATGGCCAAACATAAAAAAACCTTAATAAACTGGGTTTTTATGATTCCACTGATAAAGTTTGAGTTACTGACGAAAAAAAAGTTGACAGTTTTATGATCAGCCGGATATTTCTCAAACATCCCCAAATTACAGATTAGTTCACATCTCGACCACGTGACTGCGCTTCAGTCGCAGACTGATGGTAAGTTTTTCCGGGTAAGACAGGAATTTTTTTTTAGGAGTTACCCAACTTACCATCAGTCATGGAAACCCCTAGAGCTAATCGATGGTAGAGATATTATTTGGTGGACTTGTAATTCAGAGAGTTTCTCTCATGGTACAGATGTTTTTTAGGAAAATGAATTATGCTAAAAAATCAACAAGTAGAATTGCTTATGAAATTTGTTGCTTTCGATTAAATTAAAATTAAAATTATGTTATGAAAATTCACTCTACCATGGAACATTTCATATTCTTCGCTCGCTTTATGATATGTTGATAAAGTAAACCGATATTTAATGTACGCATCGAATATTTGTCCTTCACAAACGGAACAATTTATATTATTACCTTTAGGTGGAATTGCAATTAGAATTATATTAATTTCATGTTAATTTACTGTATGATGCAATATATTTCGAGAATATTACGCTCTATGTGAGAAATGGATAATATAAATTGATGTTTGATTAACGAATCTCATTTGTTGGCTTCATAAATAATAAAGCTTCATAATAAGCCGTTTAGTCAATGTAGTACATTGGAATCATTTATTATTCTATCTGTGAATATCCGAGTTAATTTAAAGGTAATTTCGATAAACATATAGTGGAATGTTGAAATTTATCCACGTTTCGTGCTGGAAATCGCACAGGTACATATTGCGCGTTATTCGCTGAAAATAACCGAGTTATGGTGATGTCCAGAAAAAAAGACTGTAAAATACAGGAACCGAACTTCCGCCGGGCACGTTATCAAATTTTCGGAAGCAATTAATCAAGGGCATAATGAGCCATGAAATCGTTCTACATTTCTGCACATGCGCGTTATCTACGAAACTGGTTTTTTTACGAGGCAACGTGGAATTGAAGACTCTGATTCGCTTGAATTCGTTGAAATACAGATATTCTTACGCGGGAAAATATAGGGATTTTAATTTGAGTCGAAAACAGGATGATATTTATTCACTGAGAGAAATCGTCATAGTACACTTAACTATAAAGTGACAACTATAGATTTTTAGTCCTTTTATAGTTACGGAGACTATAAAAATAGTTGTGACAACTAATTAAGTGGTAACAACTATGTTTGTACCAACTACAGACGAATAGTTGTCACTTTATTGTTACTAAGACCATAATTTTCTCTCAGTTTTTTGTTCTCAAAAACGTGTCTAATTTTAAAAGCTTTGGCTTGAAGAGGAAATTCGTTATCTCGAAATCGGTATATTTTTTTTTTTAAATCACGTGCGATAGTAACTTGTATACAGGGCAATCCACGTTCAGACTAGGTTTTCACCTCGACCACTCCGATTTAGCTCATAATTTTATCTAGGCTTAGTTAGACCCTGAAGTACGCAAAAAAATTGTTTTTTTATTTCTTTTTTCATCGCATTTTGTTTAAAATATATTTTTAAGGTGACATATCGAATGTCATAATTTAAAAATCTGAAAAAATTCGAAAAAATACTTTGTCTTATAACAAAATCATCTAGCTTATAGCCAAAGTGGGGAAGATTTTTCTTCTAACAGTTTTTAAGCTTTCCTAATTTAAAAAATATTAAAAAATATGAAAAAATAATGAATCTACTACAGGCGATTGTGTCAATGTTTATTTATGTGAAACCGCATTTTTTCAGATTTTTTTCATATTAAAAAAAAATTTCAGACTTATCTGAATTATGCAAATTTTTTTTAATATTTTTTTAAAGCGGAATATCGAATGCCATAATTTAAAAATCGCATTCTGTGGATTTCACTAAGAATTATGTATCCTCACAGATCATAGTTTGTTTCGTTACGCAAATATTTTATTTGTTTACAATGGTTTGCCTTTTGATAAGATTGTGCACCTTATATTCAGACGATAAAGAAAACAACGTTTTTTTCATACCTTCTGGCTCAGGTATAAAACAATGTTGCTTCTGAGTATCGGGAATTATTTTACAAACCTCTCATGCAGATCCTTTTTGGTAGTCTCGTAATCCTCAACTCCTAAAAATCTTTTAGGTTGTAGGGAGAGAACATTACCGTCCATAGCTGAAAGATTCTCAGGAGTTGAGGATTACGAGGCTGCCAAAAGGAGTTGAAAGTACAAACATGTTGATTCCTTCCCAGCGATAATTGATAAGCCCACGAAACCTTTCTTTTCTTCTCGCAATTCAATGAATCGCTATTGTATGTACATTGCATGATATTGCTATATTATCCAGGAATATACAAGTTGATCCTCGGTCAATTCAAACAAAGCATACGCTTGGAATTACAAAGGTAATTTTCAAGAACTGTTTTCTTGTATGTTGTATTAAGTATTCGCTCAAACACGTATGGCAATTTTTTCGCTGGCACTTGCTGTCTTATCAGTAATTTCTAGAGCAAGAACGCGTAAGTAGTCAAGTGCAAGAAGGGTTATTGAAATTGAAACATGTAGAAATGTACAATTGGCCCTGCACTGGGTATGTGTTAGTGGCCAGTTTCTCGGTAATGGCACGTTAACAGAAATCAGCTGGCTGATTCCTGGATAACAACCGGATGATAACTTGGGCCCAGTACTGGTAGTTGTGTACGGCCGAGTACTAGGGATTCGCGGAAAATTCGTCGAAAACAATTCATCGAAAAAACAATTGGTCGAAAACAATTCATCGAAAAAGCAATTGGTCGAAAATCAATTCATCGAATAACAATTCGACGAATACAATTAATCGAATAACAATTCATTGAAAAAAATTCATCGAATAGCACTTCATCGAATAGCAATTCATCAAATAGCAATTCATTGAATAGGAATTCATCGAATAGCAATTCATCGAACAGCGATTCATCGAACAGCGATTCATCGAACAGCGATTCATCGAACAACAATTCATCGAACAGCGATTCATCGAACAGCGATTCATCGAACAGCGATTCATCGAACAGCGATTCATCGAATAGCGATTCATCGAATAGCGATTTATCGAACAGCGATTCATCGAACAGCAATTCATCGAACAGCAATTCATCGAATAGCCATTCGACGAGATGTTATTTCTATCAATTATTTTATCATTTTCTATCAATTATTTTAATCAGGGGGTGGATAAAAATGTTAAATCCGTGTATGACGGCTCAAGGCGTGGGTTCTTGTCCGATAATCTGTATAAATTGCGCGGGTACACACGATCCATGCAAGCGAGGAGTATTGTGTATACAGCCGCTGAACGATAATCAAATACAAGAGACGATGGTCGAGCCGCGCGTGTACGTATTTCGAGGTATGGGCGTATCTATCTGTTTGCTTGCATATAGTGACAGCGGAGGATTACACAGACAACAGAGGAAGCGCGCAAGCGTTGACGAATCGGCCAGCGCACGTCGTATAGTATATATGCCTGACGCGTACGTTTATATAATGGTAGCGGTGCGGGAAAGTGAGACCATTGAATCGTCTCGACTGTCAGAAGTCACACCAACGGAGCAAAAATGCGCATCGCAACATTGTCACTCGACTTCGGTCTCCTTCTTCTCGTGTTTGTCGCACTCCTTCACACGCAAGGTAAGCGTTTATTTATTTTCTATCCTCGTGGTTTCTTGCAACGCATCGGTTTGTTATTATTTAGCGGAAAATTAACAATCAATAATCGGCAAAGAAAAATTGCTTAAAATTTTTTTTTCACATGTTGTTTTAATTGCATTTCGAATTATGTTATATTTAACATTTATTTACATGTATTTGTGAGTATACTTTTTTTAGACGTCTATTTGGAAATCGAAATCAAAGGAATTGTTTTTTTTAAATCACGTATGAGTTGTTATCATGTTTTTTTTTTGGCAACTTTCATTTACATTCTCTAGACATGTAGTATTTTGCTAATGCTGAATACATAATTACAGTTATACGTAGACATCATATCAATCAATCAATGGTGAAAAAAAAATTATCGTTAATTAACTAGATTTTGAATTTATTGTTCAGTGGGAAACTTAAATAATATCGCATTTGCTTTTAGCTATTTATGTTAATACTTTTTATAGATAATCATAGACAAAACTAAATAAACTCATTTTTTATTATATTGCACAAGTTGTTTTCGTGTGTTATGTCAATTGATACTTAGAAGAAAGTGTTGCGACATCGTCAACTGTACAAGTGAATGACCCGAATAAGTTATAACTCTAACACGATACAATTTATTGCTTATGAAACAATATACCTGGAGAATTTACAAAAGTGATTTAATAAGTTGTTATGATTCACTTATTCAACGAAGCTTTATACAGCGCTTCAATGAAGAAAATAATTTATACTCATAATAAAATTGAACAATTGACAGTATGGTAGTTTTTGTCACAGAGAACGATGACACGTCTATAAAGTATAGCAGAACTTTATAGCCTTTTGAAATATTTATCAATAAACGACTGCTCCATGTTACGTATTTACCATATCACAAACAATAGAATTCTTCATGTTATAAAATCGAATCATGAAGAAGGTTCGCAAATATTGTACGAAAATATTTACGTGTTCGTTGATTTGGGTTAAATGCCACCAATAATCACCAATTTGATAAATTTATTGGCGTCGAAAGTCCTAAATGAATGGCAGAGAGAGTCGCACACATTAATAGCTATATTTATCGATCGAAAGTTTTTTTTTCTCCGAGAATGTTTGAGACACGAGCCTGCGCTCAATATATACATATATAAGAAATTCCCTGATGTCGGGTGTTGCGATTATCATATTGAGAGATGAGGGATTCCCCATCCGCTGACGCGTCTATCTTTCGTCTCGTTTAACGCGAAAGTGGATAATACCGTACGTTGTCAGACTGCTGCAAACACCTTAAGGATGTATGAAACTTATAGTCCCGCCAAAAGTGAGTTTTAGAGGCAATTTCGATCACTTCCTGATGGGATAAAAATCGGAAAAAAATAATACATATAAAACTTGCTGAAAAGATTGATTTCGCATAATAATAATCCCAAAATTTTATTAACAAATTGGTGAAAAAAACAATTGTTCGACAAACAATCAGTCAACCTAACTTTTTTTCTAATGAAAATGATATGTCAATTTATTTGAATGCATACGAATTTTCTCAGATTTTTTCTGAATTGTGATTTTTTTTTTTTTCAATGCGCAAAATATAACAAATTTTGGATATGCGACTTACAAATAAATCTTGAGTGAAGTAGATGGCGCACATTTTTGAAAAAAAATATGCGCGAGGTAACATATCTATCTATCTATCTATCTATTTTTTGGAACCGTGATTCAACAATAAGATTTCTGTTATAGACTTTTTTTAACAGACCCATATATTAAATATTACCATTAACCTTTTTTTATTGGTATGTATTGTTATTATTTTTATTCAGGTACCACCGCTGCACCTGAATCTAGCTGCGACACAATATGTGTGAGCTCTGATAAATGTGAATATCCAATGGGTAGAGGAGTCTGCGGAAAATCCGGGGAAACCTGTTGTTCAGTCCGTAAGTATAAAATAACAAACTTGTATTTAGAATAAAGAATAGAATTTTTTTATTTAATTGAGGCATTTACCAATTATTAACCACTGCCACAATTGACCAAAAAATACCAAATAGGTAAATATATGTCACTATTTATTTGCAATAGCGATATTTGAATCCTTATTTAATTTATAAAAATTGTATGAAACATTTTTTTCTTAAGTACTACAACCTTAATATATCGTTTAGCTCGGTTTTTGGGATTTTGGGTAAAAAATCGATAGCCACAATCGAAAATATTATTGAAACGTGAATAATAACAATAATAGCAATAAAGTGAGTAACGGTAATAAAGGTCAGAAATCAATTTGGAATTGAACAAGTTTTTAATCTTATCATTTATTAGCCTCGTATAATCGAATGACTAACACGAAGTATAATATAGTAATTTAATAGCTTAGATAGAGCATGGAAACATAAACCGCACCAAATCACGCATTGCTTAGGAGTTTGGTATCGAAAATTAATTTCTGTCGTATACCAATAATCCATCAGTCGACCAGCTATAACCCAAGGCTTTTTTATAATACTAGGGTTAAGCGCCCGAGTCTCTTCATGTCAGTTGACATCTCACATGAACAAATTCAATACATGAACTTGGTCCAGATCTCAGTGTGTCTGACGACACCACCGACGAATCAGACTGTGTTTTAACCCCTAACAATGAATTTCGCATTTATCAGCCATGAACTTTTTGAAGAGGTTCGGTGACGACTATCGAAGTCAAATCAGTGCTAAATTTTTGAAATTTTATTCTTTCAATTTTCATGCATTAAAAACAATAGTGAAGGATGATTCGTGTTCAAGTATGTATACTTAATCCAGTAAAAGATCAATAGTCACGAATTTGCATTAAGATTAACCGATTAACTTTTTTTTATCGACTTTATCTATTTATTTTAGCAATTGTGAAAAAATTCCGCCACGTTTTTCTTATCAGATAAAATTTTAATCACTAGATTCAAAGCGCGCGAAAACAAGACATGATTTAAATTATTTATGATTGTTGGTTTATGTTTTTTCCGCCGTGCATGAAAAATTGATATTTATATAATACATTAATGTATTATATTTAATCAATTATTTATTATTATTATTATTATTCTGTATTTATTATTATTAATAACCAAATTATTGGCTTTTATACCTTGGACTAACACTGTAGAAATTTATTGGTTGATCGATTGGAAGAAAGGATCAATGATTCAATTGATAAACTCATTGATGTACATTTTTGAATGTTTTAGTGAAAGAGGAATTCAGAACCGAATGCAGTCATCATGGTGGTGTCTGCATGGATGATTGTAACGCTGCCCTGGTCCGTAAAGCAAACGACTGTCCTGCTCATGAACAATGTTGCGTCCTGGTTTGAAACCGAAATAAAACCAGATGCCAAAATCCCTTCAGAGCTTTATGTCAACGTACGGAAGTCTTGAAGCTTCAAGTACAGAGACCTAACATACCTAATAAAAAATATTAACATAACATAGTTATTTTAACTGTGATAGAGTTAACATATTTGTACAACAACGACATAAATAAATAAGCATAAGAAAACGAAATTCGCTTCCACATGGAAGAAGCTTTATTTTCGTAAAAAAAAAACATTTTCCTGAATTTTTATGTAAAAATTCAGGAATCTTAATATGGTCTAAGACATCGAGAAAAGTGTACAGCAGATCAGACAATTGATGTCTTCGTTCTAAACCAAATCAACATTGACCAACTCTGCATGAAACTTCTGCAAAAACGAATTAACATCTAGTTGCATTATATATTGAATTTGATAAAGATCGGTAGAAGGGTTCAGATTTTATAGCATTTTCAACTTTGGAAAAATTGACGTTGCATTCGCGCTGCGCCGATAGATGGCGCCGAGCCCTCGACTTTCTCGCAAGCTGACTGACCGTGCATGTAAGATGCCTGAACAGAGAAAACTTCGTCTGTCATCGTTGTCTCCTATCACGGGCGTAATCAGAATCAGGATGAATTAATTTAATGTGTATTAATTTAATTCAGGGGTTATATTCACTCGGATTCAGAGGTTATTTCTGTGCTGTAAATTAATTATTTGTTCCGTGATAAAAATTCTTGAGTTCTACCAATTTTTTTTCCATCTTTGTATCTCACATTTTTTATTTTAACTGCGAGAATTTATTTTGAATTCCAATTTTTTGTTTTGACTGCAAGATTTTCTATTAATTCCTGAAAAAAAAAACCGTCTATATAAATATCAATGTTGAAAAGCATGTACTTGACATGCTGCAGATATTATCCGTTTATTTCACGATTTATTGTACCAATGTACAGCTAATACACTGCTCAAATTACTAAAACTATTTTTCGGAGACATATCACATCCCACTCACGTAAATGTACTTGTCTCAAATTTTTTTACACCTTGTGTTTTTGCCGGCAGGATTCATTTATGACAGGTTCTACTTTGCAGGCTTTTTATATCCTTTGATAATGTCAGTAAGTTTCTTATACAATCGACTTAGAATCGATTGAACGTCAATGAGAGATAAAATCTCGACAGATATTTTCTCGCATTCCGGAATACACGTCCATGACGTCGTCGTCGTCATCGTGGCTCTATCTCACGCAGTAGTTAATTCCGAGGCGCCTCGCTTCGTGCGAGCAACTTGTCCGCCCCAAGCGATACGCACTCGTTATGACTCAATAGATCAATTTCAGAGCGTGTCCCAGGTGAGGTAAACTGGCGTCCGCTGGGGACACTTGATCGAGGGGAGTGGATCAATCTAGATTGATAATGACATTTCGACGTATATACAACGTACACGTCTGAAGGTTTATGTGCATAGGACTGTGTAACTCATACGTCATCCCTGCAATGTTATAGAAAATAAGAGGATAATTGAGTGCTAAACCTGCAATCAAACGTCATCGCTTATTTAATTTTTCAAATAGACTGCGAGGGATGAAAAAGAAAATTGATTGCTCGCATTCGATTGTTTATAACAATACCGCGAATAATTTTTGGTTCCTCATAGACGAAGCCTTGTTATCGTGAAAAAAAAATGTTCTTGAGATTTTCATGTCAGTACACTAAGAATGGTCCTAAACGTCGAGAAAAGTAGATTGTGTGAAATGTCTGTATGTGTGTGTGTGCACATTTCGTTGTTTACACGATAACGGTCGCAATTTTCAATGAATGCTCTTCAAATTTTGTATGCAAGTCGGCTATTATAGAATACAGTTTGGGATTGTAGTTGACGCGAATCGGTTCGAAAATTTCGATTTCACAGCATTTTAAAAATTTTGAAAAAATCGTTTTCACGCTATAACTTTCGCAATTAAAGAGGCACCGGAGTGAAATTTTGTACATAAATGAGATATCTGTGAAACATTATGTGTACCAAATTTTGAGGGAATCTGTCCAGCCGTTCTGATTTTATTACAATTTCAATTTTTTCAAAAATGTCTGCAAATACTATAACTCATGCAAATTCTGAGATATACGGCTGCAGTTGCCGATATGGTTTCACGATTATTGATTTCCAATTAAGATTTTGATCTTATTCACTGTTGACGTGTCGGAAAATTTCGATTTTGGTGAACAAAAAGAAAAAAAAGCTTTTACGAATTTTTTTTTTTTTTTTTTCATTTTCCACAGATTTATCTTAAATTTTCTTCACACTTAGACGTTCATTTAAAAAAATATTTGGTACAAATTTGACACCAATCGGTGGAGTGGTTCAAATTTTATGGCATTTCGAATTATTTGAATAATCTTGTTCGAACGCTTGCTCATGCAAATTACTAGGTATCGAGTTTCAATTTAGTTTACATATGGACTATCATTACACAATTTTTGAGTAACAATTCTACAGAAATCGGTCGAGCGGTAAAAATTTTACGTCACTTTGAATTCGTATAAAAATGTCTTCCGAGTTTAAACAAGGCTGCAAAGTAGAACCTTGCAAATTGCTTCCTCATTATTTTTTGCCTTCTACAAAGTTTTCTTTATGAGGAAGCCAAAATTGATTAACATACTTCCTCATAGCGGTAGCTTTGTAGAACGCGAAAAATAATGAAGCAATTTGCAAGGTTTTTTTCTTTGTTGAGGTTTTTAAATAAAAAATTGCCACACAAAGCAAAATAAAATATTGGATTTGTATTTTTAACAAAAAACTTTTATCCGCGATTATTCGTAAAAACTTTTTGTTACTATTTTTCGCACTCTGCGGTTTTGCAAAAACCAAAGGAAAATAAGAATTTTACAACAAACCATAGACACTTTTTGAAAATTCATTCATTATATTCAATATAATTAATGTTTTAAAATAACAACAAAAAATATCTAATTTTACAAAATACATATATTTGCGAGTGTGTCGAATTTATAAAACCTTTTTTTTCGTTGGTTAATGAAATAATTATGGTAACAAGCGAAAAATAAATTATCCAATTAACAAGTCGTCAACTCTTCGATTCACCACAACTTTTTTTTGCTCTGCATACAAACAATATTTTCATTCGACAGATGAAAAATGTTACTTTCTACCTCACACCATTCAGGCGTACTGTATTTTTTGTCACCATTGCAAAATCATAATGCTAGTTATGTATTTAATGAGATTTTAATTTAAGACCTTTTAAAAGAAGTGTATCATTTACGCAATTTTTTTTATGACTTTTTTGAGGTTACTGGGTCCCTTAATGGGACGGTCTACGTCAATGCTGATTTCACCAGTTTTTTTCCTGTCATCGTTTATACCTGGAAATCAAATATGACATTAAAATGTACGAAACAGAAGTTACACATAAAATTTTAAAATAAGGACTTACAATAACTATACTTTCTCCACGATATTTACATTTAGAAAATGTATCTAGAGTTCAAGAAAACTTATTTTCGAAGTGGAAAAATGCCGACATATTTTCTGACCACTTTTCTCGACATTTCAGGTGATCCTGAGTATGTTATCATGAAAATCTAGAAATAAAAATGTTCACGAAAACAAAGCTTTCTCTATGAGGAGGCAAAAAGAAAAAATTCAATATACAAAGTTGAAAAAAATTAATAATTCTAAAAAAACAAGGAGGAAGTAAGGATTCTTGTCAAATAGTAATTAATCTTGCGACTGACGTTATGGATAAAATATAAAATGAAGTATTGTTAATCCCAAAGTCTCGTGCAGGGAATTATCAGTCGCCGAACTGTTCTTCGTTGAAAAACCGCCCCACGGCGTTGCGATCTCTTCCTACGTAAACGAAAAGCAGGCATTCCTCCCTCTTTTCTTATCAGGAAGAGAACCAAGAAGAAAATTGCCTGAAGGCCGCAGGAAACCGCAGCCGCAGCAGCAGCAGCGTCGCAAGTCCCAGTTGACAACAAGAGGTCGTCGTCGTCGTCTTCGTCTTCGGCGTCGTCACGGTGCAATAACGAGGCGCAGGAGGCAAACGACAAGGGTTGAGAAGAGAGGAAGAAGAAAGGAAGGCCCTCATCCAACGGGCGGAGGGATTTTATACACGATCGAACCGAGAGGCATACCTCCAGTCACTGCTTTATACCGTGTATATTCATAAACTAGCGTGCACTGTAATATCAACCAAAGTATATATAAGATAAAGTGAGAAAGATGCTGAAAACGGGAATAACCAAAGAGGAGAATGAGGCAAAGGAGAAAAGGACGAAAAAAAAATATCAACGAGGATGTGATACAAGCAAAACCTGAAGCCACGAGCTAAGAAACACGAGCCAACAAAGAGAGGAGAAGAAGAAGAGGAGGAAGAAGACGAGAAAAAAAAAGCCGAAGAGTCTCTGGTGGAAGGACAGAAAAGCCTGAGGACGTGAAAAGTGGAAAGGGGAAACTGAAAAAGGTGGAAGGGGTCGAACGGAGGATGAAGGGAAGGGGCTGAAGGGAACTACTAGCTTCGGGCACTGCAGGCAGACGCGAGGTACCGCCATTTCGGTTCCCTCGGGCAAAATGCGCGCGGGAAGGATGCCGCGCTGCGGAGAACGACAGAACGTTTCGCAGAGCATAGAGCGGGAAAGGGAAGAGACCAAGGCGACATTCGGAGCCTGAGGTAACGGTACCGATGCTTGGACACGTCCAATACTTCGCACACTCCTCTGTTAATTTGAGTTGATTACTAAATTTAATTATTACAAAAAGTAAAATTGAAATTTTTACTAGGATGTACAACAGACTTAATAGAAGGTGCTTCGGCGAATGACGGCTCATAAAGTGTTTTGTTCACTTTTACGTTTCGCCCTGATCAGGGCCTCTTCAGAAATTTATTTTTCTTATTCGATGTTGAGTTTGTGACCTCTTTTGTTTAATAACGTGTATGTTTTGAGTTATAGCTGATGACCGGACTCACCGGTCTTATAGGTTAAGCCTGTTTACCTACAAGTAACCTACAAATAACAACAGAAACCGGTTGACATTGTATTCATGATTTCAACGAAGTATTTCTTTGATTTCAATGAAATAGTGCACTTAAATTTTTAACAGAACGTTTCATTGTCTGGGCATCAGCATTTAGTGAGTGTGCATGTAATGAAGAAACCGTTTTATGTTTTTGAAGAAAAGTTTTCATTGATTTAAGGAAGGCCGCTTTGATTAATTGAAAAGATATACTTGATGGCAGCAAGTTCTGGGAATTTCATCGTCCAACACCTATCGAGCTGTCTCTCTCGCACCTAACCTCACTTTTTTTATTTGCGGTTGTCCCAAGCCCAACGGCTTTGAGTTTTAAGGAACCCGTACTTTAGTCCATTTCTGCCGTACTTGAGCACGTTCTCTCCAAATTTAATCTTTATCTGTCGAGTAGCTCAGGAAAAAGAACGTCTGAAAATTCTGAACTGTGGTCGGAGAAGTACCACTACCTCTTGAGTCCAATCCATGGAAAGAACTGAGAAGATTATTTCGATTCAATGTCAATACTTTTCTTCGGGATTGAGATCATTCAATGAAAAGATAGGATTAAAACTCGAATATTCTTTCGCATTGGTGAAGATTGCTGTGAATGGATGAAAACTTTTCTCTCTGTGTATTGTAATAAAATATCCATTAGGGTGTGTCGAAATACTTTTTTTCGAGACTTGAGTATTTAAAAAAGTGTTAAATGGTATCAAGTATAAAAAAAAGTATTAAATCGTATTTTTTCGAAAAGAATTTAATACTCAATTCAATATGTTTTTCTGTGATTTGAGTATTAAAAAGAGTGTCAACAGGTATTAAAAACAGTATTAAAACGTATTTTTTCCGACGATTTTAATACTTTTTTTGATACTTGATACCATTTAATACTTTTATTAATACTCATGACTCGGAAAAAAGTACTAAACTGAGTATTAAAAAGTCCAATACGCGAGCCTCTTAATACTCTTTTAATACTTTTTCAATACTCTTTTAATCCTTTTTTTTTGCGCGGGATGGGTATAAAAAAGCCCATCGAAATATGGCAACATCACATAATCCCAACATCTCGAAGTTTCAAGTGCAGTCAGGTAGGAAAATTTCGTCATTTGAAGTCAACATTAGGGTGTTGGGAGTGTCAAAGTTTGAACTCGACGTGGCGAAGAGAAAGGAGGGGGGAAGAGAAGAGAAGAGAAGCGCATCGGCATGAGGACGAGGACGAGGTGAAGGTGGAGAAGGTCGAGGGGAAGCCCTCAGGTAGGGACGAGGTTGGTCGCTGCGGGTACGGAAACGGTCGGAGATAGCGGCTTCGTTGGGTGGCGACGAATGCCGCGGGGGAGTGCGCGGAGACCGCGTTGGCGGGTATGAGCACACAGAGGGCACGAAGGAGAGGTGAGGTGGGGGGAGGGGGAGGGGGTGGTGAGCGAAGCACGAGGAGAGCCAGAGCAGAAGAGCAGAGGAGATGGAGAAGGAGGAGGTGGAGAGAAACGAAGAGAAGAGAAGAGAACGTAAGCCTCGGGGCAAAAGCGAGACAATGCACACCAGGCGCCTGAGGGAACTCGCCGGCGACGGGCGGACGGCGCGGACCAAGGCCCTCGCTCACAGAGCCAGTAACGATGCCCTCGGGCGATCCGTGGCAGCAGCGCTGCTACGGTTTGCTGTTCCGTGCGGCGAGCGCCTCGCCGAGGAAACGATAAGCACGAAATGAAATATTAATGAAGTATAGTTGTTGGCATATGTATATATATGTATTCTCGCGCGTATCGTAGAGGACCGAGTGAGACAGTGAGCACGGAACCGCGGTCATAGCCTGCAAGTATATGTGTTGCTCATGCAGAGAGGAGAGTGTCCAGGACTCTCGATAATTTTCAATTTTTGATTTTGTTTGTTTGGTTTTTTTTTTCTTTTCTTATTTCTTTATTTTTTATTTTTTTATTTTTTTTTGCTGAATGTGGTGCGATACTTTAGCTACTCGAAGGATTGAACTTTTGCGGTCACTTTTGATGAGTAAGTTTGAAGTATTAACACGAAACGATTATTTTTGTTTTTCTGTTTGTCAAGTTGAGAACGAATTTCAAGTCAAACGAACCTATGATGGACTCAATTCTTCTTGAGATATAATTTTTTAAATATCGAAATAACAAAAAAAAATCGTATATTGAAAAGGATTGACTTTGCCACCGGGTTTTTTGGCCAAAGATTTTCTCTTGACTTGACAAACGTAAAAAAAATAAAATCTCAATTCAACATGTTTAGGGTGATGAGAAAAGAATTTTTTTCGATGTTTACCAGTTCAGAATAGAGTAAACCGATCAGTGAATGAACAGTTGAGCGGACGAAAAAACCCAGTAAGTGGATTTTTTTTTATGTACATGCTTATGGACAATGTCCATCCACTGGTCCCGTCCTCCCACTGGTTCGCTCGACCTATCGAATTTCCGATAAAAAAAGTCGAAAAAGACAAAACGAATTATTTTTCATACTTACCGAAATTTAGCCTTTACTATAATCGTTCAGTTATGTCATTCTTCACAGGATTTTTTTTTACTTTTCATATATATATATATCTTTTTTTTTAAGTCTTTCGACGTATTTTCAAAGTATAACAATTGTCTGTAATTGTTTGACATTCGGGAGATATTTGGACCAAAAAATGTTACAAGAGGGGACAAATTTTTTTTTTGTGTCTCCCTAGAAAACTTTTCACATTCACACCCTCAAAATATTCCTGCAGATGGATGATAATCATAATTGAAAATATGCAAATACACAAAAAAAAAACCTGGAGTTCCATTAAAAATTATCTTCTACAAGTATCAATAATAATTGCTTAAAAAACCATATAATCAATGTAGTAAGAAAAATAACAAACCAGAATAATTATTTATTTCACATAAAAGATAAGTCACATTATTTTATCGATAAACATTAGCAGCAACACAAATAGTTTTGACAAATGCATAAACTAAGTTCGCGAGAGCATTGAAATGGACTTGAAGATCGTACATGGGAGATATTTTACTTTTAAGAAAATAGTATTATGATGTTCGTCGGTACCTTCTGGTATCTCACGTATCCGATCTCGGTGAAGGAAGATGATGCCGGAGAGCATGAATCAGTTCACAGCATAGCTATATACATATATACAATAAATACTGGATGAAAAGGAGTACAGTACGGATATATAAACTACACTAGTTCTCTGAGCACGAGGTCGAAGAGGAGCAAACTTAAATATTGAGTGTTAAATCGCCCGGAGGGACGATGGGCGAACACCATCAGCGTCTCGAATGAGATTTCTTCTCTCTCGCTTTCTCCCGTTGTGCAAGCTGTATTTTCTCGTGCTACACGTGTTCACGAGCTTCTCATCTCGCGTGAGTCAATGGTTTCTCAGTTAATTCCTTATTTTATCGGTTACTCTATGCCTCTCTATTATAATAACGTAATACCATCACTGATTGATCATAAAGTATGCATATTTTAAATCATTGATAAATTTCGATGCCTATTCTCATCGTTATCCGCGACGTCAGCGTTTTCACGAGGGAGAATCAACTGGAGAAACTTTACAGTGAAAGAAGATGAAGCAGCAAAAATACAGAGGAAAGTACTACAGTCCCTCAGGACTTTTGCCTGAGGCTGCCAAGGACTCTTGGCACTGCAGGCTCCTCTGAAAATCTTCGAGGACCATCGAGCAGAGCTCGCGAAATCTCCATGGCGAATCTGTAGACTTTTGGCCTGTTTCAGATAAATATTCTACTTGTTTTTCCCTGTAGTTAAAATTGTTTGGTTGTACATTTTGTGCAGAATTTTTTTTGTCATTGCAAATAAATGCATTTTGTATTGATTTAAAGCGCAATGACAATATATATTTCGTATGTTATGAGAATGTAGATACAGTGCGATATAAAATTACGAAAAAAAAAAAATTTATTTGCACTGAGAGAAATATTTAATTGAATCTACGGAATCAGGCAAATAACACATTTATTCGAATCTTTTCAAGTCACCCATTTACTTAAACCAATTATATATTTAATTAATTATTTTGTTCAATGGAATCAAAATGTAATTGATTCGACAACATTTTCGATCTTTTCGACCAAATATTGTGTTGCGATGAAACTGTTCTAGGAAAAAACGTGAGAGAAAATACTTATTCATATCATATTGTATTATATCGTCAATCCTACCAACTAAATTTATCGTTGGATAAGAATAATATTTGTTCCAATGTGGACAATATTTATTTGAACCCAGTTGATATTTAATTACTTCATCAGTGGATGTTATGATGCTTCGACGTGACAGCCTGTAATATTTTCTGTAATAACTTCAGTTGAATGGATTTTCAAATAAAACATATACTCGATTTATTTTTGAGCGACTAAGTAAATAATTTTTCAAATTTACTTTCTTTGGTCGTTGTTTTTAATTATATTATTTAATGCACTTGAGAAAATACTTTTCCGTTGCTACTAAACATTTAATCCGCTCAAATAAGGCATAATTTTAATGAGTCCAATTGTATATAGGACTCATTAAATAAATAAGTTCGAGGGAGAATTAAACAAAATTTACGAACAGTCCTCGATGAGATATAAATCTGAAAAAAATCAAGCGTATAAAAAATGCTGAAAAGGTTATTTAGGAATAATAATAATTAAAAAATGTTATTGACAAATTACTTAAATAAATAATAGTGCAACAAATTACCCGGCAACCTAACTTTTTTTCGTTATGTAAAACATTTGTTTATTTTTCTGAATACGTATGTTGTTTTTCAGATTTTTATCTGATTTTCAATTCTACACTTGGAAAAAACGGCCATTTTCAAACATCACATAAAATTCTAAAAAAATCCCTACGTACTTAGAAAAATAAACAAATCATGTTCATATAAAAAAAAAGTTAAGTCACCGGGCAATTTGTCGAACAATTATTTATTTCACTAATTCGTTAATAACATTTTCCAATTATTATTCCGCCAAATTAATCTCTTCAGCATCTTCCATATACTTGATTTTTTTCATATTTTCATTTCTTCGAGAACAGTTCATAATTCTTTCTCGATTTCGCTCGAACTCATGCGATGTCAGACAATCCAGGCAAACCACCTCAAATTATACTCGAGAAGAATAGTCCCCGTCAAATAATCCGAACACAGTCTAGTCCAACTGAACAAAAAAAAACAATCCGTTCTCCAAAACAAATTTTTGTCCGTTCGTGCTTTCCTGAAGCACGAACCCCCCGTAAAAAAAAAAAAAAAATCTCGCAATCCCCGCGAAACGTTTATTATATTCAAACAATCCATATCGTGCTTCTTCGCCGGTTGCATGCTGCACCTTGAGGATCGTGTCAGTATACACCTACTAGTACACTGTATGCCTCTATGGCTCGAGTTGCATTGCGATGAATGCGAGGTACACCCGAGGCAATTCCCTAATTGCAGTGAGAGGCGGGCGGCGGCGAGTGCACCCTGCAGAGAGTAGTAGAAGGAAGAGGAGGAGGAGGAGGAGGCGCAGGCGAAGAGGACCAGCGGCCACGAGCTTGGTACTCCTTTCTCCCTCTCTCCCTCTCTCTCTCCCTCTCTCTCTCTCCTGCTTTTCCTCCGCTTCAATCCCTATCTACATTCTCTCTTGACTTGTCTCGCTCAGAACCACACATTCTGTCATATTCGTCTCTGTCTAACACTCGTGGGCCATGTGTCTTTGTCTACTGTGATAATCTACCTCATAGCGAGCGGAGCAAGCAAACGCTCGCAGCAGCCTTAGCTTCGTACGTTCCGTAATGCACTCTCTGCTCTCTGTGTGCCAGAGCAGCGCATATGCATCTCTCACCGGCCATAGGAGAGATCCAGACGAAGCTCACGAGCGGGGGGCGATATCCTTCTGTAGTTTTGCGTCGCTGGATGGGCTCGAACGCCCCCGCAAGCCATGGGCCACGCCGCGGCGTGTAGACTCCGACTCGCTAGAACAGAGGCGGTATAAGCGAGCCAGAGAATGAAGTGCAACAGCAACGGCAGCACAGAACGCCTATTCCGAGAGGGATCCTGCCAGGCAGAGCGAGGAAACACGATCTTCACGATGCGCCCTCCGGACATCTACCTATAAGTAGACTTTACGGTATACCAATGGAAAAAAAAGTATAATGGAGATCGGAGTTGCGTTCAACTGACCAGTTTTAGTTTTAGATCGAGTGGCGCCCGATGGTCATCGCTCTTCAGGGCTGTCATTTTTACTTGGAGCTAAATGACAGCCCTGAAGAGTTTTTGCTGCGATACGAAATTATGACATTTTTTCTTTTACTTCGGTTTTAGAGCACGGTAAAGCAAGGTTTTTTTGAACAACTACCATTTTATGAGATGCTGAAATGATTCACTTAATGTCTGTAACTGTTTTGTGAGGTGGAACAACGAATAAGTGGTTGACGGAACTTATAAGGTAGTCCTTGTGTTCGGTCTGATGCCGTATAAGTTCGAGGGAGAATTAAACAATATTTACGAACAGTTCTCGGTGAGATATGAATCGGAAAAAAATCGAGCGTATAGAAAATGCTGAAAAGGTTATTTTGGCATAATAATAATTGAAACATGTTATTGACGAATTATTTAAATAAATAATAGTGCAACAAATTACCCGGAAACCTAACTTTTCTTTGTTATGTAAAACATTTGTTTATTTTTCTGAGTACGTATGTCTTTTTTCAGATTTTTTTCTGATTTGAAATTTTACACTTGGAAAAAACGGCCATTTTCAAACATCAGCTAAAATTCAAAAAAAATCCACAGGTTTTCAGAAAAATAAACAAATCATGTTCGTAACAAAAAAAGTTAGGTTGCCGGGCAATCTGTTGCACAGTTATTTATTTCAGTAATTTTTTAATAACATTTTCCAATTATTATTATGCCAAATTAATCTCTTTAGCATCTTTCATATAGTTGATTTTTTTCAGATTTTAATTTCTTCGAAAACAGTTCGTAATTCTGTCTCGATTTCGCTCGAACTTATGCGATGTCAGACATTACAGGAGGACTACCTCAAATTAAACTCGCGAAGAATAATCCACGTTAAATAATGTGAACACAGTCCAGTCCAACTGAACGAAGTAAGCCGCGACATTATGATATCATCATCGACCAATCAGAAGTCTCCAAAACTAGCTACAATATTTCGATACGTTTCGCCTTTCGAAGTCCCACATCTTTCACATTTTTTTTTTCAGATTTATCATCGAGTCAATAACAGAAACACCTCATCCAAATATTTTTCCTCGGGAAGCCTATCAAGCAACCTGAAGAAGACAAAGTATAATGAAAAACTGTAAGAAGGGAAGAAATAGAAGAAACCAAAGAGAACCGCCCCGAAGCCTGAAACACCTAATAAGCATTATTGGTGGGCCCTCGCTGCGTTAAGCATCTATATGCGTGCATTTCCTATCGTATATGTATATAAGGTGGGAGTTTGGGCCCGAAGCGCGTCCCACGGCCATCTATGGGATTTGCCTGGCTTTCTCAGGGATATATGGTGGGGAGTCAGGGCTCGAAGAAACGCGAGTCAGTCGAAGCGACCCGAAGAACTGTATAGAATATCGGAACACATAACACAGGATATATAAACACATGCATGCAGAGATACATATACGTATATACACTTACGTTTCTTATGTAAGAGTGCGGTAGAGGGATGCCCCGAGGCTGTCTGGTATCCTTAACCGAGCGCGGTCTCTTCTCAAAATGATTCACAGCCTCCGGTAATTTACATTCGCTTGCGTGGGTGAGCGCGCGATCGCGAAGCCTCCCGAGCTCACTGGACGTTGTACACGCTGGGATATATACGTCGCGGCTCTTTTAGAGCTGTACGTATGCGCGTATTAACATGTGTGTGTTGGCCATCGAAAAGGTTAAACATACACCCACCACAGGTCAAGCGAGAAGCGGCGAGCTCGGTACACATAGCGAGCCCAGATAGCGAGCAGTACAGCTATATATTTGAATGTGCTATATACATGTGCGAAGGGAAAGGATAGACATCGCGTAGGGTTTTACGGATATGCCGATCGAAGGCGGCAAGCTACGCGATCTCTCTTATATAGATTTAGGGTGGATCGGTGCATTGCGAATAAGTACGAATTATAGACAATGCCGATACCGATCGGACTGGTTTGTATGAAACTGCAATGGAAATCTACCGAGAAACTCGTTCAACTGCTTTATTACTGTGGAAAGGAATGGTTCACTTTGTTTTGGTAGCGCATTATTGTTCTCGAAGAGATTAGGAAGAGGTATCTTTGTTTTAGAAAGTTATTTGATTGTCTGTTTGTCTGTCTGTCTATTGTTTCGTGATTCATCCGTCTGTTCATATATCGACCCGTCTATCCGTATGTCTGTATAAGTCTATATTCGTCGATCTGTACAGAAGTTTATCCGTAAATCTGTATATCCATAAATCTGTATATCCGTATATCCGTATATATGTAAATCCATAAATCCATACATTAGTAGAACCGTATATCCGTAAATCTGTATATCCATAAATCTGTATATCCGTATATCCGTATATATGTAAATCCGTAAATCCATACATTAGTAGAACCGTATATCCGTAAATCTGTAAATCCGTAAATCCATACAGTCGTAGATCCGTAAATCTGTAAATCCGTACAGTCGTATAACCGTATATCCGTATATCCGTATACTCGACTGTCCCATTACCCGTGTATCCATACATCTATCAATCTATATATCTATCCATATATACGTCTATACATCTATTCGCCCATCTGTCTGTCCGTATATCCGTATTTCCCTATTTCCGTTTGTCCGTCGCCGTCTGTCGATCCATACATCAGAATGTGCGTTATTCTACCCCTGTATGTCCGTTTGTCTGCAAAATTAAACATCGCATCGTAGCTTCAATGATTCTATATCTAAATCTTTGAACTAGGTACCGGTGACATCAAACTGCAAATCATTGCGTACAATCCTAGCACTCACCAACAAAAATTCTTAACCAAACAGTTCAGTATAATAACTTGAAATAAGCAAACAAGCGAAACTTCCATTACCATCGTTACAAAAATATCTCCTCTGGTTCTCCGAAATAAATCCATGCAAAAATAAAAGGCAATCGCCACCACTCTTGAACATCGAAATGCGAGATCGGATGCTGATGCAGTAAGCGCAACTTGCAGTATATCGGATTTTGCAGTTTAATATACATGTGCGTTCGCCTTTCTACTGTATAAACAACGAATTTCTCTATTCGAGATGAGCGGCTTCGGATCAGAACTCTCGAAACATTATCTTGCACTGTATTTAGCTTCAGGTACGAATGCCATTCACTCGCGTACGAAGCACCAATCGCATAAGCAGCAACTCTTAATTAACCGTGGGAACGTAATTGGTAACGTATATCGAGTGTAGGAGTGCAATGCATCTACTGTTGCGCCGTCCTCGCTCATGCTATGCCATCAACAGCTTTGAGTTCGACTACGAACAAAGGATTTCAATTCAACCATGTATAACGGGCATTAATTATCAACCGAAAAGCCTAACTGTTCTATGTACGTAGTGTTGGACTATCGCAACGCATGCATACACCATCTGTTCTATAATTCAAACGCTATAGACAAGGCCGAGGATCATAAGACTCGACTGCTCGTTACGATATACGTTGCGTTTGTGTCGGCGCCACGTCTTCCAGCCTCTCGTTAAGTCCCGTAAAGACAGCGAACATGCAGCGTGATCCGTACACACGTACACACGCACAAGCATTATGCGGCAAAACAAGCTGATCAAAATGATACTTCGTGTTGGGCTCCTGGAATTGATCACACGAGACTCACTCGATCTGCTATCCACACCTGCGAAACACGCGATCAGTACATCGACTCCTTTCATACGTACGATCAGATAAAATTCAATGGTGGTACTTTTGCTACAGGGTGTATATTCGACACGACACGAGAAAAGTAGGGTAATCGAAAGCGGTCCGGCTGCTCGGAAAATCAAGTTCTGGGTGGGATTCTTTTTTTTTTAGGTGTTGTAATATTGGAGAATGGAAATATCGGTAGTGAGTTCCTATTTGGGACGAACATCCTGCATTCAATTGACCTTTTTTTCTATAATTATAGAGTG
The DNA here is from genome assembly GCA_949699805.1 of Tromatobia lineatoria. Classification (NCBI taxonomy): domain Eukaryota; kingdom Metazoa; phylum Arthropoda; class Insecta; order Hymenoptera; family Ichneumonidae; genus Tromatobia; species Tromatobia lineatoria. The sequence goes on from OX453037.1 coordinate 21,242,781, forward strand.
TCGTACCACAGAAGGCACTCGCCTTCGGCTCGTGCCACTGTGGTACTCATGCGTCGTGCGGCCGACTTCACACTCTTCGTATAAAGTTCGCCATTACGCCCTTGTATCACAATGAACTATTTTAGCGTACTTGTTTGATAATGGTATATTACGATAAAAATTTCTCGCACGAGTTCCATATACAATTTTATTTCACAAGTGCGAGAAGTGGGATTTGTCGCACGCGAGACGAAGCGTGTGAGAAGTGGGCACTTCTCACAAAGTACTATTTCACACACCCCATAAGTTTTCCCACAACAGTTATCCTTTCTCTAAAGAAATTAGCAGCCCAATAATTGATTCAAGAATAATTTGTCTCAAATAATTATTCAATGCCCTAGGAAAGTTACAATGCCCTAAAACATAAAAAAACTGACCACAATCATAAGCCACTTGTTCACGTCACTCCAACGCTGCACCCTTCATACAAACACGCCAAAATAGATACCACTGACCGTTCACCTCATCTCTTTGCCTTTTATGAGACAGAGTAGAGTCACGAAGGCAAAAGAACGGAAAGGGTCGAGGCAAAGTGAACACAGGACAACGCCTCTTCCCTTGAGCCCGACACAGAACAGAACCCCGCTTCAAAGACACCAGAGTTTACGCCAACGGGACGCTCCAAAAGGAGACTCCAATGCATATAGCACTAATACATACGTACCTACTGACGTATACACTACTTGACTGCACACAGTACATATATACATATACAAATATATACAAATGTACACATACAAGAACAAGGGAGGGAGGGAAGGGAAAAGGTACGCGCCCTAAAATATGTGAAGCCTAGGGCAAAACTCTCTCGGACTATCCTCGTTACATCCGAGCAAGAGGAAGATGCCTCGGGTTAAGTTTCAGCGAGGTATACTATAAGCTGAGTGAACGAGAGCTCTCTGCTCGCGCGTCGTCGTCCCAACTGCCTGTCCCTATATATATCGTATGATACAAAAACATCGCATTATTTTCTCTCTGTGCTCTCTGCGTGGCTCTCTTCGTCCAACCACTATTCACCTCCGGGCATGTGACCACCATTATAGTCTCTCAAACGCTCGCGCCTGTTCCTTCACTCACTATCCCCTGCACCTTACAAACATACATATGTATTTGTGTGTGTGCCTGCCTGTGTTTTGGTATATATAGCACTTATGCAGGTATATGGCTGGTACGCATATTGAGCTCATGCACGTGAAGATCTCGCGCTGGATTACGTATACGCTAAACAATTCAAATTGCTCGCCAGTATATCGTGCTGAGCGCAAACTTGAAGGGGGGCACCTTTGCCGACCACCGCCAACCGAGGATATGCTGCGATCACCAACGCCACGGGGCGACGAATCGTACCACATTTGTCGGAGTTTCTTTGGGTTTGAACGATTTTTCAGAGCTTTTTGTAATGTGGAAAGATGGGAGAGGGGGAAAGGGGGAAGGGCAGGGGGTTCGGAAGTGTCGGGGGGATGATGGGCGGGTTAGATGAAGATTGTGAAGGAATGGCAATGGTTCTGGACTGCAGAGCTGGAGGGTGCAACGCTTCACCCTATTTAAGTCGGTAGGTATTTTGGGGTCACTTTATAATCATGGAAAACAGGGATGAAAAGTAGAAACTTGCACGTCGCTTCCTCATTATTACAAAATTACCTCTGTGAAGGGAGATGTTAATGAATTTGCTCAGAGAGGAAGGCAAAAAGTGAAAAAATAATGAGGAAGCAATGTGCAAGGTGCTACTTTGTATATCCTTGTTTTAAATAAATTAATACGTAGCAATTCACCTCGTTTCGATCAGGACTTGACCTCGACGTTCCCGATGGGACTCGAATTTTTTTGTGGGCTTAATTGGACCCTCGAATGCACCATTTTTTAAAATGTGTGTTCGAAATGACATATCAAACGCCATAATTTAAAAATCTGAAAAATATTTTGTTCAATATCAAAACTTTCAGTTTATAGCGACATTTCTCTTCTAATGGTTTTTTTCATTTAGAAAAATTTGTTTTTATCAAAAAATCTTGAGAACCATGAGAAGATGAATCTTGTTTACTTTGGCTATAAGCTAGAAATTTTTTATATTCGACAGAGTATTTTTTAGAATTTTTGCAGATTTGTAAATAATGGCATTCGCTAAGTTATTTGTAAAAAATATTTTAAAAAATGTGCATTGTTCGGAAAAGTGTCTAAAAATTCCTAAATATCCGGTTTTCATTAATTTGATCAAGCGCCTGAAGTAGATTTTTTTTTCTATCTCTTAAGGATTTTTTAAATAAAAATAGCTTAAAGACTATTAGAAAAATCTTTGATATTGAACGAAGTATTTTTCAGATTTTTTTTTTTATTTTTAATTTAAAATTCGTTGAAACCTAAACTAATCTTAAAAATTTTATTCTTTTATTTTCGTATGCATATAATTCACTGTAAATTGATCGAATTCTACTTCCGGGTTGTAACGTTTCAAGGTATTTCGTTTGATAATTCCACTATTAGTTTGATGGAACGAAATATTCGAATGGAAGATTTGAGGCTTGTTTGAGAAAGGAACCGAATATCCACGTGACAGTCTGATTGAATTTAATGGAGGCAATAACAATTCGTTCCATGGCCCTAAATAAGGCGGTATTATTTTACAAGAAATACATGTGGAATTTCAGCCGCTCGGACCTTCTTTTTTTCCTTAAATCCGGAAATTTCGGTCGGGCTCCAAGAATAAGAGATTCCATCGTCATTACGAAATCAAAGGAACCCAAACCTACTGGCCTCGGGGCAAAGAACAAATGAGTCTCTGAAGTCAAACTATAAAAATTTTTGGGTATAAGAAAAACATATTTGAGATATAATGTGGACTGAGTAATGATGAGGCCAGATTATTTCGGTAATTTAAGATCAGGGCAACATTGCATGTGGCGTAATCTACGATATAAACAGTCTAAACTGAATTGCCGAAAAGTAAAATTTAGCTCTGATCGAATTCTATATTCTTTAAATCCGTTAAGACAAATAAATAAAATTTTAAACATGGAATTTTATTTACTTTTTAACCACATTTTTCTTTGCCTTTTTTCTGGAAAATTTCCAGTGTCTGAAATTTTTTTCAACAGAGACCGTCTTTGGCCGCTCTAGAGTCAAACTTGATACTTATCGTTGAAACCTAGTTGTTTTTTAAAAATAATAATATAAAAATTCCCAAATTCGAGTATTATCGCTAAATTGCTTTCAGGTAAATAAAAATGTTAAAAAGTGTCTTGCAATTCATTTGTTTTATATCAATAGCAGGTTTGACATTCAAAGTTTTGTTTTTTTGTTTTTGTTCCATATATACGGGCCGTATCCCATTTTTAGCTTCGTTGCACCTACAAATACCAGCCATTACGCGCGAGATTTTTACCAGAACTGAACGAAGATTGATGCGAGATAGTGGTACTCGTAGTTATGCGGCTGTGACCGACTTAAGATTGAGATAGAAACACTCGCATTCGCATATAAGACGTAGGGAAACCACAAAAAACCTACGTCGAGTGTAGCCGGCTAGGTCAAATTCGCGCCGAGCTTCAGTGTTTACAGCAAACAGCGTGGCGCGTCTTCCACGTTGCGCGCTGCTGCTACCGAAAAACATTTTTGCCCAAAGCGGGAATCGAACCCAAGCCTCCCAGTCACCAGGCTAGCACACTACGTACTGAGCCACGGCGCTGGTTATTTTAGTTCAAAAATTGTATTTAAAAAAAAAAACAAATATATTTTTCTTAATAAAATCCTGATATAATTGAGCCCCAGTATGAAACGAAGACGGTGTACAATTGATTCACTATATAATTAGCATAGCTGTAAATAACAGAGTACAGAAATTGGATGGAATCGTTAGAGACAAGAAGAGAATGGTGAAGGTTGAAGATACGCCGGATGCGCTCATACACTTAACTGTGTCTCTGACGAAGTTCTAGATCATCCTAGATCGATATAAATCACAGACAGAATGCATCATTCTTTTCTGTTTAACTTGACGTCGAGTCGCTACTGCGGCCCTTGATAGAATAGTAGAATTTTTATTAAGAACACACAAAAAAATCTTCATTGGCACTCCAAGGTTCAAATCTTATATCAATGAATGAATTCTATTAACTCCCTCATTATCAATTTAAGAATTCAAATAAAGGTACAAAGGTTGGAGTTCCACGAAGACGGCATTCTAACACTAAAAAAAGAGGCGACGTATCATCAATTCGCTATATCATAGCATATCCCAATATATCAGAGTACGATTGATGTTCAAGAGAGGCGAAGATTGAGGGTGCAAGGAAACTGCGAGAAAGGTGGATGGAATCGTCAGAGGCGAGAAGAGAATGGCGAAGGTTAGGGATACGCCGGATGCGCTCATACACGTCACTTTGTCCCTGACGAAGTTCGGTCCGTTTACGTATGCGAGGGGCATCGCACGTTCCTGGGCGATGCCGCTGCTGCTGGCACTGCTGGTATATGCCTGTGCGCGCACTCTCTGGGTTTGGAAGTGCGCCTGGGGCATCCTCGGAACGATGTTGTCGGCCGTGGCCGTTTTCGCCCCGGGGTTACCACCTCTCCAATGCTATATAACAGGGATATAGTATAGAAAGGAAGAACTGAGCGAATACGTACCAGCCAAGCTCAGAGAGAGAGACCTTTCTGATGGCTCTCCCTTTATATCGGCACTCGGCGCGGGCGCGAGCTCCTCGCAACTGCCCCATTATTCCCGATGCCCCATGGCCAATGGTGTGTATCGGCCAAGTACCAACAGACCGCGCTTATACTTTACGACGGTACCCCAGGCTCTTCATATCTTCCTCTTCTTCTTATTCTTCATATTCTTCCGTTCCTCGCTCTTCTTACTCTTCCACTTCAAGCGACAGTTGTCTCTCTTCAAGTACGCGCTTATCTCGCTGTTTTCAACGAATTTTTTAATTTCTTTTGGACAGTTAAAAAAAATTGTTCGCTGAATAATGAAGGAATTATTCAAATTGTTTCCTAATTTTCCTGTGCAAACACAGAAAAATTATTTTTTGTATAACTTTTTTTTGTTGGTGATTATGTACAATTGATGAAATTTACACAAAGATTTAAATCTAAATAGTAAGGATGTTGATTAAATTTTATAGACAAGTTGAGTCGGACAGAACGATGCATTAATATTAAATATATCGAGACTCATATATTTATTAGATTTTTCTACGAGCCGAAAATCGGGTCTTCATCAGCATGGGATAATATACGTATTATATTATATTATATATATACTTATATACTATATACTTATTCAATGGACCAACTTGCAATTCGATAAAATCTCGCAACACACTTTTTAGAGAAGGATAATATACAAGTGCATTGTAGCGACACACATCATCTACTCGCGCGTGTAGCGCGAAGGGTTTTCTAGTTTGTTAAGGAGGTTCGTCAGTAAAATTTAAAAAGCACAGAAAAATCTAAAATAATTACCGCGTTTTTAATAATCCATAACAAATTCACATGAATTTTTTGGGAATTTTCGTCTACATCGTTTACTCAAAATAAATTTTTTTATGCATACATTTTAACATGGGCTCTTATGGCATATTCACGTATAAAAAAAAATTGGAAAAATTAAAAAAAAGTTTTACATCGAAAAAAAAAAAGAATTAATTCCACCAAATACTTAAAAATGCAACGATGTAAATTTTTTTTCAATTGTGATTTTTTTTTAACTTCGTAAATATGCCATGAGAGCCCATGTTAAAATGGCATGCATAAAAAAATTAATTTTGTGTAAACGATGTAGACGAAAATTCCCAAAAAATTCATGTGAGTTGGTTATGAATTATTTAGAACGCGGTAATTATTTCATATTTTTCTGTGCATTTTTAATTTCACTGACGAACATCCTTAAAAAAAGGTTATCATTAGTACTTTTTGTTTCCTTATGATTTTTCAGGTGACTGGGTTCTCTTGAGGGTCAGTTTCATGTAAATCTCTTGAGGCGCGGAGAATGTTACCTGGCATTACCTCCCATGCCCGAGGCTTAAGGCTGATCTCGATGCCTCACGAACAATGGACGTTGCCAGGGCGCATCTCATCCGCAAGCCCTGGAGGCCTGTACGTGTAAACCGCAGTCGAAACTCATAGTCCACGCCCGGCGCAACTCCAGAACCATCAGTTTAACCGGAATCATGTTTCGGGACAGATTGTGCAATGGCTACTCAAAATTCAGTGTACGCCTTGTAAGCCACAACCTTCGCATGCATAATGTGTACATGAATCTGGAGACGGTACTGAATTTATGCGAGGCTTCAATCAAACTTATATGAAAAAGAAACATTATCAATAACTAACATGGTCTGAAAAGACCAAGTTAGTCCAAGTTCGAACTAACGGACCTCGTCTCTCTGCGCGTAGCAATCCCTACTAATTAATTAAAATTTTCAAACCATACATTACAAGTAATGGACTAATTTCAAAAAATCAAAAGTTTATAAAACCAGGAATTTTTATATTCATATCGGTTATTGCGATAATTGGAAATTGCAAATATTATTACATTTTCATCGAAACGAAGGTCGAAAAATTCCAATAACTATAATTCCATATTTACGATATGCAGCTGTCGCATTAAATTGAAACTTGGTTATAAAATTTCCTAAGCCGCATATTAAGGTAATCATCCTCTATTGTCTGACATCGCATAAGTCGAGCGAAATCGAGACAGAATTACGAACTGTTCTCGAAGAAATAAAAATCTGAAAAAAATCAACTATATGAAAGATGCTGAAGAGATTAATTTGGCATAATAATAATTGAAAAATGATATTAACAAATTACTGAAATAAATAATTGTGCAACAAATTGTCCGGCAACCTAACTTTCTTCTGATTTTTTTTTAGAATTTCATCTGATGTTTGGAAATGGCCGTTTTTTCCAAGTGTAAAATTGAAAATCAGCAAAAAATCTGAAAAAATACATACGTATTTAGAAAAATTAACAAATATTTTACATAACAAAAAAAAGTAGGTTGCCGGGTAATTTTTTGCACTATTATTTATTTAAGTAATTTGTCAATAACATTTTTTAATTACTATTACGCGAAATCAATCTTTTCAGCACGTTTTATATGCAATGTTTTTTTCCGATTTTTATCCCATCGGGAAGTGATCGAAATTGTCTCTGAAAATCACTTTTGGCAGGACTGTACGTATCATCCTTAAGATAATGCATTGCATTATCCGCAAAGGTAAATGCGCTTGTGTGGTTCGCCGGAAGTGACAAGCAGGCCACCTCCGATAGCTTCCACCTCTGTCACATCCCTGGGCTAGAGGCTGCGGCACCAGGATGAGTTTGTGACAAGCTCAGAGTGCACCGAAAACGTTCGTGGAGCTTGCAACGCTCGGGCTCGATCGTGCGTGCGATAGAGCGCGAGAAGTCACGAGATAGTTGGAGGGGAGTGAACGCTGCGCCGTGACGTATCGTAAGAGCGATACTGCGAGCTCAGTAGTCGCGAGATCGTCGTTGTGCGCGCATTGTGTTGTCGACGCGCACGTGTTCGCAGCTCGCAATAGTTAAACCACGTGGCGTAGTGCGCGCAAATGTCTTCGACCCTCTAACTATTATTTAATTCCACATTGTGCTACGTACCGATTAATCAATAACTCAATAAGTTCCCATACATATATTTAAAAAAAAATATATATATATATATATATATATATCTCAATAATAATAATACTTATAATCGTAAACTCTTGTTACCGTCGAGTGGTTTGACAGCTGAAGAGAAAACCTCGTGATACGACGGCACGTCAAAGTCGCAACGTTATTCTTATAGCTGATAACTCAAACGTCACTGGATTTTCTTCCACCCCCGTAGATCTTCGTACGACCGCCAACCTGGAGCCCGCGTGTCAGAAACGGTGAGTTATTTATTACTGTTTGGGATATATTTGCTCATTGCTTTAGCAGGTTTTATCGACGCGTCTTAGTCAACTACCTGTTATGAAAATACTGTACTGGCTTTTGAAGAGAATTATTGATACCATGAAAATTTTTATGCGGATAAATGATATTACTGAATTAATTCAGTAGTAGTAGTAGTAGTAAAAGAGTTTTGTTGACAATACGTTTACAGATTTTTTCTTCTCGTACATTTTTTTAAATATTTTTAATAAATATATCCATGGTTTTTTTACCGTACACGCATTGCCAATAGGCCATCGATCGGAGTCCTTCAGCCTTGATTCAGATATTTTGACAAATGACTAAATATCTCAATCAAGGCTATTTTATTTTCAAAAATGCGCAGAATATAACAAATTTTAGACATGCATTTTGCAAAAAAATCTTGAGTGGAGTAGATACTTTTATGCCAAACACATATCCAAAATTCGTTATTTCGCGGACATTTTTGAAAATTACAAAAATCGAAATCAAAATAAAGAAAAAAATCTGAAAAAATTCCTATGCATTCAAATAAATTAAAATATCATTATCATTAGAAAAAAAGTTAGATTGACAGATTATTTGTTGAACAATTATTATTTTAACCTACTTGTTAATAACATTTTGGGACTATTATTATGCGAAATCAATCTTTTCAGCACGTTTTATATGCAATATTTTTTTCCCATTGTTATCCCATCGGGAAGTGATCGAAATTGTCTCTGAAAGTCACTTTTGGCGGGACTGTACGTATCCTTAAGCATGGCCCATGTTTAACAATTATTAAGCTCAATGGAGAATTAAATTTAAGTAAAATGAATTTATTTCAAAGGAACAAATTTATGTATTCGCCGTAGCATATATTTAAAAAAAATTCAGGCTAAATGCATAATTATTATAAAATAATACTGACGGAATACTTTTGTGAAATAATTGTTTAAAAAAAGAAGAAGCGATCTGAAGAGGGATAACGAGAAACAGAAGTCTGTTTGGCGCGCAGAGCATCACGTACACCGTGTATAATTGACAGAAGCTAAAGAATCGCAGACGTGCAACGGTAATTAGCGAACCACGCGCGTTACGTGCCTCACTTCGTTAGTCGCAGATTTATTGCGCGGTTGCTGCCGCTCTACCGTGCAACGTTTGTGCATCTCGCGCACCGCGCATCCCGTCAGATGCACAATCGTGCTCTCGCCTCTCCGAGCATTCGCGCTTCGTAATAAAAGAAACAAACGATCTTCCCATAGATCACAAACTTCGCAGTGACGTGACATTCGTTCGCCCCAAATGTTTCCATCAATCACAACACAACGCTACCAACTTAAATTGACAAAAGACTGTTTATTTATTTCAAACAATATATGAGGCATTTCCCGCTTTCGAATTTCCGAAATCACCGGAACAATGAGTAAGTTTTAAGTACTAAGGTAAACGGCCCAGTTTCGGTCATCTTTAGAGCGTAGGCCCGTATTTTTCGCTGCTTCTGAAGTGATTTTATTGAAATTTCGAAAACAAACTTTTCTTATTCATGCAATAAATGCTTCTGAATATAGTGAAATAAAAAAAAAAAATTTACGTTTATTTAAGGTCGCTTTAATAGCGAGGGTCATTAGCAGTCGAATTGTTTACGTTAAATTACTGAGTTATAATATTTAAATTGTCGTTTTACTAAAGACGCTTGACTGCTGGGCTTTCGGTCACCTTCCAACATCCATGTCGCAGTTTCGGTCATTTTGGTTGTCCTAGTTTTCACCAAGTCGGTTGGAGTTTCGGTCACTTTCTTATATTTTACGATGTCACAGGTGAAACGGGCGGAAATGAACGTGTAATTAAAACAATAACTCAATTTCTTACCTTAATCATCATCTCGATTTCAATCAGCCTAATAAGTCAAAATCTTCGTTGTAAGTGCTCTAAAACAAAACAGTTTTCATATTTGATAATTACTTCGTGTATTTTCATTTATCTTTTCCTTCCGTAATGTTCAATTATACATAACCAATCTGCTTAATTAAAACCGAATTTCGTATATTTTTTTTGTTGCACTGAAAATAAAGCAATTCTTAGTTTTATGCAAGAATAAAACCCAGTTTTTTCCTGCTATTTACACTTCTTCTTATTCTTCATTTTTCAACGTCGCACAAACGCGAAATTCGATAAATCGATAATACAGTAGCAGCAAAAAAAGCATAAGCGTTTTGTGCGTTATTACCTCGAGAGACTTTCTCGTTTCCTAGATACGAAACAACGCGAGCTGCGTTTCCCAACTTTCACGTAAAACCGTGATCGCAAACGAGCCAAGTATCTACGCAATTTTACGGCATATTTTCCGTCGATTACCAGTATTGCGGAAATTGACGGACGAACTTGCGTATAGATCGAATCCTTTCTCGCTTATCGTTACTATGCTTATTTTTTTATTTTTTTTATTTTACTCTATTCTTGCCATGAACATGCCACTTTACACTTCCATATTACTTCCGTTTACAATTAAGATAAAAACGTGAAAACAAAAAATGTGTACCATTCAAGAAAGAGAATAATTAAAAATACTTTTTCGACTAAATGATAGGTGAGAATGTTGGAATCACAGTCACTAATGATTATTTGCTATTTTCTGTAAATAAAACGTCTGTTCTACCAAAAAGAGATAGTTGTTGTATACTTAATTAACTATGGATAAAAAATGTTGATAAAAAGCATGAGAATGATGGAAACAATCGAATAATTCGATTTTTTATAAATTATAAAAATCTGTTCATTGACTGCCATTGCCCGACGATTCGGGTAATTACAATCGCCTTTTGGGTAATTATGAGGGGATTTTCAAACGTATAACGGAACATACGATTAATTTACTCTCAACAACGCAAATGTATACTATCGACGAGACATCTGTAATTTCACGTGCAAATTACCATACAAATATTGAAAATTATTTAAAAATCGTAAAAATAATATTTCCTGCATAATAATTATTACATATCATGCAATTTGTCTAAATATATTTCCTGCGAGTGAGAATGACAAATAATGTGTATTAATTTGAGAAATTATTCTCGAATTTTTTTTTATTCAAAAAGGAAATTGTAACATTGACATTTTTTCTATTGGCTTTTTTATATTTTCTGATACTATTGTCACATGCATATTTACATATTTATCGAACGGAAAGCCACTGTTTCAGAACAGTAGTCTACATATTAGCACCAATTATTAATAACAACCAAATTTTTCTTCATGAATATATTTTATTACCCACTATAATTATTCGCAATTCTCTGGGTAACACTATAATTAAGCTGTATTAACAACAGTAATTATACACTATTAAAACGCATCGCTACCATATAGAGAAAAAAAGTATGCGCTCAAAACTGTTCGAAGCGCCTAATGTGCAGTAGCAGTCAGAACCTTTCTCCGTTGATCAATGATTGGCCATTATTAACTGCTTTCATATCATCCATTCCACTGCTATCAAAGTGAACCGATCTGCGCTTGTGAACTCGAACACCGTAAACGTATCCGGTATTAATATCAACAACAATATTTCATGTTTTTTAATATGGAATTTTAACGTTGTATGACCAAAGGCAAATTATATTCTGAACGCAAAAACGAGTTGACAATGCAAACAGTCAATATATGCGAGCATATTTCACCCATTAAATTTTTTTCTGTATTTACGTTTACTCGCTGCCTCAATCATTCGTTGCACTTCGACATATTTTTTTTCGATGTTAATATTATAAGATTTTTTTTCTCATTTCACAAAAAATTATAAACCAAATATAAAATTGTTTATAATATGATATTATAAATTATGAAAATTTATAATATATATTTCATAATTATATAAGTTATGAAAATTTATAATATATATTTCATAATTATATAAATTATGAAAATTTATAATATATATTTCATAATTATATAAATTATAAAATTATAATATAACGGTAGAAAAAATTACCTTCATGCAGAAAGTCTGAGCATAATTCATTAGATTTCATTTTTAAATAAATAGGACATTTGAAGCATCAAAACTAAAAATTTCGGGCGGCCAAAAATCCATAAATGAAATATAAAAAATAATTTCTTCTGCTCTATTCGCGGTAATACATTCGGTTGAAAAACGATGTAGGCATATTAACACTTGAATTCAAACGCTCAAAACGTATTTGTAAATATAAGAATATTTAGAAACAAGTTTATTCCGTGGATACACATATAGTCTGTAATACTGTCCGACAAGTAGTACGATCCAGTGCAGGCTGACGGTGAACCTGCCTCGCTCGCTTCTGGCTGTAGCCGCTACTCCGAGTGATAAACGTCGCACGCACACATCGCAGACACTTTGCCACGCGGCGTGGCCACCACAGGGTGCTTAGTGATCCATGAAATCCGGGCGGGAGGAAATGTTCCACTTTTGCAGTAGCAGAGCTCGACCACCTTTGAGCGTTGAATACTTACTACGAGCCTTCTAAGTGCGTGCACCGTGTTATACGTATGCAGCCGCTTATCTCCCGTAATTACAAGTTGGTAATGTCGAGAGAGAAATAGAGAAAAAGTATCATAAGCGAACGGATGCAAACGCGTAGTTCCAACGAAAACACGTGCTCAATTGACTATCTTGAACATTATACAGGCTTTTGCAATTAATAAATGGCGTTAAAAAAATATATAAGATAAACGGCCCAGTTTCGGTCATCATTAGATACCAGGCCAGTTTTTTCCGCTGCTTCTGAATGGGTTTTAAATAAATTTAAAAAACGAACTTATTTTTCTATTCTTGGAAAATTATTTCTAAATATAGGGAATTGTTTAGGTTATAACATTTGAATTGTCGTTTTACTAACGACGCTCGGCGCCGGGGTTTCGGTCACTTTCCAGCTTCCATGTCGCAGTTTCGGTCACTTCCTTATATTTTATCATGTCTGAGGCGAAATGGGCGGAAATGAGCGTGTAATTAAAGCAATCACTTCTAACTTACTTACCTTAATCACTACTAGCTTACTTTCAATCAGTCCAATAAATAAAAAAAACTGAGTAAATTGACTCGAAACAATTATACATTGCTTCGGTACAAAATCTTCGTTATAAGTGCCGTAAAACAAAACAATGTCTATAGTTAATAATCACCTTGTGTATTTTTATTCATCTTTTGTTTTTAGAATGTCCATTTATACGTAAACAATCTGGTTAATTAAAATCGAATTTCGTTTACTTTTTGGGTGCACTGAAAATTTGTTCCCACTATAATTTGCGACTGTAATTGACAGGTAGTTACGGTCATAATGATAATAATGGTAATGAGGTGGTTTCAAGAGAAGGAACAAGAATTGAACGTGAAGAAAACGAAAAAAAAAAAATTGATTTATTTTTAAAACAACAATCCCAAAAATCACCCAATTTTCAGTCTCCTAAAATAATAACGCTTTTTTTTTTTAAATATCATAACGAAAATCATTCAGAACGTTTCGATAAACACTTTCTATTTTCATCCTTAAATCGACATATCTGTACCGTTTGAAAAAATCGGGAAGAAACATTTTCCCAGAAATATTTTCCATGCGCAGTTTTCCATGCGTTCATACTAAATTTTATCGGATCTGAAAAGCAGGAAGAGACGGAAGATAGGATCAGAAGAGGTAAACTCGACGCGCTTGTTGAATCGAGAACCTGAAACCAAGGGATGAAAATAGAGGGGGGGGGGAAGGGGAGGGGGGCAAATAGAACGGGTCGCCAGGGGTGATACTGTTGGAAATCGCCCAAGGCTTCGCTCGTGGCTAAAACGCGCTATCCTGCGCTCTGCAGATGCCGTAATTAGCACCGACCGCCTGAAGCTAAATGCCCCGAGGCTGCGCAGTACGTGCGTCTCACTCTTTTCCGACTCTGTCTCTTTCGCTGTGACTATCGGGCCGAAAATTATACATGAAGAGTAAAAAGGTCGAAAAACATAGCCACACCATTTTTTTCCTCCTCCCAACGAGAAAAAAGACTGGGCAGCGGCAATATCTCCTTTCCTTGAACCTCTGAAGGACATAGGGCACACACACCGCGCCCCTGAAGATGTACCAAATCGGATTAAGGAAAGGAACTGCATTCGTTGATCGCCTCCGGTGTTTTAAAAAAATTTTCAAGGATAAAATGGCGCTACACTGTTTTGAAAAACTTTGGGTTCCAAACATTGTTAGGATAAAACGATAAATTTCAGTACATCCGGATTCATACGAACTTAATGCATGATTTATCCTTTTACATGGATTCAAATGCTAATATTGTTGAAAAAATGTACTTGGTTATGGGTGACATTCATTAAATTTAATGATAACACTCCTTGAAGTCTTGTACATTCGTCATTAAAATAAAAGTTAATGTAATAGTAAATAGTTTATAAATTAGAAGATAATATACGCCGAGTGCTGAATTTACCGGCAGGTATGAGAAACGTGCCGAAAATACTCGGGAACAATTACTAGTAGCGTCTCACCAATTCATTTAACGTTCTTGGCGTCGAGACGCTACCGCGTCTCTTGATGAAAAAGGGGACGCCCATCTTCTGCCATGCGGAACTCGCCTTAGCTCCGCTAGATGGCAAACGACTCGAAACGATTCTCACAAGCGATTTTGCTGTTCCGTGTATAAGCACAGAGTATCGTACGTCACCCGGCGCCCATTTACTGACGTGGGGCTTTTGTTCTGTTGTTCATGAGTGACTCATTAGTAACACAATAAAAATAAAGCCATCAGTGAACGGCCAAGTTGACCGAAGGGTCTTTGTGCCCTTGTACAAATGTAACACAGTACTGCATTAGGATAGGTGACTGTGGACAAAACGCTAAAGGTGCCTCAATGCTTTTCTTCGTAGAAAAGGGGTGAGGAACAACGTAGCAGCCTAAAAAAGACATACGGAGCAATATTCCAATGACAAAATGAAGAAAAAAAAACACTCAAGTTCACGGAGATTATACAATCCATCGCAAGAAATACAATAGCATATTACTGTCTATGTACAGCGGTTGCGATTTTACAAAAAAAGTTTGGAAAATCAAAAGTCAAGTGGTTTGTAATATTAAAAACCAACTGCTTACTTCCAATATACCAGTATTGTATTTGTCAATAGCGAATGTATCTGAAAACTAATACACCGGTCTATTAATCTTCAAACATAACTTTTTTACAGTGTAAATCAAAGGTGAGTTAGAGGTCAAAGTTGATAAATAATAAAATTAAAGAAAATATAATTTTTCCTCCAGAAATATATTATACAGAAATAATAGGCGTTTGCAGGAACTATCTCCAAATAAGGCCGATGAGGGTTTTGGGGTGAATTTCGTTGCCCGAACCCAAGATTTCTGCAATATATTCTGTACCGTGCGCCGTACTATATTTATTCTAGTATTATTACTACACTAGTCGACGGTACGTTTATTCCTTCGTCTCCGCGCTCATGCCCGAGGCCAGAGACTTTGTTGAACCAAGGGCAGATGGAAGTATGGAGTTGAGCGGCGAAGGGGACGGAGGGGGGGGGGGGGGGGGGGGGGGGGGGGTACGAATAGCCCGAAGCTTTGTAGCCAGAGGCGCGGACGAGCTCTGCAGTTCTGGCCGTAATTAGAACAGATCGCCCGAAGAGTCTTGCGCTCGCGAGCTCGCGACTGCTTCAGGCCAACAAGTCTCCAGTCGACCAAAATTATTCATGAACCGTATACGCGCGGGCTCGTTCTCGCTATCACGGCGTATATACACAACGCACCACTACCACCCGCGGCACAATTTTCCGGCAAATATTTTGTTTCGTTTAACGAATCTAACCCACCCTCCAATGAGCCACCCCCACATATAAAACTTCCCCTTCTTCTCCGCTCGACGAACACGCTGTGGTAAAATCAACTGTGCCCCTCGTAAACGAGAAGGTTACAATGAAAACTTAATTTTCCCACTTGTATACACAATACCCGTGAGCAACAACAAAATTGTAAACTTACCTACGAAAAATATTTAGCAACGAATATTATAATTTTAGTCAGCCTCGATACCGTGATAGTAGAAAATATTCTGTGGATAAAATGTACTAATTACTTCAATCTCGACGAGCAATCTGTTTTTTTTTTTTTAAACGCCATCTTTTTTACCAGATCGCTCATTGAAATTGAAGTAACTAAACACGAATTATATTAAAAATGGTATTTAAAAAATAAGAAAATTTTTTTTCAATGAACTTCACCATTATTATTTGATTACTCGAATCTCGATGAGCAATGTGATACAAAAAAAGTAGCTTTTTTTTTAATCCGATCTGATACAATATTCAAAAAACTTTTTTTTTTCTATACATTCTATACATTCTGGGTCGACTCGAGCTCTGATGAACGCATGGAGAAGATCCCCATACTGTATTGTGCACTCATATAATTCATCTTCGCTCGACAGTATGGGGAGATTTCCTATGCTGCCGGAATATTTTCAATTGCCTATGTTGTATGGGCTTTTTCCCCATATTTTTATAGGGACTATAACCGAAAAATTCTCTCCGTGTATATTTGAGCGAACTGCATTAATATATAAGTTAAGTAATTTGTAAAAAAAAAATATCTAAACTGCCCGCCATTTTTCTGTATGAAAGGATTCAACTTTTCACAGTTTTACGCACAATAGAAGAAAAGAAAAAATTATTTTCTGTGATTGATTGCGATTCGTTGACCCATTTTATTTATAATACGTTGAAGTTACTGGAATTTGTATTGCAATTTAACCCATATAGATGCGTAAATGCATATCTATGCATTAAAATCGTTTTTTCAAATAGTCGCGTCGAGATATCCACCATACTCTATGAAAATATCCGTAAATTCTGCGTAGACTCAAGTCCGATATGTACGCAGACGATTCCCGTACTGAATGCAAGTCTTCGTGAATTCTGTGTCGACTCGAGCTCTGATGAACGCATGGAGAAGATCCCCATATTGTATTGTGCACCCGTATAATTCATCTTCGCTCGACAGTATGGGGAGATTTCCTATGCTGCCGGAATATTTTCAATTGTCTATGTTGTATGGGCTTTTTCCCTATATTTTTATAGAGACTATAACCGAAAAATTCTCTCCGTGTATGGGGAAGCGAGTAAATGCACCGTATGCGCTGCGATGCCAGTAGAAGCTGTAGCGTATCATGTTGGAGTGTAGAAGCGAGCAAAAGCTATCTATCTACCTGCCGGACTGTCCATGTAACGCGCCGCCCGCTGTTCTTGCCCTGTTGCCCGTTTGATTTCTCTCTCGCTTGCACTTGCATTAGTTATACGAATGCACCACCGACTCGCTGCACTCGTGGCTACACGTAGCACCAGCAGGTAAGCAACTCCGACAAGCGACCAAGCGACCGTGCAAGGAGGCACTCCCGACACGCGCCAATGCATGTCTTGCTCCATTTCATCCTCGACTCGCTATTTCCCACCACTTACTCACCTACTTACCCACGGAACGGAAATTCTCCTCGAGAGTCGAGTCGTATGATGTTAAATCGACACTGCCTTGCATTGCGTATACAGAAATACCATAACTTACATATGTTACGATGCTCTCCGATTGTTATTATCATTATCTTTATTATTATTAGTACTTGTAATATTTAAAGAGTTTATTGACAATACAATATCCATTAGACAACTTAAAAAAGAAAACCTTAATTTTTTTTTTCACCTGCCTCATAAAAAAACATATAGCCTATGCCCTAATATCGAACCTCGGGAAGGGAAAGGTTTGTACGATTTTTTTTAAAGGTCGCACAGCCTTTTTTATTTCCCAATTGATGAACACGTGGAAAATTAAATCTCTCGTTTGGACTGATATTATTATTCTTGTACACGATGGATAATGGTATTTGGTAGTTCGAGCGTTTAACTTTAATTCCGGATATTGCAAATGTTTTTGGGACGCATAGTTTCAGAAATATTCAATTCTGCGTAAACGAATGCATTTTACTTTTCCAAAGAAACGGTTACGTAAGAGGAACTGACATCTTCTTGGGTACGAATACTGTGATAATTTTTATAAAATTGTTCAAGGATATGTGAAAACTATATTTCATATAAAACGGCCTGATTTTTCAATATTATTTTTATCATCGCTTTTTCACAATAAAATTAAGTAGTGAAATGACTAGAATATATATATTTTTCTATTATATACGATCGAAGATCTCGGTTTATGCAATAATATCGAACCTACTATAAAGTTGACACCGTTTGAATTTTTCTAAAACGTAGCGTTATAATAGAAGAATAAATAATTTGAAATTTTAATAAGCATGTAATTGTTACATAGTAACAATAATGATAATAATTACGAATAACGCTTAATTTCATGATAAACAGTATTTCCATGTCCTGGAGAAATTTTTTACAGTGGTCCCAACAAACGAGTTGGCAGTTTGTCTTCGGTAACTATTTTTTGTAAAATTAAAAAACATCTGTTTACGCAGATTTGAATATCTTAGGAACTACGTGACCTAAAATATTTTACGATATACGGAATTGAAGTCAATCATTCTAACTATCAAGTGTTACCATACATAGCACCGTCCATCGTGTAGAAAAATAATAATATCGGTCCAAACAGAAGACCTCATTTTCTACATGTTAATCGAATGGGAATTCCAAAATGCGCCACCTCTAAAAAAATTTTACGAAGCTTTGCTTTTATAAGGTACGATATTAGGGTATAGACTAAAGGTTCTTGATATCTCAGGTGATAAAAAAATAAAAAGTTTTATTTTGAAGCAGGAATCCTTCAGCCTTGATTCAGATATTTAAGCTGTATTACCAGAATATCTTCTTTACAATTATTGGTATAACATTAACACATCAGCATGATTTGCAATACCGTTGACCAGTATTACCCCCAGTTTGAGAATAATTGCATGTACCTTTCGATGCGTAGCTGTATCGTTATAGCTTGTTGCATTCGTACGCTTCGTCTGCAGTTCGATTGGCGAGCTCGTTTGCCTGCGTATTGATATTTTATAGTACGCAGCAGATACATATACCGGGTATTCAAGTACGTACGTGCATATGTGAGCTCGAATCCGAGAAGCCGAGCCAGGATATGCGGCAATGTAACGCCACCAGGCACGAGAGATTTACGTCGCTATCCTATTCGTAACGTTACATGCAACCACGTATACCATAGACACGTATGTATAAATAAAGGCAAATGTATACTGCAACAGCAGCAGAAGCATTAACTCCATCGCATAGGTCGTGCGCTGCAAAATTTCATTACACTCACGCCCGCGCGAATGTCAGACTATACCGATGAAATATCGTGGGAAATATTTAAATTAGTCGGAGACAGTACAGACACACGCTCTCGATACGGTTAAACGTGCGTGTCTGGTCGTTTAATACATTACCATTATTATAATGTGCACGATAATATCGGTGAAAAATGTACTTACATGCACTGGACGTGTTTCCCGATGAGCTGGAATCCGGAAAATTAATATTGCCTCTGGGCAAGGTTAATTTTTAGATAGCCATTCGTTTACCGCACTAATGTACAAAGGCCAGAATTCCGAGTGTGCAATTAATTTCAAACAAACGAAATTGGACGTAATGCTATTTATTTTAACCAGGCATTTAATTTTGAATAATTACTGTTGTTTAATCGACAAAAGTAGATATTTGCCAAACAAATTTTCAATTTATCATTATGTAGTACTGAACTCGAGTTCCAATAGAAATTCACGAAATTTTAGGCAATCGCGGTGCATCGTGAGATTCTTGAAAATAAAACTTTTTTCTGGAATTTGGCATCACGTTTTTCGAATCCATTTTTTTATTATTTGTTTTTCAGTAAAAGAAAAATTCTAGAGAATTTGACATCGGATTCCATCGGCAATCCATACTACGTTTTATTTTCGTTTAGGACAAAAATGGTCGCTGAATGCAATCACTATCACTGCGAGTAACGACACTATCACACGAATCGGATGCTGACATTGTGAATAATACCGAAAATATTCTTTCCCGCTCCACTCGACAAATGTAAACAAAGGACTAACGTGGATCGGTGAAGCCATAGAGGACGCGCTCGACTCTAACGGTCGCGCATGCGCCAGCGACAAGACGAATGCAACACTAAAGACGTTGAGGGCGCCTGTGAGTGATAAGGCATTCCCGGAATTGGGAAATACTTGCAATATTGACAACCGTCGTTTCCCGTGCGGAAATTTACTCAAGGCTATATACTGAGCCAGTATAACCTTTCCTGACTAAATGGTGACGAGTCTGAACGCCAAATCGTGAATATATAATGACAAAATATCTACGACATTATCTAACGATAAAATATCTTAATGAAAAAATATCTTAATGAAAAAATATCTGTAAAAAATGAAAATGACTGGATATCTGACGAGAAAAGATTAGTGATATTAAAATTTTGCTGGTGGGCGCCCCTACAAAAAGGAAATAGTATATTTCGATACCAGAGGCCAAACGAGCCTTCGACTTCACGCTGCCTTTAGACTCGCAGTGCGAAAGATGCGAGTAAAGAAAAAAAAAATAGAAATAAGAAATAAGAAACCAACCTAAAAACACAGTGGGTAAAAAAATATCCGCAGCGCGTATGCCAAGTACATATGTGTAGGTACGTTACTTTATAAGTACTGACCCTCAAGACATGCCCTTCAATGAGTGACCGCCACAGGTTGAGAAAAATTCTTGCAATTAAAGGTAAAAGTTATTAACTGCGAATATTGAAATAAAATTGGCAATAAATAAGAATTAATTGTAAAAATAAAAAATTCCGTACTTGGTGAGTTTTTAATTAACCAATTAACTACATTATTCGTTACTTTTTTTAAACTTTGAATACCTACAAAAATATTTGTGTTCAAGGGAATTGGTTTACAATATTTGAACATTGTAATGTCATGTTGATAATAAAATTGGCAAGTTTCTTAAGAGATTTGGAAAAAAAAAAAGCTGCTCTCGATTTTATCTCGCTATACATGTGGAAAAGTATGAACATTTTTTTTTTCTTTGCAATCATCAAAAAGTTTAAGTATAGTTCTGTAGACACTGCAGGCAACTTTCATGAAATAATAATAATGAGATGCATTATAACGCAAAAGTTTGTTTTATAAAGTAAAGACGGCTCATAATTCTAGACTGAACAGCGAGTTACAAAGATAATTAGACCTTGGATATCTAACTCACCACCTTTAACTTTAACATGTTGAAAATGGAACGAATATGTGCACCGATAAATTGGATAAAATACGTATGTATTTTCTCAGATTTTTATTCAGATTTTCAATTTCACACTTGGAAAAAACGGCCATTTTCAAACATCAGATATAATTCTAAAAAAATTCACACGTATTCAGAAAAATAAACAAATCATTCACATAACAAAAAAAGTTAGGTTGCCGGGCAATTTGTCGCACAATTATTCATTTCAGTAATTTGTTAATAACATTTTTCAATTATTATTATGCCAAATTAATCCCTTCAGCATCTTTCATATAGATTTTTTCCAGATTTTTATTTCTTCGAGAACAGTTCGTAATTCTGTCTCGATTTAGCTCGAACTTATGCGATGTCCTACCTTAAATTCATGACTACCTTAAATTCAACTATTTCAAAAATAATTCTCTGAATTACATCAACCACGCACAGAGTTTCTATCCCCGAGTGTATATTGCATTTCTGAGCGTATAAGATCAAAGCTAAAGAGCACCACAGGACTGTAGGGCACGCTAGATTTACGATGAGTTCTTGCCGGGCGCATAAATACATTCGAGATCGTATACACATATCTATATTATATATATACATACACATACACACGTATACATAAATATATATATCTATATATAAGCCCACATGTGTTAGGAATGGAGTCGCAAAGGGGCTCACGCAAAGAGTAACGATATTGGAATATAATATAAGTGTTCAGTGCGAAGGCATTCTATGCTGTGAGTATATAGTAAGTAGATACCTTATATAGGAACGTATAGTGACTCTCCTGCCAGTTCGGTTGATTCTCAACTGTCTCGCCGTGCGATATACTGTACTACGCTCCTATACTCGTGCTTCACACATAAAATCGAATGAACCGTAGCATATATATGCAACTAGGCAAGGGAAATATCGCGTGGCTTCTGGTTACTCGCGCTTGCATAAGAAAGCAGTGCATGATGTCGCAAAACAGTACCATCAGGCTGCCGCGTACCAGAGAGATTTACGCCACACGTTCTTGCGGGGTCATAAACCGATTGCATAGTACCGAACCGTGGAGCAAAATAGAGGGGTAAAAGGATGTAACGAAATAGATATTACATCTTACACGGTAAACCTAAGCCATACAGCTTTCATACTTAAACATAAAATTTTTGCAGTATAGAGAAAAATATATTAAACATATGAGTCAGTCGTATTCGGTATTCTTTGAGATAAAATAAGCAATGAGCAGCTATTTATATTATGGTTAGTATCGGAAAATGAAGATATCATTTAACTGCAAGTGGAATGTATTTATAGTAGTAACTAAATTCGCTAAGTTATTTTTTATACTTTAACTCGGTATATTTATAACTCTGTCATTAATTTATCTGACAGTAAAACAAATCTTGTTTGATGTTATTGAGGAAAAGTTGAAGTGAAGCCTGATATTTGTAATACCGATTTTTCACATATTTCCAGAAATTTTATAACATCTTGAAAATGTTTTTAATCATTTGAAGTGAACTCTAAGACTTTTTTCCCGAAGTTTAGCTTTAAAATTTTTTTTTAATTTTACTTAAAAATAAAACTTTAAATATTATCATATATCGCATACGTTTGTTATCTTTATTTTAAAATCGTAATGAATCATGATGCTTGGCATGTGCTCAATGAGTTTAATATGTAAGATTTTTTTTAAAAAGGATATTGTCGGCAGATTTTCTTTTCTTATTGCTTTTTATAATAGATTACAATTGATGATGATTCTCATAGTTGCATATATCTTTTACTTATAAAAGAATTACATTCCACTCTATTTCCACAAATATTAAAGAATAGTTGCTTTACGTTTTCACCGTCTACATATTTGATAGTATTCCCCATAAAAAAATCACAGCTCGTTGTTAACGAAGCAATTTTATCGATGGGTAGACAGATAGCTGTAATTTCTAAATGCAAAATACTATTAAGTATCTAGATGGTGAATTCGTAGAGCATCTTTCAAGAAAGAGAATGAGCCATGATACATATATTACAATCAAGCAAAAAATACGGATTTCTCTTTAAATAAACTGAGCGAATATGTATCTTTCTAAAAATTAGCATAAACCAGTCAATATTTGTGTAAATCCATTCAAATTAATGTTTTTATAAGTCAATGATGTCTATTTTCATACAAAGCACCATTAACTGTAGTCAATCGATGCATAAAACTTTGTATACATGTTTACAATACGAACTCCCGCTCGAAATAATAGTTGTAAGATTTTCCGCAGCGCCTCGAACTTCCGAGAGTGTCTCGCGGCGAAGAAAGCCAGATCCTATTCAAGATGGCGACAATGTAACATCGAAAACAGAGCGTTTCTAAGTTTTGATAAATTTATTACCACATTCACTAACAGTACGGGATTTACGAAAATTAGTACTCATTTGACTAGTGTGGAGCGTTCTAACCTCCTTAAGAAATTCAAAATATAAATGTATCTCTTCGTTAAATTTATTGTCAGCCGACGAGAAACTGAGAGGCCCAAGGGGTCCATATACCACAAAACGCAAGAAATGGACAAGCCTGCTACGATCTACGGTACATCTTGTTCACTTTCGCCAATAAAGCATCGTCCTCGTCTCGGAAACGAACGCGCTTCGAGTGTTGCTGTCACGCCGTAAGAGGGAGAGTCACGTTCCTCCATCAATTCCACACTCTGCATATTCAACGCTGTATATGTGGACATACATAATATGCACATCCGAAGGAAAGAGCACATACATTATATGAATATAGATATATTTATGTTATATATGGGGCATTCCGTACCAACTGGACTTGGGTTCGACCCTCGACCTATTATATTTTACACTGAGAAAAAAGCATATCGTTAATTTAAGGTAGTCCTTCTGTATTGTCTGACATCGCATAAGTTCGAGCGAAATCGAGACAGAATTACGAACTGTTCTCCAAGAAATAAAAATCTGAAAAAAAACAACTATATGAAAGATGCTGAAGAGATTAATTTAGGATAATAATAATTGAAAAATGTTATTGACAAATTACTGAAATAAATAATTGTGCAACAAATTTCCCGGCAACCTAACTTTTTTTTTGTTATGAACATGATTTGTTAATTTTTTTGAATACGTGTGGATTTTTTTAGCATTGGCAAAGTTTGGCCCACTTTGGACCTAAACTTGAAAATATTAATATCTGGAACAGGATTTATGAGAATATTTTCAGATTTTTCAAAAATGGCTTTCAATTTTTTCGCGACAAATAATCATAAGTACATAAATTATTAGAAAAAAAATCAAATTAAAATTTTTGTCGCTGCTTAGAGATGAAGCAATAATAGGAAACATCGGGGATGAATTCCATGAGGTCGAGTTGGTATGGAATGCCCCGTACATATATATAGATATATATAAATATAAATGCACACACGTGTTCTACATACATGAAGAGGTGTAGCCATAACGCATCTCACATCGTCGCCCAGTACAAGAAAATCACCACGATTTCGTAGTGTCGATAAATCATCGAACGTTTTCGAAGCGAACGAGAGAAACGACGAGCCAGGAGGAATTTCGCGACCCCGTTTTCTCGCGATACGATACGTCGCACGACTTACACTAACAACACGAGCCACGACGTCCCTCGAGTCTAAATTTTTAGTAGAACAGTGGAGAATGTTATTATAGAACATCAGAAATGTGCAGAATTTTTTTCCCCACTTTGCTAAAATAACCTTATTTTATGCGCGTAATCCGACGTGAAAAAAAATTTGTGGTTTGATTTCGTTTTCATTGATCTCAACGAAATATTTAATTCATTTTAATGAAACCGTTCACTCAAATTCCAAACTGAAAATTTTATTGCCTGTAAAGAAACATTCACTTAGTGAGCTGATAATTAAGAAATAGTTTCTTTGTTTCGAAGAAAAGTTTTCATTGGTTCAAAGAAACTGTCTCCCTGATTCATCAAAAAGACATACTTCATAGCAGCAATTTTTGAGAATGTCATCGTTCAATGTTAAAGAACAATGAGACTGTCTCTCGCGACTAACCTCACTTTTTCGTTTTCCAGGTCTCCCGAAAAAACTGCTTCGAGTTTCAAGGAGTCCGTACTTTAGCCCATTTCTGCCATACTTAAGCACGTTCTCTCCAAATTTAAACTTTACCTGTCGAGTAGATTAGGAAAAAATCGATCTCAAAATTTTGAACTGTGGTGAACACTGTGGTGAACACTGGTGAAGATTTTCACCTGTTCAGTGAAATAAATTAAAAGAAGACAGACTATTTTTTTTATTAAATCTCACTATTTTCCATTGAGTTTGAGATCACTTAATGAAAATATATTAAGATTCAATATCATTTAAGATATTAAATTTTATTAAAAATACGAAGCATTTAAATTTAAATTAAAAATTTTTTCAAGAATCTCAGCGAGATTCGTGGATAGATTCTACAGGTTTTCAGCGGTTCTTTAAAGAATCTAAGAATTGCTTATTTTTACCATCTGAATGTGTACCATCTTAGTAGCCTTTTTTATATTTCTCAAAAATTGAAGTGATTTTTTTCAAAATCACAACCACAAATCTTAGTACACTCTTAAATATATTTTTTTAAATGTTGATTTTTCAAAAATCGCAATCACAAATCTTAGTAGCCTCTTTCATATTTCTCAAAAATTTAGGTGATTTTTTTAAAATCACATCCACAAAACTAAGTAGCCTTTTTAATATTTCTCATTTATTTTCAGACAAAGTTTGGTGCTACTCTTTTTATATCAACTTTAATCGAAGTAGTAACGCCCACGATCTGTGCAGACAAGCCACGCGTCTGCAGTCTAGCAACTTTTCCAAGTGTATACTCGACATTCTTATTGAAGGCGATACCTGCAGTGAGGCAAAAAGGTATTCAGAGACGCTCATCGTCCTCACATCACATCCTCGAAAGGCCGCGAAGTGCATGGCGAGGTTCGCAGTCTCGTCCATAACGCATCAATAAATTTGCGATTCTACGTGTGTGTCGGTGTGATCATGCGGCGGCAGGCCAAACCGGTCGGCACGCGCTTCGACGATCCCCTATATATACTGTACACATTATACATCCGGGCTCCTTCCTTTTCTTTTCTCTCCTTTCACCGATCGCTCTTTTTATCTTCAAACCCTGAAGACGGGATTGTATCTCGTGGGCATATACGTTCAAGCTCTCAGAAAGATAGCCTCTCGAATTTTTCTTCTCACTCTTTCACGCCCACGAACTGCGTTAAAGGTCATTTTACACATTTTTATGGTAAATGATTAAGTCCTTATTTTGCGGTTTTTCGAATTTGTACAATCTTAACATCTGAACTTCTCCTCTTGGCGACTGAAAAAAATAGTGTCAAGTTCAAGTCTGATCGGATAATAATTACCCGCCTCCCAAAGCTCTCGAAATTTGGCATTGTTTTTTAATTGGGAAAAAAGAGCCGCAAAGCGGTTTTTTTGCAACTCAGCAACATAATTGCCTCGAGAGTTGCCATTGGGAGAATCTTTAACTGCAGGTCTTATGCATAAAAAAAGGTCCATACAGGGATTAAAGAAAAATTAAAGTAATAAGATGTCATGCTTTTTGTAAAAAAAAAAATTTTCCACATAATGACGACCCTATTAATTATGGCTACAATTTAAGGGGAACAAGCCAGTGAAAAAAAAAAATTTCGAATATAAGGCCCACTCCTCCCTCTAAAAATAATTCTCTCCTTTCGGATGACACCGAAGAATTTTTGTAAATCGTCCAACCGATTCGGTTACCGGAAACCGGTTGTTTCGAATCCTGATTCATGAATTTCACACTCAACACGTTGTCCAGAAAACACTGATCCAAAGATTGCTCTCCGTTGGGTCTCATTCTCTTTGCAATTACACTAAACGCCATTTTAGCCGAGCAATTTTTTCCAAAAGATCCTCAAAGCACAGTTGTAAAAAAATGTATAAAATGTCATAAAAATGCTGGCATAGATCTTTCAAAGTATGACCTTGGCTAAAAAAATTTCAGCTTAAAAGTATTAGGCGGTCGCTAAGTGACACTTAATAAATTTTGTATTGTGATTAATTGTGTATTTACGTTAGCTTTGTTCCATGCGCCAAATTGTCAATCATAAACAATTTTCCAACCCGAAATAAATAATCACAATTTACGTGATGCTCATCAAGTTCCTTAAATAATTAGTGACATGAATTTCATTTCCCTTCTCGCTGCAGAATAAAAAGTTATACTATTCATTAAATAGACGGTATCCGATTTCTTAAATCATCACCTTAAAAGAGAAAGAATTGAGAATTGACTCTGCCATAATATTGGTTCATTCGTTATCTACATCATTACCATTAAATGTTTCTAAAAGTATTCTGAGGCAACAAAAATGTGTGAAACGACCTTGAGAGGTCGTCTCTTCATATCTTCCACTTATTTGCCTCGTTCCTCTGCGTTAGTCGCTCTCTCTTCTCGAGAAGAAAACCATCAAAGATCTCATTCAACGTCTTCGAAGTAAATCGAAACTCGCTAATAACCAGCAGCACACATATATACATATATATATATATATGTGTGTGTTGCAGCCGTTAAACGGGTCCCGATCTTCAATTAGAGGCTTTAACGAGTCACTTTTAGAGGAACTCTTGCTGTTGAGAGCGGAAGGATCGACAGGCAGGCCAGAAGCACTAACAGCAGAGAAACAGCCCATCGTGTATATACATATATGTATATTTGAGCCATAGCTCGAGCATTATATAGTGTGGCTGGAAGAAAAATATTATATCCAGGCTGTAACTACTTGCTGTTGAGTCCCAGCAGTCTATCCACCTTCCTATGTCTTTCTCTGTGTAATTAAATCCCAGTCCCATGTTAATCCATCAGAGTGACGGCTATAACGGAAGGTTCTCTTGCAACGTTGCGCAGCCAGTCGCTGATGCCCATCGAGTATGCCTCTCCACATTTGCCGCGACTCTATTATGGTCGTGTACATACATAATGCCATAAAATCAACGCTTTGAATAACTGATTTACTTATCACACTACGAAAGCTTCTTGTAGTTTGTGGAAGCGTACAGAAATAATAATTATTTTCAATCATTAATCGTTATTAAGGATATTACGTACAATCGTGCCAAAAGTGAGTTTCAGAGACAATTTCGATCACTTCGAGACGGGATGAAAATCGGATAAAAATAATGCATATGCAACGTGCTGAAAAGATTGATTTCGCATAATAATAATCCCAAAATGTTATCAACAAATTGGTGAAAAACAGAATTGTTCAACAAACAATCAGTTAACCAAACTTTTTTTCTAATGAAAATGATATGTTAATTTGTTTGAATGCATACGAATTTTTTCAGATTTTTTTCTTTATTTTTATTTCGATTTTTTTTATTTTCAATAATGTGTGCGAAATAACGAATTTTGGATATGTATTCGGCATAAAACCATCTAGTACACTTAAGATTTTTTTGCAAAACGCATATTCAAAATTTGTTATATTCTGCGCATTTTTTGAAAAAAAAAAAAAAAAAAAAAAAAAAAAAAAAAAATCTAAATAATGAAAAAAATCTGAAAAAATTCATATATCATTTTCATTAGAAAAAAAGTTGGGTTGACTGATTGTCTGTTGAACAATTGTTTTTTTCAGAAATTTGCTAATAAGATTTTGGAATTAGTACTATGCAAAATTTATCTTTTCAGTACGTTTAATATCGATTATTTTTTTCCAATTTTTATCCCATCTTAAGCTTGTACATTGGAATAATCTAGACCAAGTCTAGGCCAAATTAAAAAATCGTGCATCATCAATTGAAACTAATGTAAAATAGGCACTCGATGATACAGAAATACGTAAGGAATCATGTTAATTGACCGGAATTAGCGATTAAAAAAAGTTACTTTACATACAAAACTTTTCCGAAGGACGAAAGTTTTTTTTTCGAGTGGCCAGAATGAAATTTAATTTTTTATTTTTTCAGGAATACAGTTACTTAAAATTCGCGTATAAGGATAACATCCAATTGAACTCGCAGTTTTATTTTAAAAAAACTGTAATTTTTCCCGATCTAGGTTCTCTGACCGACGCCGTTGCTCAATGTTACCTACGGCCGATTTACCCCCCCCCCCCCCCTCCCCCTATTCCCTTCCCGCTGCTCCTCACAAAAAAAATGACATCCCCCAAATGGTTGCAAAAACACCACTGCACCCCACAACAAGTACAAATCCGCACGACAGTCTCACGTATCTTCCAATTTTTCACATCCGCCATCCTCCGATGGTCACAAGACGCTTTTATCTGCGCCATTAACTCAAACTTCGCGGGTGACGAATAGCTCTTGATTTACAGGATAGCGGCATCACTCGTTTCGTATCGGCTTTGGCGTTTCATCGTCGGCCGCATTTAAATAATAATATTCGACCGCGACGCTGAGAGAGAAAAAGAGAGAGAGAGAGAGAGAATCATGCCAGCAGGACAGGCGATCTTCGAAATGACTTCAGGCAAGGTAAGGGGAACCATCATAAGAAGAGACGGATTGGAGAGAAAAAGCGAGACATCTCCGAATTTGCATTTGGGAACGCTCGAACACTCCTGGCCTTAAGGCCCGGGGCACGACGGTATTCTCAGCCACCCCTATAACCCCCCCCCCCCCCCCATTTCTCCCCTCACCCGCCCCCTCGTACGTACAAGTACAAACATACATATGTAGATATACGGCGAAGTGGCGGAATGCGACCCGAGGCTCCATGGGCACAAAACGATGCACGTTCAGCCTCATCCGTGAACGGCCACGCCAGCTCGATGCTTGTATAGACAGCCAGTGCACTACCTTTACTGTTGTGTATAGTCGAACCTCGCTTTGTTCGACTCATGGCATACGCTTACAATTGCAAATTACAACCAGGTTATATTCGTTTTGTTCCTAATGTTATGTTGATGATACAGTATAACCTCTAAATTTCCAAGCGTATTGTCACTGAGTTCGGAATGCGCGCAGATGACGAATTTGTAATAATCTATGAAAAATGTATCGTCTTATATTGGCATTTCAATTATGGAAGGGATTTGGGTTTCAGTAGTTCTGTCTTGAAAAAGAGATGACAGATCGAATATCGAAATATCGAAGACTGAAGCCACCTTTACAGCCGTCTGATTGGTCGTCGATGGCTTCGACATGAAGTTAACTTCAGACTGTCATAATCGCTGTAGGATCACGTGTTCATATTCAAGGCGCGCTTTTTGAATGAATTCCGGTTTTTTTTTCGCAGTTGTGAAATAGAATACATTTTTCTTTTAAAAATTAGATTATCTTTATGTTCTTTCATTTTTGTTGGTGAAGAAAGACGAGGCACATGGAAAGTCGATTATTTCGAAACACTGAAGCAGAAATAGAGACAAATTTTATGTTTAGTCTCAAGAAGGTTCGTCAGTAAAATTGAAAATGCACAGAAAAATCTAAAATAATAACCGCGTTTTTAATAATTCATAACAAACTCACATGAATTTTTTGGGAATTTTCGTCTACATCGTTTACACAAAATTAATTGTTTTATGCAAACATTTTAACATGGGCTTTTATGGCATATTTACGAATTAAAAAAATGGAAAAAATTGAAAGAAAATTTTACCTCGAAAAAAAAGAATTAATTCAACCAAATATTAAAAAATTCAACGAGTCGGACTAGACGAAAGCGTTAATAAAATATGGGAGATCGTACTGTACGTAACAGCAGCTCACACTGAAGTTGTGGATCGCCAAAGGGCGATACAGAGAGGAAGAGAGGAAGACGGAGCGAGCAGACAGATCATCTCTAACAGGACGAACCCAGGAAAATAGACAGAGAGAGAGAAATGAAAGAGTGGGATGGATGAGATAGGATGTGATGGCCTGGGTTGTGTATCCTCTATGTATAGTACATATATATATATATATATATCGTCGTGGAATTGCGATTCCCGGAGGCGATGGAAGCAGAATCTACCTGGACTCAAATTTGCCGCGGGCGAGCCGCGAGGCGGCCGTTCCGGCGCTGCGGTCGCATCACCAACGAAAGGGGGCGCAAGTGGTAGACGCAGGAGGGGAAATAGGATGGGACCGGCAGAAACGGACGGGAGAGAGAGAGGAAGAGCGAATCCCCACCCGCATCGAAGAGCCGGGTGTGCATACATCCGTGCATCGCATCGTAGTAGCTCTCGCTGGTTGGGCTTGTGCCTGCGGTTCGGCGCACGGCTCAACCACCGCCAAGAACCTCTTTCGCTTCGAGGCACGGAGCTCAACATCGCACGGAGCTGCGTTGCTGCATGCATCTCCTGTATCCTAAGGCTATATACCGCGAAGTAACCGGTGAGCTATATCCACCAACCAGTGGTGGAAATAATGGCCGTGGATATGGACTCTATGACGTACGTCCTTTCCTCGACACAGCGGTTGCGTAAAGCACTACATTACGATGTCCTTGCTATTGTTATCGGACGGTCAAATGTTTTGAACTAGATCGTGATAAGTCGGGAGATTATTTTGATGAATATAATTCATGGCTTCCTAAAGATTTTGACAAGTTCCCAGATAGAAAAACGTGCCGTCCAGTGCCGCACGCTATGTCTGCACGGTGCAGTTAGATGCTTTCAAATGAGACGGCACTGTGACAGCACGGCGTCCCGATTGAGCACTGTGCCTGCACGGTATCATAACGTCTTGCAGAGGCACGGCGTACTGGAACCGTGGGAGCACTGATGCAGCTTCAGCACGCCGTGCCGTCACTATGCCGACACATTTGAAAGCAACGAACGGCATTGTGCCATCACGCCGTGCCGTTTCGTGGTGCCTGTGTGGTCTCACCGTGAACCTTAATGGCTATTTGGGTTATTTTACCAAAACATGGAAACATTACAGGGATTGGAAAAATTTACATTTTTTAATAATGGCATGGTGTGAAATATTAGAGAATATGTTTATAGGAAATGTTTTACAAGTATTACCACCATTATGTCTTAAGGACTTTATTTTAAAAATGACACAGACCTGTCAATTAGGCTATTTTGTTATGGATTATATTATTGACATTGCAAAGATATGTTTATAGATGCACTAGTGAGAAGTTTACTAATTATTATTTGTTGAAGAAGAAAAATTTAAAATATTATGGGCCATTGGAATAAATGTTCTAGAAAAATGAGGGTAAAACCCTCAGGAAGGAGAAAGAACCTGAAAATGGGGGTTTTCATTGAATGTTGTGTTATTGGGTGACCGAGCCAGAAAAGTATTATGATAGCAGAAATATGCACTTTTCCGCCTTAGGGAGTAATGAGCCGTTTTGCTCCCTAGAAGTAATGGGACATTTTCCTCCCTGTGGAGGAATATGTCTCCGTTATCCTCGCTAGGGAGTAATTAGACTGAATTACGCATGCGTACAAGCCAGAGGTAAAAAATTAGTGGTTTTGTGCCCGCTTAATCACACAAAGTAAGGTTACTTAAGTAAGAAGATCAGGAAGTCGAGAAAGATTGCTATTTGCAAGATCGGTTCTAGACTTAATTTCTTATAACTTTTGCAAAAAAAGAAAAAACGTCCGATTTTGAATCAGAGTGGCAACTGGTACTTAATGGCATTGTTCTATGTCCGTGTTATTCCCATGAATATTGAATGTGGAATAAATGGCGTATGCATTAATAAAAGGCTTTATGCTCATTACCACATCAAATATCGTCGACAACCAAATTCACAATTTCCTAATGAACGAGCCTTAAATATTGTTTAGCGGTAATTACCTTATTAATACATATGAAAATTACGCTTCGATAGAATTTGGACAACACGAGTCAGTCCAAAACTGGCAACTACAGACCACTGCAATTTCCATTAACAAGCTTGGAAAACAGTCCAATAATTGAAGGGAGATCTAAATTAGGTGCAACACAAACACAGTCACAATATTATCGTTGCAGCTAAAACATTTCACAAGCCCAATGGAAACGTTTCATTATCGCTGGGCAAAGAAGGGACGACATTGGAAAGAGACGGAATTATAAAGCCATCATCATGATGGGATAATTTCCTTATTTTTATTGTCATAAAATGAAGTACCGGCATAAGACAATATGATTATTTAGTATACACTCGTTTCCCTTCATTGCTTTTTGTACATCAATAACTTCTAGAAGCCAATTATGGCATTATTTACTAGTTGCATCCAAATGCACATTGAAACATTGACTTTCACCGGAATTTAATGACAGTTGCTAATAATTGTTTGCTTTTTTTTGTCGTTTCAGGCGGAAATGTGATGCCGACGGGAAGGAGACAAAGGCGGAGCTGACGGCACAACGCAATATGTTCCCTAGCGCCCAAATTAAAATGAGGTACCGAAATTCAGACTATTATACACTTTTTCTATATTTACAGTTAACGCGATAGGAACGCATTATACTAATGAAAACAGTTCGAATGAAATTCGTTTGAATCAAACGAGGTATATTTGAATCAACTATGGCGACGTTGTTTTAATGAGACCGCTACGTTTCAGTCTACAGTACATAACAATCACTACCAGTACAATATTGGTGTGATATAACCTAGAACTGAATCGATTCGAAATATTTTTCTTCGATTTAATCGTAAGCACTGTCAGGGTTGAGAAGACAACAAAGTTGATTTAACCGCGCATTTGGTTTCTTAAAAAAATCGCTGTTTTAACCAATCCATAGAGCCAAGCAGAATAAATTTGAAATGATCCTATTATATAATGCACGTAACTAAATACTTTTATTCCATAATTAAACATTCACACATTTAAAAAAAAAATTTTAATTTAAAAAATTTTTTTACATCGAAAAAAAAAATTAATTCCACCAAATACTGATCAATTCAACGATGTAAAAAAAATTCCAATTTTTTTTTTAAATTCGTAAATATACCATAAGAGCCCATGTTAAAATGCATGCATAAAAGAATTAATCTTGTGTCAACGATGTAGACGAAAATTCCCAAAAAATGCATGTGTGTTTGTTATGAATTATTTAAAACGCGGTAATTATTTCACATTTTTCTGTGCATTTTCAATTTTACTGACGAACCTGCGTAAACAAACCGTTTATTATTCCATATTAAATTCAATGCTTCTCCCGACAAACAATAACGTAACCTCTCCAAATTACCGCGTGGTCAGTTCAACCAAATAATTTGCTTATGAAACCCATGTTAAATACACTCAACCAAACACACGATAAAAATAATGAAATATTTCGTCAATGCCATTATCCAATCGTTTGGGTCAAAGATAAATAGCGTTGAAATAATGAAATCCAGTTTTCGAAATCGATGGCCATTTTCAGTCAACTCAAATAAATATTTCCTTCGCCACTCGCAACCGCTGGATTTCGTTAATTAAAATAAACTTTTTTTTTTCAATTTTACCAAACTTTTTTAACGGTGTAGGTTATATAATTTCTTCTGTTAACACAGGTGCCCGTCTAATGTCACCCTAATGTTAAAAGTATCTTTGTCAGATTGCTGTCGCCGAGCAGTTCGCCAGCAACGTCGCCAACGATGTCGAACTCGTCGTCACCGACACCACCAACGCCGGCAGCACCGCCTGCCGCTGCAGCTGCAGCTGCGGCTTACAACGCGAAGATGACAGGAATACCATGCGTCGCTGCGGCCTCGAGGTACACTGCACCTGTTCACATTGACGTCGGTGGCACGATATACACATCCTCGCTCGAGACGCTAACGAAGTGAGTAATCTCCTAATAGAAGCATACACATGCTGTAATCAAAGCCACTTTCCCTCACTGACAGTTTGTCATTTGACATTTGCTCAAACGATTTTGATAATTTGTATCTTGGAGACGGAATAAAAACCAAGAATTATCTCTCATGCACTGAATTCCATAACATATAATCGAGTGAACTTGATGCAAATTGTTTGACAACCTCGACACGAGGATAGGTACGGTAAAACTTATGGTGAAGTTGAGACATAAATCTCGATCAGTCTTAACGACTATAAAAACGACTCTTAAAAAACTGCGGTTAGTTCTTAGCCGCTAATTGATAAAACGACTGTACTGTTGGGATGAGTATGCTCGTATTTCGGTGGTTTTTCTTGTTAACTTTGGACACTGAAAAAACTGTCCGTTTTTATAATCGATTTTTGACAGTCTTCAACAAGATGAGGATTTTGTAGATAGCTGGGTTCTTGAAACTATTGAAATCACTATCGTTTCTGAATGACTTAACATCAGAAATTATCTGACCTATGCCCGAATAATAACACGGACGAACTTGATATTCTTTTTAGTCATCGTTCTTCAGCTAGTAAAGGACAAGTTGTTCCACTTCCATGTCAATAATCAGCTTGAAAGGATGCCTAACCCACCCTTTATGTACAACCGTGGAAATCGTCTGTATAACGGACACCAAAGTAGGAGTTACAGGCGTTATCGTCATATACATTCTTCTTCACACAAAGTACTGTAGTTATATCAATGTGGAGTATATGTCACGCTTGCGTGAAGGAAGAGAAACAAGAAAAAAAAAACATCGCACCGAGATTTACTCCAGTCGAAAAATTCTATTCAAATCGCGGTTCTGAATGTACGTATATGTTTAAAACTAATTCTGCTACGTGAGTAACTCATCGGAATCGTTAATCAAATCACCGGAAGTTATAAAAACGTTTTTTAAAAATTTAGCACTGGTTTATCTGTCAAGTTTTGAAGTCAAATCAGTGTTAAATTTTCGAAATTGATTCTTTTAAGTTTAATACATTAAAACAATAGTGAAGGATGATTTGTGTTGAAGCATGTATATTCGACTCACTCAAACATTAAGAGTGACGGATTTGCATTAAGATCAACTGATCAACATTTCTTTTCAATGGAACACATTTTTGTTTGGTCTTTTCCAAATATCATCTGTAATTATTCACCGATTACACTGAGCGATGGCTCATTTTATTTCTTAAAAGATACTTCACGAATTGACCGCCTGCATATTTTGTAATATTGTCCGTTCAACAATTACAGCCTGTTGTTTAACAAAAACAAAAATACTTTCATAAACAACAAGCTATAACTATTAAACGATCAACACTATGAAATATCGTGTCGCTCAATTTATAGAGAATCTTTAGAGAAAGGGAATAAGCCGTCCCCAATTCAAATCAACAAATAATTATTGATTATACCTAAAAAAAAAACGGAACAAAAACGTATCCCATTACGAATAAATGTTAATCAGTTAATCTTAATGTTAATTCGTCGCCATTGATCTTTCACTGAATTAAGATCACATGCTTCTATACAAATCACCCTTCACTATTGATTTTTAATGCATTAAACTTTAAAAAACCAATTACGAAAATTTTGCACTAATTTGACTTCGACAGTCGTCACCGAACCTCCTTAATAAATATTCAACTAAAGTCCAATTATAATAATAGAAAAAATAATATAAAAATCCGCATCGAACATCTGGAAATGGTTTGTTGCGCGTCTGGCCATTTGAGAAAATGATCGCTGCCATCATTGCTAAACAGCCAATGACTAGGCTGCCCGCAGCGTCATCCCTGCAGCGAGCACCTAGATCGAAGATATGCTTCACTGCTTCGTCCTCCCTCATTACGTGCCGTTGAACGAATTGTTTTGTTGAAAGTACAGTACTACATATACACAAGCTATGGTATGCTTATAATATCTCTCTGCTTATGTTCGTAGCAGGGAACTGGGTGTGTGCTCACGATTACCTGCTGGATTATTTTATCAGTCTCCGGCTGCTGTTGCACCCAATGCAACGCACACATGGTACACGCCGCGATATCTCTCCATGACCGCAAATCATTATAAAACGCTTCCGCGAACGTTGGCGGCGAGGAGAGCTAGAGAGAGAGAGAGAGAGAGAGAGGGAGTCCAGCGGCAAGAGTAGAAAAGCACCGTGAGCATTGCGCACGTGATCGGGAGCTCGAGTCAGGCGTTACATTTGTCACCTCGCCTCGACGCCGCTGTACATATGCACCCCGATTGCATCGGTTTCAGCCGCACATTACGAACGATCAAACGATAAATAACCAGCGCTACATATGGTTTATAACGGCATCATCAATTTTCGCTGCGTTGCTCCGGGGTCTTTACGCATGGGACAACGTTATCTCGAGGGAAAGTAAATTTGTATTGTTCAGTGGATATTCTAGCGAACAGACGGGCACACCTCAAATTTAAAACGAGGATTTTACTTTGCAGTAACGATGGGTAGCGTTGAATTAAAATTGAAATTTTTAAGTTGTACTTGTGAAATTATTGGGACACGATTTGAATTTTTTTTTTCAAGGGTTTACACTCGAAATTTGTTTTAAAGCACAATTTTATGTACTTTTCAAAGTGGAAATTTAGTGGATTCAAAGAAAAATGCAATGTAAACATCTTTCCCTTATATTCTACATATTTTTATTTCGTTGCTTCGGGATTTTTGCACATGGGACAACGTTATCTCGAGGGAAAGTAAATTTGTATTGTTCAGTGTATATTCTAGCGGACAGACGGGCACACCTCAAATTTAAAACGCGGATTGTACTTTGCAGTAACGATGGGTATCGTTGAATTAAAATTGAAATTTTTAAGTTGTACTTGTGAAATTATTGGGCCACGATTTGAATTTTCTTTTTTCAAGGGTTTACACTCGAAATTTGATTTAAAGCACAATTTTATGTGCTTTTCAAAGTGGAAACTTAGTGGATTTAAAGAAAAATGCAATGTAAACATCTTTCCCTTATATTCTACATATTTTTGTTTCGTTGCTTCGGGATTTTTGCACATGGGACAACGTTATCTCGAGGGAAAGTAAATTTGTATTGTTCAGTGTATTCTAGCGAACAGACAGGCATACCTCAAATTTAAAACGCGGTACTTTGCAGTAGCGATGGGTATCGTTGAATTAAAATTGAAATTTTTAAGTTGTACTTGTGAAATTATTGGGACACGATTTGAATTTTTTTTTTCAAGGGTTTACACTCGAAATTTGATTTAAAGCACAATTTTATGTACTTTTCAAAGTGGAAATTTAGTGGATTTAAAGAAAAATGTAATATAAACATCTTTCTCTTACATTCTGCATATTTTTGTTTCGTTGCTTCGGGATTTTTGCACATGGGACAATGTTATCTCGAGGGAAAGTAAGTTCGTATTGTTCAATATATATTGTAGCGAAACGACGGACATAGCTCAAATTTAAAACCCGGATGCTACTTTTAGCTACGATGGATACCATCGAATTAAAGACAAAATGTAGATTTTCTACTTTTGATATTATTGTGACACGATTTGAATGTTATTCCAAATAATTTTCCACTTAGAATGCATTTGAAAAACATTTTTATATACTCCTGACAAACTCAGCAATTAAATTGAATATAAGATAGTAATTTCAAAAAACTGCAGAATTACAATATCTGGCATGTACTTAAAGATACTTAAATGTAAGATTTTTGAAAAAGAGGTATCATCTACAAAAAATTTCCTTATAACTGTTTTTAGGTGACTCAGACCTCTTAAGAAAATTGATGTATTACAGCTTAATTATTCATCGCATTTGCATATCAAATGTTATGCATAAAAGACTAGATTGTATAACAAAATTGAGTAGATTATTAATTTTAAAAATTGGGAACTTGTAGATTCAATTTTGAGTACATTATTTTTACATTGTACAAATGAATACATGTAGTGATTTGTGTGCCTAGCGAATGAAAACATATATGCATACAGTAAAAGCACCACTGATGTCTTGATAAAAGAGAACAAGCAAAAAAAATTACGTTTGCTGATCGGCATCACAGTTCCACTTGAAGCGATTGAAGTGCACTCTGTAAACTCTTGCAGCATAGCTGTCACGCAACGCTGCAGATCGAGTGTCTCGAATCAACATTAACCAACGTCTGGCTGTAGGTTCATTACTTCGATATCCCATTGGATCTGCGGAGTATATTTGCGACAGAGATTCAGTACAAGTTTCTTGATCTCTGACTACTATGTTGATGTTGTACTCTAAGCCATTCCACATTCTTCGCTGTTACTTTAATGGCGGCCATGCACATGCAAAACAGATTAAAAGACAACTTCTCAGGCACACACATTTGATTGTCATTATTTGTACAATTTTTCACCAGTAGAAAACTAAACACGAGCTACTTCATTTTTCAGGGTATATTTTTTTCCTGTTAATTCCACACAAGTTGGATTAAAGAAAATTTATTTTAAGAAAAAAGGATTTCATAGCATCATTTTATGGCTATTATCAATTTCAAAATACGTCGCCATTATTCACAAAGTATAATCAATTTGAATTTCGAAGTGAATGAAAAAAAAAAAAGTTTCTCATATGAGTGAAAAATATGCATATAATAATAAATAATAAATTAAATTAAAGATAATTATTTCTTTAGCTGTATGATTTTTTAGGTTATTTTTGTTTTATTTCAGTCAGAGTTATAGCACATAATTTTAATTAAAATATTTTTTTTTTCATTTTCAAAATTGCAATATTGTATGTTTCATTTGAGATTTCGCGAGATTTCCTACAACTGGTCAATCTCTCTTTTTATTGTATTTTATTCATCTTCGTTTTTCCTTATTCGTACGACTGTATTTTTTTTTCAGTATACGCACTTTTTCTTGTTCGCTAAATTGTACTGCAATGATTAGGCTCCATTTAATCGATATATGCTCTACGCATCGACGACATGCCACATATTGTCGTTAGTAATTCTGTAGATAGAGATTTAGGGAAAGTTTATTTCATCTTGAAATTCAGATTATTTGTTTCAATCCATTAAATGTGAATATTCCGTTAGTCCGCTTTTGCTTTTTAATGAATATATTCGTTTGTTCTATTCACAACATCGAAAACGAAGTGCTGACCGCACATCGCCTAATGAACCAGTAATTAGCGTTAATGAGGAAGAGAAATGCGAACGAAGCGAGTCAATCGGTTAATTGACGGTAATTAATTAGGTTCGAATACGCCGGTTATTTTTTATAGAATAGTTAGAAAACAGAGAATACACACTTCAGCATCTTTTGCTAGGATTATGTTTTTGTTCATTAGTGTTTTGCTTTGTCAATATTATTGTTGTACGCTATTAAATGGCTAAATTATTGAAGCAACCAAAAATCGTTCCAAAACAACCATTTTGCTTCCTTATAGAGGACTTGTTTTCAGGAATTTTTTTTTTCGAGATTCTCATGTCAGTACACTCGAAATGGTCCAAAACGTCGAGGACTGGCTCAAAAAAAATGTCTGTATGCGCGTGTGTGTACGTGTGTATGTATGTCACATGGTCGAAAAATTTGAACCATTACAACTCGGGAACGTCTTGGAATACCGATCTTAAATTTTCACCATAGATAGAGAAATCAATCCTCATCGTTCATACAAATTTTTGTGAAAATCCCGATGATCGTTAATTTCTTACGCGATTTTGATTTTTTCAAAAATGTTTGTTAACGCGATAACTCTTTCG
Organism: Tromatobia lineatoria; assembly: GCA_949699805.1. Classification (NCBI taxonomy): domain Eukaryota; kingdom Metazoa; phylum Arthropoda; class Insecta; order Hymenoptera; family Ichneumonidae; genus Tromatobia; species Tromatobia lineatoria. The sequence goes on from OX453037.1 coordinate 21,283,499, forward strand.
AGTTTCGAGATATTTGGCTCAAAATTGATATGAATGTGAGCTTTCGTTCACCGGTGATCCCTATTAAATTCGGTTAAGATCGATTGAACCGTTAAAATTTATGAGGTTTTGAGAGTTTCCGGACCGTTCGTCCTTATTATATTTTTTACAAAGCAGGAGTATGTGCTTATTTATCGATTTACTCGAAACAAGGATGCAAAGTAGAACCTTGCACATTACTTCCGTCTTATTCTTCGCTTTTTACAAACCTTTCTTTATAAAAAAAAAGCCAAAATTGATTAACATACGTCTTCATAAGAGTAGCTTTATAAAAAGCGAAAAATAATGTGCAAGGTTCCACTTTGCATCCTCTTTTTCTCCCTAACTGCAAATAGAAGATTCCTCATTTTTAAAAGGAACCCATTGAGAAAGAATATCTTCCTCTTCCCTCGGAAATAATGTCAACCATTCTCGTTATTTTTTTAACCGTATAATGATTTACAAGTTCTCCTACAGTTCACATCGTTCCTCTTCATTTCTTAACTCGCATTTATTAACGAGGTTCGTCAGTAAAATTGAAAATGCACAGAAAAATCTAAAACATTACCGCGTTTTAAATAATTCATAACAACCTCACAGGAATTTTTTGGGAATTTTCGTCTACATCGTCTACACAAAATAAATTTTTTTATGCATGCATTTTAACATTGGCTCTTATGGCATATTTACGAATTTAAAAAAAAATTATAATAATTGAAAAAATTGTTCACATCGTTAAATTTTTAAGTATTTGGTGGAATTAATTCTTTTTCTTTCGATGTAAAAAATTTTTTCAATTTTTTTATAATTTGTAAATATGCCATAAGAGCCCATGTTAAAATGTCCGCATAAAAAAATTAATTTTGTATAAACGATGTAGACGAAAAATCCAAAAAAATTCATGTGAGTTTATTATGAATTATTAAAAACACGGTAACTATTTTAGATTTTCCTGTGCATTCTCAGTTGTACTGACGAACCTCCTTAACCCGTTCTTGATTCAGACCGTGCGGCCGCCCGCAGAATCTCATTGATGTGAGCCGATCGTTTAGCGTTTTATAAAAAAGCCAAAACTGATTAGCACACTTCTTCATAAGAGTAGCTTTATAAAAAGCGAAAAATAATGTGCAAGGTTCCACTTTGCATCCTGTTTTTCTCCCTAACTGCAAATAGAAGATTCCTCATTTTTAAAAGGAACCCATTGAGAGAGAATATCTTCATCTTCCCTCGGAAATAATATGTCAACTATTCTCGTTATTTCTTAAACCATATATGATTTACAAGTTCTCCTATAGTTCGCATCGTTCCTCTTCATTTCTTAACTCGCATTTATTAACCCGTTCTTGGTCAGTCCGGGCGGCCGCCCGCAGAATCTGAGTGATGTGAGCCGATCGTTTAGCGTTTTCCCATAGCATCGCTCCGCGGCGGCGTCTGCTCCGAGCGGATCTGACCCGGGATCGGACCCCGCAGAGCTCACGGTCCGCGAACGCGAAGTGCCTGCACACCGGACCCAGGAATGCCCTCCGGTAATCACGGCCCTCTTTTCTCTCGTCCTCCGCCCCCGGTCGCGAGCTCTTCACTACATGCATGTATATATACCATTAATATATTTATATGGATACATATATATGCATATGGAGCATTCTATACCGATTCGCACCGTAGAAAATTTTTTCCTAAGGATATACACCTCAGTTTGCCTTTTGCTACTTCTCAAACTGAAAATTGCAGGCATTATGAAATAATGAACGAAGTATTTTTAAAAAAATTTTAATTATTTTTTGCCCCTACAGATTCCGAAATATGCGAGCAGAAAGTTCAAACATTTAGCATGGGTTGCATTTCATGACGAGTAGACAGCGCTACTTGAACGTAAAAAAAAAAATTTCAGACTACTTTTTCGGTACACTTTTTTCCCAAATGTCACATTGGACTATTAGGAACAGATGAAAAAAAAATCGGGCAGTGCTCACTGTTTTTCGAAGATATTAATGTTAAATTATGTTTTAGACCCATATATATAGATATAGACATCGCGTGATTTACCGTAATTACAAATGTTAATTACATTTGTAATTACGGTAAATTACCTGTCAATGAAATTTCTTCGTAAGGAAACAGGTGCAATTTTTAAATGGGGAATACTATCAAATATCTAGATAGTGAATGCGTAAAGCTCAATGAAGAGTGAAAAAATACGGATTATTATTTTTTTAAACTGAACGAATTTAAGCCTTTTCGAAATTTTGTATAAACCCGTTGGTATTTGTGGAAATCGAATTCAATTAAATTTGTTCTAAGTAAAATATATACGCAGCCATGACAATCATCATCTTTTATAATCAATAGTTGTATAAAAGTTCGTCTAAATTCAATAATGAATTTATCACTCTTTTGACTAGTGTGGAGCTCTCCAACCTTTTTAAAATTAATATACTCGAATTGGACGTACCACATGCATAAATTGTGTATTCCATTTCATAAACCTTTATTATGAACGGTATTGAAAAACATGTGGCGTTCGATAATATTACGGCACAATTGTTTCCGGTTTTTCCATCGCTGCCAAATTTATTTATTTATGAATTTATTTCGAAATTTCGTATGGACGGTATTTAAAAAAAAAATTAACGTTTGGTAGTATTACGGCGCACTTTTTTTTTGCAAATATAATATCATCATCAATTTCAAATTAAGCGTAATAATTCGTAACAATTGTGAACTATCTAGTTCGGAATTTTCGTTGTTACTAAAAAATGTGTATTCAATTTTAATTCAGGTTCTGATGTTTAAAAAATATATGTTGTTTAAAGCCACAACCCAAAGTGCACCGACATTTGCTTCTATTTTTTCCGGAATTGCAATCGGTAAAATAAATCAATAACTTTTCCATAAATATAAAATGATATTAAAAGATACGAAATCAAAAAAAAATCCACTGTCAGCAGTGAACATTTCATGTGCATCACAGATTTTTTTGTGAAAGCAACCGATTTTTTCCGTTTCTTTTTTAAATTGGGAATGTTTCCGGCGAATCGATTCAAATAGTTGAATCGATTCGCCGGATTTTAGGCCAGTTTATAAAAAAACCTGATTATTTCGAATATGAAATAAAAAAAATAGGGAAAAAAATTTCGTATGCTTTTTAGCGTTGGGACAATAAATCGAAAAATCGTGGACGAAATTCGAGAGTTCAAGGGTGAGACTCAGGTCGAATCGGTATGGAATTCCCCATATGTAGTTGCAGTATATATCCTCGAGAAAGGATACTGCGAGAAAGCACCGAAGCACGCCGGCTCAGCGGGTACTTTTTCTCTCTCTCTCTATTATTTCTTCCTTTCTTCTTTCTCTATCTTAGCTCGAGGCTGTCAGAGAGTCGAGCAGCATGAGACTCGGATCCGCGCCGTGATCTCTGCGACCACTCGCTCGAGGAAGGGACGATCCTCGTCGTCGGTGTATTCCTTAGTAAGTCCACCCCTCGTTTTGCTTACTTCGTTTTCTTCTTCTTCTTCTTCTTCTTCTGTTGAGTCGTACCCTCACCCTCGATATGTAAACCTGGGAGTCTCGACAAGGGAATTGACGGTTTGGTGCACCGTATCCTCACCTTTTCTCTCGTCCTTGGCGCGATAAATGATCAATTAATTTTTCTTGTATTTCTTTTCTTTTTTTTTCAAACTATTATTGCAGTGGATTGAAATAAAATAGTCAGAAACAAATTATTTTAGCAAAGACAATTGTAATTGTGTATGTAATTCAATGTTTGTTCGTGTTTGTTGTTACGTTTGTTAATGTGCTTCCAATACGTTGTATGTATTTTTTAAAATCTATTTTATCTAAGATCAATATCGATTAAGTGGAATTTTTTCAAAAATAAAAAGTAAAACCGATCATGAATCCGTTACTGACAAACAGAAAGCGGGAATGCGTATTTCGAGAATCTTCCACATTATATAGTCTTCCATTATGAAAATCCGAGACTTACATAAAAGTCAAATTAAATAATATATATTTTTAAAATAAATATATGACAAGTTGATTGAACCAAATGTTTTCTATGGATGAACATAAATACGTATTAGAGTTAAGTTTGGTATTTCATTACTACATCATCAACGAAACGTTGATTTAAATAACTAAATCAATTACAGAGAATTAATTTCTAATGATTAAAGAAAATAATTATGTATGGGATTAAAACAAAAGTTCTAATTGATTTTGAATAAAAAAGATCGAATACATGTATCCAGTCGTTTCAACTAGATATTATTCCCTGATCAAGAAAGTATTTAGTACGAACGAATATAATATCCATTTAATGTCCACTGCACAGTAAAAACTGCTTTAAATAAATAAATATGTTCGAAATAAATAAACTGCAAAATTGATTTAAATACATATTCGTTCCATGGAAAGCAAATTTTATGTTTGAAATGAACAAATTTTGAATAGACTATTTTAGTTAATATTACTCAATCTTTTTTCTGGGTGAATAATCTTAGCGTCCTATCGATGCAGCTTTTCCAGAAACCACGAGAGGTTATAATCATTGCTCCAGCGCTTCGACTTTGGAACGACGATGAGACGAAATGTGGTTGGTATGCTCTGTGCAGGGCTTTAGTGATGGTTGGCGCAGTGGGAGGGGGGGGTAGTATGTACCCCGCGGTATATCTCGCGAAGTCGAAGATCCTCAGGCTACCGGCCGCCGACGTTATTATACGTTATCGCGGAGGAAGGTATGAGAACTTACCCGGGGCTACGGTTCTTCATAGATGTATATACGTATGATACGAATATACGTACGTGTTGCCACCCGCCCTTCGACCCGAGAGTTCTCTCACTTTGTGCCCTCAAGCTCTCGCCCCGTTTTCCTTCTCTCCTTCATCCACCCCATTCGCTTTCTGTCGTCCTATTCGCAACGCAACATCCTTTCGTCATCGTGGTCTGTCGAACCTCGGCTTTATTATCCAGCTATTAATCTGTCCTGCTGTACAACGCACGCATTCTTGTGAACAACCTTCTAATTAAGGAGTGGACACCCTTCTCCCGTATGGGAGATTACAATCGGTCCAGCACTGGGCGGATGCTGACGACCACAGCGAGAGAAAAGATTTCATTGATTCACGGCAATCTTTGCCAATAAAGAAATACTTAGGAGGTTCGTCAGTGAGATTTAAAATGCACAGAAGAATGTGAAATAATTACCGCGTTTTAAATAATTCATAGCAAACTCACATGAATTTTTTGGGAATTTTCGTCTACATTGTTTACGCAAAATTAATTTTTTTATACATGCATTTCAACATGGGCTCTTATGACATATTTACGGATTAAAAAAAAAATTAGAATTGAAAATTTTTTTTACATCGTTGAATATTTAAGTATTTGTGGAATTAATTCTTTTTTTTCGATGTAAAAAATGTTTTCAATTTTTTCAATTTTATTTTATTTTATTTTATTTTTTTTTTATTTGCCATAAGAGCCCATGTTAAAATGGATGCATAAAAAAATTAATTTTGTGTTAACGATAGAAACGAAAATTCCCAAAAAATTCATGTGAGTTTGTTATGAATTATTAAAAACGCGGTAATTATTTTAGATTTTTCTGTGCATTTTCAATTATACTAATAACGAATTTTGGATATGTGTTCGGCATAAAACCATCTATTACACTCAAGATTTTTGAATTTTGATTTTTGAAAGTGCGTAAAGCGAAACAAAGCGTCGAGCGAGACACAATTTTATAGCGATTCTGAATTCACTGAAAATTGAATTTACCGTAACCAATTATTTAGTGATTTTTTAATTTTTTAAAAATATTCATTTACACATTGAAAATCATAACTTTTTTTATAAAGGCCTGAAATAAAAACTGGTACACCCAAAGCAGAATGCACTCTTCGACCAATAAAAGAAGACATTAACCACTCAAATTTGTTCACTTTTTTTTTGTATGAAAGATACGAAAAGTAAAACGCTTTAATTTTCAACTTCAGCTGCACTGTAATACCTTTAAAAAATAGCAAAATTATGACGTTTATATGAACCTGATGAGCTTTGAATCTAAGATTTCTTTAAAAAAGAATATCATCTACAGAATTTTTCTTATGCCTTTTTTTAGCTGCCTTTGTCCCTTCAATGATTATCCTACATTATTGTTACATTCCGCCATAATAAATCACCAATATCCAAAGTAATAATACCCTAGACCCAAAAAAAAAATTTCCCGTTTCCTATGACTTACGATATTTAATTCGTAACAGAATAAAAATACCAAGTCATCCAACTCAGTTACAGGCTAAAAAGAAAAGTTATTCTACTACGCATCCTGGAACGAAGGTAGTTTCATGCATCTGCGAGTGCAGAAGGAAGTAGCAAAATTATGCTACATTAGCGAGTCAAGTGAGAGGTACAGAAGTGACTTGATTTGAGGGAAGAAAAAGTTGCAAAGTGGATCAAGAGGTGTACATGTGGATTATACAGAGTATTAAGTATCAGGTATATTATCACGAATCTCGTGGTCAAACTTGCTACGAGCGAAATCTCGCCAGCAGCTAATACAAATCTTGTATATACATTAACATCTGTATATATACGTATTCACGTGCTCCGTGTATATGGAAGGATCTCGTCGCGATCACTCGCTTCCGCTTCGCGGCTCAGGGCGTTTCTTCGCCCACCTTATACATACGGTTTTTTTTTTTTTTTTTTTTCATTCTCTTTCCACTTGGATGCACTGCATACTGTGTGTTGGAAGTGCCTATATATATACATATGTGTATGTATATGTATGTATATGCTCAAGTTACACCGCAGCATCCGTTCCGCCAGCTTTCACGAAAATGATAGAGGCACTGCGACGAGTCAAGAGCAACTCCTCCCTCTTCATCTTCTTCCTCTTCTTCTCGTCATCTCCGTTATGATATTCCTATCGAGATCACGATAATCGGTCTCGCGCGCCTCACGCTCTCGAATCGCCCTCGTTCGTTCATCGCACTCTTTTTCTCGCTCTCTGACTTTTTTTTTCTTGGTGGATCGTTCATTCACTTCGTTGCCTTTAAAACTGCGGATGTCTTGACGTGAAACGAAAATATGATTATCTCTCGACGACAATTTCAAGATTTCTTTGACTTCCGCTCCTGCAGCGTGAAAACGTATGGCGAAACTTTCATCACGCGTTTCAGAAAAGTTAAATGACGATACTTGCTGGTTTAATATATTGTGAGATGCGACGAATGGAAGCATAATTGCTATGAGTCAAGTTTTATATTTTCAGTCCCAATATGAACTGCTGATAATCTTTCATGACCATATTATATTTATTTTGACTAATTCAGAAGTTTTGACTAATTCAAGTCTTGATAAAATTTTCTCGCCAACCTGCAAAAAATGTACATATACAATATGTACGAAATTTTGACATATTCGAATTTTTCAAAAAATCTCATGAGAATTCAGGTTTCGAACGAAAAATTTATTAATTTTAGTCTATACCAGAATTTGAAATGCAACAAACTAATATCTTTAAACTCTAAGATGAAAATCTGAACGGTCGGATGCTAAAAAGTTCTTAAACTTGCAAAAGAGTTCTGCCCTAAAAGTTAACAATTTAAAAATATATTTAAAAAGATATTTAAAAAACGCCCCTCCATTGATTTTTAATTATTCCTCAAAGCGGATGAGAATTTGCAGTTAATGTTCCCAAAGTATTTTGTTAAAACATATTAAAACATCGCATTAATGCTGTAATAAAAATTCCTTTAGAGAAAGAAAACTCTCGGATAAAAAAAAATCAGAGCCTCAAAAAAGGAATCGAAAATGAGAAACTGGATGACTTACGATCCGGTCCATTTAGCATAGAATAGAAACACCACTTGTATAGGTAAGCTTAAATTCAGTTAATTAAAGAAGGGAGAAGGTCGTCGAGATGTTTAAAAGAGTAGCAGGAGGAGAACAGCTGCATAAGGACTCACCTACCTATCTACCTACTCTACTGCTGTTACTACTGCTACTACTTCTGCTTGCCCTGGGCATTACCGTCGTGAGATTGACCGAGGAGCAGGTGCCGATACGCTGTACCACTATCTCACGTGCTCTGGTCATATCACCTGTTCGCCGTCGCCCTTCACTCCTTCACAAACTAGAATTTAACCAGAATATAGATAATAGCCTTAACATATTATAGTAACAGTACATTTCCTTGCACTATTATTATATTATAATCCGTGGAAAGTATTTCATGAACAAGGTTTTGAAACGTGTTGGACGAACGTCCGCCTAGACGAAAGTGCCGCTAGAATAAAACCGTTCTGAAATTCGACTTCAAATATGGCGAGTAAACAACGATATGCCATAAGAGCCCATGTTAAAATGCATGCATGAAAAAATTAATTTTGTGTAAACGATACTTAAAAATTCAACGATGTAAAAAAATGTTTCAATTATTATTATTTTTTTTAATTCGTAAATATGCCATAAGAGCCTATGTTAAAATGCATGCATAAAAAAATTAATTTCGTGTAAACGATACTTAAAAATTCAACGATGTAAAAAAAATTTTCAATTATTATTTTTTTAAATTCGTAAATATGCCATAAAAGCCTATGTTAAAATGCATGCATAAAAAAATTAATTTTGTGTAAACGATGTTGACGAAAATTCCCAAAAAATTCATGTGAGTTTGTTATGGATTATTTAAAACGCGTTAATTATATCAGATTTTTCTGTGCATTTTCAATTTTACTGACGAACCTTCTTAACCGATTATAATAGCACGGTGGTTCAGGAGAAATTACATCTGTAAATACGATAAGACAAAATTTATATTAGGTTTCTTAATGCCAATTATTTTATTTTGTAAATACAGTTTTTCCGTGACTCAAGTTTTTAATCAGTTCCTTGATTAAGATTAAAAACTCAAGTTTTTAATCTTCCCTGGTGAAGTTCCGAATCCTCTAAATTTTTTATGTAATTGGCTAATTACCGCTTGAACAGAAACAAACAAAGAGAGGAAAAGCATCCGTACACCCTGAGAGAAATATTTAATTGAATCAACGAAAACAGCCAAATATACTATTTATTCAAATTTTACAAGTAAACCATTTACTTAAACCAGATATAATATTCATTCGTAGCAAAGACAATCCACTTTTTTCAAGCAAAATATTTTTGCTCGCTATATATGAATATTGTTTAGAATACTTTCAATGACATCATTATTATTTAATTTTATAATTCATTGCTGTTGAATGAATGCATTCTCAATCATCTCCATTCATAGTAAGAAAAATTCGCTTTTGTCAACCGCAAATATATTTTTGCAAATGCACTCCGACTCAAATCAAGCGGATTTTTCTCACCATTTCTCGCAAATAGATATTCTTAAGTATTAGATTCATAGTAATTTTTGTTTCTCGTTACTATTTTGCAGATATCCGGAATCGAAACTAGCCAAATTGTTCAATGGCAGTATTCCAATAATGTTGGACTCGTTGAAGCAACACTATTTCATAGACAGAGACGGTGGAATGTTTCGACACATATTGAACTTTATGAGGAACTCCAGACTCTTAATACCGGACAATTTTGCCGATTTGGATTTGCTTCTCGAAGAAGCCAGATACTTCGATATTGCGCGTAAGTTTATCCGTGGGATTATTTATTATTCTTTTCTTTCAATCTGCAATGAAAAGGCGATCCTTGCGCTTGGTATTCATTTTGCATAAGTTCGCGAAAACTTAGCGGCAATTGCAAACTCTTCTCGATGGTATAAAAAATCTGAAAAAATTCATGCACGTTGAAGGTACTGAAAAGATTAATTTTACACAATAATTATTCTACAATGTTATTAAGAAATTAATGAAAAAAAAAATTGTTAAACAAATTTCCCGAGAACCCAAAGTAATTAAAAATGAAAATGGTTCGTTAATTTTTCTAAATACGTATGAATTTTTTTAGATTTAAATGGCAGCAAAAAATTATTTTCTTCACTAGACGCGTTTTTCTCAAAACTACTTTTTCAAAATCCGTGCTCACTTAAAGGCCAAGAGATCAATAAGACAATAACTCCAAGAATATTGCTTAGATCGGCTTTAAAATCTTAAGGACATATTTTTGAAATGTTAAACAATAAGAAAAGACAAGAAAAAAATCGTTTTTTCTAAAGTAAAAACCCTAACCCCGCCTTTAATGACGATTACGTTTATATGACCGCAATGCAACGATAAAATGACGATTACCCGGTTCCGCTAGGGTTTATATGAGGAAGCAAAAATATTGTATCTTCATTAACTGGATAATTTTTATTTCAGCGATGTGCAGACAGCTTGAGCAAATGAAGAAGGAGCGTATAAAAAACGGTGCAATGATGTCGTCACCGAGTCCACCGTCTTGCCAGATCGGCCGAAGCGGAAGTGGAGCGCCTCCTTGCACCCGTGACTCCGATCACAAGCGATCAGAGAGTTACGAGTGCGTAGCTCTTCACGTGAGTCCGGATCTCGGTGAGCGAGTGATGCTTTCCGGTGGCCGAGCGCTTTTGGACGAGGTATTTCCGGAAACGACCCAGGCGGTGATCGACGCCCGATCGGGCGTCGCTTGGCACCAGCAGGACGCCCGTCACGTCATCCGCTTTCCTCTGAACGGTTACTGCAAGCTCAATTCCGTTCAAGCGATAACTAGGCTTCTAAACGCGGGATTTCGGGTCGTAGCGAGTAACGGCGGTGGCGTCGAGGGTCAGCAATTCTCCGAGTATCTATTCGTAAGACAGGGAATGAACACCTGACAGAATTCGAGTGCACCGAACGCAATAATAAGCGGCGATAGAAATCGTCCGAGCAACCGAAGCGATTAGTGAGAGAAAAAGCGCCGCTACTGAAAATTTCGCCCGTGTTAATCGACGACCGGCGAATATTCGACCAGCAAAAAGCAGACGGAGAGCTTTACGACAAAACGGAGAATCATTGACTCCTGTTTTTCAAGCTCAACGAAATGGCACGCGCTGGAATAAAAGCCAAAAGGGCGATTATTAGTAAACACGGAATTGAGTTTACTGACGTAATTTACCGAGCGCTGATTGATGAAACAGGGATTGGCGAAATTCGAATGAAGGAGAGTTCAAAATAATTTTGTAAATAAATCATTATTAATGCCCACGGAATATTGTAATTAATTGTGAGAGAATTATCGAAATAAGTTAATGATAGTTATTGACCGATTTTTTTGTTAGCGGAATAATTAGACATAATTATTTATTTTGAAAAATATTTTTAATGCTTTTCTATTCGAATGATGCTCATTCCAGAAACACACTGAAAGAGAAGAGGAGGATTCGAGACAATTAATTTCGTTCGCTTATTGCAGAAAAAATTGTTTATTACTCGATACCGACTTTTTATCATCTTTGCCTTTTCTTTTGGTGTATGTGATCCTTTTTCTGGAAAGAAAGGTAGAAAATGAGCGAGCTGGTCTTCTCTGTTATTAACTATTTCAAAGGTGTACCTAAAATGTATTTATATGCCATACTAATTATTGTAAATAATTATTACTGACTTACAACATTACCTATTATACCATTTTAACAAAAAAAAAAAAAAAACAATGACACGTGAAATAAAAGTAGCCCGGTGAATTTCAGCGTCCGAAATAGTAAGTTGCATTTTTTTTTCTCCTAATACTGTAATGAGATAATCAAAAATAATGTACATACATTTCTATTTCGTAAACTTTTTATTACGTCTCTATTGTAATGTATTTATGAACCAAATTGTCAACTTGATGGTAAAAATTACCGACGAATTGTAAATAATTTTGTATAATGATCATTTTGCAGTTAAATCATTCTTTATTGTAAAGGTAAGAAACGAAGATTATGAGAAAAGTGATTTTTTTTTCATTTCAGAAAGTGACCGATATGAAAAGTAAATGAATGAATGAGCGTGTTTCAATTTAATATTTCAATACGTGTAAAAAAACTCTCTTTCGACTCCCGGTAACGTTTAAATTTGATTGCAAAAGACTTGCATGCAACTTCCGTATCGGAGGCGAAGTCGGACGTGGACGATTAATTGCAATGTGCATTCGAACATATATCCAACGAACAAGGGAATGCGTAAAATAAACGAAGAAAAAATGTACCTTGATATCAAACACGATGTGGAAACAATAAAAGTTTATTACTTTCTTTTTAATCGTGAGAAAAACCGTCGGCTGATTTCCATATGTGCGCCTTCGTCTTTTTAATCTGGATCCGTGGTAAGTATTTTTTCGAAGAATCTATGGGCTTTCATATTTCACTTATGTTATTACATCACTGGAATAAAATCAGAGACAGCCAATATTGGAATAAAAATATATTTAAAATCCTGCTCCATTTGAATAACTGTCAATGTTATACCAATAATACGATTTTTTATCAATTATTTATTCAATTTTCTTTTTGTTCTTCAAGAAAAAGATATCCTTCAATATCCCTACAATTACTCATAGTTATACAGATTGAAGTGTATTATAAATACAATTTTCTTCGAATATTGCCCGTCCCTGAATAAAATACAGTTTTTTTAACAAATCACCCGCTAAGTTTAAAAAAAATTAAGATTGTTGATTTTTCTAACGCCGTTTAAATTTTTCCTAAATTGTGTGTGATGTTGTCAAGCTGTATTTGTTTGCGTTGTATTTGTGAATGTACTCGATCAATTGTCTAGACACTTTGTAGGTGTAATGGGTAAAAATGGTTCCAAATTTGTAATTTGTCACACATCTAGAAAAAAAATTAAAATCATTATCGTAAGCATGAAAAAACACTTTGTGAAGTGTTTAGACTTTTGTTTAACACTCACATTGGATTGAATTGCCTTGACAATCTTGAAAACTATTAAACTGACGGCAAAAATGATCGGTCAAAGTAATGGAAAAAAATTGTTCTTTTTTCCGTCAATCTGAAAAATACCGACCGTCAAATTCGCTACAAAAACAACTCTGTCATTTCTTCCGTCATTTTGACGTTGAATGCAACAATAAAAACAACAAAAAAGCAGATATAGGAACATCGTAATGAAAAATTCTCTCTTCCTCTCTTAAAAAAAAACATGGCACATCGATAGTCTAAATATCGAAAACCGAATCCAGTTTCAAACATTCTGATTGGCCGCCGACGTCTTTGATCTGAAGCCAACTTCAGACTGTTAAGATCGCTGCGACGTATCGCGCATCTTTTGAATGGCTTTTTGTTGCGCAGTTGTGAATTAGAATACATTTTTCTTCCCATAAAAACGTCATGGCACATCGAAAGTCGCTTATATCGAAATACTGGCCAGAAATAGAGTCGCGAAACGTATCAACACGCAGATATCACGCTTAGCCACAAGAAAATGAGACAAATGCAAAAAAATAAGTGCGAGAGAAGAGAGTACGTTGTTGCTAGTATGAAGTTCTCTTCGCCCACCATCGATGCTCGAAACATCGATGCAGCATGAGAGGACTTTAGTTGATAACGTGACCGCGAGAATAAGGGATAAAGGCTAACAAACGTTATCGCCTCAAGCAAAGTAACCATGGTTACAGGGAACTCAATATCCGCGTTGCCTGAGGCGAGCTACACGCCTTCAGGCGGTCATCCCCTGAACCCGCCGAGCGAAGCGCCTAGCTGATTATATTCCATTTCTCGATCGCCTCAGGCACACACTGCATGCCTCCTCTTTCGATATATACTCTCACCATGGGCAGTGCCCTTCGGCATGAGCCCTGCAAGAAAGTTTGAACTCGACGACCAAACGTCCATAAACATTTCGTCTATTCTTCCCGTCGGGTTTATTCTTTTCCATTTCACCATCGTCGCTATCTTAAGACATTATCAAACATGTTCGAAATCCCTCATAGTTGAGTGCTGGCAAAACATTAGAAAGATAATTCCCATCGTATTGAGATGACGGCTACGTCAAGAGCTACAATCGGTAACGAAAACTGTAATACGAGTAACAGATTTTTTTACCGACTTTAGGACAGAATTATTGTATCAATATAACCGCCCGGGAAAAACGGATTATATATGATAATGTATGACTATATATCATCATCGGAAAGTAAATACATTTGAAAGCCCGACTATTTTACCGACTCAATTGCGATCCATGGATCACTATTTTTTTAACATTAAAACAAACGGTTATTCGAACTTACCACATTTTGAAGAATCCCCTCCAAGTCGCTGATGTTCATTCAATCATTCACTCATTAATTTATTCATTCAATCACATAAATGTGCTGAACAGAACGGTTATCGGTAAAGAATTTACTGAAGTGTCGGTAAGTTATGCTTGCCAGCAGCAAATACAATACTCTACGTGGATAAGACAAGATTCTACGCGACAAATTGAAAGTTAAGCTCCCATACTTAATAAGGCGCGAAATACTTTCTTAGAAGTCCATGGCGAATTCAATTTGGTTAAGAAAACAATTTCTGAGATAAACGTTCTTATCTTTATTTTTTTTCTGTTGAGCTAATGCTTAAATTGATACAATCTGTAAAAATATCATACTATTAACAAATCGGCGATACTGGACTTTCTTATTTTCCGTTTTTTTTTTTTTTCATTTTATCTTTACACATATTCGTCGTCAATAGTATATGTGTTTATATCCACTGTTACTGGCAGTAGAGAACTTCATAGATCTCCAAGAAACAATATATCGCGCATCAAATTAAATGTATATCGCGAAAAAACGCACAATAGCGAAGTCTATTTACACGCAAATACCGATCCACTTGATCTGGATGCTGGCAGCTTTTTCGCTGTTAAAAACGTCAGAATATCAATTTTCGAGGAAGTTCTTCTCGATGGAGCAACGAAAATGATACATTCAATTGGAGAAAATAATATCTTTGTCAATACCTCATAATTTGATTAATACCATTTTATAAAAATCATCCACATCGTATAACTGCTCTAGTTGTATTTTCTCTTTAGAAAAAAATCTCAATTTTAGTCATCTTCACGAGAAAAAGGGAATGAAAAAATGAAATTAACAAACGATGAAATTCAACAATGAAGAGCTTTTTATGAAATGATTATTAAGAAATAAATGGGGCAACTCACACCAATTCGTCCCGACTTTTACTTTTAATATGCGAGGATTTTTGAGAATTTTTTAAATTTTTACATTACGGCAAACACTTTTTTGTAAAGTGAAAAGTAAAAAAAAAAAATTTGCAAATCTGCTTTTTATTTAGAGAAGGAACATAAAAAAATCATCGACCAGATCCACGAGGTCGAATTGATTTTCCCCGAATGTAAAAATGTATATTGCTTCATAACATTTTGAAGTGGTAAAACATTAATCCGATGGCTTCTCTAACAAAAAAAATACGTTGAGATAGATTTTTTTAAAAAATAAAAAAAATTTAGGAGAAATTCGGATTTTTAGATCCGTTTTTGAGATTTTCAGAGAATTATTTTTGACAGTGAAGTATCGAAATGTGCAATGGAAAATAATTCTTTGATAAATTTAAACTAAACGTGGTTGCACCGAGATACAAACTGAAGTATGAAAATCCGACAGGATATGCAGTGATCTTATATCAGTAAAACTCGGTGGAAATGAGTGAATATAAGTGCATCTCGTCCTCGCAAGCCGCTGATGTGTGAACTCGAGTGTTTTATGAAGATAGCGCTACAAATGAACGCCACAAAAAACGCAATCTTAGAATAGATGTTTGTCCGAACGTGATTTAAGCGTGCGAATACACGAAAAACTCCCACAAACTATCGAAAAAATCGTATAATTTATTATTATCCGAATAGACCCAATGGTTCATCAATTAAAAACCAAAGACTCTTATCGCTGAGTGTCTAATGAAAAAAGTGTTAACCGCGATTTCTCGCTTCTCTCCTTGTTCATTTTCATTTCGTAAATATTTCTTTAATAAAAAAAACGTAACAGCTAAATGTTCATGATTTTTTTTTGTTCCTTTTTTATAAACACTGAAAATGTAGATTACAACATAATATACTGATAACAATTCCATCATCGATGGTGGAGAATAATCGTGTAGCTATATTCTGTTGTACCAACATGGAAATTATCACTATGTAGTTATTTTTACGTGTAATAATGTATTGTACAAATTATTCCATACTTTTTGGACAGTGTGCTCAAGGTATATTTTTTCTTTTTTTTCTTTATCTTTCATTTCGTTAATTATTACATTATTATTTGCAAAAATACGATTTCACTATCTTAACAAAAACCTTTCATTCCTTTTTATTCTCTCGTCTCCGTCCCTCCCGTTTTTTTGTTTTTCCCTTTCTCGTCTCGTACGCTTATTACATATATATTACATTACACTAGGGCTACAGTGTCCAAAAGTATAGGTCAAGTATTACAATGCAGCAGGCATATACATAGGTTGTGACATAATGTACATACACGATTTCAATCGCACTCTCTTTACACATTCACACAGTGACAAGCCATATAAAACGTTCGATATATGGCAGCAGAAGAGCCATCAGTGAGCAAAATCCGTAGCGGTCTCTGGAAAACTTTTACAAAACAATAATAATTACATTTTATGTGTTTATCTGTACAAGTAGTCTTCGAATTCCCTTTATTTTATAATTACAATATCGCCGGAAAGCCAGTCGTTTATTGTAACAATAAAAGGTTCTATTATCTCTTCATTAATAGAAAAGAAAACTGACCGAAATTTTGCCCACTGCAGCAGAGACAGCATATCAACATTCTCGCGATAACAAAACAGACTAACTCGAGACTAAAGTTGGGAGGGGTTGGATTATCGGGTCGGGAGAAAAACACGAGGTCGACGACTCATGTGCTCATACACATTTGGTACCTCTTTCGCAATTACGAAACTTGGTATCTTTTTGTTGTTGCTTTTCTTGTTGTCCTTCGCTGTTTGAAAAATAAAGATCGATCTATGTTATTTATACATTAAAAAACAATCGTTTGTTTGTGGGTTCTTGTTCTTGTTGGTTTTTTTCAGTCATTTACATTAGGGAGATGCTCGCTTTTTATCGACGCGCTTGCGAATAACGTTATTTTGAATGTATGTGAAATACCAGGCCGACCCGCAGGGAGTTCCATTCGCTTCTTGTGTTTTTCGTAGTTTTCTTCTTCTCCTTCTTCTTCTTCGTCTTCTTCATTGTACGCGATATTTCGTCGTTGCATTAAGCAACTGTGGAAAATAACAAACGCGTTAAAGTGCCAAAGGTCCATTGACGAGACCAGCTCACGCAAGACCGTGCAAGTAGGGCGCCGGTTATCGGGCGGGTCACTCGCGTTCCTGCCCTTCATAGAACATCACTTCAAGTACGACTTGTACAATGTCGTGCTTCTACACGTTTCTTTTTCTTGTTCAAGTAGGAAGAGCAAATCGCGGAAGTTAACGCGTTTAAGACGTGGCCTTAGCGGCATTTGTCGGTTCATACCGGAGGACGACGCGTTCGCACCGCTGTTATTACCCGAATTACTCGAAGAACCTGCCAGATCCAGTTTCGGCTTTTTTCTTGGCCCTATCGCCTGCAACGCCGTTAAATTCGCTTCTCGTTGCCTCAGTTCTTCCATTTCCGCTCGTTGCATCTGTAATTATCAACAACACAACGTTATTCATTGCAAAATTGACTATATATATTTTTTTCTCATAAAGAAAAAGAGAGAGCTTTGTTTGCATGATTTTTTCTTTCCTCATAGAAGAAGCTTTGTTTCAATGAAAATAATTTTTACCAGATTTTTATATGAGTACACTCAGAATGGTGAGAAACATCAGTAAAGTGGTTTAGAAATTAAAATTGCCGTATTTATGTGTGTGTATGCAGGGCTCAAACATTTCAATCACTCAAGAACTGATCCACCGATTGACCTAAAATTTTGCACATTAATGAAGCAACAGTTCGTCTTTGATTTTTTGCCATTTTTATTAGAAAACCTATGCATAAATTTTTATTTAATGGCTTTTTGAAATTTGGCAAAAAAGGATGTGCGCGCTCTATCTTAAAATTGGTGAAATTTCCCTGTATAATCCTTGATAAGTGCGGGTATTGTTAACGTTGTTTAGTATTGGATTTGACCAAAATCGAAAAAGCAGTTTCAATTCTGTAATTTAAAAATTGCCAAAAAAAAATCACATTTTTGCCCTAACTTCGGCAAAACACGAGTTTCTTAGGTTCCATTAAAGTTAGGAAGGTTAGGTTCTTCGGGTTCGTTGGGTTTTTAAGGGTCTTTGGGTCCATTGGATTTTTGAGGTTCTTCAAGTTCCTTGAGTTCTTTAGGTTCGTTGATTTTTTTTTTTTTTTAAGTCTGTTGCCTAACGTCCGTCTTTAGGTCCGTTTACAATCTTTAGGTTTGTCAGGTTTTTTAGTTTCTTTGCATTCGTCAGGTTTTTTAGGTTCTTTGCGTTCGGCAAGTTCCTCAGGTTCTTTGGTCTCGTTGAGTTCTTCAGATTCTTTAGGATCCTTAGTTTCTCTAGGTTAGGAAACCCAAGGAACCTAAAGAACCTAACAGACTCTAAGAACCTGGATAACCGAAAAAGAACCTTTCATCTACATTAATAATGGATGTATTTTGCGAAAAATAAATGAATGCCAATTTGAAAACCGTTTTTTAAATTACATTATTGACTATGTTTAGAAGGATTTATTGCACAAATAAGAAAAGTTCGTTCTTGAAGTTTCGATAAAACCCATTCGAAAGCAGCGGAAAATATATGCCTCGGCTCTAAAGATGACCGAAACTGTGCAGTTTACCGTAAATTATTTAATACTGGGACCAAAAGTAGAGTGCTGTTCAAGGGACGCTTAGTCCAATTATCTTGGGCCTTAATGTAACAATACGCTAACGATAAGAAGTCGTTCGCACGCTTAGATGCTGCGCAGCTGTCGATTATAAACGTGAGATCGCTGACGCAGCTTTGAGATAAGGTTCTCAGTATTTGAATCTACTTCTTACGGTTCGCAATCAAGACTTTCATACACAAACATTCATACGGACATTTTTTTTCCAAGCCACTTTGTTTGACGTTGTTTGGTTGACGGAAATTAATGTTTAATGAAACCGAAGCTTCCTTTTGGAGACGCAAAGTTAAACGGCATAATATACAAACTCCAATGCTAGAATATACACTGTTAGAAAAGACCAGCAGTTTTGGCGCATAAACTAATGGATTAAATGAGATATAAAATTAAAGTCATTTTATCGTAAAATTGACACAAATCTTTTCAATTGAAGGAGCTTCACAATGAAAGTAAAATAAGTTTTAAGAACTACGGTACAACGAAAATTAGTGTATTATAAATTATAACACAAATTATTATCGTAATGTCACAGTTAATATGCAAAATGAAAAGTAAATGTGTAAATAAATAACAAAAATACTTTACCTCTTTAGCCTTAGCTTTGAGTTTCGCTTGTTCAGGATCTTCCGTTTTCGCGCGACTCTTCGCCGCTCGGAGTAGTAATTCTCGTTCCTGTTCTTCGTGCCGCCGTCGTTCCACCCTGTCCAATTCTTCTAAGAATTTCAACTGCCCTCTCACATCCTGTGTCACTTCATACCTCGGATCCACCTAAAAATAAAGACCATTTTTCATGAATAACGGTGTTTAAAACAATCAACTCACTTAAAGTACAAAGCATATATTTATAATTACCTTTATAAGGTCTATTCTATGTTCTGCTATCACTGCGAGTTTTTCAACTAAATTTTTTAACCTCTCCTGAGTGGCGTGGGATATTAGCGCGGCAACTTCTTGATTGGGTTCTTCCAATCCGTAACTAGAAACTGTTGAAAAAAAAAAGTGGTATATGTAATGGGTGAAATAAGCGCTACGAAGTGGTTTAATTATTTTCTGTGACCACAATAATTTCAAACTTTTCTTTACACATTAAAATATATCGTCTCGCTTAACTCTTCATCATATTGATTTCGTATTCCTGAATTTTTTTTAAATGGTATTATAACTTTAGTCATCTTAAGTGATGATAATAATGATGCGAGACAACCGAAATGAAATTTCCGACTTTCGGCTAGTAATATCACTTCTAGTAAAAAAAAATATTAATAAATGGTAACCAAAAACATCCGTCTTACCTATTTGCTTAATCCTTTGTTGTAGCGGCGACAAATGTAAGAAGACTTCGTCTTTACAAGACCGTATTTGAGTACCAACAAATTCCGTCGAACCGAGAATTCTTTGAGATTCCTCAGCAAGATTTACGCCACCCATAGCCGCAACATCATTAATGTCGTCATCGCCTCTACAAATTTTTAAAATGGAGTTGATTATCCACGAATCAAAGACAAATCATGCGAGTAATATACTTTTTTTTTAGTAGAAAAATCACAATCATGCGAGTAATATACTTTTTTTTTAGTAGAAAAATCACAAAATATTGTTCTAAAAAAAATAATAAAAAAACTCACGTGTATCCTGCCGACGAAAAAGTCTTTTTCTCTTTCTCTTTAGCAGTTGGTTTTGGTACAAGAGAAGGCACTATGGTTTTGTTAATCGTAGTGGCGGTATTAATGGTTTTGCTTTGCGTGGTCGTTGCGATTGTTTTCAAAACCGTGGTGTTCGCGGTGACGACGATGGGTGCGGAGGTTGATACTACGGACGACGATGATGCCGCTGCTGCAGCCGCGGCCGCAGCCGCTGCCGCTGCAGCTTTATGTACATGTGGTGCGGGTGGCCGAGCACCCGCGATAGCGACTGTCGATTTAACGCCGTAAGTCGCTGGAGTGCGAACTATCGTCGTAACAGGTCGTATCTAAAATTCCAATTTTATATATATTTCATTTGTTCTTTTGTTGACGGGGAATGAACCCCTCGTCAAGGAGGTTCGTCAGTAAAATTGAAAATGCACAGAAAAATCTAAAATAATTACGGGATTCTAATAATTCATAACAAACTCACATTAATTTTTTGCGAATTTTCGTCTACATCGTTTACACAAAGTTAATTATTTTGTGCATACATTTTAACATGGGCTCTTATGGCATATTCACGAATAAAAAAAATTGAAAAAATTGAAAAAAAATTTTACATCGAAAAAAAAGAATTAATTCCATCAAATACTTACAAATTCAACAATGTAAAAAATGTGTTCAATAATTTTCTTTTTTTAGATCCGATCAAAGATAGAGAAAAACAAAAAGTACTGCGGATTCCCAAATCATTCAGAAATTAATGGATTATAGAAAAGGTGACGTCACCGGACTAATGTTCAATTGAATCAAGGTAAAAGTGCACGAAACCGGGTAAATGGCGATTCTTAGCCTACTTATCGTAAAAATGATGCAAATCCTCACTAAATATATAAACTATTTACAAGTAATCGTTTTAATCTGATTGCGACTATTTTTGCGGGTGCTCGATTATTTATTATAATGTAAGGCAGTCAAAGTGACGCATACAAATATTTTTAATGGCATATAGACCCTCAATTTATGACTTAAATTAATTTTTTAAGTCAATTGAACCACGATAGTTTGTAGAAATGCTTTTCAAAATTTAGCACTAACTTGACTAACACGTAGCGAGACGTTTACGTTAAATGATGCCCTGATATTTTCGGACTTTTCACGACTAGAAAAAATCGACTTTTCTATCAATTATTCTCGAAAATTTGAGAGATCAATAAAAAACGTGACAGTCACTTACCAGTCTCTGTTGAACGGGCTGAGGAGGGCGGACAACCGTCGGCGAAGCTGCCACTGGCGGTGCCATTACGCGTACTGGCGTTGGCACCGTACTCGTTGCGACTACAGGAACTGTCACTGGCGTTGCCGCCACTGCAACGGCTGGCCTTAATTGGCTCTGATATCCAGAAAAGCGAATAGTTGTAATAATAATCTTAATTTTATTTCAATTCTTACATTACTTAAAGATTTCTTCTTATCACATATAGTTACAATTTGTTAATCAAAAACACGAGACCAGAATAATTCTTAAAATATATACATAATGAAATTCTTTTAAAAACATAAATAAATATAATCCGATACTATGCAATGATAACACGTAGAGTGCCTCTCAGTAGCAATTTAGTTTTGTTTTCATATTTTAAGTAAAGTATCAGATTTAATGACGATTTTGGATTCGATTCAAATACCAAAATCGGAATTAGAATGCTGAAGGCACACACCAAATTTCATTGCGGTCGATAGGGTTTTTCAAAAGTTATTGCCCTTTCGGACATGCAGACCAGAAATACAGAATGTATTTAGGAATCTGGGCCATTCAAAACATGTATTTCCATCGAAGTCGACGAGTCCATTTTTTAAATGTTTGCAATACTTTATATTTTTACATATTCCTCATGCAATGAGAAAGTAAAAACTAATACCGTTATCTTCGCGTTACTGAAATAATACTTTTATCTAGTTGTCGGTTCAAACAATAGGAATAGTTATTCGAAATAATAGCGATGAAAAATGTCCTACCTGCTGCATCGTCGGTGTGACAGAAGCTATGGAAAACACAACGTTTGGCGGTGGTGGTTTTATCCCCTCGATTACCAGTTCCTTGGTGACGAGCGACTGCCGCAAGAGTGGCAAGCTCTTCTTGAGAAAACCGATGAGACATGGCTGTGGCGATGCGTTCAACAATTTCTCGAGTCTATCACAAAACTCTTCGGGTTCAACTTTCGTATCAATTAGCTCTTGAATCAACGTCCGAACATTTCGTTCCACTACTTTAGGTTCCCGACTAGACAACTCTAATAAGTTTGCTAAGAATCTACGACACTTTTCTTTGGTATTATCTGAGGTTGGACGCTGCAAAGAAACAAAGAATTTTTTTTCATTTTTATTGTTTATTTTAAATTTAATCGGGAGTCATAAAGAATCAATTAATTGATCGGATGAGACGAACTTTTGGCCCTACCTGTGCTGGGGTATGAACAGTTTGAACAGAGGCTGCCGAAGGTGTCGCTGCACTCGTTGGAGTTGCTGTTACCGCCACAGGCGTTGGCGCCGCTGCCGCTGTTGTTACATTAGCCGCTACCGTCTATTATGAAAGAAATGTTATTTTAAAAAAGGCCATTTTTCGTTCCGCAAATTGAAAACAACTCGAAAAGACACAAAAGAAATCTAGATTGTCATGATTCATGCTAATGCACACATTTTCATGCCAAAAAAAGCGTCGAAATAATGTTGAAAAAATCAACAATCTATTTATTCCGATTCTTGTCTTTCGATTGAGAAAAGACGCACTTTTACCTTATACAGACTCAAATTTCATAATTTTATGTCATGTTACAATATCACTGCCAGCTCTTCTTATATTCATTTGAATTTCGTTTCATTTAATGTCTTTTTTTCTTTTTAACGTGGCTATTAATTGAAATGTTATTGTCAATGTTTACGAGTTTTTTTATGTTCATAATGCAATGAATAATTTTTGCTGCTCGGAAAATCTTTCTAATAACATGCGGAATGATATGATTCCCTAGTTTCTAACCAATCTACAGCAAAAAAAAACTAAAATCACATCAGAATGCAAAATCTGAATCAGGAACTGGCAAATAATCGAATAAAGTTTTATCTGAAATACTTTTCACTTTGAATAACTGTGAGTAATTATACAAGCACCAAAATTCATATTTCCTTGAATCATTAAACGTTGTCGGAGAAAATTTGACTATCAAATCTTTTTAACTGCTTTTTATTCGACACTACACAATTCTTCAATTTCCAAAGTATTTAAAATATTCTTCTATACAAATTTTGCCAATCTTACTAAAGGGTCAAAATGTTGGTGAATCGTAATCAAAGCGATAATGTTGACGATAAAACGGACACGCGAGGCAATAATGTCTCACACTAATCAAATCAGTGCTAATTTTCAAAGCAGTTTGCACGATTTTTGGTATTTTTAATTACTATTTTGTACGGAAACTTGCATAGTTGTAAATGTTTTTAACACAGGAAATAGTTCATAGTCATGATTGAAATAAAATTAAACAAAAAACAGTTATTTCGGAAAAGATGTTTTTTTTCGTCGTTGCTGAGTAAAAAATAAACGACAGTATTCGTTCATCCTATAGTGAGTTTTGGACATTTCGGTGTCGAATTTCGTACTATACGTACGAAAATATCCACCGATTATCTACGACCAGACTATAGCATTCCAATCGAACTAAGTTTGATGACAAACAAAAATCCCGTAGAAGATATGAGAGTGCGTCACGTGGATGTACAAAAAAAGGAAACTAATTGACGTAAATTTTCAATCAATATTCATTAACAGCTCTTCCCTCCTTGAAACATACTCTACAATTAACTATCTCGATATTTCATAATGTTAATCTTCAAAGAGTGAGAGTAGTTCAATTAATGGAGCTCCCTCAACAATATCAAATATGTAGATGGTCAAGTTCTGAATGCGGTCGTAAAAACGACATTGGGGATTATTGTTGGATAAAACTCGACAAAACCGTGCAGATTGTGGAAACCCTTTTGAAAAAATAGCGCTCATTCAACGCAATTCAATGTAAAGTGCTTCACATTCAATGTAAAGTGCTTCAACGCTCTTTAATGAGATTCGAAGTTGGTACATGCTGTCAATAGATAACGATAACCGGGAGAGAAGAAAGAAAGAATGAGATTCGAAAATGCATCGAATGATTTTTGCCGGGGGCATGCTTTTTATCCCGCGATGAAGAATTCAACCAGGTTTGAAAGGTTTTCGAGTTTACAGTGTCGAATTTCGTACTGTACGTACGAAAATATCGATCGATTATCTACGTCTGGACTATAGCATTCGAATCGAACTAAAAAAAGAGAAACATTTTTTAAAAACTACAAAAAAATTCTACCAAATCAACTGCATTGAGTCTCGTAGTAGGTATGTTTTCAATTAATTTTCATTAATAACAGCTTTTCTCTCCATGACACACACTCTACAATTAACTATCTCGATATTTCATAATGTTAATCTTCAAAAAGTAAGAGCGATGTTCAATTGATGGACCTTTTTTTCCGCAAAAAGTGTAAGTCAGCTTGTATTAAAATTGATAATAAAAAACGGATCATTCTTGAACTCAACGATAATACTGAAATTGCGGGAACACAAAACTCTCCACTCCCTCAACAATTCCGAATATCTAGATGGTCATCTTCTAAATAAGGTTTTAAAAACGATATTGCGGATTATTCTTGGATAAAAATCGCCGAAATCATGCAGAATGTGAAAACCCTTCTGAAAATTGCGCTCATTAACTAGTGTGGAGTTTTTTTCACCATCTTTAAGGAGACTCGAAGATGCATCGAATCATTTTTATCGGGGGCATGCATTTTATTCCGAGATGAAGAATTTAACCAGGTTTGAAAGGTTTTGAAGATTACGGCGTCGAATTTCGTACTGTACGTACGAAAATCTTCACCGATTATCTACGCCTGGACAATAGCATTCCAATCGAACTAATTTCAATGACAAAAAAAACGAGAACCATAAAAAAAATCAACAAAAAAAAAATTCTACCAAATCAACTACATTGAGTCTCGTAGGAGGTATGAGAGTGCGTCACCTGGACAGGTTTTCTTAGGGTGGCGAGTGGCGGGCCAGTGAACTGAGTGTTCAGCCTACTTACAGCCGGCACAGAGGCTATGCGATAGGTGGTGGTGCCTGCGTTTGGTCCGACAACCGCGTTTCCCGCAATACTGTTCGGCGTAACAGCGGTGCCGCCAGGCGTGCCTGCTGTTGGTGCCGGTCCTACCCTCAATAACTGATATTGCCCATTTTCCGTTTTTACGATTAGATGACCCTGTGCACCAGGTTGAAGGCCCTGGAGCGCTTGCAGCGTTATCTGTGAATGAATAAAGGCATAAATAAAGCAAGGAGCTTTCGATTACGCGGGAAAACAAGGATTTAGACAAAAATAGCTGCAAGAAAATGTTGTTTTTCAAAATTTTTACTATACAAATGAAAAATATAAATATCGAAATTTAGTAAATAACTATTTATTTATCTGTTACAATAAAATGAATGAATGTGATTAATTAGAAATCAAAATACATCTTGTGAATTAGATGCAACTGCTAAGAAAATTCCTACATGTGAATTATTTAGAAATGTTTTGTTTAACAGTGTAATTAAGTTCTATTCATTTTTATTTTAATGGTTCAGAATTTTTTTTAATTTCTTCAGAGTTTTGATAGACTGGAGTAAAAATAACATTCAAATAAGCAGAATTAATGCTATCACATTATTTCAAATTTTATGGGCCAATTTTTTGAGAACATGTCATCTGTGATGTGAATGAACATATGCATAGATTGAACATCAAGTCACTTGAGAAAACTGGGTGAAAATTTTATGGAGTTTTTAAAATAGGTTTTGAATGTACCATATAATTTGCTATGTTTAGGAGAATATACCTGATTATTTATAACTATGAAGTCAAATTAATTAGTTGCATAATAAATATGCTAAAAATGTAGTATTTAATATACACATATTTAAATATTGCCTTACACATGTATGTAAAATTTAATAAACAGTTTTGTATATAAATTCTACACAAATATATTAATTTTTTTTAAATGTTTTTAAGTACATATGATTCAAGTGCAAATCCAGGTTTTCAGAAACAAACAAGACCATTGACAATATCTGCCAACTTCTGCCAGACAAAATAAATTAGATTAGCAAGTGCAATTTGAATTACATACTTGATGTATAAATAAAATAAAATCTGTTGTGTTAGCCTCAAAATGATGATATTATATTGTTTTAGTCAGTTAATGCATAAATCCTATATCAAATATTTGCTTTCAATTTGACAACAGGGGTCAAGCTTTTAGAAGCAACAGAACCATTGCTTATCTTCAGGGATAAGCAATATTCAAATGATAATGTATTCAAAGTACTTCGCTGTGTAAATAACTAACAATGAATTTTAACAAAGACCATATCATGATGTTCAATCATTGATTAATTCATTTTACTGTCTATTATCAAAGAAAAATATGCTGATTATGAAATGTTCGTACATTACTCATAGTTGAGAACACAGTTGAAAATATTGCTTATCTTTAGGGATAAGCTATATTCAAATGAAAATGTATTTAAAATATGCCAGTTAATCTTTATATTATAGAGATTATATCTATTTAAAAAAAATAGATATAACTCCAATCAAAATGTATTTTGGATGCAATTTCATTAAACAATGCCAGTTTATCTTCCAGTTTAATCATGACCATAAGTTTAAGAAAAATAAAAATAATCTCAAACAAAAATGTATTATGATCACAATTTAATCAGAACAATGTCTGTTCATCTTCCACTTTAATCCTGACCATAAGTATTAAAAATTATAGATAATCTCAGACCAAAATGCATTTTGAATACAGTTCTATCAGAATGTTGCCCATGTCAGTTAACAATCCGGTTCAATAATCTCCAGAAATACAATAAATAGATAAAATCAAAGAAAATCTCACCGCTGGACCACCAGGTCTGGCGCCAACTATATGCTGTCCGATGACGACTCTGGGTGCAACTTGTTTTCCAGCCTGTTGCGCGCCAACAGGAGTCCCAGGTCTCATGGCGTTAACATTGAGAATTTGCACATTGCTTGGCACGATAGTAGAAGTGACGCCACCCTTTCCCTGTAGCGTAGTATTGGCAACATTGCCAGCTACCGAAACAGGAACTGACATCGGGACGGAAACCATGCCACCGGGTGCGCCGCTAGTCTTTATAACCAATGCAGTGCCGCATGGCTTATTTACATTAGCGACAGTTTGCGTTCCAGTTTGCGTACCAGAACCGACATTAGTGACGACATTAGAAGTCTGTAGAACAGCTTGAGACGTCACTACTCCCAATGTTCCATTAGGTAATTGCGCTACCGTTTGCGCAGGAAAGGATATTTTGTTATTGACAATACCGCTCGTTATCACCTGACCGGTAGAAGGATATATAATCTTTACGCCTTCGTGAGACTTTGTCAGGTTCGACTGGTTGCTCGTCACTTGATTAATATACCCGGCTGCACCACCGGCTCCTATAACCTGCGTAGGCTGCGTATGTTGCTGCTGCTGCTGATGCTGACTGTGCTGTTGTTGCTGTTGTTGCTGTTGATGCTGCTGCTGCTGCTGCTGCTGCGCTTGATGATGCTGTCCTACGCTGTGCTGAGTAACAGCATTTGACGTAACAACGTTTACGGGTAATATATTACTCGTAGTTATTGACTTTGATACTTCTTGAGTTACGTGGGCTGTGCTGTTGACGGAGTTGTTGCTGCCACCGCCACCGTTTGCAACCCCATGTTTCTGTGTCTGTACCGCGGTGATGGTGCCCCCGTTCGATATACCGCTGTTCAATTGATGATTCTGGTGACTTATAGCTGTCGAGCTTGTCTGATTGATCGTTGATACCGGTGTCGAAGTAACCAGCTGTGTCTCGAGGGAACCAACAATCGCGTTCACCGCCGATTCATCGACGTCCGTGCTCAGAGCTTCCTCGAGAAACTTAGCTGACGCCATTTTCTTCCAAGCTCCAACTGTTAACTGTTATGCGCATGCGCTTGTCGCAAATACTTCCCATGGTGCATTGGCCCCCCTAGCGGAGATTGATACTCGTCGACGACGACCGCGACGACACCACCAACGCCGCGTATCTAACGACTATCATTGTATTTATTGTGAAAACTTCGATGGTACTTTTCATTATTTTCAACAAGATATCGCAGTTCCCTTTTTTTTTTCTTCTTTTATCCTGTTTTTCCAGTAATTATACGGAGGTTAGGATTATTTTCTTCGGCTGTCTATATGCAATACTGACACTATTCTTATTCACTCCCACTACAAACTCCGTGCGCGTGCACTCGAGCTATGAGACTCGAAGACTATGGCTGTCAATACACACACTGCGCGTTCCACACGCCGGACACACACGAAAACACGTCACCCCGCCAAAATGGCTCACTTCGAATGGTCAACCCAAGCCGATGAGATTTTTGACAGCGTCGAAGACGCGTGTGAGTTTGTTGGGATTTATTTTAGTCACTTTTGAGTTTATTTGATCGAGGCTTTTTTTGTTGTTGTCACAGAGATCGAGATTTTGTTGCGACGAAGAAATACACTCGTGGTATCACAGCGGAGATGTAATTGTGTGTGTTTTTTTTTCTTCTCTTATCGGTGTTCGGTAACACGGCGGGAAACGTGGTTTACATTTGCCGCGCGTGTTAGCAAAGTTGATGAGTTTTGAAGCACCGCCGCGAATGACTTTGCCGCCAATAATGGACAAGGGCGGCGGCGATTTTTTATTGGTCGAAAGTGCCGGTTATTATGGTATAGATTGTCTTGATTTGTGATTTTGCAAATGATGAGGGTAATTGGATATAGATAATTTATAAACGAATTGATAATGCTTGAATTGCGGATACTAGATGATGTTCTATTTCAACGATAATATAAAATATCTAGATGGTGGACTTTTGAGTGATGTTTCGAAAACTATGTTGAGAAGGATAGCGCACGAGTGTCCGAAAAACTATCTTTTCTTGCGACGAAGATATCTATACGCAAAGTATCTAGCGCACTGTGGTTTTAAAATCGTTAGTATAGTTTAAACTCGGTGAAGCCAGTCGAGTGAGATCTTTATAAACACTCAATACACAAACTCTGCACGATCCAACTACACTCTTCACCAACTCTATGAGATACTACCTCTGCACCACGTTGTTATATGCAGGTCGTGCTACAAAAGTGGTGGGGGTTCCTCCCACCTAAGTTTCAAGCTAGTTAATTCCGACTTCAGCCGCAACGCGCGACATTCGTACAGGTGTCGACAGAGATAGAAACATTATCTGTCCCATTCGGTGTTTCCCTCTCGGACGCGATACATGAGCTGCCGATTAACCCGAAGCCCAATTCATTGTAACGTTGTCTATAATGTCTGATACCGGTATAGTATATTACGATACGAATGCGATGAAACTTTTTTTCACGAGTGTTATAACCAAACAATTTTCTTGCAAGAGTTTCAATACACTTACAATACATACGTACATATACATATGCAATTTTATTTCACGAGAGCGAGAAGTGCGACTTTTTCAAACATGAATGCAAAGTAGAACCTTGCACATCGCTTTCACATTATATTTCGCTTTTTACAAAGCAATCTCCAAGGGGAAGTATGGTAATTTATTTTGGCTTCCTCGTAGAGGAAATACAATGTCTGTCTCTTTCTAACATAGCTCTGTCTCTCTCGCACTATTTTTCTTTTAATTCTTTAAAAAAACGGCCATACCGAATGAGGAGAGTTAAGCTTATCCCAATTCTACGATACTCCTGCGTATCCTCTAAAAATTCGGACCTTATCTGTCGTATCGTTTGGGAGAAAATAGCTTTCGAAATTTCTGCGGGGCGGGAGGGGTGTATCACTGCCTCTTAAGCCATATTCGTGTCTTCTTTAACAGAAGAGATTTGTTCAAGTGGAAATTATGCGAAAGATTACTACGGATACGTTTTTCTTAGTGTTATAAAAGTAAATTGAACACATATTGTATGTAAACGTCATTTCTTAATCATAATCGCGTATTGTGTCTATTAGTGAATCACCGTAATGAACTCATTATCACCCTTGACGTTCTTCTTTTCTTCTTTGTTTACCTAGGCCCATTCCTTCGGGTAAACCAGGCTGGCCACTCGTATAGAACGTATCGCCCAAGTTACAATTTTATGACGTTCAATTGCCGACATTATTACCTTACTTTAGCTTTTGGTTTTTTCCATAACATAAGGTTTGTACACTATTATTTTGACCCTTCACTTGATACTTAGGCTTCAGGTGTTTGCGTGGTGTGATGGACGGGTCGAGACAACACTGGGTCATAAAGGGACACCAGTCGATGCAGGAATAATTGGTACTAAATGTAGGTCGTACCGAAATCCACAATACATAGTTTTATTTGCTGCGAAGCTGATCCTTTAAGGAGACGAGTCGAGTACTCGTTTACCTGAACAAACAGTACGACAAATGAATTCTTGACTTTTGCGATAATAAACCGGCGCTATCGTTGCCACCATTCAACCAAGTTGAGCTATGGCTCAACTCGGTTGAATGGTGACTTTATGTTAGTCAGGTAAGAGCAGCTTATCGTCATTATTAATTTTTAAAGCGCTGGTGGCAATAATGGGGTCGTTCGCGCCGTGGATTGCTTCGAAACTTTTTTTATGATTACGCTCATCGACCCTCGTTTAAAATCTGAAAAGTAGTTTTGGCTACGTGAGAATCCAATGGCAATAATGTTGAATTTTTTTGGGGTAAATAGGGTAACAGTCGGAGACTTGTTAGTAACAATAACGTGTTTTGGTAAAAATAATATGTATGTATTTTGCTAAGCTTTGTTGAGGGAACGCACGTTACAAATGTTCGGGATGAAATCTGTGCTCAGTCTTTGGGTCCGTTGAGTTAGGCCCCTTCGCATATCCCTTCGCCTGTGATAAGCCGGCCGTTGATAAACGCTTGGATGTTGTGTGGCGGTCGTCTCCGAGCGTGAGATCGCTGATGCAGCGTTGAATATAACGAAAGATTGAGTTTGCAATGTTAAGGGGCCGTTACAATAGAAATACTTTTGTAATACTGATAAGTGGAAACATGAGGTTAATCAATCATCAATTTTTCATTTTATATGATGTTTTATTTCTGAGTAAGGTATTTTACAGACGCATTTTTGAATATATTTTATTTCCAAGAAAAGTTTTTCAAAGTAGCATTTTCGAATGGTTAATTATGAGGCACTCCACGATATTTCGCACAGCTAAAAATCCGACCGATTCTAAGTTTGAAGGAAAAATTAGTGTCATTGATCAAAGCACGTGGAGCATCTGGAAATTTTTTTACAATTGTATTTCAAAATTTGTTGGATTTATTTTTGTTTTAATGAAATCAATGGGAAAAAATCTAACGTCCAGTAGAAAAATGTTTTTAACGACCGTCAAAACGACTGCCCTGAAAAATGTTATGTGGTCGTTTTCTTCGATTTATGGAAAACCGAATAACATTTTTATGATAGTTGTCTTCGTGGTCGTTACGACCGATTTCCGTTTTATTTTTTGTAAAAAACTACCCGGTTGTTTCAAGATAGTTTTTATGGTAAATCAGCTGGAAGCGACGGTCGTCAAGATTGTTAATGTTGACCATGGAGGTTGACGTTTGAGACGACGGATCGATGCGTAATCGTTTGATGGTCAAGGATATTATAATTAAAACATATGGGAACCTTTGGTTTCCCGATTAGCTAAAGAAAATGAAGTTCTGTTCGTCAAAACCGAATGCAAGAATATGCACAAGTTTATGGCCGGCAAAGCAGATACATAATTCTGAACCGATTTTGCTGTTGCAGGTTTCGATCGATCGAGAAACGATCGATGCAGAATGTTGTGTGCACTGCAAATATGTGGAACGCTGGATTCCGCGCCGGAATTGTTAATGACTTTACGGCAATCATTACGAAAATTGCAGGAGATCTGCACGATTTAAATGCTTCAATTACTGAACGTTGTATGCGCCATCTTTCAATTATAATCCAAAGCCTATGGAATGGGTTGTTTTTTTTTAGAGCAAAAAAATAACTAATGAGAGTCTAACTACGTTCAGCCAATTCGGAAACAGAAATACTGAAACGTCTTCATAAAAACGTTTATTGCGTTGCTCTAGATATTTTATACAAATTTGATTAAAACACACACTAATTATTCGTACTTATAATGGTAGATTTCAAAAGGAAACTAAACTGATTTTTTTTGCACAATCTTAACAGATGACTTATCATGCAAAGAACTGTTTATTGACTCGGCCGCAATTTATGAAAACAAGATTGCTATTGGCTAATTAATATTGCTCTCGAATAATTCGACTGGAATATCACATTCAGACCTTAAAACTTACTACAAAGGAAAAAAGTAGTACACTTTTCAAATAGAAAATTTTCAGTAATTTATTAATTATAAGATTGAATAATTTTGTCAAACTCCGTTAAGATTTACGCGTTTAATATATTGAAAAAACGTACACATATGAACATGAAATTATTATTTTTTCTCCATTTTATTATAAATATTTAAAAACATTTGTGTGATTTATATTTGTTTACAAACACAAAGAATTCTTGATCTGAGTCACAATCGTAAATATGCGGTAGGCAAATTGTATGTCGGAAAATGCTGATAATCCTTCTTCTATAATAACGCACGCTCATTTTTTTTTTTTGTACCTTTCTCATCGACTTCTCAAACTGTACTCCAATTTCAGAAGAATTTCGGCCTATTGAAGGGAACCATTTATTGACGGTTGTTCTTATTCGTTATGTTGCATGTTTTTTTTTTTATTGCGTATTTACGATTAAGATTATTCTCAATAGGACAAGAATATAGTCGGAATGAATTATGGGTAATTTTAGCCCTTTTTAGATATTCAATATCATTCAACATCGTCGATCCGTCGAGGATAAACGATGTAATTTTTCGTGAGATATGAGGAAAAAAAAATGTGTTGCCGGTTAAATGAGGTGATTGTCGCGCGTCTCGCGTTGGTAAGTGAAATCGAAATGTGATTATCAGTCAACTTTTATACAAATAAGATCGGGAAGAAATAAATCTTGCCTTTTTCGACAATGATTTCGACGAATCTGGCTGCAAACGCCATTTCATTTCGAGGACATAATTTTTTTAGCGACAAATGTAGCCAATCAAGGCTGAGTATAAAGCTGGCGGATTAATTCAAGTAGAATCAATCAAAATCGGTTGGTTTGCGCAAAAAACCAACCAATTTTGGTTGATTTTTAGATGGCTTTAATTATGAAACAACAATTAGGGCCACATTTGTCCTTCAGTGGAGACTTTTGTTTGTTTTACGAGAAAATGATGGGCAATCGCAGCAAAAATAGTATCGAATGCCGATTATTTCGAAACGAAGGAAAATAGGAGCGGTTTTTCATGTAGTCGCAGGAATATCGATTAATATCCAAACAATAACTCTAAATCCGCGCTGCATTTTCTTCACCATAAAGTTAACCGATTTACGCTTATGACTTTATTTCTTTTTCTTAAACAAATTAAGTTTTTATCGATATTTAAATCGATAAAAACTTAATTAACTTAACGGTAGAGTACTGCCTATCAGGGATTTCCACTGGCGTCCTTCTTCGTCTCGTCATTCATTATGTTTGACTTGTCGTCCTTTTCGTTTTCTGAAAAAATCCATACAAATATAAATTATCATCTCATTTTTTTTTCAGTTATTCCGTCGGATTTCATATACTTTTTATATTCAAACTTACCTTTGATCTCAGATTTTATGTCATCCT
Source organism: Tromatobia lineatoria (assembly GCA_949699805.1). NCBI lineage: Eukaryota > Metazoa > Arthropoda > Insecta > Hymenoptera > Ichneumonidae > Tromatobia > Tromatobia lineatoria. The sequence goes on from OX453037.1 coordinate 21,317,846, forward strand.
CTTTCTTCAAATCTCCCTCGAGGCTCTCTTGCTGACCTTTTTCCAACCTCGGCCTTTTTCGGGATCCCTAAAAAAAATTAGAAAGCATTAGAAAAATTGTTTTTCTTTAAAATTTTCTAACAGTGTTCGAGAAAATGTGAAAATGGAAATACAAAGAATTGCAACAATCTCTGAATTTATAGATATATTGTAGTAGCTTATGAAAACCATTTTAAACGTTCGAGGGATAAGCGATATTCTTCGATTTGTCGAAAACGGATACTTTTCACCTCTTCAAACAATGTGTTCAATCAGATTTCTTTTTAAAGCGATCAAACGGTTACCGATTTCTATATAAAAAGCCTTCGAGACGGTTTTATCTGATCACAAACCAATAGTGCACATTCGTATTCTGCACGTTTCGATAGAGCACAAATATGTGGTGCACAACGAAAATGCGTACCTTTTTTTTTCGCACAACGACATTGTACACCTTTTTTTTTCGCACAACGACATTGTACACCTTTGTTATGAGCACAATGACATTGTGCACGTTTTTTAATATTCAATGACATTGTGCACGTTTTTTTTAATATTCAATGACATTGTGCACGTTTTTTAATATTCAATGACATTGTGTACGTTGTTTTGTGTGAAACGACATTTTGTAACTTTTGTTTTTATGCACAAGTGCGTTGTGAACAATCTTTGTTCTGCACATCTATATTGTGCGTAATTTCTTTGTGCATAATCATATTTCGGTACAATATCGTTTTTTTTTTGGAAATTCTATTTTTCGTTTGTGGCTAACGAGTTTGTACCGAGCAAAACTGTGCAAAACTATATTGTGCACAACATGAATGTGCACAAAGAAATTGCGCACAACATAAATATGCACAAAGAAATTGCGCCCAACGTAAATGTGCACAAAGAAATTGCGCACAACATAAATGTGCACAAAGAAATTGCGCACAACATGTATGTGCACAAAGAAATTGCGCACAACGTAAATGTGCACGTGGAAATTGCGCATAACATAATATGCACAAAGTACTTTTACTAAAAAAAAAATAAAAAAATAAAAACGGTGCGCAATATGAGTTGTGCACTATCGGAGCGTGAAGAATATCGGCCATGCGCAATCGATCTCTGTGGCCCGACGCGGCACCATAAAATCTTAAGAAGAAAATATATTTACGCTCGTTGTGAAATCAATAAATACCTTGAAAGATCGGTTGTCTCGTCGACCACCTTCACCTTCGTCTTCGCTATCGCTGTATTCGTTTTCGTGCTGTATCCTCTTATCGAGATCGCGTTGCGGCAATCTTTCATCTGGATTCACTTTTTCTTCGGCTTCGGAGTCTTCGACTGTCGCTCCGTCTTCTGGAATCGCTTGAACTTGAACTCCAGGAGCATGTGGCAACATTCGCAGATTTTCGAACAATCGCGTTCTGTAACGATAAAGAACAAACATTGTTAATAAAATTATCCAATCAAAATAATGCACTTGAGATGCTCAAAGAATTTGTAGATTACTCACTTTATTTTCTCCAAGTACTCGACTGTGTTCTGATTTGCCATGTTGGAAGGACTTATGTGAAGCTTGAAATCTGGACCAAAATACTCGAAATAATCGTTGTAAGGAAGTTCATTTGCAATTTCAGAACCGAGAGCCACGGATGTCTCGTAGGTCCAACACCTCGAAACGTTTCTGATGGTGTATCCACCTCCACCAACCATCAGAAAAGGTAAATTGTATTTTTTCACAAATTCAACGCACTTTCCGTGGCCTCTCACCGTTAGATTGAAGCAACCCAATCGGTCACCTGTAAATCAAGATAATCATTTTTTAACGTCTTTGCAAAATCCTATAATAATTCACTTTCTTATTTTTATTTTGAAACAAATATATATGTATATATATATATTTTTAAGAACAAAAAACTTTTGGTGGCTGACTTTCGGTGAAAATTGCTTGTATTCTTTCGAATATGAAGGTAATTAAAAAATGATAAAATGCCTAAAGGCAAGGGTCATTTTTTGTTCTTTAAAAAATTATAAAAAATCAGGTTTTCTTATTGTAAAAACGTAACCAAATTTCAATACGATAAAATAGAAATCTGATAAAATATTAGGATTTTTTTATTCAAACGGCTTTATCTTGGGTCTGTTTCACCGTCCATACATATTTGAATCACAGAAATGTGTGAAATTATATGGCCTACACCAAAAAAATTAATACAAGTTCATATGAAACGTCTTAGCTCAAATTGACTCAAATTTTTCAACAAAATTATCAATAATTTTTAATCTCTCTCATCGGATTTATCTTTGATCGTTTTGGAGTACGGTGAAGTTTTTACAGTAACGAAACTCGATTAAAAAAAATTTGACGAAAAAAAAATTGGTTGCTGAATTTTGATGAAATTGCTACAAAGATTTTTAAAAAAATCATTTAGCTGAAAAGTAACCACATTCCGTGATAGTCACATGAACAGTTTTCCTTCCTAGGGAGTAATGCAACTGGATTCCGTATTCGTACAAGTTAAAGGTTAAAAAATGTCGATTTTCCGACGGTGTTACGACCCCGAAACGAGGTTATTTTTAGTAAAGACAGGAAAAGAATATGTTTATTTCAGTTCAATAAATAAATAAATAAACAATTTACGATACAAAATGGAAATTTAAACCATTTCGCTTCCAAAAGTTGATATAGATTTTGAAAAAATGCTTACCAGTTAAAGAATCTGCACCACATTGAAGAACCACAGCCGATGGCTGGAAAGTTTCCATTACTTTTGAGATAATCGGCACGAATATAGACTCGTAACTGTCGTCGTCCATACCGTCTCTCAGAGGAATGTTTACAGCGTAATATTTTCCCTATAAAGCACAATTGTTGAGAATTATATTAACTTTAACGAAATTTTAAATAATAAATAATAAATTTATCAAAAATCCATTTAAAAAAATACAGATTGTATTCAAAAAATCTTACCTTTCCAGCTCCAATGTCTCTGAGATCTCCAGTACCCGGGAAATATTCGCCATATTTGTGGAAAGATACGGTCATCACTCTGTCTGTCGTATAGAATGCTTCTTCAACGCCATCGCCGTGATGAACGTCAATATCTATGTACAATACTCTTTGATGATATTTCAGTAACTCCAGGATTCCGAGGACAATGTCGTTGACGTAACAGAAACCGGATGCTTCGCTTTTCTTGGCGTGGTGCAAACCTCCGCCCCAATTAATGCAAATTTCCGATGCTTGCTTGTTCAACTTTACCGCCGCTGCTACCGATCCTCCCGCGGATAATTGACAGAATTCGTATAATCCATCAAAAACGGGACAATCTTCTCCGACATTGACTGCCAAAGTGATACAAATAAATAATGATCAGAATAATGGTCAATTACAAAACAATAAAAGATCATCAGAGTGTCTAATTGCAAGTGCAATCAAAATTTAAGATTTTTTGCTCATAATTCTCAAAGGGATTCACCTAATTTTTTACCTACTGAAACATTTTAACTCAAAATTTTAATGTTTTACCAAATTTGATCAGGAAAATCCACAGCACTATTTTTCGTAGGAAATTTTCCGAAAAAAATATTCATGTTCAACCTCAACGATATTTTCAAGGTAAAAAATTGAAAAAAGTTTTGGAAAAGCCCTTTTTGATGCTTAATCCACGTTTTTCATTCGAAATTAATTTTTTCGAATGAATTTTTATTTTTATTAATTTAAAAAAAAAAAAATAAAAAAAAAATAAAAAAAGGGTATAGAATATCAAATTTTGAATAGATCTACAAAATTTTATTTTCTTATAACTTTTTAAAGGTAACTCGCCTTCGTAAGATATTTGAAAATATTCTACTATAACTAAATTTTTACAAATTTCAGAGTAAAAATTCACAGGTTCATCTAAATTTTTTTAGGTTACCTCATAAATCTACATACTTTATCATTTTTTTCAGGTTGTTAAAAATTGAGTAGCATTGGAAAATCTAAATGCCTTTACAGATCATTAGACACTCCAAATATAAATAAAAGTTACTTACATCTCTGCATCTGTTTGTTATATTCTGTCATATTGTCAGGTCTGATTGATCTCAAGAACCTGATGTACTCGTCACTGTGGAATTTCGTCATTTCATCCGCAGTAGCTTTGTGAGGTCGCTGGAGAAAAATACATGTTGCCAAATTAGGATAAACAAGATTTACAAAAAAATATTAAAAATTTACAAAATTATCAAAAATTGTGGTATTTGTATGAAAAAGGGAATAAATCAATACATGCTAAAATTAGCTACTTACATAAATCTCCATTTTCCGGTATAACCCATAATTGAGCAATAGGTTGTGCGTCATCCTTATGCGATGGGGTTTCATGGGATGTCCTTGCCCATAGTAATAGTTGCCTATATCACCTTTAGAATAATAATAAAAATTAAAAAAATGTTAATCCATAATTTCACCAAGTATTATAAATGGAGTAAAAATCCCCAAAACAAAATAGTCAAAAAAAAAGAATAAATTACTGCCTTAACTCTTCAAATGGGCAAATAAATAATATTTAAAAAGTAGCACTAACTAATTAAAATCTTTTTTAAATAACTAAAAAGTGGCATACAAAAAAAAATCGTCAATTTAGCTTAAATCCATAAGTTCGCATAATCAGAGAAAAACATAAACAATTTAATTTAAAACGCGTCCTCAGCTCTCCGTATATTTCAATAGCGACGAGTTGTAAATAATTGCAACTCGAAAACATATTTAAACGCAATTATTTGCGTTGTAGAGGATTTTCCATAAATAAGACGAGAGATTCTCGGGTGAATTTCGTTCGACCGTAAGTATGGCCGTCGCTCCTTTATGCACGCACGCTACGGTCGCGCGAAGCGTTCACCTGAGAATCTCTCGCCTTACACCCGCGAAAAGCCTACAAGCGTCCGAAATCGGGCTCAGATTTCCAATTTTATGCATGGGATGTTTCTTAATTATTTAACATTGAATCGTTACTCAAAATGCGCGTAATCGGGGTTTTTTTTTGTTACGAAAACAGTGAGATATGAAATTTAGTGAACCCCATCCAACAAGCACGTTTGACATCCCTGCATCATATCGCTATCGCTGTTTTCGCGGGACCCACTGTTATGCACTATAATCTCTTAAAAATATGTACTCACTGTCGTAATAATAACACACGCGCTTCCTGCTGTGAGCGAGAGTCGACATTTTAACGTTATTTTCACCGAAACACGGTGAAATACGCGTGTAAAATTAAACGAAACGCGGGTCGGCGGGCACACGAGGGGCAACGACAGCCAACAGGATCGGCTGCCTCACCACTATAGAACTAACTGGTGGTACACACGGCGTCCTCTGATGTTTCCCCCTCGCTTTGCGCTATGCCGTCAACGCGAAGCGCATGCGCAATACTTGCCATGCTTTCTTTCCTCTACAACAGAGGGCCAATGGACATAATATTTGTAACTCATTCTGATGTAAGAGGAAAATCTAGTCCTAATAGGCATTAATAATTCCCAAAACTCACCCTGTATATTTTTCTATCTTAATTTAAAAAATTTCTCTAAAAGTCATTCTGATACACGAGCGGCGAGCACAACAATTCCGCGTGACTGAGCGCGGCAAATTCAAACGTCTCAAAGCAGAGAGACGGATCATTGCAGCCAGGGTGAGCTGATTACTGTATATATTAGGGTGTCCCATGAAAAAAATTCTCGGCTGTTGATGGAAAAGTTAAAATATATGCAGAAATACGTTTTGGTGGAGCGGAAGCTCTGTAGCTAATTTTTTAGAGGTCGCCCATGCGAGATTTAATTTCATTTGACAAAGCTTCGGTTGATGGATAAATTGTCAAATAATTTTTTAAAAATCAATTTGTTAATGACATCTTGGAATTATTATTATACCAAATTAATTTTTTCAGCACCTCCCATATGTTTGATTTTTCTGACATCAACTGAAAAATGTATGTTGTAGAACGTCTAGTTTTCCCGCCAGGAACACTTGGAAATCCCAAACACCCCCACGGTTTTACATACAGGCCTTGCAAGGAAAGTGGTAGGGAAAGCCACGCTTGGCGTCCAAGCTGACCATTTTGGTAATTCCGATTTTGCGAGGCAGGCCACCACAGAATTTGCAACCATTCTTTCGATACAAATATTCCAAGTCCTTTACGCAAAAAAAAAATATTTTCCATGTCGAAAATACTTTATGTATCTGTTCTGAATTGAATATATGAATTTTTATTTCAAGTTTTTATGACAAAGCTATGAATTCAAATGTGCAAGTGCAAATCCTCCTCGATTGAAGATCACTAAACAATTGGTAATAGTAAGTATAATTTTCACTGTATCTAGAATCGCTATATTTAATTCAGAATGCACTCTTCGACGGATATAATAAGGTATCGGAAACTAAAATTGGGTCGCCGGTTTTTTCTGAAAGCTACGAGTGAAAAATTTTACTTCTGACCTCTCACCTTTCTTGTGCATTGTACGTCTTCACAAAATGACAGAATTATAATGTTTGTTACATTACAAAATATTCCTGTGCAATGAAATATTCGAAATATCCCTATAATATTCAAGCAATATTTTGCGCTATGTGTGTATGTACTTAATGAGGTAGAAGTGCAACATTTTTAGAAGAAAGATATCCGTTAACGGAGATGGACCACGGCGAGAGTTATCTATTGAAAATAATTCTATAAAAAAATTTAAGAAATTCGCCTAGATCTCTGTTGAAAAGATCTTATAGAAACTGATAGAAATCGGCAAAACCGCATTGATCCAGATAGAATGATATATAAGATTCTATTTGGATCTATGCTATTTTTGCCGGTTATTTTTATCGGTTTCTATCAGACCTGTTCAATAGGGATGCCTTTGCTTACGCAACATATTTCGAATAAAATTTTTTAAAAATAGTCAAAAAAAATTTTTCAAAAAATCTGCGACGTTTCGTTGTCGAAAATTGCATGCGAAGCATTTTAAAATATTGGCAGTTTAAAATATTAAAAATTGTAGGAGGAGATGCATGTTTCCGAATCGAGGGCGGTAAATTTTTTTTATTTTAAAAATTTTTCTATTTTTTTTCGTAATGTGCAGTTAAATTGTAACGTTCCATTGCCGATATTATTGCCCTTGTAGTGAGGGTTTTTCTCCAGAACATAATAAAGTTTGTAGACTATAATTTTGATTCTTCACTAGAAATTTAGGCTTAAGGTATTGGCGTGGTAAAATAGGCAGGTCGAGACAATCCTGGGTCATAAAGGGACGGTCGTCGATGCAGGTACAATTAGTTCCGAAAATAAGTCGCATTGAAATCCAGAATAAATAGTTTTATTACCTGCGGAGCCGATCCCCTGCAGAGACGCGTCGGGTACTCGTTCACCTAAGCCTTAACATTACGGTAATTCAATTCTTAAATTATGCGATATAACTCACTGATGCCGCTATTCGACGCAGTTGAATGAGGAGTTTATTAGTTACTAGCTACTCGACGCAGTTGAATGAGGAGTTTATTAGTTACTAGCGATCTTAACGACCGTCTTTTCCGGCGTAAAAACCATCGTCAAACTACCGGGTGGCTTTTTGCAACAATAAAACGTAAAATTGGTCAACGACTGTAAAAACAACTGTTTACCGAAAAAAGTCCGGTTAAACATTTTTTAAACAGTTCTTTTTACGGTCGTTTATATGCATCGACTACCGAAAAAACAACTGAATTTTAAAGAAAGATTATTTAGCAGTCATTTTTACAGTCGTTACGATCGATTTTACAGTTTTTTTTTTTTTTACAAAGAAACCACCCGGTATTTTTTGCGGTAAACTTGCAAAATTGAAATTGCTGGGGGTTCATCTGGGTAGATAAAAAAAAAGACACGTTTTTGGAAAAGGAAACAAAAGGTTTTTTCACTTACAAATTCAGCTGTACTGACTGAACTTGTGAACTAGATCGACAGTTCCAGTTTTTCGAAAAAATCAAATTCGTCGAAACTCCGACGAATAATTTCATAAATTTAGTTAAAGTTTAATACCGACCGCCATTATCATTTTTTTTTTATTTCGAAGTTTCATCAAATTCGTCCAAGTACTTAAGTAATTGCTTACATCATAACAAGCACAGAATCATAAATGCTCTAGTTTTACCCCAAATTGCAGCTCGATTGGTAAAGTCGTTCTCACCAAATACAAGCTTACAAGTTTACACGTTCTTATACATTTTACCAAACTACTTTTTCAATATTGATGACAATTACCAGCAAAGCGCAAACAAATAAATGTCAACGCCTTAAAAACTCTCAGCCATACACCACAAAACGTTCTCAACCCACCAAAACCGTCAGATAATCAGCTAATCATTGACTAAACCAAAATAAAAAAAAAAAACAAGACACTATTGCAAAACAAAACGCGCTTCCACGTCGGAAAATCCCCAATATACATATACATACATATATATATATACATACGCGCGAGTGCAACAGCTATATCCTCTCTCAGTCATCAGAGAGAGAAAGAGAGAGAGAGCGCGAGATGACAAAACTAGACGCAGGAAAACGTGTATACATAAGCGCACAGAGGAAGCACATATTAAAATGGGGAGTGAGCACGGTAAAAGCAAGCGTTCCAAACACGAGGGAGGCCGATCGCTCGATCTCGTAACGTCCCCTCAACCGTGACGTCATACTAATCTCATCTCGGACGTGTGTGCACGTCGCGTTTGTCTTCCGTCGTTGCGATTCCGGGCCGTGACCGGTGATGAGATCGCTATTGAAAACAAGGTCTTCGCTGCCGCTGACCGCTGGTAGTGTGCCTTGATCCAGACATCACAAAAAACAACAACAACAACAACAACACCTGCAACTCGCGTTACATCCAAAGTACATACATACATATATATATCGCGAAGGTGGGTGTATCCCCTCCACATCTCGCAACCTTCACCGGCAATTTCACACGAAAATTCTCCTCGCGTATCTTCGTCGTCTACAAAACACACCACGCGACAATAATCAAAGACCTTTTTCAAAATCGCCATTACAAAATCAACCGGAAGTTGTGACAGTGCACGTTATCAAAGTGCCAAAAAAAATCAAGCGAAAAAAAAAAAAAACAACAAGTGTAAACGGAGTTTTGATGAACGGCGAGTGTCGCAAGTTTATCGCGCAACTTGATGAACTGGAGTGAAAAAAATTGCTACTCTATTTGCGAGTAAATCGTGGATTTTTTGCTTCGTCGTTATTTGCTAGGCTCGTGACGACTATTCGCGTTAGGGATAATAGTTAGGAGGTAAAGGGTTAAAAATGGACGCCCTGCGAGAGCAGGTGATGATCAATCAGTTCGTTCTCGCGGCAGGTTGTGCCAGGGAACAGGCTAAACAATTGTTGCAGTCTGCTCATTGGCAATTCGAGGTGAGAAGGATGTCTTCGTTTTTGTTTGTTTGTTTGTTTTTTAACCTATGTTTATGTTTTGTTGGATGTCGAGTGTTTTGGGCTTTTTCTGGTTTTTGTTTTGGTTATTTTTTTTGTTATTTTTTGCTTCGTGCGGTTATATACTTAGTGTTGATATATAGTGTGTTGTACTTTGTGTCTGCTGTGAGAGTTACGTATTCTCGTGGCTCCCCTCGATTCACTAGACTGAAATACGTAAACAAAGCTCTCACTAAAATGGCGCTTCGTTAACGTCGAGGACCGCGAGGCCAATGCCTAATTGATATTATGCTTACTCAACTGTTGGCTTATAAGCATTTTCGAAGATACTTAAGACTTTTTTTCTTTATTTTTTGGGGATCAGTCCTAAGCGTTTCATGGAATTGCAGCTGTTTTTTGATTGCACATATGCTAGCCAATAAATGCACACATAGAGAGGTAATGAGTGTGTGTGTGTGTGTGTGTGTGTGTGTGTGTGTGTGTGTGTGTGTGTGTGTGTGTGTGTATATATGGATTGAAGCCAGAAGCAAAACAAAACAATGAAAACATTTATTGTTGGGTAATTCACCTTGAATGGTTTATAGTAAAAATACTATGGTTATTGATTGAAAATTTGAAAAATATCAATGCTCATAAATACCATTATGAAAGTAATTGGAAAAAATTGAATTATCTGAAGAAAATTTATTGTTGAATAGTTCTCCCTTTAATTTTTTTTTGCTGTTGACAATTTTTGTTTCAAACATCTTTTAAGTCGGTTTTTGTATGATTATTCGTTTAATAATTTTGTAACTTTTTGTAAGTGATATGAAACGTTCCTATAAAACATCTTGAAATTATCAATTCTACTTTTTTTTTTTTTGTATCCGAGGGAAAAGCTAAACGAAAGAAATTGGCTGAATTAGTCAAGAGTTAATAGTGTTATCATTGATGATTATTGAAAATCCAGTCTGATGCTGGTTTCTAGGAACAGTAGTTTTTGTAAATCGTGTATTTGTTAATTATTTTTTGTTTTTTTTAAACTTTAGGCAATGTTGTCTACTATTGTGATAGTTACTTATATTTTTTACTGGAAGTATATTCTCCTTTATCAATCCACTCTCATACTTAGGGAAATTAAAATATAACTTATGTTTTAGATACAATATATAGTATGTTTTCTTTTGGTTCAAAAACAAGCATTTTCTTCACTTATTAATTAATAAAATTATATTTTTATTCGTTCGGCACTGTCAAAGTCATTACTTTTCTCATACTTTTGTCGATTTATTCTGTCGTCCCTTCTCTCTATTCGTACTCACATTTAATAACTTGTGTGTTGTCTCACTTTCCCCAAATTTCTTACTCCGAAATATTCCAGACAACCAAACTTCAGTTCCCACTGTAAATATATATCTAATCTGAAAATCTCTGCAGACAAAATTATGTTATTTTTTATTTTGAATTACTCATGCTTGCTCCGAACGTTAATCATAGCTTGAGAAATAAATAATCAATCAAATTGATTGATTGGTTATCTATCAATCAATCAATCAATCACATGTTTCACTCACACACACTCACTTATATGTTCTTTGTGCTGCATAGAATCTATTTTAATTTTAAATGTGATAAATGAATGTAATTAAACACTTGATTTGGGAAATAATAAATTATATTCTTTTTTTCATTTTCAGACTGCGCTCAGTATATTTTTTCAAGAGGCTGCTATACCTTCTTGTGCTCAAGGACCTGGAGCACATTTTGGACAGGTAATCTTTATTATTATTTTTTTTCACATTGACAAAACCAATGACAATTATCAGGAAAGGAAAGACGAACCTGATATTTGTGTGTATTAGTCATACATTTTTGAAATCCCTTGTTATTGCAGATAACACCTTGCAATACTCCAGCAACACCACCAAATTTTCCGGATGCACTTCTAGCGTTTTCTAAAATGTCCGCTGGTGAAAAAACTCCCTCTGGTAAGATTTAATATTCGAATAAATGGTGGCCTGGTGAAAATATTGACTATTTTTCAGGAAACTGCAACCAAACTGTTCAACAGATTTGCCAACATTTTTGTTCCAAGTTCTCCAATGTTTTCTAAAAATCTCAGTCAATACAAATATTTACTATAATATTTTAAAGATCTCAGGGCTTCGTTGTAACATTTTTAACATTTCAGAGAAGTCTAGTGGAATTTTGAATATTTTGAATATGTCCAGTGTAATTTTTCAGAATGAAACTATCAAAATTTTGGAGATTTTCAGTTAAACTTCCGACATGTTCGGATAAATCCTAGAAAAATAAAAACAATAATGAAATTTTGTAGATTTTTCGAGAAACTTCAGTAGTTTCTAGTTATTTGGTTTTTTGGAATTACAGAAAAAATGTTTTTACCTGCACCAGAAAATTTTTTTTTCTTGTGCAAAGAGAGATTTTTTTGCAAAACGCATATCCAAAATTTGTTATATTCTGCGCATTTTTCAAAATAAAAAAAATCAAAATCAAAATAAAGAAAAAAATCTAAACAAATTCGTACGCATTCAAACAAATCAACATATCATTTTAATTTAAAAAAACTTAGGTTGACTGTTTATTTGTTGAACAATTGTTTTTTTCACCGATTCGTTGATAACATTTTGGGATTATTATTATGCGAAATCAATCTTTTCAGCACGTTTTATATGCATTATTTTTCCCGATTTTTATCCCATCGGAAAGTGATCGAAATTGTCTCTGAAACTCACTTTTGGCGGGACTGTACCTATCATACATCCTTAAAGAGCTCGCCCAAAACTTCGAGCAAGTAGCGCTGCTGTTCTTAAGTCACACAGAGCCAAAAAGCCCCTCCTATTTTTATATCATAGTTACGTAAATAACGAAGCGAATAATTGATTCTTCAGGAATGTCACCGAGTCAAAACGGGCAGCAGACAACGCCATCAACGATGCAGCATCACGGTGCACGGTGTAGTGTATCCGGCGGAAATCAGCAGCAGAATCAGAGTCAACAGCAATTTGGTATTGGCGAGCCTCAGAGATAAAACGGACTGTCGCTCTGGTCGTGTGAAGCGCGGTAACTATATTGCGAGCGACGGGGATCGTCGACGCGAAGTTTTCCCCAAAAAAACTGCTCCAAGTTCAACATTCACAAAAAGACTGTGAGAGAGTAACAAAAATAACGAAACTTTGAGCTCCGAATCCTAATTGCGGGCAATTGACGTCGTCTCTACAAAGTTTCTGGCATAAGATAATAAAATGTCGAATCGCGAACGAGGAAATAAAACAAACCTGGATATTCGCCGTGATTCGAAATAATAATAACAATAACCGGTGAACCGATTATTATACGTATTGGCACGACCATGAGAGCGACAATAACGACGACGAAGACGTGAAAACTACGACGAGGACATAAACAACAACGACGATGACGAAGATGATGATTACTATCGCTCCTTGGATTACGTTTTCTCAATGAAACTTCCGAGTGTTTGAATTGAAATGAAAACAACCGGAACAACGGAATACGGAATAATAATCATTATTTATATTCTTTGTGCTATTCATACATTGAGAACAATCGTGTATCTAAGGTGAATAAGAAAGTACAAGCGTTTATCGAAAGACAATTAGCGATAGCATTGGTAATTACAACAACTAAAAATACTAATAGGACACTTTATGGTATGTGATTGAAAAAGATAAAAGTGTCCCTCAGATTATGAGAAATCCTCGTTTTTCTCGAGTGTTCTGAGCGTTTACACTTGCCAATCGCGTCGATCGAATGATTGTCGGTGGAAAAATGATGTTTTATCGATTCGTGATTATTTCGACAAACCAATCATGATAATAATTCATCAAAAAGGGCCATAATGATCTAAATGTCGATGAAAAGGATTTCGACGTTGAAAAAAAAATTGAATTTATCGATTTATGATTGTAGTAACAAACCTTTTATGGGAATGACTACCAAAGCGATTGAAATATCGATAAAAAGTTGTCGGTGTTGGAAAAATTGGATTTTTCAAATCATGATTATTTCGACAAAACTGTCGTGGAAATTATTTCGGAAAAACGATTGGAATGTCGATAAAAGATATTAGCTTTGAATTAAAATTGAATTTTTCTATTCACGACCACATTTACGAATTTATCAAGGGGAAGAATTCATCATAATTATGGTAAAATTGACGAAAAGAGTGGAAGAGACACGAGCAAGTTACTTTCTTATATGTAATTGATACACAAGCGAGTGTTGATATTTGTCGCTTGTAGCGCTTAGCAAACCATATATCATTCAATCCTGAATTAAGCATGATTGTATATCTTAATCATGCGAAGAAACGAGATTGACTCGCGTCGAAAGAAAAAAATTACACGTTGTTGCAAAGACGAAACGAAAATAAACGAACTAAATGAAAGAAGAACTAAAGGATTGCACGCCATGAATAGTCGAAAAGTAAAGTGTGCTCCGCTATCTTTGACACGCGTTTTATCCCGTTATTATTAATGCAATTGTATGCGAATGGTGCAAATAAACATATTGACGAACTGTCGCTATTAAATAGCTAATTGTCTTGTCAATTAAAAAATACTCGATGTAATGTATGAAGTTTTTTCTGTTGAGTCAGTCACTTTATTTTTTACCCTTTAACTAATTGCCTATAATTAGCCACATTTTCTTTAGACGAAATTGGGAGTTGAGTTTTTTTTTAAATCGTGGTAGAGAAATATCACTATTTTTTTAACGCAAAATCATCTTGTTAATTAATTATTTTTTAAAAATTAGACAAGTTTTCTCTTAGATTCACAGAATACGTAGAAAAAAAAATCGGTGGCTGGTCTTAAAATTTTTCACCAAACGAATAATCAGAAATTTTCGAAATCGCATCTATGTTACTATGTAGATTTTTTTGGCGGATTCTCCAGACATAAAAATTTGTGTTCAATTTAGAATAAAATGGACACTGGATTGGGCGAAATCCAAATTTATTTAATTGTTTTCTTTGAAAAAAAAAAAAAAAAAAAAAAAATGTAATTTTTGTTGAAAAAATCTAATAGTATTCGCAGAAAATCCAAAAATTTCAAGTAGGTCGGAAACATGTATGTCAGCTGACAGAAAATGCCTCATACATTTACGTTGTTGCTGTCTACCTACGACAGAAATCTTATCAAAACGATATTATAAAAATTACACGAACGTAACAACTTGTTTTTTGAAAAAGACCATTAAAGCATATGAATATTCATTTCTTTAATTATTTGCTTACACATGAGCTTGTTCTCTCTCTCTTCCCAACTCTGTGTATTTACGGTAGATGACACAAGCACTAAAAAGGCGACATTTTATTCACTAAAACTCTATATTTCCAGACAATAATTCTCGATTAAACAGTTCGAAATACTTTTTCTTTTATTAGGTGATTGAATCCGCTTTAATTTTTTTTACTATGCTGATCGTCGAGATTTTTCCAAAAAGGCTGGCCTTAAATAATTTGAGTACTATTAAAATTAAAAGAAGACTAAAACAAGTAGTAAAAAAAAATTATTTTCGGCTTACGCTTTTTGGTGACGTACGAAAATTTCGATAAGCAACCAAAGAATAGAGCGTTTTTTTATCGCCGTAGAGTGATATTCCTATAGGATTTTTCGAGCCTTCCGTCGGTGTGTCGTGTGTAAAATCGTCGTCACCGTTGTTACGATTCTCTGACAATAAAAGTGTCAATCGCTTTTTTATATCCACTCAATCTGTCTAAGAATCGAACCTTTTAAGCCTTTTTCATCCCCTTTCTTTCTCGATTATTAGGTATACCACGATATTTATATATATATACATAAATAGCGTGAAAATGATTAATCGAGATGAATGATCAAATCGATGTCCGCCGCGAGATACTACACAACAATTATATAGCATATATCGTATATTTTTGCCTCTCCCCTTTTTCTATGTAAATACAAACAATCTATATAAATACGGAAGGCACAAAAGTAGAGATCGATGTGCGTTCTCACTTGTGTTAATAACATTTAGACTCATAGGTACCAGTTACTGTTATTGGGTTATTAACATTACAACTTTGTTTGTCTTTTCTTTTTAACTATTATTATATACAAATAATGTTTATGTACATAATGAAAGAAATTATCGAAGTGAACAATAAATAATGGTGCTTTCACAGACGCCTAGTAAAGTTGTTGACAATTGGCGAAAACCTCCTGATGCTTTTTTTTTTCGACAATCGCTTCGATGAGGCGATTTCTTTTTGGTAATGCTGGTTTTTTATACTGATTTTTTTTTCAGTAATATTGGATTACATTTCGGTTAAAGAAACTAATGATAAAAGGGAGAAAAATGAATAAAAATGGGCGACATTTTTTAAAAGGATATCTTACTGTTTATCTGCTGATACCATTGAAAAGAAATTTCCATCAGTTGATTTCTATGCAAATCCGTCGCTATTGTTCTTTCTATGAGTTAAGTATACATGTTTAAATACTATGTTCATTGAATGCTTTAAAAAATCGATTTCGAAAGTTTAGCACTGATTTGACTTTTAGATTTATACCAAACCTCCTTAATTAAACCATCAGAAATTATTACAAAGTTTAAAAAAAATTAGTACTGATTCGACTAGTGTGAAGCGCATTAGCTACTTAAATAATAGAAAGAAACGATGAAAAAAATTATCATTGGAGTTTATGTACTTTTAATGCTGTTGAAATTTTATGAACTCGATTCCACTCCTCGAGCGAGTCCTGTCCATCTGTCAGGCACTGGTAAGAAGTATCGATGCATTGCTGCGATGAATCTTGCTCTGTATTCTTCTGGAGATACGATTGTCGGTAGTTTTCCCTGACCACCGAGTATTCCTGACTTTTTAACCATAGTTTCCAGCTTTTTGTCCCACGTGAAAGTGCGTATATAATCTAAAACGTTAACGTTATCAGCATATTGCGACTTATCAAGAAGATTTCATGTTGAATCAAATTAAAGTTAAAGACAATACTGCATTTGCAGTTTATAATCACTTGTGACTAATTATTTTTTAGTGTTCTCGCGGATTGTGTGCATTATAAATTTTTGTTCACTTTCATCGCCGTCGCAATTGCTAGACATTAATGTATAGGCCAGAGTCTCACTCTGTCTTATACAAGGACAGAAAAGGGTTTTGACCCGTTCACCGCAATAAATTAAATCCAAATGAACGATATAAGTGTCGATATAATATTTTTCAAACAGGAGAATGATGAAAGTACTTGAATGTACTTAAATTGAGATTTAATCCATTGATGAGCGGAATTTCATGGCTCGTATTGTGTACGTACCTATGATACCGAGAACCAGTTCATCCGAGTTCGGTTCGAGACCGACGAGGAGCGAATAATCCATCACGGAATTATCAGCAAGAAATTTGGTGTCTCGCTCGATTGCTTTATTTAAAACTGCTTTTGAGTGCGACCTTATGTACAGCGGGGAATCGCAACTCACTGTGAAAAAGAGAGAAAAAAAGTGTAGTAGATAATATAACTCGAATTTATTCTCAAATCAATTTTGGACATGATTTCAAATTGATAAATGTCGCGTTTTGGCTATTTTTTGTGATTTAAATAATTTTTTATTTTATCTGTATTATTCCGAATATTCACTTTCAATGTCTGCTATTGTAAATCCTATTCTAAATAAATGAATTGTAATTTCGGGCTTTGTTCATGACATTCTTCTCAAGAGACGCTATTATTATTATGAAGTATTTAAAAAAATATTATTTTCGCTGACCGCACGTGACGTCCGTTGTCAGCTTTTTAAGGCCATCAAACGGTCCCTGAAAATCCCACTTAAATTCCGATTCACTCTTTCATCATTTTCTCAATCATTTCAATAATCAGTCTTCAATCAATCTCCAATCAACAAACATGGAATAAATGCATTAATAACGCTAAAAAAGCTAACTTTTCGATATTGATAATATTTTATAATTATCGTAAACGGCGTTAAATAAAAAGTTCTTTCTTGTTAAATCAGTTAATTAAACGTGTTAAATTTAGTCCCCTAAATGAAGAATATACGCATGTTTCAATTTTTAACTCTTAATCGAACAAAAACTCCCAAAATATATCCTTTTCCAACGTCTCGTTAGACTGGGACGTAACAATTAACATTTATAGTTGAATTTACTTCACAGTCGCGATTTGTAAATCATTTTTTTGCAGTTTTTATAAAAAATCGTTTGGATTTTTAAAATTATTGTTAAGAAAAACGAAGTTTATATTTAAATAATGGTTATTAAGTGATTTAATTTTTTCCTTAGGAAGCATTAGTTTCAAGTTCAAATCTTATTAGACGATGTCTTAAACTATTAACTCTGAGCAATTTTAACATTTTTATAGATAAATTTTATTGCTGTAGAAAAAATTGAGCGGTACTTACTGTTCAGCAAATTCTCATCGAGTAATACAAGTTCTCCTTCAGAATCGGCTTCCTCAGGATTAACCAGCCGATTTCGTACCGATCCTTTCAGATCGAATTTGTCCGTAATCGCTCGACCGTAAAACAAGTTTTCCATAACGAGGACGCTTGTTCTTAAGGCTGCATTTGTCGTATTATTTTTAAACGACACTCTGTATACGCCTACGATCTTTCCCAAGAGCGTTGGCTGTTTTGTCTGTTGGCATTTCTCCATATATGCGAAATAGTTTGGCGCAAATTCCAGAAATATTTGCAACTCGATTCTTGAAAGTTCCTTGAGGATAAATCTGTCGTCTGTATAGAAATAACTAATTTAAAAAAGATCTTTCCAACCATTTGCTTTGTGTTATTCTTGTCATGTGTTAACAATTTATCACATTATATTTTTCGGTTATTACATGAAATATCGGACGGAAATCTGGTCTTTAAATTTTTGGTGCTCCTTTATTTTTTATGATTCGATTCACTGTACTAAAAAAAAAGGAAAACCCAAATGTGAAAATTTTTGCTTTTCATTCTCAAAGAGAATCGTCTCGGACAAAAAGCCCGTTTCGATACTGATCCCATGTTTTGTTTAAACATGAGAAGAATTGACTAAGAGTAGCCAACTTTTTATTTATGGTCTCCAAAACTCAATTTTTGATACAAAAAAAAACGTAAAATTCACTATTTTTCAAATGATTGAAATGCCCAGAGAATTCTGTTTGGGATTAAATAACTCGAAACCTCTACTAACGAATTAACTATATTTACCATAGTTATACTTTATCTATTCAACTATAAGTTTGTCGTTGTTTTATTGTCAGGGATTGAATTTTAGAGAGCACAAGTTGAAAATTGCGTAGTCCTAGGCAAATTTTGGCCTAGGACTAGAATTTCGAAAAAAAACGTGGTCTAAGAATGGAAACGGGCTTTTCAAATCTTTTTTTAACCTTTTTACTTTAAAAATTTCGTTGATACAACATAGGCTTTTTCCAGATCGAATTCAGTAGGACGATATAATTCAAAGCTGAAATTTTAAAACTAAAGTAGACCTTTGTCCTAGACATTGGACCTTGGAAATGATTTTTGAAAAATCTCAAATTAGAGCCCTCTTTTATTTCAATATATTTAATCGAATCATAGAAAAATAAGAGCACAACAAATTTGAAGCCCAGTTTTTCATCCGATATTTAATGGAATGACCCTTTTATGTTTACGGAAATATATACAAACCTCGACTTTTGCAAAATGCACTTCCGCTTTTGCCTCCTCGCGCAGCCCACTGAACGCTTCGACACAAACTTCTCGTAAATCCATCTTCGCCAGCCGGTAATACATTTTCTCGCAAAGCCGCGAATTGAGCAGCAAAGTAAATTCTGCAGTAAAAGTTTGTAGTCGCGTCGTTGAATTGTACTTCGATATAAGTCTGCTGTTTAACGCTCGATTTTTTATCCTCTTCAGACTCGGCAGCTGCGCTTCCTGCGATATTTATTGCCGCATTTGGCTCCGCAGGGCTTACAGTTTTGCAGTCAGCGGTTTCCATGGGACTTGCAAGACTTGGGCTGTTTCCTCTGAGAAAAGAAAGTACGGAAGGTCGCTTCGATTCCCCAGATTGGGTTAAATCACTCCCACCGGAAAAATTCTCCTTGTTGTCGGGAAATTTTCGCTTGTAAAGAGGACTTGGATTTAATTCGGGTCCTTTGCACGTTCGCAGAATTTCTGTCAGCGCGTGTTTGTAGTCGTGAGAATCGAGAGCGTAGGCGATTATTGACGACGGTTCGGACTCGTAAACGACCATTGGAACGACGGATCTGTTGAGTATATAATTATCGTTATTCTCGGAACGTTTCGGATGCATTCAGACGATTTGAAACATGTTCAGAGTACTTCTATTTCTGAGATAAAAAAATTTTAAGGACACGTTCGAAAAATTACGGATATGTTCTAAAAGATCATGAACTTTTCCCAAAAACTGCAACGTTCTTCATAGGAATTCCTGAATTTTCAAAACATTCTGAAGTGCCTTAAAGAATTTCAACTACGTGGAAAAAAACATAAAATCGCGGTTTTTAATAGAAATACCAGAGATTTTAAACAAATATTTCTAGCCCCATTAATCCAAATTTTTATTTAAATCTACATAAATTACCCGAGTGGCAGCAGATGATGTTCAAAAGATCCCAGAGGATTCGATATCGGATTAATGAGGGTCGTCGAAGGTAGCAATTGCGAAAGTATAGTCTTCTTCTTCCTCTTTCTATCCGGCATATCTTCCGAGCTAATCGGCAGGACATCTGAGTGCGATCTCTGGTGATATTTGGGGGATTCTTGAGTAACGACGATTTCTTCAAGATTCGCTGAACTATCGACACGATTTTCGTTGTCAGAAAAATCCATCGCATCTTGATTTTGACTCTCGATCTTATGGATCGCAGAAATCGCGTCAACGGCGCTATAATCCGCTGACATTGGGCTTAAATCTTCGACCTGCGATTCAGAAGCCGTGTCTTCAGTGACGTAACCATCAGTTTCGTTCGCTGCGGCGCCAGGAGCGCTACTGAAGCTTCCAGCGCCTCCAGAAGTCGAAGATCTTTCGGTAAAACGTCTCGACCTCTCGTCTTTCCTCTTAGTAGCCATTTCTTGAATTCTAGCGTTCCAATTCGAAACAGCTTCTGATATAAGCCTCTTCAATATAACAAGACAATCCTCAATCCTAAACATAAGATTCTGCAGCTGTTTTTCCGATGATTTTGTGCCCTCGAGTTTTTTATTCTCAAGAGTCGGCGACGTGAGTTTAAGCTGAGCTTCCTCTATTTTATTCTTGAAATACTGTTGCTCTTTAGCCAATTGTTGTTTGGCAGTAACAAGACCAGTTCCAATGCTTCCAGATCCTCCAATATTTCCATCGATTTCCAGCTGAAGATTCGACAACTTGTCCCTGATGTTCGTAAAAACTTCGTCACCTTTGAGCGCCAACATCTTTATTTCTTCGATAATATTCGCGTGAAGTTTAGCGTCGTAATGAATATTAATCAAGGGCGGAGGAAACGATATTTCCCACAGTGATATTTTGATGTACTTAAAAACTGCAAGCATATTCTTCTTCGTGAAGTATTGCGCGTGTTCGTGATGAAGAGAATGTCGACAAACGTTTTCCATGTCGGTATCCGATTCCGGGCCTCTTTTTCCATAAACGCCACCGTGAAAACGCAATTCCAAGTATTTAGCGAAAGACAGCGACCAAGTATCGGGCGACATTGGCACGACCGCGGAAACCGATTTGCATTCGATGCATTTTGTCCACATGAGAATTTGCTCGGTGTTGGCTTGTCCGAAAGGATCTGTGCTTAATTCCGTGAGGCTTATGTGAACGCAGCCGCCATCGTGAGCGAATCTTCGCGCGTGTTGAGCTATTTGAGCGCGACAAGATTGCGCCGGACATTTGTACTCGGATGTGAGACAATAACGCTCAAGAAAACGGCCCAATGCTATATCGTTACGTCCGTAAAGATCCATATTAACCACGGCGGGATAAACACAAAAAGCTGGAGCATTATTTCTGCTGTGAGAGAAGGAAGAAAAAAGAACGGATAATCGTTGATGATTCGCAGGTTCTAAACAATCAGGCCATATTGTCGCCTGCTGCTGTTCCGATGAACCGCTATTGTTTATTATTTCCGGTTCTGCCGAAGAATTGGCCTTTTCATTAACGACACTTTGCGTCGGATACAAACGACTTCCGCAGGCACGGAAATTAGCGACCAGCGCTTGAACCTGTCGCGATTCGATGCTGCTAGTGAATTTGGCTTGAACGAATGGATGCTTTGGTTTCATTCGCAAGTTTTGCAAACGATTGTCGATTATTCGAGGATTTTTTACGACGTTTGTTGAGGCTGAGGTTGAAGTTACGGTTGTCGTCGCAGATGTCGCTGTTTGGGACGTTCTGACGCCTTCGAACTTGTCCAATAGTTGTGCGGAATAGAAAATTTCTTTGGGAAAGAATCTGCGGAGTTCGCAATTTCTCCCGGCTTCGGTTTCTAAGTAAGGAACGGAAAATTTTAAATATGGAGAGAAGGACAATATTGTGTCGTCGAGAGCTTTTTTGAACTTGTTTAGCAGAGGCAGATCGGCTACGTTCAGACTCTGAAGATCGGGATTGGATGACAAGGGCGGTTTTCCAAAAGCGTCGCTGTCGTCGAGCCTGGAATGCACTTTTTCTTTATCGGCTTTTGCGCGATTATCAATTTCGTAATCATCGTGACCTTCCTTCAAATATTGATGCAAAGGATCGCTCTGATCTCTCACAGATTCTCCGTAAACGCGCTTTTCCTCGGAAGGTATTTTTTCCTTGAGTTTTGATATTTTCGTCGCCTCGTCGTTACTCGTTATTTTCGCGGATTTTTCCAATGTCAACGGCGTTGGAGTTTCTTCGGTTTTGTCGTCGTCTTCGGATTTTGGTGTTGAAGTTCTAGTTTTGAAGAGCTTTAAAGTGTCGTAGGGGTCAGAATGTTGCTCTAACATCGTGGAAACTCTTTTGAAGGTTTCGACACTCATAAAAGATTCGGCGTCATCGATTTTTCGATCTTGCGGATCATTGTCGTTATTTTTTTCCTCTGTATTGGTTTTTTCTGGTGTGCTTTTACTCGTTGGTTCCGATTTTTCTATGAAAAGAGTTTCCTCGTCTCTCGGAATTTTTGGGGGTGAATTTTCAAAAACGTTGTCAGGATCGATTGAATTAATGGCACGAGATTTGTGATTGGTTTTGTTGGATGATAATTCCGGTGGTTCTACTTTTGAATGACTTTCTTCGAAAGCGTCTTCGTCGAGGAACGAATCGTCGCCATGGGATGAAGGCGGTTTTGCAAATTCATCCATTAGAAATGATTTTTCTAAACGCCAGGAATATGAGGCGAAGATCATTGTTGACATTACGTTTTTTACTTTCTTCAATTCTGGAAGAGGACCGCCGCGCAAAAGAATTGTTGCGCCGAGGTGAGGGTTTAAACAGCCTTCAAAGTACATCAGAGTTTTACCTCCATTTGCTGGAAATATACAATTTCGAGCATAATCTAACATGTTATAATTTTTTTTTCAACGTCTTTTTATACTAGGCTGTTGAAAAATGAATCAATGATTTTGGTATTCTTTCTTGCTTTGAAAATTTTTAAGTTACGAAAAATAAGTTGAGCTCATTTAAGACGGTTTCACATTTATTTGGACGAAATTAAGTACGTTTGCAATTTTTTTTTTTCATTTTGCAGTTCTACTTTGCAGCTGTTTAATTTGGCATCGAGTAGCAACCATGACTCTTGATTATTTCCATGTAGGAATAGATAATATCATCGATTTATTCTGCGACAGCCGAATTATATGTATAATGTGTATGTATATATAATATAGGATGTATACCTGATTCGTTCGGAAAGTTGCGCAAGTAAAACTTGTTGCACGTTCCAAGTTTGTAACGCGTAGTCAGATGAGCGTCGATTGTACTAACGATCGTTCCGCCTGTGCATCTCGCAACTTTTTCAAGAACGCTTAGCTTGACATTGAGAACAAGCGTTATTCCGCACTGTCTAAATCTGTCTTGTGCAAGTCGAGAAACAGATCGATGAACGAGAACAACATCAGGTCCGAGCGCCGTAATTCTTGCAACTGTATGACCGAGATATTCCTTTTCCTGTAATCACGTTTTTTACCTACTCTCAGCTTTCTAAACGATAATTGCAAGCTCTCATTACTTCTTCAAATTTAGATTTATGGTAAAACAAAAACAAACTAAATATTTACTGTAGAGAACCAGACGACAAATTCAAATGTATAGAGGACATTTTTTACAATTTGAATTCATCCATTACAATCCATTTAGTATGTGTCTCAATTTGCGAAAATTTCATTTAAGTATTTTTTAGATTCATTTTTAAAAAATAACATTTTCTTTCTATAAATGCTGCGGTTAATTGTTGCAAAATCTCAACTATTCAATCAATTATCGAACGAGGATTTAGCAAATTATGAAGGTCTTAATTAAACCCGGAAAATAAGGGAGAGAACGATAAGTGGCAATAGCATTCTGAGTTCTCATTGCGTTTTAAAATTAAGATTTACGGTATAATTAAAATAAATTGAATTTTTATCGTAAAGAATGAGGCAATGAATTTATATTGAAAAAGGGTAGTTTTTGTAATTTTCATTCAATGAATTGTTTTGGTTGTTTGAAAAAACATCATTTCATGAAACTTGCGGTTAAATGTTGCAAAATTGTAATTACGGATGTGTATAATTCCATCCGTAACATAAACATAAGGTTATTAAATTGCATGATTTACCTGCATCATAACAGGCTCGAGACTCAAGAGTTTTCCCTCAACTCGTTGGTACATCAAACCGCATTCGAGGAGCAATATTTTCGGATTCGCTATCATGGCATTCATACCACGATGGGCGACGTTTTTGCTACAAACTATGCCGGAAACTATTTCACAATCGTTTTTCCTGCCACCGGGCAATTTCTTTATTTGTACGTATTGTCCAATGTCCATATCGTCGGCATTATGATAAAGATCAGGTCGTACATGGTCCACAACATTATGCGCAAGGGAAAGAATCGGTTCTCTCCAACTTGCTGAGAGACCTTCTTTATTAAGTAGTTGCGCAATGAGAGAATCTTCGTGTTGTTTATACGCAGATCTGAGTAACAATAATCACACAATTGTATCTTTTAATTATCATCCATATCATTTTTTTATTCTCTGTCTCTACTTGGAATTCCGATTTTTATTGCGAAATTTGCGAAACAGGTTCTTTTTGTCGATTAAAATTTTTTTTTACTTCTCCTCTTCTGCAATGGTCTGAAAATTGTCGGATTATTTCTCGTGCCTTATTCTATATTTTGCTCATTATCGTGAGTCGATTCTGCACAAAAAAATGATTTAAAAAATGTTTAACCAAGTTTGAAAAGAATGAATAATAACAAATTTTTCGTGAAGCATGAACGCACAATAATGAGCGAAATATTTTTAAAAAAGGCACTGAAAAATAATTCAACAATTTCCGTAGCATTGCAAAAGTCAGGAAGTGGAAATTTTTTTTTACATTAGAAAAAAATTCGCAAGTTCGAATTTTCTTCTTCGAAAATTTTGTTGCACGTTTACAATAATATTTGGAAAATGATTACGTTCGTGTTTTTCGATCTGTTTACAAATAAGAATTTTTGGAAATTAACATTTTGAAATTCAACAAATTGTTCACTTTTAATTGTATTTTCTAATGAAAGGTTAAACAACTACTAAAAAATATAGTGCTGCCGTGGTAAAAAAAAAAAACCCTCGACCTAAAAGAGGATTATTATTAAACATATAAAAAATCGTTAAAAAAATATATTTTCATCTCAATAGTAATACTAATAGTAGTAATGATAATAATCTGAGGTTGACTTACGTTAGTGCATTGTAAGCACTCATTTCTCCAAACGTGTTTTTAAGGTTGTTGACTTTGTGCCAACTATTACTCTCCTGAAATTCGTGAACGTGGAGTGTATCGCTGAGTAATTCATCGGAGACTCCGGATTCGCAACGATGCGACTTCGCATTTATATCTTTTTGCTCGATAGAAGATGTTGTTCCATCGATGCTGCTGTTATCGCTGCAGCTGTTGCTGCTGCTGAGGCGACTACCGTCATCGCCGAGTCTCGCACTTTTGCTCTTCTCGCCGAGGCTACTCGTAGGATCCTCTAAAGTCGGTCGTTTTAGTGTAACCGTGGAGGCTTCTAGGTTTAGATCGAGATAGAAACTTGAGCTTGATGAAGGAAGACGACCGATCGATTGTATTGTAGAACTTTGTGGCGATGATACTTTCGTATCGCTCTCCGAATCTAACATCAGCAGTCAATATAATTGTACTTGACTAATATTATGCTGTTGCAAATTTTATGAGCCATTCTTTATCAACTAGACATTATCGTTCGAATGTTTTCAAAATATTATAGTTAAGGAGCTTTGAGTTTTTTTTTTAAACTGGACTAATTTTTCAGGTAGATCTTGAAGATACTTCGAAAAACTTGTCGGTTTATCGTATCGATTGATAGCTTCTGTGATTTTGTCAAGTTTTTAATTCAACCTTTTAACACATTTTTTTTCTTTCGATTTATTGTATTGTGGCAATTATCGCCAAAAATACCCAAGTATCATTTTCTTTGACCTATATTAAATAAAGTCATAGTCATCATTTTTGCGTCACTGGGAAATCCTTTTTTGGCGACAACATTCTATTATTATTCTTTCATTTTTATTACTTTTTTTTTAAACATAACAATTTCGATTTGGTAAAAATTTAATAGAATGTTCGGCGTTGAGTGGATTTAAGTATTGGACCACCGGAATAAATAATCAGGATGACAAGTACGATAGCAACACGAGAGAAAAATGATAACCACGCAAAAACGTGGACAGAGAAAAAAAAGATGCCGCGTTCATAGAGAATGACTCCGGGATGTTAAAATATCACTTACCAGTCGTAGAATCATGTTGCGGTATGTTTTTCACCCACGCCGGTTCCTGAGAATCGCAAATAGTCTGACTTTCATCCGACAAATCGATACTTTGCATGAGGGAGAGTTTTCTTGGTTTGAAGAGTGTAGTTCCATCGCCGAAAAGTGAATTTTCAGACTGCGCGGACTCAATAAACCCTGCATCGAGCAATGCCTGACCGATCGCAGCTGCTTGAACGCTGCAATTTGATATTTCGAGTCCAATAAATTTTTATTATAATTCTTACTCGTCATTATTCTTATCATTAACGTATTAGCAGATTTAAAAATGTAAAAAACATCTTTTTTCAAAAACCGGCAATCAGAAATTCTAAAAAAAATTGATTGAACTGTGGAGTTGAATTAGAAATGGAACCTATATTTATTTCATGGAAAAAAATGTATTTCCATATAAAAATGTAAAAAAAAATGTTTGAGCAGTGTCATTGATGAAATTTTCGGTTTACAGTATCTTAAAAATCTATTGTAACGTTGTGATAAGATAATAATATAATATATAAGAGGATAAATGTTAGTCAACAAAAAAACTCACCGCGTCGCTGCTTTTTTATGCATTAACATCCAGTTTACGAGCTCGTTACCCATGAAACAGCTGTAAAAACTTTTCAAACGTACGCGATGCGTTTGCAGAGGAATCGCCGAACTCGAACGGAAAAGTTCTTCGTATATCATTCTGAGTGGTCCTGAATTTTTGAGAACTACCGATGGCTCACGTGTCGCAGGAAGATAACAACTGGAGGATCTAGTTATTAAGTTTTGGATTACAATTTTTTTTGTGATATGACACTGAAAGTTTTATTCGTAGTGAGAACTCGAACAGCAAAAATTTTTTGGAAGATACCTTGAAATTATTATACGTTTATTCAGTTTTTATTTACTTTCGTTTATAGAATTTCCTAGTCGAGCTTAGTAAAAATACATTACACATGTTTAGTATAAATTAATATATAGTAAATAAATTTTCCAACTGTTTTGTACAGTGTAATCTCCATTCTTACCGTCCAAGAGCGTATTTCTCTTCCATGTATCCAACACTCGATTTTCTATAAACTCGAGTCTCGTCGTCCAAAGAATCGTTACTTGCATGTTGTTGGGGCCGCGATCGCGAATCATTACCATACTTTACTTGCAAATCCTCTTGCAAGGCTTTCAAATCGGCGGACAAAACGCTTCGCATGTCCGATGATTCTAAATAGGAAAGTACGACCTTGCAACAATATGTGCATACGCGTAGATCACCTAGAATTATTTAAACATAGTTTTACATTTTTTGCAGTTTATTCCGTAAAAGAGATCATCTTTCCTGATGATTTTTCGAATAAATAAATCAATAAACAAATACGATTTGGCCAGGGAAAAAAGAAAACACTTAGTTTTCGTGAAAACTTTCGATTTTTTCATGTCAATCAGTTTCCAAACAATAAAGAAATTTGATAAATATTAGAACGGAAAACATGTTGAAAACCAAAACAAGAATTATAGAAAGTAAATATTAATTCATTGGGTAAAGAATTTTAGAAAATATAATTTTTTTTACCAATATTTAGTAATAATTTGAAATAGAACAAATAGTTTGCAGAGTCGGGAGTTGAAGAAGATAGTTAAGGAAGAATTAGGAAATAAGATTGCGGAGTTATTTATTAATGGAAGAGACCAGAATAGATGAAATGATTTAATGAGTGAATACCTGAACTTTGTGAATATTGTAGGATATATTAGAATGAGATAGGAAACAGAAAAATGTCTAGAAAGTAAGGACAAGAAATGTAAAGTGAAAGCAACCAAAGAATATGCAAAACACTTGGATTTAAGGACAAAATGTCGGAGCATGAATATGTAAAACATATGTAAAACTCTGAAGCCCATCGGGCAAGAATGGCTATATAATAAATAATAAATAAATAAATGATAGAATAAATAGCTTGGCAAGTTTTACCTGTGCAACCCATAATTTTTCCAGGAATCTCATCTGAGCAGCATTTTGAGCAGAATATTTGTCCACATACTCGGCAATGATGTTTCCTTCGGAATGTCGTGAATCGTTCGCCACATTCGTAACACTGTTTTGCAACACTATCGGGCATCCAAAAGTTTCGCAATTGCGAGTCTTTGTACGATTTCAAATTCTACAATAACAAAAAACCAGTTTTTTAAATTCTTCAATGAGAAATCTGTGAAAAATGACTGAAAAAAAAGCAATACACTATCTTAATGCCCTTTATCACAAAAAATAAGCAGTGTAAAGACGAAAGAGGCAATTCAAATTTCTTAACGACGGAGCCCATGAAATAATAAAAGCCAAAACCTGAGCTAACGGCATCGAAATCAAATAAAATCTCACATTGCTTTTGAGTGCCACAATGTTACTAATCCTTTTTAAAACATTAGGCAAACTGCGTCCTTCAGTTGCGTCCAAGGGAAAATTAATAGCGCCCGCACAGTCGTCGTCCTTTGGAAATTTTTCTTTCTCCGCTTCGTCATTATCTTTCCAGGAATCCGTATCTCCCGAAGAGCTTTGCTGCTCTTCGTTGTTAGGAGAAG
This sequence comes from Tromatobia lineatoria, assembly GCA_949699805.1. Taxonomy (NCBI): domain Eukaryota; kingdom Metazoa; phylum Arthropoda; class Insecta; order Hymenoptera; family Ichneumonidae; genus Tromatobia; species Tromatobia lineatoria. The sequence goes on from OX453037.1 coordinate 21,346,823, forward strand.
TTGTTGTTGTCGAGCTGCAATTGCTCGCAGTGCCTAAAAAGTTTCATTCCATAACCATTACAAAAAAAATTCATTTTGCAAGATAAATATTATACAGATGATTTTCTCACTTTTTCCAAAGCCAAAAAACTTGGAAAAAAGGCTCGCGACTGCAGGTTGACTTTCTTCTGGACTCAACGGAGCAAATTCTGTCAGTTTGGTAGGCGAATTCATATTCTTGTTCATCATATTTACTTCCGTACACGAGACTCACTCTCATCGTTCTTAAGTTATTGCTTATCTCGTCGAGCTCCTCGTTGTTTATACGCGCACAGTTGAATTAACAATCGATAATTCACGATCCAATTACTACAATTAATGACAATTATTGTGCCGGTGGTAATTATTTAAATTTTCATCAAATTGACAGCTGCACACTGGAAGATGCATCATTGACAGTTCGATGCTATCAGCTGATTTGGGGGCGTTTTCCGGTTTATGATACGGCACTGGACGCACCTTAAAATCAGCGGTTCAAATTCTATTAAGTACATTTTAGATGAAGAGTGATCTTCATGCTACGGCCCTGAACTAGAAGTCGATAATTAGTGAAGAGAATAATCAAAAGTACTCGAACAATTACTTATTATTTGTATTTACATATGTTGACTTTTTCAAATATATCTGAAAAAAAATTACGCGGATGAGAGTGTTTTATGCTACGCCCCTGGGCTAATTAATAGTAGGGAATATGGATGTATCCATGTACTATCCAATTTTTTTGTAGTAGGCTATATGGAGGCTCCTATTGGTCGGTTTTGCTGTTTCAAAATGTTGTTGTCTCGACGATCACGCTGTCGCTGTGTTTTGTACAATTAATAACCTCTACCAGCAGGATTGGTTGCGGCAAAGGAAATATTCAATGGAAGGTAAACAATATGAAAATCGAAGAAAATGTTTAATACAATTGCGTTAGTCTACTAAGATTCTGTGTAAAAACATCTAAAGTGGTTTTAGGATATTGTTGTGAATTCACATGAACGTCGCTTACGAAAGAAATAAACAACGCTTATAGCTGATTATTATGTTGAAGCAGCTTATTCAAAGTCCCATTAAGGGCACTTTTCTGGGCGCTGATAATTTTTAGACCTTTTTAGAGTGTGACTTCAGTTCCTGATTATTTTGAATCCCACCAAAAAACAAAGGGAATTTTTAGGCCCTGATTATTTTAAGTTCTTATTATAGTGAGATTTCAGGCCCCGGTTATTTTAAATCACTTTAAGGGCCATTTTCTTAGTCCTTAATTACAGGACCTTTTCAGGTCCTTACTAATTTAAGACCTATTTAGCACCTTATTTCCGGGTCCTGATCAACAAATTTTATCTGGATACAATTTTAGCACGTGATTATTTTAAGTTTAAGAGTACAATTTTAACTCCTGATTATTTTGAGCCTTTATTTAAGTGCAATTTCAGCCTCTGAATATTTGAAGTTCGAGGGTGCAATTTTAAATTTCAATCATTTTGAGTCCTAATTCAAGTACAATTTTAGCACGTGATTATTTTTAATCCTGATCAGAATGCAATTTTAGCCGCTCATTATTGTGAGCCGCATTCAGATTGTTATAATGGGTCGTGATTATTTTGAGTCCTGATTGGAGTGGAATTTCTACCCTCGATTATTTAAAGTCCTAATCAGAGTGCATTATCAGCCCCTGATTATTTCAAGTCTTAATCAGAGTGCAATTTCAGACCATGATTATTTTAAGTCCTAACTCAGGTATATTCCCAGGCTCTTGCTATTTTAAAACTTACTGAAAATCTTTTGAAGTCTGGATTTAATTCCAATTAAGGGTCTTTTTCTAGTTCCCTAATATTTCCACTAAAGAATTTTTTCTAAGCTTTAACTATTTTGTATCATACTAAAACCTAGTTTATTACGATATAAATAATCATTAATATTGGGTTTCCAATTTTGTTTTGTTATTATCAAAATAAAATCACACATAATGTTTATGTGGAATAACAAAGTCAGGGCATTTGATGAGTATGAATAGTTCAATAAGATGAAAAAGTATTAGGACTAATCAGAAAAGGTCAGAAAACATGTACAAAGTTGGTAAAAAATACTGCATATACTTTAGTGAGTATATGAATAGCCACATGTTCTCATTACTTTATTCCACATATTGTATTAAAATTATGATATTAATTTATCAATAAATAATATCCAATAAACTTATTATTATTACAGCCTAATCTAAAGCCTGTAGACCAGAAATCTTCATCAGTGGATTCCAATTTCTACCTACCATATAATATTTACTTCTGGATCGAAATTTAAGAAAACAACGATAATCGAAATAGTACAAAATGGAGCATGATCAACTGGAGGAAGAGGAAAGTTCTCCAGTCGGACGTGCGGACGTCGGTGCCTCGCGTCTCCAAGAACCGGAAGAAGAGGAAGAAGAATTCACAGCGCAAAGCGCTCTTTGTGCAATTGAAAATGCCTGGCTGAACGAAAAATTTGCTCCCGAAATTTTGCCTCATCAGTCTGATCTCGTGGATTGTATGCTTCAGCAAATAGCGCATATGAACGAAAACACACAAAGATTGCCGAGGGAAGACACGAGATTAGCCATTCACAGGATGGAATTGGATCGCATCAGATTTGTCATATCGAGCTATTTACGAACTCGATTAGAGAAAATAGAAAAATTTGCGATAGCGATTCTTTCCGAAGAGGCGCAAAGGTCTCCAGAAGAATGTTATCTAACCAGCGCTGAGTTAAAATTTGCTAAGGATTATTTAACGAGCGTCGAAACACTCTTCAGAACTGTTGCTCTTAGACACATGCCGACTAATTTTCAAGAATTTCAAATTAAGAACCTGGAAGTCAAGCCCAATATGCACGCTCATGTTTTTCTCAGAGCAAATCGCAACGTCTCTGGAATAATTATACCTGGAACATTGGATCAAGAGATTCACTTTGAGGCGGGTTCGCAACATATTATACAATACAAAGCCGTTGCGGATTTAGTTAAGAATGGAACTGTACAGTTAATATGAATTTGGGACAAATTCGGTGCCTTTTCGCGCAAATTTCCTTGCGCAAAAATAAAATTTATTTTCTTATTAAGAAAACGTGCATATTTTGTAAGGTACGAAAAGATGATACGTGTTACTTAAGTATACTTGTGCAGGCATGAGAAATAGTTCGAGTTTTTCTTTTTTGAAGGATACCTTAAGTACTAATAACAAGATCGTTTGGTAAATATTTTTATAAGTACCCACCGTTATTCTTTACCTTTCGTCGCTTAATGCATTTTTATAGTCGCTATAATTGAAGGGGTTAACGAGGAAAAAAAATTAGTTTTACTTGAAGTGTAAAATCAAGACTTTAATTCGTACCATAGACTATTTTTATCTCTTAATATATTAAAAGTTTTTGAAATCATATTTGGCTACAATTTCACCGGCAAACTTTAAGCCTCTAGTTTATTGAACAAAGATTTTTTCTTTTTAATCCGAATGGATTCCTAAAAGTACTAAAAGTGCAAGAAATTTAGCTGTGCACTATGCAACGAAATTCCGCTCACTGATATTGTGCACCTTTTTTTGTGGACGACTGTATTGGGCACAATATTTTTTGTGCACTTTTATGTTGTACGCAATTTCTTCATGCATAATTATATTTTACAAAAGGAGATTTTGTGGACATTGTGCACTGAAGCCAATAAGCACAGTTGATGATTTCCCGCGTTGCCAACTATGAAATCGCTTTGAAGGGAGTGGCATAGCTTTCCTCGGAGACGAGCCAACGATACTTGAGATGATGTTATCCCGGTCTCACTGGATGACAAAAACTGTAATGCTGTTTTTTTACGATGCATACATTTTGGCGATCAACCGAAATAGCATGCAACTACATTCATTCTTTTTGTAGTAGCATAAAATTACCTTTCAAGGACCTCATCCTTGAAAAAACGAGAATTATCACGATATTAGACAATTTCTGGCACTTTCAAATAGTCTTTCCTCGCGAAAGAATTTGGTCAGGTCATCTGTTTACGCACGATAATTAATTCCCGACATCCAGATGTTTCTCCGGTATAATCAGCAATTGAAATGCAGACGGTAGCTTTGCCTGTATATTTCTGGGCTAATATGACACTTTTTGAAGTGATAAACAATCATTAAATGGCCGGCAACCGGCGATTTATTTTTAATCAAAATTCTACGTGATGAAACTTTAATATACCGGGAAATTATGAAATTCCAGAGAAAATTATCTTCCGCTCGGAATACTTTGATTAAATTTACATTTTTTTCTAGGTGCGAATAAAAAAATAAATGTGAAATTTAATTGAATATCATTTTTTTGCACCGAATTTCTCTTTTTATCATTTCTCGTTATAAAAAAAATAGATAATAACGTAAATGTCAACTCTAATCGACATTTACGTTATTATATTTTTAAAAATTGGAAGTTAAAGTACAATTACCTTGGATAGTTTAGATAAAAGAACATCAGTAATCGACTAATTGTCGTAAGCTTAGATAGTTGACATTAAAGTACATCAGTAATAGATTAATTTTGGCAAGATGAGCACGATTATCGGAACCACACGTTCCGTTTTAAGATCTGCTTTGTAACGACTATTTTAATTACGAGATGATTTGGCAAGTGTTTTGATAAATACCGTCATTCTCTTCGCCGCTCGTTTTCCTCATGGAAATAGCTATCAAAAATCTGTGACTATGAAGTTGCAAATCACTCTTGTTTTGCACTAAATCTCAGCACTTTCAATCTACACATATATAAGTATATAAAAAACGACTCTGTCATCATGCTTGTCTATAACGACTATAATCTTGAGTTCCATAAGATCCATTAGATCACGTGATTTACTGGAAGTCTGTTCTTCATACATTGTGCAATTGTTGATTAACGCAGATTAATTACAAAAATGACGCTATCTTTATGGCACACGTCGCTATTTCGCGACTCTGCGGATTATTCAAATTTATCTCCCTATAAAAATATTTCTGTATAGATAAAAACAAAAACATTATATTTCGTGAACATTTTCTTGCAGGCAAATTAAACGTGACATAGGGCTAAAAAATTGCAATTTGCAGTTGATCTGTGTTTATAAGTTCAATGCCATTTTCTCGAGTATTTGCGTGTGTTTGATGAAATTTATTTTCTTATAAAAAAATCTTGTATAGATACAAAAACAAAAATAGATTGTTCGTAGAGCAGGCACAATATTTCTTTGGCTTCCTTATACATGAAGCTTCGTTTTAAGATTGTTTTAAGTACCAATTATAATACGCGTTGGTAAATATTTGAATAAGTACTGTCTGTTCACTTTGCACCTCGATTCTCTCACTTAAATAGCTGAAACTTGCGTTTTCAGACGTAAATCACTCTTCGCACTTCATATCCGAAGGTTCATACATTACACCATACATTAAACCATGGGGATCGGTGGTATTCTTCGATTAATCGAAAATCGAAGTTTTTCATCATTCTAATCGAGAGTTTTGATCGATTTCATTTAAAAAAAAGGACTAAACGTTTGTGGTTTTTCGTTTCTACGAAGTCGCGAATTCGACAAACAAGTCGAAAGACAGTTTTTGAACAATTGTTCATTACTTGTACGAAACGATGTTCACTTTCCCAAATATTTTCGGAAAGAAATTAAATTTCGATGTAAACGTCACTCTATTTTTTTTAATATTTTTTTGTAAAATTCCAGTGGAACATTTTGTTTCGCAACTGTTCAAATGCTGAATTTTTTTACCATTGAGTTATTATTATGAAATAATATTTTGAAAATAAGTTAAACAATCGAATGCCGATCCCTACATTGCACTTTGACTTGCCGTTGCAGGAATATTTTTAAAAAAACTTCACATCATTCAGATCGTTTTTCGATAATCTCACGATCACTGGGATGCGTTTCTCTAAGTTTCTCGTACGCCTGCAAAAAAGTAAATGATAATATACCGATTTCGTTGTGATAAGTTTCTTTTCATAGTCAAAACCAAATCACGAGTGCAAATATACTTGAGAATAAACATTTTTCATGAAGGGATAAATCGAAAACCAATTTTAAAGTCGAATTTTGAAGCAAATATCAAATTTCGTATGATTATAAAAAAAAATTTTTAAATTTATTGTCTAGAATTTTTTAAAAATAATTTGTTAAAAGAATAAGTGAAGTATTTTATAGCAAATTGGCTTTTTTTCTAAACCTTCGTAGAATTTTTTTTCGGGTTTACTAATTGTGGAAGAAAATATTTAAAAAAATTGTAATAACAATCTCACCTGTTTCGAAATATTTGTCAGCCGATTAACCATATTTTGCCCAGTTTCTTCTAGCATTTTGGTGAATGGTCCATCAGACTTTTGTAGAAGAAGATACGGATGATCAAATTCCAGGACTTGTCCATGATCCATGACCAAAACTTTATCGCTGTCCATAATCGTGTTTAATCGGTGCGCAATTGTCAAAACTGTGCAATCTTTGAATTTTCTTCTTATTGTACTTTGAATAAGTTGATCGGTCGCAGGATCAACATTCGCTGTAGCTTCGTCGAGAATAAGTATCGTGTTGTTAGCAACAATAGCTCGCGCGAGGCAAAGCAATTGTCGTTGACCGGCGCTAAAATTGCTGCCTCCTTGAGTGACGACGTGATCGAGAGAATGAACGGCTGATTTTAGCTGAACTTCCTCAAGAGCCGACCAAAGAAGTGCATCTTCGTATCTGCCGAAAGGATCGAGATTATCGCGAAGACTCGCGGAAAAAAGTACAGGTTCCTGAGGAATGATCGATATTTTTGAGCGCAAATCGCTGAGACCGATTTTCTTCGTATTTATGCCGTCGATGAAAATATCGCCGTCGAGTTTAGCCAAATTAAAGAGAGCAGCAATTAGAGTCGATTTTCCAGCTCCTGTTCGACCGACGACACCTATTTTCATCCCTGACTCTATTGCGATATTGAAATCTTTTAGAACTGGCTCAGCTGCCTCGTCGTAACGAAGATAAACTTTTTCGAATTTAATTTGGCCCTTTGAAGGCCAGGAAACTGGCGGTTTCGTGCCTGGCTCGCTATCGAATGGTCCTTCTTTATCTAATTCTGTGAATTGCAATATTCTCTCGACTCCCGTCATTTGAGCCACTGTTTCTGCCACTTGGCGCATTCCGTGCTGCATCATTCCGCAGAGAATCAGGATCTGCGAGATCGCCAGGCCGACGTTACCGGCAAATGTTGTTCCTTAAATTATTAATATGAAGTAATATAAAAATCATATCAAAATTAATGAAATAATAATTTTTACATTTTTTTTTTTTCGACCATCTCAAATCTGCCCGATAATTTGTAATATCAAGGAACGCTAAGAAGCACTTTATGTGATTTTCCAATCATTTTTGCTTTCTCGTAGAGGAAGCTTTGTTTTCGTGAGAACTTTTCTCTCGACATTATTATGTTAACATATCCAGAATCACCTAAAACGTTGAGAAAAGTGATCTGGAAAATATGTTTGTATGTAGCGGATATTTTAAAATTTCAACTTTTAACGAATCTACCTCCATGAGGAAGCCAAAATAAATAATAAATGTCTTCCTTATAGAGGTAAATTTGTTAAAAATTGAAATTTTAAAATATCCTCTTTACAGCTGTCTTCAAATTTTATACAAGGAAGCAATGAGCAAAGTTTTTAATGAAATAATGAAATAACATTACACCGTACGAAATTGACTTCATTTCAGTGTTATTTCATTTTTTGTAACATGTATTTTCCAGTACCCTGTATTTTATTTAGCCAAAAAAAAAATTCGTTCTTGAATAAAAAAGTAATTCACCCGCTTTTTTAAAAATATTGGAGTAAAAAATCGCAGAGTCTGTTTTGAAACGTTTTCAGACATGAAAACGTTTCAATTCGTGTTAATTCTGGAATAGAGATCTGGCTGTCGTCGCATCGTTGAATATATTTTTTTTACTGATCTCGTTCGTTTAATAATTAAGATCAATTACCGTCGTTGAGGAATATGAAACTGTAGGTCACGAATGAGACGAAAGATACAGTGACGAAATCGAGCCACAGTCCAAAAGCAGTTGTCGTAGCAATTGTAAGATAATAAGCACCGGTATGAACATCCTGATGTATGTCAAACTCTTTTCGCACTAATTGTTCTTTTCCAGCCGAACGAATTGTCTCCAAACCCGCGAGAGATGAATTTACGTGCGAAAACACAGGACTTTTTGCTGAAAATACATTTTCGTTTAACAAATAGTAATAATACATTGTCCTTAAAGTTGTAAGGCTCAATTACTTTTCTATAAGAAAATGTACAGTAAAATCAGCATTTGAATCATTGATTTGTAAAGATAATCTGCGGATTCCATATTTTATATTTAGACTTTTTAACTGTATAGCAAATCGATTCTTTAACATCAAGAAAACAGAGGAAATGAAGTATTTCCCTATTTTTTCATTATTGTCCTAAAAATCCACCAGAGAATCTGTCTCATCCATAAAAAAATGTAATTTATTCACAGAAGATGGATTTGCTTGCTGCGAAATGATAACCATTGACCGAATATGCGAAATATTTGATTAAATTAAATGATGGAGGCTAACAACTTTAAGTTATGTTAATTTCTAATGTAAATTTCTTACCAATGCCTTCCAATCGCTTGAGATCCTGTGCAGTGCACAGATAAAAGACTCTTAGCCTTTCGTAAAAAAATCCCATAATCATAATCGGAAATATCGTCCACCAATTGATAATAACAACTTGGCAGAGAATTCCAACCATTACGGCAAATATTTGGAAAGCGTCTAACATCGTCGATGGTAAAGTTTCATCCACCGCGCCGACATCTTTGGAAAATCTATTCAATATTCTACCGGAAGGATTTGTATCGAAGAAACGCATCGGCACTTGCAGCAAACAAGAAAACATCTTGTTGTGCAATTCTCTGCTTGAATTCATGCAAATCTTGCTAAACATTAGATTTCTCGCGCTCGTCATTACGACACTCACGATTATAAAGCCTCCGTAGATCCATAAAGCTGTGTCTCTGTCGAGATATGATCTCTGCGTGCTGTTTATTATATCATCAGAATCTTCATTTATAATTCCCGTTTGCGTCTAAAGATAATTTCATGCTATAATACCTGCAATTCGATTTTTCTATTTCTGTTGGAAATGAAAAAATATCGTAATACGTACAAAGTTCGTAGCATTTGTTGAATCTTCAGTCAAGAGCGAAGCTTCGTTGTCAAGTAAACTTGCGGCAGTGGAATTTGTTAAGAAATTTTTGAATGTTGTGTCAGTGAAATCAGTTGAATTGAGTTCTAGTAGAGTTTCGTTAGCACTGATTGCAGAATCGATCGAATTTCGTACATTTCCTAATTTTTCTCTTAGCTGCACTTCTTCCTGGTTCGTCCTGGGTACAAGATATAGACGTCATAAAGACGATTAACGATGTACGATAGGTACAATCGCCGCCAATCGTGAGTTTCAGAGAAAATTCCGGTTACTTCCCGATAAGATAAAAATCGGAAAAAGAATAATCGATATTAAACGTGCGGAAAAGATAAATTTTGCATAGTAATAATTCCAAAATGTTATTAACAAATTTATGGAAAACAGAACAATTGTTCAACAAACAATCAGTAAGCCTAACTTTTTTTCTAAGGAAAATAATATGTTCATTTTTTTAAATGCGTATAAATTTTTTCAGATTTTTTTTTTTAATGTGCGCGTAATAACGAATTTTGGATATGTGTTCGGCATAAAACTATCTACTACACTCAAGATTTTTTTGCAAAACGCATATCCAAAATTTATTATATCCTGCGCATTTTTCCAAATTAAAAAAATCAAAATTGAAATGAAGAGAAACATCTGAAAAAATTCATACGCATTCAAAAAAATTAACATATCATTTTCATAAAAAAAGAGTTAGGATGACTGTTTATTTGTTGAACAATTGTTTTTTTCACCAATTTGTTAATAACATCTTGGTATTATTATTATGCGAAATCAATCTTTTCAGCACGTTTTATATGCATTATTTTTTTCCGATTTTTATCCCATCGGGAAGTGATCGAAATTGTCTCTGAAACTTACTTTTAGCGGCACTGTACCTATTATATCCTTAATTATCCTTAATTATAATTATCGTGATAAATTTTTTTTCGTAAATCTCCTTTTTTCATTTTAAACTGTGGCTAAATAATCATGACTTAAATTTTTGCGGAATATTTTCTGGATGGTTCGAAAAAATAATAAAACTCTGTTACAGAATGTAGTAAAGAAATACTCTGTAAAAATCGTTGAGATATTCAGTAAATATTACGAAAACTTAGATAACAGTGTTGAGAGATGGTATAAAATTATATATGAGGTGTTTTTGACGTTTAAGGTAGTTATGTCGTTACGGCGGAGTCATAAACCATTTAAAAATGTTTAATGTGGATTTGACTCCATTTTTACGATGATAAGAACGTTTCTTAACGTCATTTATCCCAGTATCGTGCGTTTTGACCTTTGTTCAATTTGACGTTAGTCCCGTGACGTCAGCTTTATTTATATTCCATTAATTCCTGAATGATTTGCGAATCCGTAGTACTTTTTGTTTTTTTCTCTATCCTTCATCTAAGAACGTTAATTCTCGATTTTAATATCAATTTTGCTAGTCTTCCCATAAGCACCGTATAAAAAAATCTATTTTCCGCTTCCAAATATCCATTCAAATAGTCCGTGAGAACCTCAAGATTTTCTACGAGTAAAAATCAATAGCTCAATTACGATATCTCAAAATTTTATGCATATAACTTTGGATTCGCGGCATAACTGCCTTAAACATCTAAAACTGGTATTGAATGTCGGAAAAATATTATCTACGACTTGTCGCTTTTATGGTAGAATATTTTACCGAATAAAAAACAGTACAATGGGTTAATTATTTCGTAGGACGTTCACAATTTTTCCTTACTTAGTAACATTTATGTCACTTATATCCCAAAGATTTCTGGCGAATACGTAGAGACTGAAAATTGAACAGAGAATCGATTCGTCCGCATCTCAAATAACGACCAGCCTTATAAAAATCTTTGAAACGGTCCGATGATTGTTTTTTCCGAAAGATATTTGCACCAAGATAATAATCAGTGATAATAATGATTATTATGATATTTTTTGACGTACCAGTGAGCGACCCAATAGTCAGCGCCGCTACTACCCAATTGTCCGAGGATAGCAATGAGGATGAAGACCAAAAGCGTAAAAATGGTATTTCCAGCGGAAAAATATTTCCAATAAATAGATTTGAGCATGGCTCCCTTCGCTACGAGTTCCTCAGTCTCCGACGATTCATCCTCGGATCCATCGTCACCGTCACGTCCGACGGAAGCTCTTGAGACCGGAGATGCTGATACATTATCAGGTTCGATAGCCGCCAGCATTTTTTCCTCTTCCATCGATGCTTTGTCACTCGTATCGGCGGATGACGTTATGGAGCTTATGACGTCAAGATCACTCCCTTGAAATTCTTTGTAAGTACCTTGCTTCAAAACAACTCCCTAACGAATACAACAAGCAATTATTCTTTATTACAATGCAATTTTTTATCTGTTTTCAAATTCGGTTGCCACGAACATGATTATTGAAAAAAATTCAGGAAATTCGTCACAATGTGAAATATGGGGAAAAAATTGAGAAATACTTGAAGAAAATCTAAATATCTTTCGCTAAATAAATATGTATATTAGCAATCTGATATTGTCATTTTAGTTAGAAATGAGTCGGTTTTATTTTAGTAAAAAGCGAATAATTTGACACGTGACAAATTTTTGTTGGCATTCATGATTTGAGCAAAGAGTTAAGTGACACGGGTGAAAATATTTTCATATTATTTTTTTTCATTTATTTGTATTTTTGGTCTAAAGAGTTAGAATGAGTTGAAGATCTTCAGTGAAAAAATTTCGTGGCAACGATGATTATAATCATTAAATGGAACTCACATTATCGATCATAAGTATGGTATCACAGGCCTTTAAATACTGCACTTGATGAGTCACCAATATTCTCGTCTTGTTACTTAAATAGCCCACAATACATTCGTCGAACAATTGCTTTCCTACGTGTGTATCGACCGCCGAAAGTGGATCGTCTAGTAAATAAATATCGGCGTTCCTGTAAATTGCTCTGCGTTTCACGAGAGACAAAAAAAAATAAAAATAAAAATTCGGTGCAACGATTTGTGTTGGTTTTATTATTAACAGTACAAGATAAAATCATAGCAAGTGGAAAAGTTTTATTTTGGGCTGCGTCGAAATCTTTTTTCGGGAAATGCCTGATGAAAATTAGTACTTTAGATTTTCTCAATCAAATTCGAGATTTCAAATTTGAGCATTCTCTTTATTTCAGTACAGCGAATCAAGCCATGAAAAAAAAGAGCGCCAGAAATTTAAACGACAGATTTTTATCCGATATTTGGTACAATAACCCATTTATACGTCATAAATATAAGATTTTTTGTTGATAAGGTTATCGTATAATAATTGTCGACAATTTTGAAATTCTAGGAGCAATGAATTAACGAAAGTACGAACCTGGCTAAGTTTATTCGCGCACGTTGTCCTCCACTAAGAGACGTGCCTCTTTCGCCGACTCGAGTTTTATCGCCTTGAGGAAATTGCGCAAAATCTTTGAGCAGCGCGCAAACTTTGGTAATACGACGATATCGAGTCTCGTCATAAGGCAGCCCAAAAAGAATATTATTTCTCACAGATCCCGAAAAAAGCCAAGGTTCTTGGCTTGCATATGAGACGACACCACCGATCGAAACACGGCCTTGTTTTGCTTCCAGTTCTCCGAGAATCAATTGTAACAAGGAACTTTTTCCTCCGCCGACTGGACCGACAATTGCGCACAGTTTTCCTGGTTCTACTGTCATGTTTACATCGTGGAGGGTATTCGCGATTGAATTATCGAACCACGAGGCTGATACTTGCTTAATACTGACTCCGATTTTCTCAGTGCTGTTGTTTGGAGTTACTTTTTCAGTGCCATTAGTTGCACCGACGCCAGCTGGACTTATCGTTAATTGCAGCTGTTTCTTTTCCTCAAGCAACAAGAATGCCTGCAAGGAAAGAAAGAAATATGGATAACTCATCAAATTCCAAGTACATTTTACTGAAATTTCCATAAGAGTGTTCACATGAATTTTTTCTGGTGTACTTCGACAGTTAAAATTACTAAACAACATTGGATTTTTTGAGAGCCAATATATTGGATTTTTCGTGATGTATTATAAATATGCGACGATAACATCTCAGATCGGTTCCATAATTTTTTTATACAAAACGTCGAAAATTACGTTACAATTTTTTTTTTCAATACTTCAAAGACTTGTTATCTGAGATATAATTTTTTGAAATTTTTTTAATATCTCAATTTCTTTTATCTGAACAAATTGTGAAAAATCTTATAAAATATAACAAAAATTGTTGGCCCTATGCGAACATGGAGTTTTCATAACTGCCAAAGACAAATTTAAAAAATAATTTGAAAAATAGAATAAAAAATTAAAATTCATTTTTCGGGAAATGTGGAATGGCTTTTTCGATACATACTTTCATATAATAAATTACGGAGTTGATCTGAGACATCATCGCCAAATCCTGATCTAGATGTCATGGAATTCTCCTGATACCTTTTTAATATAGTCATCATCCTGCCATTTTGTCCCTAAAAATGCATTCTAACGTTTCATTCGATTTTTCAAGTTTTTTTTGGCATTCTTCAGAATTTGTTCATATTTAAAAAAATGATCGTCACTAAATATATTTAAAAAAACTCTTAGAAATTTCAAATGTCTAGTATAACGTATAAAAAACTTCGTGTCTCTCCCAAATATTTTCAGCATATTTTGCAATTTTTCTATACGTTCTGTACATAATACTCTAGGTTACCTAAAAGATGACCAAGATCTTTAATCAGACTAAAATAAAAAGTATTCGACGGAGGGAACGAAAATATGGCTGAGAAAAAATATTATTTTCAATATTAAACAACATTTCCCTGGTAGAATGTTTAGGATTATGAGAGAAGTTATGGTGAAAATAATTCTTTCACGATTTCTTCTCAAAAATCGTCATTGGATAAGAGGAAAAATAATTATTTTAAATGTATTACACACCTGCAGTCTTGTTACAGATACAAGAGCTTCAGCTCCAAACGACATTGCATTTGGATAAAGTATGGCAATCGTAAATTGTAACATATTAAAGTACTGTGCCACAGTAAAAACTTTAGTCGCCGATATGTCATTTCCAAGCAGTACATAAGCCATTATAGTAAAATAAAGTGTCGTTCTTTCAGTGAAGACATAAGTCGCTCGTGTAAATGCTCGCAGATATGATGTCAACTCCAGAACGTCTACTTCGTATCCTCTGGCAAGTGCGACGATTTTCTCGAATGGTTTTTCCCAAGCGTACATTTTTATGACCTTAATTCCACTTATTATTTCACTCATCAGTCTCACTCGTTCATCCGTTCTCACGGCTATTTTTCCACGCAAAGCGTTTGTCAATTTTCCAATGTATCCTGCGAGCAATTAGAGAAAAAAAATCAATAACGCTTTATTCAAGTTCAAGTTCAGTTAGCGTAAAGCTGATGGAGAAAAATCGAAAAAATACTAGAAAAAAATTACTACAAGGAAAAGTTGCGCGAATCTCCGAATTTCTACAGATATTTTGAGAATTGTTGTACTTGTTTAGAGCATGACACAGATTTGTATTATTTATAGTAACTTGAAAATATAATTGAGTGTAGAAAATTTTACAAGAACAAGAAATATTATATACAAAAGAAATAAAAATCCTTAAAAAAATTGGAAAACTTTTGTAGCATGAAATAGAATCTGTAGAATAATGTCAACTAAGCGTTATCATTTCTGAAGGATTTCGTTGCATCTTGAATTTTGAAAATTTAGAGATTTTTGTACTTTTTATTTAACAAAACTGTAAAAAGAATTTTTTCACTTTTGGTAAGATTTTATTTATGATACTAACTCATAGATATTACTACAAAAAAATCGAAAAAAATTACACATTAGTATTTTTGGTAGTAATTTTTTAAATTTTCTTCCGACAGGAAATTAATTATTTTAATACCTTGGAGAGGAATTGTTTGAACAACTATGACAAAAACGCCAGCCAACGAAGCGATTTCCACTCTTTGCCAGATTAGGTATGAAATCAAAGATGCTTGTATTGGCATTATCCATAAAAAATGGAGGTACATGAATAGGTTCTCGAACCTAGCAACGTCATTTGATAACAAATTGACGATTTGCCCGCCGGTCGTTTTATTTGCAGCCGACCTCGACAAGCGTAGAACCTGTAATGTCTTTGCGATTAGATAACGACAAACTATAAACTCCACTTTACTCTGATGTATACCAATCGATTTATGCATGATATGAGCAACTTATCTCTGTTAGGCTAATTCCAATTTCACTATTTTTTTTTTTTAATTCAACGTGCGCGTGAAAAGATACTACAAAATGTTTGTACACAATGTTATGTACCAATGTTGGTCAATATTTGTTCTAATATTGACCAATGTTAATATTGAAAAATGTTGGTCAATATTATTGTAATATTAAAAATTTACAAAAGTTTAAAAAAACCAGGTGTTAAATACAAAAAAATTTTAGCATATGGTAAAAGTGAACAGACATTTCTTTAAATTACAGAAAATTTTAATCACCAATTAATTTTTACAAATACTTTGATAAATACGAAATTGTTCAAGTTTAAACATTACATATGAGTGAACTGACATTGGACGGATATGACGCCGAAATGTCTAAACAGTTGTCTTCTCCGAAAGTCTAGTAGCTTGAGATAAACATTAGTACAAATGAAAGCGATCATAGAGATTTGTCGCTACATGATCAATGTGTTAAAATTTAAAGCTCTCCAGAATTCTCAATGGCTATTACTGATAATTACTGATGAAGAGACTTTACTCGTATGGTATTTAGTATATATCCAAATTATACTCCGAATACATTCAGCATGCACATTTATTATCTTTAATAACAACATCATCAAACAAAATCCTTTCAACGTCAAAGAGTTGGAGAGTAATAAAGAGATTTTATTTGCGCCATGCGAATACACGTTTATATAACCCGCGGTTAATGTAAATAATGATGTACGTTGTTCAAACCTTCCACAGAAACAAATTAACCATCAAAGATCGGTTTAATCGTAATTGCAAAAAAAAATTGATTATGTTTTTCAATTTGATTACGCTTTTGTCACCGAACTTTGCGACTTTGTTTTATTTCTTAGTAACACTAAAATATTAGTTTGGTTCAGTTTCCTTCATTAATATCATGGGATATTAAACCTCCTAAGGATCTAAGCCAAGACAAAATAATACAAAAACATAAGACCGGACAGAGAAAATGAGAATGAAGTAAAGAAAATAGTCTTAGGCTAAATGAAGTGATACAGAACGAAAGAAAAGATAAGAGGTGAGTACAGATAGCAGAGAAAGTTGAAGAAGCGTAAAAAAAACGAATTTACGGAGGCTCGTCAGCACATAGATAAGGATACGTCGTCAGTAAAATAAAAAGGAGTAATAAAAGTAAAGCGTATATTTCATCCATCCTTTACAAGCGCAATAAAAATTACGATAGCGTAAGAGAAGACACAAAAAATATGAACAAATATTTACAACATAAGAAAGTTATGAATACATGATTAAAAAAAATTCTTTTGGCGTATTATGTATATTATTTAGGTAGTATTTTCATCTGCCCCATTGAATTAAATAAATAAATTGAAAAATGGCTCACCCTAAATTCTCTATATAAATATTATTATTATTAACCTTTCGATAAACGAGTGAAGAACATGCTATTCTCACTCTCATACCAATCGCTTGTTGACCCAAATTACAGTGATGCTGAAGAAATGCTATTAAAACTGATAATATTACGACACCAGATGCGTACGCGTACGCTTCTCTAGACGTCGTCTCAGCGCGAGGGTCAAAGTGCCAGATTAAAAGTCCCAATGTCAAGGGCTGTAGGATTCTGCCAATTGAAAAATCGTTTTTAATCATCAATCCAACGACAAATTCTATTACATTTTTTTTCTTTAATTACCTGAGCACCATAAAGAGGAAAAATATCCAGCCTCCATAATACATGTATGACCAAAAAAACGTCTTTCTTATGGCCGTAAGTAGTTTTGGTTTTCTGCCTGTCTTAAGAGCCATTTCCTCTTCCCTCTTCCAATTCCTATCGATAATTTTCTTTTATTAATCAAGGTGAACAAGGCACCCAAAAAAATAATCTAAAAAATTCTGTAATCAATACACTTCTTTTTAAAAATTTGAAATGAAAACCTTATTGAATACATGATAAGCGTTATAATTTTGCAATTTTGTTAAGACATACAGTGAACCAAAATGGTATGAGGTTGAAAGTGAGATTTTTCACCTGTTGTAACTTTCAGATCAAACTGGTGAACATATTTTAGTGTTCGACGTCTTATTTTATCTGTCGAAGCGAGCATTTTGGATTGAATATAGGAATTTTTATTTCAAGTCTTTTTGTGAAGCCTATAATTTTAAATGTGTGAATAATCTTTCTCTATTAAAAAATCACTAAGCAATTGGTTGAAGTAAGAATAATTTTCACTGCATCTAGAATCGCTATACGTTTAAAGAAGGATATCATAAATAAATAAATTCGTACGACTTTTCTTAGGTGGTTTGCTCCCTTTAGAAACTATAATTCTATTTTTACTTCCTCATCACATACAAACTTATGTAGAAAGATAAAGTATTGCAATAAAAGAAAACAATGGTCTCCTGGTTTTGAAATTATTTTCGTCAAGATAATTACCGTTCCAATTTGTTTCCCAGAATTGTGCTGAGATCTCTTGGTAAGGCATTGTGGAGATCTTTGGTTTCCAAGTTGTGATCGTGGCCATATTTGAAGAACGGATATAACCACCTTTAACAAAAACCATCACGAATTTCACATTTTTGTATGAGCTGGAATGTTCAGTTTCGCAAACAAATTAGTCACATGCGCGGTGAATACTTGAAAGACAAAGGAGTACAAAATACTGTTACAAATATTTGGAAAATTTATATACTGTACAGTAATTTAATGTATGGTATTTTTACAAGACTGAGTACAAGATTTTAGGATATTAAATTTCATATACGAAAGAAAATAAAAATTTAATGTACGTGTGGTAAAATTAAAATTAACTTATATAAAAATGTAATTTTATTTTTGATAGAGAGACAAAATTTTTATTTTATTTAGAAATTTTGATTTTGTTATAGAGACGAAATTATGTACCGACTAAATTTGTACGGAAAAAATGCAATAGAAATTTCTTATTGTCAATAATTCTTAGTTTAGTCCAAAAGCATGAATTCAGTATAAAGACGTTAAAACTTTCAAAGTATTTGTGAAAAAGTACATTTTCTCATAGAAATTTACGGCCATTTTCTCGAGATAAATAATTACAAATGAATGCATTGAAAAATACTTGCATGCCTACATTTTTCCGCAATATTTCATTGAAAATTTTTCTTTTTTGCAATAAAGCGAAAGATTAAACTTTTTTTATAAGCATTGCATTATATCAAGATAATGATTGAAAAATGAAGAATAAATTTAGATTGCATGCTAGTAATCGCGATTTACAACTCTGCTTCTGTTAACACTAGGAAGTAGCATCTGGTACTAAGATAAGATAACTTTTATCAATATTTACACAACGAATTTGAACGAATTGATTGCGCTTTGATAAAAGTTGTTCATTGATTGATATCGACAAGTTTGATTTTTATTTCAGATGAATACTTTGGAAACGCTTCAGAGCAACAGTGAGCATGATACTTCCGGAATAAGATTATGTGATAACTGCGATAACGAAGAAATCAATATGATTAAGAGCTCATAAGGCATAACAGACGTTACAAAGATAAATGTTGCATGATATGTAAACATATGAACATGGTCAATACCACGCGCTAATTAAAATAGATTTTAACTGAATACTTAATATCTGCACGAAACAGGCAAAAAAATTCCACTAACGAAAATTTACTTCCAAAGTGTAGTCAATATTTTATGAAGCTTTTAAAATTGACAGAACGTTGAAAAAATAATATTGAATCCACAAAATATTTAATCACATCTCCAATCAATATTAACAATCGAAAATGATATTCAGAAATATTTAAAAAAAGCATTCCTTCGCTTAAAATGACGATTTATAAATATTAACATAGAATGAATTCTATAGTAAGATTTTTTTAATTTATGAGAAATCAAATTATATTTCACTGCATTCGGAAGCAACAAGTTTTTTAAAAAATCATTACAACAATAAAATACATCGACTTTTTTCGATCCTATAGCTTAATAAAAACCATGACAAAAAAAGGTAACTCTATACATCTGGAGATAATTATTAATTTAAAGAAGAAAATTATCAGTGTTAAACAAAAAACCAATGAAACCCTTTTAGTCTGGACCAGTTTGAGGGGGTTACGCCCCCCCAGAATTCCAAGCGTAATTTTTTGACTCCGTTAGCACTTAATTTGAAAAAAAATAACATTAAAAAGACAAAATTTTTATCTTTCCATATCCAATAATTATTTAAATTTTTTTTTTTTTCTAAACGCATCGAAAAATTCCGCCGTTATTGTTCTCTAAATATTATTGTAAACACGCAAAAGAGTTCGCAAAGAAAAGAAATTGTCATTTTGGAATTTGGTTTCTTTTCTTCAATTGTTATTTCATATTTTCTACTTCCTGGCTTCTGTAATGATTTAAAAATTGTCAGATAATTTTTCCGTGACTTATTTGATATTTTGCTTGATAATGTGCGTTGATTTTCCACAATAAAAATGGTTATTAAACTTTTTTTTTTAATTTAGCCTTAAAAAGAAGGAAAGGATTTTTAATTTCTTTTGTTGATAATCGACGCACAATGATGAGAAAAATATGAAATAAGTCGGAAAAATAATCGGAATCATTTTTGAACCACTGTAGAAGCCAGTAAATGAAAAAAATATACCGAAAAAGTATTTAAAAAAAGGAACACGCAAATTTAAATTTTTTTCTTGGTTACTTGTTTTGCGTGTTACTTAAAAAAATTATTTTTTTTTAAATCGACATTTTGGATATTGATTTTTACTGTTTTCTTCAAATTGAAAGTTAAGTAACCAAAAAAATTATCGTGGTTTCAACTGAGTAAAATAATAACCCCCATTTTTGAAGGGGTAGGGATATTAAAAACCATGCGGCAAAACTACCTTAAGGTAGTTCTGTGTTCAGTGTTCTTTTCGCATAAGTTCGAAAAAGATGCAAATTTCTTTCGATGGCATAAAAATCATACAGAAGTCATCCATATTAAAGGTACTGAAAATAATCATTTTGCTTAATAATAATTCCAAACCGTTCAAAGATTCGATGAAAAAATTAATTGAGCAACAAATTTCCCGACAACTTATTTTATTTCATTACAAAAATGATTCGTTTATTTTTCTGACTATGATTTTTTATCAGATTCAAAAATTTTCCTTTGCATTTTGTCCTTTTCACACATTTACTCCACATAAAAAAAAATTCAAAGCAAATTTAAAAGTCAGAAATGATTTCTACGTATTCGAAAAGACGAATCATAAATTCACCAACACGAAAATTTAGGTCTGCAGGAAATGTATTCATCAATTTGTTAATAACGTTTTGGAATTATTATTATGCAAAATCAATCTTTACAGTATCATAAAAACGAAAAGTTAGGTCTGCAGGGAATTTGTCGATTTATTTTTTTTCCATCAATTCGTTAATGACGTTTCAGAATTATTATTACGCAAAACCAATCTTTTCAGTACCTTTGATAAGTATGAATTTTTTCAGATTTTTATACCATTGAGAAAGATAAAAAAATGTCTCTCTTTTCCCTCAAACTTATGCGAAATGAATACCAAGCACCAAAACTACGTCAAAAGCCAAATATTTCTACAGGGATCACGAGCATGTTTAAAATTCAAAGCCACACGTGCACCGTCGACTCAACACACATGACTTACCAGAACACGAGTCTACTGATCGGATTAGCTTTGAGGCAAGGGCTCGGATTGTCATATTTTGTGCTGCTATCCATAACGCTAAATGTTGACACTAAGAATTATTTTATTTTAATCACAAAACTGCTCTATTACCGTCACGATAATTTCGCAGTCATTTGGCAGTGAATATCCAAAATATACTATTTGTGTATATATTGGGCAAAGTGACCGCACGAAACACACACACGTTCACTCTTCGTAAACTCTTCTGGGTGTGCCAGCCAATGTTGTCTCATTGGTAACAGCAGCGACTCAAGATCACGAATAAATCCACACCGGAAATCATTTTCTTTCGATCTATCCTATAATATCACACTTGAACGAATAAATCGTCAAAATAAAAGGGCCACTCGACTGTTGGAAGTATTTTATGTTGCAAAGGTTTGAAAAAAAATAATAAAAGAGTTAAGTATCAGTGTGCCGGGAAAAAATACACGTGGGCTTAGCGTAGAAACTTGGCTCTCTACTCTAAGAGCGAGTTCGAGAGCGACTGATGAGAACGACGATGACTGAGCGCCTATATACAATCGACGGTCACGATATGATTTCGTGATTATGTTGTGGCGTTGCATCTGCGTGCACTATACACACATAGCGAAACGTCGCTTCGCAAAAACTCGAGTGCGTATTTGATATACACGTATGGGATATTCTATACCAACTTGGCCTTGGTCTGACTCTTGACCTCTTGGATTTTATCCGCGATTTTGTATCTTCTTGTAACGCCTCTGAAGGACAACCACAATTTTTATTATATTTTTTTATAACGATTTTATCATTTTTATTGAGGAAAGATTTTTATAATGGGAAATATTGAGGCTTTTTTTTTTAAGTTTCACAAAATTCTTATAAATCCTGAATTGTCTCATGAATCCAGTGTTTTTGAGCTAAGGCGCAAAGTGGGTTGACGTTGTTTCTATTTTTTTACGAATTTCATTCGAAACGAAAAATAGGAAACCGAAAAAAAATGGATCGCTGCAGATCATTTAAACATCACTCGACATATATCTGTCAGACTTTGGAGAATTTTTTTAGATTTTTTAAAACCGTCTACTACATTCAAGATTTTTTTGCAAAACGCATATCCAAAATTTGTTATATCCTGCGCATTTTTCAAAATAAAAAAAATAAAAATCAGAATAATGAAAAAAATTTGAAAAATTTATACGCATTTAAAAAAATTGACATATCATTTTCATTAAAAAAAGTTAGGTTGACTATTTATTCGTTGAACAATTGTTTTTTTTTCACCATTTTGTTAATAACATTTTGGGATTATTATGCGAAATCAATCTTTTCAGCACGTTTTATATGCAGTATTTTTTTTTCGATTTTTATCCAATCGGGAAGTGATCGAAATTGTTTCTGAAACTCACTTTTGGCGGGACTGTACGTATCATACATCCTTAACACGTTTTGCAGTGGCACAACTTGCTGAACCGGTGCGAGCACTGATGCAGCATCAGCGCGCCGTGCCGTCACAATGCCGACAAATTTTAGAGCAACTAACGGCACTGTGCCATCACGACGTGTCGTTTTTCGATGACCGATTAATGGCTATCTAGGAATCCTTTCACCGCAGGCTTGAACATTTCTATGTAACTCAGACTTCAGAGAAATTCTTTAGATTTTTTCAGAGCAATTTTTGTTAATTGAATTATTTAAAAAATTTCTAATACTTATTATTATTATTTATAACGTAAATATAATTCGAAGGCTATTATTTAAAAACTGATAAATTTTTCATAACTTCTGGTTCAGCTATTACTATTTTTAAGCTTAAGTCCAAATTGGGGCAAAACTCGTTTTTTACAAATTTCATTCAAAACGAAAATCGAAAACAGATTGTTCACCGAACTATTTTTCGAACTGCTATCGCTTAGACATTTCTATGTGTGTCAAACTTTGGAGAATTTTTCTACATTTTTTCAGAGAGATTTTTTTAAATCAATTTTTTTTCCAAATCTTTTATTTTAATCTTTCTAACTATTTATAACGAATACATCGAAGGCCGTGAGTTAAAAATCTGAAAAAATTCACAGAAATGAAAAATTTCAAACCATATTCCATAGTGGACACGATATGTATTCTATTAAAAAGAAAAAAAATTGCTAAACCTTTCAAAAGCGTGGGTCAATTAATTTTCAATTAGAAAAAACGGTTTGAAAAAAAGCTAAAAAAATTCTTTGAAGTCCTGAAATATATAGAAATAATATTAGAGTAGAATTTAATTTGTGTCAGGTGAGAACTTCTTACGAATTGCCAGGTTTTACTAAGCGTTTTATAATAACGTTCAAGGTTTCTGTGTCATTATTTGTACATGAGAGCATACAGAGCATAAGCGCATTAAGAGCTCCATAAAACTCTGCTATGTTGATAAGCTTAAAATAATCTTATACCTACTACAAAGTCTGTCTATTGACGTATATAGAAGTGTTCAAGCGATAGCTTGCAATGGAAGGCTTCTTACGAATCTACATTTTTCAATTTTCGTTTTGAAAAAAAATTCGTGAAAAATAGAGGCAAGGCTTAAGCTTAAAAATATTGATGTCTGACACAGGATTTATCACAATTTTGTCGGATTAAAAAAATAAAAAGTGGCCTTTAATTTTTTTGTTTTTGAAAATTCTTTTGCCGCCTTTGTGATATAATTCTACAACTACTCCATATTTACGTGGAACCGTAATTCATTCGCTAGTCATGTTATGTAGCTGAAATTACGGTGTATCATGATAACAACGAGCAGAGGCCTTGCTGACACTAACAATCAGCTGGTTGAAAGTGCCACTAAGGTCTTAGCCAACAATTAGCCAAAAACAACAGTCTTAACTACTTCTGCAGCCCCGAGAAATGGATACAACGAAAAATCGATTATTAAACCAATGAAACTATTTACGCTTTCACTTCCGGCTAAACGTACAACTCAAACCCGGCGTTTATCGAATAACTGTAGTGTTATAAGTATTCTGCGGAAAAATGACCTGAAAACGAACTTAGATACCTATAACGTCATCACGATCAACAGCTGTTTAGCGGTAACCCTTTTGTTATCACCATAACTCGGTAAAATCCTGCAGTAAACTTATAACGTCGTCCTTCAGCTCCGCGAGATTCGATCAATGGATTTGAGACCGACGTGAAGGTCTTAGCTGACAATTAACGAGAAATACCAAAC
Source organism: Tromatobia lineatoria (assembly GCA_949699805.1). NCBI lineage: Eukaryota > Metazoa > Arthropoda > Insecta > Hymenoptera > Ichneumonidae > Tromatobia > Tromatobia lineatoria. The sequence continues at coordinate 21,371,191 of OX453037.1, forward strand.
TCGACTACTTTCGCAGCCCGCAGAAATAAATACATCGAAAAATCGATTATTTAACCAATGCTTTGCTTTTCTTTCAAAGCATTTTTCTAAGTCACGCATGTACTTCCGGCTGAATGGATCACAAACCCGGCATTTAGAGAGCAAGTCTGGGAGTATTGAATTTGATGTGAAAGCGAACTTATCGATAATGATGTTGTCACTATAAACAGCTGTTTAGCGGTAACCCTTTTATCACCATAACTCCTTAAAATCCTGCAGTAAACTTAAAACGTCGTCCTTCAGCTCCGCGAGATTCGACCAATGGACTTGAGACCCACGTGAAGGTCTCAGCTGACAATTACCGAGAAATACGAAACTCGACTACTTTCGCAGCCCGCAGAAATGGATACATCGAAAAATCAATTATTTAACCAATGCTTTGCTTTTATTTCGAAGCATTTTTCTAAGTCGCGCATGTACTTCCGGTTAAATGGATCACAAACTCGGCATTTAGAGAGCAAGTCTGGGAGTATTGAATTTTATGTGAAAGCGAACTTATCGATAATGACGTTGTCACTATAAACAGCTGTTTAGCGGTAACCCTTATATCACCATAACTCGTTAAAATCCTGCAGTAAGCTTACAACGTCGTCCTTCAGCTCCGCGAGATTCGATCAATGGACTTGAGACCCACGTGAAAGTCTTAGCTGACAATTACCGAGAAATACGAAACTCGACTACTTTCGCAGCCCGCATAAATGGATACAACGAAAAATCGATTATTTAACCAATGCTTTGCTTTTATTTCGAAGCATTTTTCTAAGTCGCGCATGTACTTCCGGTTAAATGGATCACAAACCCGGCATTTAGACTGTAAATTTTAGAGAGCAAGTCTGGGAGTAATGAATTTTATGTGAAAGCGAACTTACCGATAATTATGGTGTTACTAAAAACAGCTGTTCAGAGGTAACCCTTGCAACAAACCACCATAACACAGTAGTGACACCCTCCAGATGGCTTATGACGTCGTCCTTAGGCGGAAATGCGCGCCCTAGGGGCGATATCCGCAGTAAAAAATGCTTACAAAACATTGTGAAAGTTTTTATGGCGTCGCTGTCACATTACCAACGGTTATACATAATATGCAGTGTTGTTGTTGTTGTTGTTATTGTTATTTTTATAACCAAGTTCGATGAAGATGGAGAATAAATTGACTTTGAGTGAAAACATAATTATGTTTGTTGTTTATTAGATCGAACAATATGAGAACCCGGAAATAGTGATAAGTTTGATGTACAGAAGCGATGCTTGATGATTCTTGGCGATAAGTTTATTAGACCGAGATTTTTAAGGTCTAGCGATTTCTGATGGCATTTCCCTTGAGAAGTGCCACCAATTGGTGTCATGATTTTCCAAAACTTGCTAGGGAATCCGGTTTCAGATTTAATAGACACGGAAATAACGTGCATGTTGACTGGAAATGTATAAGTGAGTACACATAATTTTGTTTATTAATTTTTAATCATTTTACGTTTTTCTAAATATAAAACACTAAAAATTCTACCTTCTGGATTTATTTTTATTTTTGTAGGCACAAAAATTCGGACAAAAATAGTAATAATGTGCAGCACACGTTGTTTTTAATGTTTTTTTCTTCATAGTTATTCATTACTATTTTTTGGGGTGCGTCAAAATTTAGAATGGTCGAATTAAGAATTTGAAATATAATAAACGTCTGAATTAAAAATGACCATTATTATGAAACTCGCTATTTTTGCCTTTAGCTGTTTTAGCATTTGACTATTTTGATTATTGATTATCTTGAACCTAATCATTATTCGTACATGCAGATTCTGTAAATGCTCAAATAGCGTAAAACGTGGTATAATTCAATGTGTTTTGAACATAATTTCAGGTTCTATTGACATAGACAGAGTTATTCGTGAAAGGGATTTATCTGCAATAGACGACAATGTCAACAATATAGTAGATTGCTGCTTAGAAAGCGAGTATGACGTTAAAATCTTGGATCCTAATTTTGTGAAGCTCTTCCGCCTTGCTCAGCTCGCCATTGAATATCTTTTGTATTGTAAGCGTTATCTCGATCACAGTGTAGTGATATTGAAAGACGAGCTGAGATCCAAGATTGAAGAAAATGCTAAGTTAAACAAGCAAGTTAGAGCCAATGAAGAAACTATTAAAGAATTGAAGGATCGCTTGAAAGACAAAAACAGAAGCATTGAATCAAAATTGAGCGATTCTCATGGTGAGATTCATAAGGTAATATTTTTTACTGACATACAGTAATTTTTCTTAATGTTGAATATACTATAAAAGATAGTTGCTTGAATTTTTAGAGATTTTTTAAGGGTTCCTTGTAAATTTAAATTATTATGATTTTCCGTTCTTAAAATTATTTCAATTCAGGATTAATTTCCGAAAAACGGTCAAGACATATTCGGACGTGAAAATTTTTTAGCATTCGTAAAAAAATACTTTCGTTCGGATCCGAAATTTTTACGGTAGTGACCGTTTTTATAAAATTGTAGTTTCAACTGTCCAGAATATCAACAAATTTTTTTAGATTTTTTCAAATCTTTAATTTTTTCTATTATTGATTTTATTGGTTTTTTTTTCTTATAATTAAAATATGATATTGCACAAAAAAACTTGTCCGCACAAAAAATTTAGATCTTTAAATGAACTTGCCACTAGACATTTTTTCACTTGCAAAATAATTTGTTCAAGTATTTCCGCACGAAACAGTGTTCGGAATATTTTTTTTTGATTGTGATCGACAATTTTGATATTGCCGAAAATTTTATAGAAATTCGACTATTGTATTTGCAAACTACAAAAAAATCTGTATATTGCCAAATTGAAATCTTCGCAACGTTCGACCAGATTATTTGCCGGAGAAATCAATCAATCTAATCCTAAAAAATCAAAAAATGAATAATTCTCTGAGACAGACAAAGAAATTAATAAAAAATAATTCCTATATTTCTATTTTAGTGCCCGCAATGCCCAAAAACGTTTATCTCTTCAGTATTCATGAACGCGCATTTAAATCGTCGACACCCTCCGTCCCACAATAATATATCCAACTTGAGCTCAAGTTCGCCGATCCTTGATGAACGTTATCGTGCAGAGGCCGAAAAATTGCACAATGAGATCAAGGCGCTTAAAGAGAGACTCAATTTGACGGAGAGACTGATAAGAAAAGAGTCTGACAAACAGTTATTCAGTCCCGAAAGTTTTTCTGTAAGCAAAAACGATAGAAAGCAAGAATATACCGACAGTATTACGAACGACAACAACGACAAGACTCGAAATCAAGTAGAATCAAATGTGGAAGAAGAATCTAGGCGAAGATATCAGGAGGAAATAAAAACCTTCAAGGATACGTTATTCAGCGAGATTAGAGTGAGTAAATTATGTATCTGATACATAATACCACAAAAAATCGAACGAAAGTCTGGCCTTCAAATTTTTGGTGCTCTTTTTATTCCATGATTCGATTCACGATACTGAAATAAAGAGAACAACCATATTTGAGATTTTTCACTCATTATTCCCAAAAGAAATCGTCCACTTTAGTTTTCAACTGGACATTTAAACTTAAAATTTCAAAGTCTTACCGAATTCGATCAGGAAAATCCAAAGTTCTATTTTTCGTTGAAAATTTTCCGGAATAAATATTTATGTTCTGTAACGTGATTATTTTGAAATCACGATCACAAGGGTTTGTGCTATCATTAATTCGTGCTTTCACGGTTTTCGAGATGCTTTTCCTCAAATGCAACTCCGCACTTAAGTTGAAGTTCGGAAAAACGACCGCATAACATTTTTCAGCGCAGTTGTTTTTGCGGTCGTTACGACCAGTTGTTGGTTTTTTTTTTGCAAAAAACCACCCGGTCGTTTTTACGGTAAAACGGTGGTTGTAAAAATTGCTAGGATTTACGCAACCATTCGCTCTCCCGAGTGCTTTCAGTTCGCGTTTATTAATTTTATTTTAAACAAATGTAAATTTCATGAACAATCGTCACAACCAATTTCCGGGTCGTTTTTACTGCAACAGATTACCCATTGATTTTTACGCTAAACCGACAGTGGTTGATATTGCTATGGAACGTATTAGGATTCTAATCCTAGAGCGTTTAGGAATTTACATAGATTAAAAATATTCTTTATTAACAGCAGCAAAATCTAAAACTCGTGAATAGTTTGTCAATCGGAAAAGACGAAGCCGACGAAATCGGCACCGGAAACGCTAAAGAATTGATTCGACAACAGGAACAAGAGATCCAACGATTACGCGATCAGCTTTACAAACGAGTAAGTTTTTTCATGAAAGTTTGTAGTTTGCATGTAAAAATTAACAATTCCTTTGAGTTAAGTATAAAATTCGTACTTTTTTTCATATGGGTTATTTCAGATGCCATTTTTTTTGCTAACATTTTTTTCGCGGATATTTTCAATCGCTTTAACGTTCAGATTTTTCTCTCCTTGTCGTTTTTAAATGTCACGCGTTTTCTGAACCTTTTTCATGTGATCCCGCAGTATGACTTTTCAGAATTTATTTTGCAAAAAAAATCCGAACTCCATAAAATGGTTAGAGTAGAGAAAAACAATTCTATCTTGAGTAAAGAAAGTTTACTGAAGATCCGATATTTATAGATCTTGAATTGTTGCATTCTGCAATGTCTAAGGAACGTTTCGAGATCAAATACGGCTGTTATCTACATCATTCAAGGATTTCACCTTTGTTTAGCTTTCCAGAGTTGTTTTAAAATATCATAAATAATCTGAACTCGATTCCCCGTCGATTTGCAACCAAAATGGCCTCATTTGCGACCAAATGGGGCAAAAAAGTGGTTATTCATGGAAATCGAAGGTTACGAGTGAATAATAACTGATAGTTTCACAGACTGAGATCAAATTCCATTTTTTATGGTAGTTTGTTGGTACGAATTGCTACAACGAAACGAGCTTTCGTTAAATTGCATTTTCATTGTTTAAGCTCACGCCAGACGTCGAAGATATTCAAGTTAAACTGAATAATCAAGAAGACTTGTGGCAATCAAAAATCGAAAATCTCGAGAGGCGTCATCGTGATGATATCGAAAAACTGTACACGCAGTTAAAAATTACTCGAGAAACCGCAGATCAAATGCGGGCGGATTATATTAGCAAGATTAATGATCTGGAACGAGAATCTCAAGAGCGCCGCACCAAATCAATTCGCTTTCCAGATCGCACACAATCTGCGGGTAATTTTTTTTCTTCTGAGGCACACGAAAATCCGATAGTAGCGAGCGTTTCCGACGATAACGACGATTCCGAAAACGAAAATATTCCTCTTTCCGTACATTCGCAGCAGAAAAATAATTTTATGCCAAGCAAATCCGATTATTCAAAGGAGGACGAAAGTAGAAAGCAACTTAAAGATGAATCAGAGACGAACGGTAAGCACATTGTCAGTAAGAATTTGTTGATTGGTGCACTGAGCAAAGAAACTATAACTACTAGATCATTATCATTATAAAGACAGAAACACGAAGAAAAAACGGAAATTATGGGTGCAATCGAGTTTCACATTGCCTCGAGATGAATCTCAAAAGACACGGACAAATGGTTCCAACAAAAATCATTCTCCGAGTCCGTTTAAAACAAATTTTAAGGCATTTGTTAATTCCCGCGGAAATGCCGCACAAAATTCCGGTCCGAAAAGTTTAGAAACAGAAAAAACGGAAGACTTTCATGTCAAAGAGGCATTTGCAACAAATAAAAATGTTGCTCGACAATCGCCGATGCATCGTTTGGTCAAGAATGCTCCCATTCAAAGTAACAAATCGGTTATAGGTAAGAAATCGCAACATTTTAAGAAAATGCGAATATTTACCGTTCTAAAAATGTACGCGGCGGTAGAAAAAAACAATTCAAAAGTGGATCTTAAAGTTTTTGTAATAATAAACAAAAATGAAAAGTAAAGATACCAAGAACTATTATTAATGACTAATAACTTCTTTACTCTGGCGAAATCTAGAAAAATCAAAATCTGATGATTCAGCGTGTGAATCGGAAGCAGATTCAGAGGAAAATCATCGAGACAATAAATCATTATCAACAATTAAAAATATTGCTCAACAATCGCCGACACGTCGTTCTGTCACGAATGTTTCAGAGCGGAAAAGAAAATCGGTTAGAGGTAAGAATTTGCAAAAAATATGTGGTGAAAAAAAAACTTCAATTAAGACAATAAAAAAATAAGACACACAAATATCTAAATATTTATCGAGAAATAATTTATACATAATGTTAAATTCTAGAAAAGTTGGAATCTGATGATTCGGCAACCGAATCGGAAGCAGAATCAACTAGAGATCAATTAGCAAACGAAAAATTTACAGCAGTTAAAAATGTGGCTCAACAATCACCTTTGCATCGTTCCGCCTCGAAAATAGTAGACCGAAAAAATAAATCGGTCAAAAGTAAGGATTTATTCCATTCAATTTTCAGTTATTAAATGAATTTCATTCTTCATTGACAACTTTTTCAACCAGTTTTAATTATTATCAATCTTTTAATTCAATATTCAGAAGTATTAACGTGAATAATGCATTGTGAATGATTTTTCTCAATGCATTATTCACTAACGGTATAATGTTTAATATCAACATTATGCAAAATCAATATTCTTAATCACTCTGATGACATTGATTCATTTGATATTTTTCTCTTATTGCGAAGTACTTGAATTTTCATCTTTTTCAATTTTTTATTGATATCTAAAAAGCATCTTTAACAATAAACAATTTCTATTTTTTCTAAATATTTAGACAAGATAAATTCTCATGATTCAGCGAGTGAATCCGAAACAAGTACAAGTATCAGCAGCAACAGCAGTGAATCTTGGTCGGAATCCGAAAGCGTCGATGCTTCGGAAGAAGTTGCAAATTCCGATCGGGAAAAAAACGAAAAAAGCAAAAAATCTCGAATCGAGGTGAAATCTAATGATCGAAATGAGCCGTCGAATCAAGAAAAAATAACGGACGATGTTTATGCTCGGCGAAGGAATTCTGAGGTATTTGAAAATGATGGAACGATTGAGGAATTGAATTCGAAATTGAGAGATTTAGGCGTTGATCCAGAATGGCAAGGTATTCCAAAAGCAACATTAAAGCAAATTATGGAAACTGTGAGACATCATCGCAAGCTCAGTTCTAAGGTGAATTAATGATTTTTATATTTACTTATAAAAAATGAATAGAGAAGTTTTGAGATTTTTCTCAATGGAAAAAGTAAATAATTTTTTTCACGATTACGTGAAAATACTTTTTTAAATGAAAACTCAAAGATAAATACGTTTTTCATAGAACTTTCACGTTGAATTTTTGTTCTAGAAATATCGAAAATTGGATGAAATACGCCGCGAATTATTTGAGCAAGTGAATCGAAGGGTTTCATTGGAAAAGAAATTCGTTCGTTCCGTCGATGCACCAAATAGCAATTCATCGATAGACCGATTTTTAAAAAATGTCAAAGGCGTCAAAGCCTGGAAAGCTCTGAGTCTTCTCGATAAGAATGACGGTAAGTCAAAACTATTTGATAATAAGCAATGTTAATGATGAAAAAAGAATCTTTAAGTTATCAATATTTCTCACCGGAGCCGAAATTTCACTGAAAGCAACGTTCGACATTCAACCATTTTTGTTTCGTCTTTGGATTAGTTTTCGAATATTAGATGTTCTGGAACAACTGTTCGAAAACCCGTTACTTAAGTTATGAATAAAGTCATTAAATAATCTGTATTGAACATGGTGGCCGTTTTTTTCGCTGACAAAAAATCCCTAACTTTTTCCTGACTTTCCCTTGCCAAAGTTCTGACGATTTCTATTGAAAACATTAATAATGCCAATGAAAATGTATCCAAAAGAGGTACAAAACAGTCTCTGACAAATTACTTATTTTGTCGATCAACGGTAAACATATTTTTTTTCACGTATTTTGCAGCTTTACGTGACATAATAAACCATGTTTAGTACCATAAATCTTTACATAACATATAATAATATTATTATAACTTATGTTATATTATACTTATTTGGAGATTCGGCACCAATTCACTTTTTCCCTGACTTTTCTCGGATTCCCTGACCAATTTTATTCCCCCTGGCATTTCCCTGTTTGCCCGGTTTTCCCTGACCGCGTTCACCATGTTGGATCCGTCAAAGATAAAATTATATTTTTATTAAGAATATTTCCCATTCGTAGCTATTAAAGTGCCAAAATCTTTGCTATTTTCTATTTTGCAACTCATTTTAAGGATCTCACAACTCGCCGAATAAAAACAAAGGTGCTCGATGGCAAAACAGCGACCAAATAGAAGAATCACCGAAAAGGGACGTCCCTAAAAATTCAAAAGAAATGATAAAAAATGAGCACTCACTAAGAGGATCTTTAAAATCGAAATATCCTCGCGAGCAAAAAAATCGGGAAAAACCAGATGATCATCAGACGAGTAGTCGAATCACAACAAGAATTGGCGCCGATAATAACGCGTTATCAAGAAAAAATCTCCAATCTGCGGTTGGACTTTCTGCAAGTCGATCGAGTGATCTTAAAGACTTATCGCATTCTTATGAAAGTCTTAGAAGTTATCATCGCTTCAAGGGCGCGAATGATAATCAGAGACAGCAAAATGCTGTCTGGGAAGAAAAAATCGTTGCGTCAGAAACTCTCGTAACGTCATCGCCCTTAAGAAACAAGAGCATAGAAAATATCGGTGCGTTAACTCGTCAAGTACGTGAGTCGTCATTTTATTTGAAGAATGATGCCTCGACAATTAAGACGCAAAATGAGGAAGACGGCGAAGAATTTTCGAAATCTCCGCGAGACAGAATAACAAATATGAATAAAAGCGTAATTAAATCGGCAACTAGAGGATCGACAGCGAGTCTTGTGAAGAAAAAAGTTATTTTTGATCTAGAAAATACGGAAAAAGGAAATGCGCGGAGTTTAGAGGAACAAAATGTTTATGGAAAAACTACGATCGATTCTGGTGAGAGTGATTGTGAAATTTCAAGGTTCGTATCAGGTAGATTATATTTGATAAGGAATTAACGATTGAAAATTGTTGAAACATTTATCAATTACTTTTTTTATTAATTTATTTGCAGCATTAATGAGGAAATAAATGAGAAAGAGGCTGAGAGCGAAGATAAACAGTTGGGCACTGTCGTACTCAAGACTTTTCAAAGCGAAAAAATAGCAGAAATATCGAAGAAAATTGAGCAACAGGTACGCAAAAGTAAACTTGATACAAAACGAATATAAGGACACGACAATATAAGGAAGTATATTGATTGATTTCCGCATAGAGGGAGCTTTGGAAAAAGCAAACAATCATGAGAAAGCAATTTTCGAGTTTCTACTTTACAGACTTGTTTTATCTCGAAAGACGTTTTTTTAAAAATTCAAAGTTTCACCGAATTTAACGCGCTCGACCGATTCGTTTGGAATTTGTTCCTAAACTTGGTTGCATTTTGGTCCATATGAGAACCAAATTCGGAACCGATATTTCGTAATTTACACAAGGTGCGAATGGCAATTTTTCGAAAATTAAAAATCCTGTAAAAAGATTTATTCCTGTAATAAATATATTGTCACCCTAATAAGCAATTATTGCCTTTGACCTATTATTAGGATAATGACCATAAAAAACTCGCAAAAAAGAGAAACCACAGCTTCTTCAATCGGAAAGCAAAGTGAATTATAGTATGAATTTTTATTCTGCAAAATAATAGAGTATTACAACTATGATTCTCATTTTATGTTTCAGTTGAATGTTGCTCGTCGAAAACCTGTTGGTTCAGTTGAGGCGATGTTCGCCGATAGAAAATCAATGCAAGAAGACGATAAGAAGTTCGGTATCTTTGAGACAGAAAATCATCGTATCGGCTTAACATCGTCCGGAACAGATAAAACGGACTCCCGAAATTTCGGAAGCAAAGATTCCAATTTAGATAAGGATATTGATGAGCTCCTCGAGATTGAGTGATATGAACTATTTTCGTAGCTCGAGTGATCAGTAAACAACGGATTACATTGGTTTTATGTTTGTAGATTTTCTAGTGGTTTACGTGTTAATTAATCATCACCTGGTATGCACGATGTGCGTGATGTGTGCCTTTTACACTTAAGGAATATATGTTTAATAATATATGCAGATTGAATCAACGCTAATAGATAATATGTAGAATTTACATAATAGATTATCTAATATATTGAGTGATACATGAATATTATGAGACACATTGAAAGATAGAGAGAAATAAAAATAATGTGCCTTGTGTCGAATAAAGTTGTAATTATTTACGTACTTATCAATTTTCTTACATTTGTTGTGTTAATAGTAAAAATATTTATCTGAAAAAATCATAACCGCAATTTATAAAAATAACGATTTCCGATATTTTCATCGGAATTTTCTTGATATTTAGCGAATGTTTTCGAGGGTTTTAATATATATGAGGCATTCCACGTCTAATCGGCCGGCCATGACCCTCATCGATCTTGTTCATTTTCCAATATGATGTTATTACGGTCCTATAAAGGTGTCGGGAATTTTTTTCAGATTTTTTTATCACTTCTAACATTTTTAAATCCTCGAAAAAAAACCAATTTCAAAAACGGCGTTTTCAAAAATCTTAAAAAATCACACTGATTCTATGATTTAAAATATGATTTTTGAGCGCCATGCGAAAATGTGATCTCAATATTCACTATTTTTTCCACGTTCTTTTTTTTCACGTCGCAATTGATTTTTAATTTGTTAGATCAGAAAACAATTGATATTGTATTGCGAAATGCATTTGCGAATTTTTTTTTTGACGATTGCGGATTTGACGTGGAATACCCCATATATATATATATATATATATATATATGAGTAATTCCGCTAATTACTGACCAACGGTTGTATAACTCCTTTCGTCCTAATGCTTCAAATTTTATAATTTTTTGAATGTCATTAAATCCTAGCGTTTTTTCTATGAAAAAATTATTTTTCAACCTCTAAAAAACCACAGGAAAATTAACAATTCTTTCTTCGCCGTGATAAGATAATAGATTTTATTTCTTATTCGGTGCAAAATAGTAACTCACCAGATTCCATTTATTAGGAAAATTCTTACAGTTCTCTATATTATTAACAGTTGGTAAGCCGATAATCATTTCCTCAGGTTTTGACGATGTAGTTCAAGATTTTCGCCACCAACTTTGACGTCTACGATAACGCTAATCTCTGCCAGTCGACGGTGTTCATACAGACAAAAAATAAATAAAAAAACAAACAATATACACCCATAGTTTCTGTTTATGTTGTGCTATAATACATGAAGCGGCTCATTAATTCTGCGGATAATTTGGCAAAATTTTCTGCTGAAGTATTTTGCGTTGGCGAATTAATTGTTGGCTTACTAAACAAAATATGCTGACAATGACATCAGAACACAAAAGGCATTTGTTGTTCTTGGCGGAACAATCTTCTCAAGGTATAAAAAAAGAAAGAAGTTTCTTAGCTGTCAAATGTGATAATAATCAAAGTTTTTAAAATGTTAATTTGCTTTTTTTAGTACTGCAGGATTTTTGCAAATTGGCTGTCGATTATCTGCAAAAAGGGCCAAACCTGAAAATTTATGGAGCTGCTGCTAGTAAGTCTAGTTTGACAATATTGTAGCTTAAGAGAATCTTGTCACCTCACAATAATAACAAAATTTATTTAAAAAAAAAAAATTGCATAAACACAATGAGTGAAAAAATTTCAGAAGTGAGATTTTTTGTTATAGTCATGTTTATCAGTGCCACTGTTTCAGAATGCTTTTTTCAGAAAATTTGTCATTGTTTAATAACTATTTGACTAGATAGTAGCTTTTGCAAAATGACTGTATTTTCTGAAAAATCTTCTGTGAATATTAACTTAAATTTATTTTCTTAGCATTCTTTGAAACTAAAAAAAAAGGAAACTGCAGATTCATTAAATTACTTTAAAATGTTGATTACATGGAATTATTGAGCTTCACAGCTTTCATTGATAAAAGTCAATGATTTTTCACTGACTTTGTTACCTTATGACAAAAGATTGCTCCATTATTATTAATCATAATTAATAGACAATCTTTTAACTTTCAGACAAACTTTCAGTAGAACCCGAAGTCATCAGAAGTTCTGTGGAAGGTCTAATTAATTTACTGCTGGAAAGTGATAAAAGGCAGTTGAGCATCAAGGATTTTCAAGAGTCTGTAAATTCTCTGGGATTTGAAAATGAAAAAGGACCGTTATTGTGCAAACTTTATGAATCAGAGCGACCAAAAATATCCCAAGCACTCTCAAATATTGGCTTCAAACTGCCTGAATATCAGAACATTGAATGGAGGTTCCAAGTGGAAATTGCATCACGATCTCTGTTCAGCCAATTGACTCCAGTTTTCACTATAGATTTAACACTCAAAAGCGAAAATAATACCGATGAACATGAGCATCATTTGATGCAAATTGATCCTACAAATTTGGTGCATTTGGTTGAACAATTGGAATTTGCGTTACAGGAGGCGAGAAGCCAACATATGAGAAAGATAAAAAGAAGTATTAAATTGTGATAATTTTGTAAAAATCTATCCGTTATTTTGTTACATGGAGAATGGAGAACAATGTAATTTTGTCGAACATCACTGATAAATATGATTATATAAGGAAAATTATATTTCATGTGACTTATTATATCCTTTGAAATTTTAGAAAAACGTGGAAAAATAAAACGACAAAATATTGCAGCTGCCGAATTTTGTATCTGTTAAGTATTTCCATTTAAAAACTCGAGTAGAAGTTTCTTCGAGACGAAAAAAGCACTTCGAGCTGACCAGTTAATGTTACGTCGTGAGAAAGTTTAGACCGGTAACTCCACCGAGTATCGAACAAGGATCTAGCCCACAAATTGTTGGTGTTCGTTTTTATTCATGATCCAATTCATTATAACGAAATGAAAACAGGAGCTAAATTTGAGATTTTTTGCTCATGATCTTTAGAGTGAATCGTCTCTTTTAAAAAATTTTTTTTTTTAACTTACCGTTGTCGCTTTGGATTTCGTAAATTATCAGAAAATAAGAACAAAATTTAAAAAACGATGCAAAGTATAACTTTTCACATTGCTTTATTATTTTATCATGAGAATATGAGAAACCAATTGTGCTCTCTGACTGTTAATTTACATAGAGATTCTCGGTGCAAATATTTGATTGAAGATAAGAATGCAAAGTAGAACCTTGCACATTACTTCATCATTATTTTTCGATTTTTACAAAGCTTTCTCTACGAGTTAACATATTTCCTCATAGAGATAACTTTGTAAAATTCGAAAAAAATTAGGAAGTAATGTGCAAGGTTCTACTTTACATCCTTTTTTTTTCTTCAAATACATTTAGCGCATTCCTGTTTCTCATAAAAAGGTAGCTTTGCGAAAAGCGAAACTTAATGAGGAAGCATGTGTAAAGTTCTTCTTTGCATCCTTCTTAAATTTCGTGTCCACACTGAACTACGACGTCTCTTGATAAATGGCATTCTTCCCTCGTATGGTCTCGCAAATCAATAAAATCATCATCTATGCAACGCGAATACCTCGCTGAGTTTTGTCAGGGCAAAAATGCAAAATTAGATTCGACAGGACGCGCACTTCTCAAGAGTCAGCCACTGTCTTTTATGCATAATCGAGCCCCACTATTATACGTAAGAGCGGACAAGGTCATTACAAATTATAGACCTGAGGCTCTCGTCTGTCTCATTGGAATATTGGATGAAATATACTTGATTTATTATTTAATTCATCCCGACATTAGAGAAAAGGTATAAAAGTAAGGCGCGACTTCGATTCGAATTCGTGCTCGCGTGCGACGCTCCCACAAAGCGTTTATGGTTTTGTGTTTTTTTACTTTTTATTTATTTTTATTATTTTAATCCCACATCGAGTGAATTGTTCTGAGGAAAAGTGAAACGATCTTTATATAAAAACAAGTGCGTATAGACTTCAACTAGTGAGTGGAAGTTCAATATCATTTGCTTCGTGTTTGCCGATCTGTTATGGATTGATTTAGTGATAATTTTCATATTTGCTGCAAAAAACAAGATGTTTTTTTTTTCTATTTTGAACACCACTTCTAAATATAAAAATTTAATGTAAGATTTAAAAAATTACATATATATCTTTTGGAATTGAACATCGAATTCAAACAAGAAAATATTTTTCACCCCACGCGAAGAAATCAATTTTTTAGTATTAATTTTTTCTTCCTTCTGTGTACCGATTTTTTAAAAGAGTTTGTATTTAAAATATGTTATTATCGACGTTAGGTGTCTTCAACGAGGCAGCAATCATGAATGGGTCTACTCTCGAACAACATATTAACGAAATAACCGAGTCAGCCACGGTTATGACCTCTTTGGACGCCGTCGTTGCAACAAAAACTGTAGTTTCGGCGATTGCCGAGAGCTTAATAACCGTAGGACCTCAAGTAGCGCGACAATGGATGCGTTTTAATAATCAAACGGTCGTGGACAAAGTACCCGAGGATATGTTGCATCTCATCGACCCTCATTGGTACGGAAAGCTTAGGACATTAAACATAGTGGCGGTTTTTTTCGCCGAAAAAAATTCCCTGACTTTTCCCTGACATTTCCCTGACTTTCCCTTACCAAAGTTCTGACGATTTTTATTTTTTAAAAATTAATATTACTAACGAAAACGTATCTAAAACAGGTACAAAACAACAGGTCGTCTGCAGAAAAAATTCAATCTGAAAAACTCTCATTTTTCAATAATGTCTGTTTTGATAATTTCAGAGAATTTATGAATTCTCTTTAACAATATAAGTAAATCTAAAAATATTAACGATTTTCATACTGTTATTAAGAGAATTTGACAGGTAGAATCCGAAATTTTCACAAAAATCGGGAATATTTAGATTTAGACGTATTGACTTTTTCTGGAATGTATGAAACCCATTAGAAATTCAAAGGTCTTCTCAGGTAAATTTTCAAAGATTTCCAGTGGAATTTTCATGCATATTCAGAGGAATATTTTCACAACGAAGCCTCAACCACAAATTAAACAAATTAGGTTGAGGGAAAATGTTTAATTTCTTCCATAAACCATTTTTTTTTGTAGAAGGAAAAGTAGAAGTTATAGAAAATGGTTAAAGTCCTTTTCCTTTTTTAAAAATATAAACGATAACCTATAGAAAGAACAAAAACAATGATATCTTATTCCTTTTCTCTGAAAAATATCAAATTTTTTATTTATGTATTTTCTTTAGGTACCAATATCCACCTCTGGATCCAATCTGGCACAAAATGCTCGGTCTTGTAATGATAGTAATAGGAATAATTGGCTGGTGCGGAAACGGCGTCGTTGTATATATATTCCTTATCACACCGGGTCTTCGAACACCGAGTAATCTTCTCGTGGTTAATCTCGCTTTCTCGGATTTCCTTATGATGATCATAATGTCTCCGCCGATGGTAATAAACTGTTGGTTCGAGACTTGGGTTTTGGGCAAGTAAATCAATTTCAACCCATTAAGGGGATTCCCCCATCTAACACAGTTTCGTGCCTTTCATATAATATTCACCCTAAAAAGTAAACTGTTCTGTCGAAATAACATTGGTTGGTTAAGAAGGTTCGTCAGTTAAATTGAAAATGCACAAAAAAATCTGAAATAATTACCGCGTTTTAAATAATTTATAACAAACTCACATGAATTTTTTGGGAATTTTCGTCTACATCGTTTACACAAAATTAATTTTTTTATGCATGCATTTTAACATGGGCTCTTATGGCATATTTACGAATTAAAAAATAATAATAATAATTGGAAATTTTTTTTACATCGTTGAATTTTTAAGTACGTGGTGGAATTAATTCTTTTTTTTTCGATCTAAAAAGTTGTTTCAATTTAAAAAAAAAAATTTTATTCGTAAATATGCCATAAGAGCCAATGTTAAAATGTATGTATAAAAAAATTAATTTTGTGTAAACGATGTAGACGAAAATTCCCAAAAAATTCATGTGAGTTTGTTATGGATTATTAAAAACACGGTAATTATTTTAGATTTTTCTTAAAGTTAAAGAACAAAAAAATGATCGTTGTGCCACCGTATTGAAAAAATTACCCTTAATTTCTCTCATTCGTGTAATCATTGTCTTAACATATTTAGATGTTTTTACCGTATTTCTGTTGTGTTATTTCTGTTGATAGGTCCTCTAATGTGCGATATTTATGCGATGGTCGGTTCGTTGTGCGGAGGGGCATCCATCTGGACAATGTCCGCTATCGCCCACGATCGTTACAATGTTATCGTTAAAGGAATGTCAGGAACGCCATTGAACATAAAGAGAGCCATTCTTCAAATCGCCGGTATCTGGCTGTTTTCTCTAATATGGACGGTATTTCCTGTGGTGGGATGGAATCGGTTAGTATACATACAGGGAGGACACGGTGAAACTAGACAGCGCAAATGCGCTTGCGCGTCAAACCGACGGTTCCCACTCTATGCGTGCAGACCGAGTAGTAAATAAATCTTGGTTTCTGGCGTCTGCCCTACCAGCTCAGGTAACGTCCCTTGCCCCTACCACTACCCTTACTGGCCCATTCCGATGGCGCGTGGGGACACAGTCGCCCCTCGGATGAGACGCACTGGCGGCCGTAGGCAGTAGCCAATCAGGCTTCCTAAATTCTCATGGAGCCGCATTGGACTGTCTAGTTTCACCGTGTCCTCCCTGTATATTTTAGATTAATATATCCTCTCTAAAAAAAGACATGGCATATCGAAAGTTGACGGATCGAAAATTGAAGCCAGTTTTCGAACCTTCTGATTGGTCATCGATCGTTTCAACGTAGAGCCAACTTCAGACTTCTTTTCTTGAAAAAAAAAAAGACATGGTACTTAATTTTTTCAGAACTGAATTCATAAACGAAAATATTGTGGCCACTAGAGAACATACAAACTTTTTTCGAACGATTTACTCTCATAAAATCTGGAAAAATGATTCAATTTTTTTTCGTAAATTCACATATGTATATAAAGAATCGTTCCATATATAATTACGTCGATTCGGATTTTTTTTCTAAATTACTGTTATCCATGGTTTAGATTATTTCGAAAAACCGGATATGAAAATCTAGGAAATTTTTTTTACGTAGTCAAAGTATTCTTTATGAGAAGTAAAATTGATAATATTGTCCAAAGGGACAAACGTCCAATTTTCAGTACTATTATGTATATTAAAAAAACTATTTGTTATATACACAAATATATATCGTCACATTTTGATTCATCAGGGATATCTCATGTTTGTTCCATGTAAATATTTGAAAATGTACTAATCATTTTGTTATTTCCTTGCAGTTACGTGCCTGAAGGCAACATGACATCATGTGGCACCGATTACTTTAACCAAGCTTGGGCCTCTCGCTCGTATATTCTCGTTTACTCCCTATTCGTTTACTATGCCCCGCTATTTACGATTATATACAGTTATTGGTTCATCGTGTCCGTAAGTTTGGCATTATAGAATTTCTTAGTGAAATTAACGGATAAGAATAAATATAAACCCTAATCAACTGATCCGGACAGAATCCTAACTGGTTTTAAGTGGTTTATCTACGTTTCTATCCATACCTTTCAAACCTTTCAAGTTTATCTTTTCGTATTCGTATTAATCCATTTTTATTCTTCTATAAATCTTCTTTTTCTTATTTTGATTTAAAAAAAAATAGGCCGTCGCGGCCCACGAAAAAGGAATGAGAGATCAAGCAAAGAAGATGAACGTGGCTTCTTTGAGGAGCGGAGAACAAGAAGGTCCAAGCGCTGAAGCAAAATTGGCCAAAGTCGCTCTGACGACAATATCACTGTGGTTTATGGCATGGACGCCATATTTGGTGATCAATTACATGGGGATTTTCGGTGGCAAAATAAGTCCGCTATTTACTATCTGGGGATCTTTGTTTGCTAAGACAAATGCATGCTACAATCCCATCGTTTACGGAATCAGGTGATGTCCATATATATTTTTGATAAAAAAAGTAACGCCGCTTATTATGTTTTTGATTTTTTTTGATATTGCAGTCATCCTAAATATCGTGCAGCGCTTCAAGAAAAATTGCCCTTCTTCATGTTCTGTGCGGATAAACCAGCGCCACCAGCGGCAGCTGCTAACGCGGATACGGCATCGACACATACGGCCAATGGAAAGGCTTGAAGAGTTCATAATGTTGAATATTAGTTTTAATTTATGGAAAATATTCGCCTATGGGAATCATGCTTCTTTGCAAAATTTCGAACCAATCGTGTGCGTTATTTTCAATAACTTAATAATTAAAGCTGTAATCTAACAGCGAATGAATCCAACAGAGCTGATAAAAGATTGGTTACCTTACGCAAAAAAAATGAGCCAATACTAGGGGAGATTTTTGCTGGCTTATGTCAGATTTAATGCTATTCCAAAAAAACGCCATTTATCATTTTCGACCTCATTAAGAATTCGATGGAATCGAATCCGAATGGACGTTCAAAATATTGACCGGCTCTTAATAAATTTCATGGAAGTCTAAGTTATGAATTACAGTTTCTGAGATTCTGTTATATGGTCTTAAACTAACTTGCGTAATTTTATCTCGAAAATATACACAAACATTCAAAGATGCTACCGACATCTTTTATTGTTATCGACAAGTGAACAAATAGATTGCAACGTTTAAGTATCATATGAAAAATTCAGGAAAAAAGTAGAACATTCCTACTCACATCTACGTCTTGGAATTAGAATTTGTATTACCGCAATGATAATCTATGTATTATTATTAAAAATTGCTTTTCGTTGCTTTAATTTTTTTTGTTGAATGAATAATCGGCAGAAAATACTACAAGACAATTCTTTTTCTGTGGAGTCCATCTTATTTCCTGTAAATTTATCAGAATTGATCATGCCACGTATTCCTTTGTATTAAAGTAATAGTCGTGATAGCAATCACAGTTATAGCGACCGACATCTACAGCAACCGTCGCCGTTGGGAAAATCCAATGTCTACAAGGTAGTTATGACTTCTAAATGACCGCGACCATCACGGAATTAACCAACTGAACGCCAACCCAATTCCAACTGGTTGGTTTGTGCAAAAAACCAGCACGTAACCAATCCAATTCCAACCATCATATAGAGTAAAAGTTGAAATTAGGTAGGATTTCGTATGACCAACCGAGACGATCCTACCAATTGCTATGCCCTGCAAAGGTTGAAACCTGATAGGTATCCACAATGACCGAAGAGCATTGTGAAGTTATTAGGGTAACAATAATTAGGTTACAAAACAAATTATGTGAGTTGCCTGTAGAATTTATTTAATCTTATAAAATTCAGATACAACGATTTCGCCGAAGATATTATACGGAGCGAGAACGTAACTGCCGATTATCAGAATGTAAATAAAGTGATTTTTCTTAGGTTTCACGCGATTATAGCGAAGTACACCCTCGTTCCGCTGCAGAAATAACAATTATGTACATTCGTAACTCGACTAGCAGCGTCGAACTCTCCGGGCGTTGTCGCGTTACCGAAAATCTCTCCTATCGTTATCGAGCGATAAACGACACAAGTCGTGGTGCTACAAGTGTCGTCCTCAACTCGATGATAGAAAAATTCTTGAATCTGTCGTCGATTTCGTACTGGAATTCCCAGCCGTTGTCCGATTTCTGTGTCGCGATGCTCTCTTCCGTCTCGTTTTAACTCAAACTTTTGCTTTTTCGTTGTTTTTTGTCATTTTTTTATCCCGTTGATAACATGAAAAAATGAAGACAAAAGGAATGACACAAACCTGACTCGGCGACGTTTTTCTGATGCCATCAAAGGATCTTTTGTTTCGCGAGTTCGTTTTCTCTTTCTCTCTTCTTTGTCTTCCTTCCCATGCATCGACATTGGCTCTCTGCTCAATGTCGTGTTTTATCTAATGTATATTTACAGTTCAAGTTTCGTCCGATAGGTTGCGCTGGTGAATGTTCCTGATGAACGAAATTCACCGAGCTCGGACAAGTAAGTTTAAATCATGTCATTTTTCTTCTATTTTTCATATTTTCAACGTAGATATTATGGATGCAGTTTATCTTGTTCATTTTGATGTTTACCGTGACGAGGCCGAAACATCCTGAAGGTTGTCGCAATTGCCATGCATTTAGGCAGAGGCTTTCTCGCCGTCGGCGAGAGTTGTCACGCCGGAAACGGTAGATGTCGCGTCAGCTCCAGCAGGTGCAGGTTCGCTTGCGCAGGCAAGAGACGGGAATCTCTGGAAAAGAGCCGCTCGGTACTTAGGGTGGCTGAAAATAAGAAAAAACCATTTGTGTAAGTTGAAATATTATAAAAAATCGGTTTAAGCGCTTTGTTCATTAAGGTTAGTTAGCTTCTGTGTTAGGTTAAGTTAATTTAAGTTACTACTGTATTTTAAAAATACTATTGTCATTCCTTCTTCTTCTGTGCACTTAGTAGGTTTAAATCAGAGAACGTGATTTTTTATTATTATTGTTAAGGAAAAAAATGTTGGCGTACGTTTAAACATGATCAAAAAGCGGTATAAGCGCTTTGTTCACTAACCATAGTTAACTTCGGTATTAGGTTAAGTCTCTTTGAGTTACTACTGTATTTAAAAAAAAAATATTGTAATACTATTGCGTTTCTTCTTAATCTGTGACCTTATGAGGTCGAAATCCGTGTATGTTATTCTTCATAATAATAAATTATCAGGTAATTATCATTACCTGATGCCGTAAACGATGGGATTGTAGACGGCATTGGCCTTGGCAAAGAGGGAGCCCCAGATTGTGAAGAGTGGGCTGATCCTCGCCGATTCGAAGACTCCGGCATAGTTGATGACCAAATACGGGGTCCATGCCATGAACCACAGAGAGATTGTCATCAGAGCAACCTAAGATTATTTTTGAGACCCGGAATTAGGTGTCATTTAGGATTTCTCTTAGAAATTAACAAAATTTTAACATTAAAAAATACTTGAGACTCTAGAATTTGGACATTTCACCTAAAAACTTCCAACACATTTTTCTAGGCGCCAGATTTTTTGGGTCGGTTTATTTATTAGGCTTACTGCGTAAATGCAGTATGAAGTGAAGCTTGCAATAATGATTTTTTTTTTTAGAAAATCTGGGGCTAAGTTAAATTAGTTAGAAGTCATGAAGACTAGAGGTAAGAAGTACGAACGACTGGTCTAAAATTATTTCGGCTGGTATTGAAGTGAAGTTAGCGATGAATTGTTTAATTCGTCAGTGCCAATTTCCATTCAGTGTCTTGAGAATTTTACACAGTTTTCCGAATGTTTTTTTTAGCATTGTGTTTGTACTTTTACTAAGATTCCTTTTCTGCTAAGTAGGAGCTTTTTTCCAAGATGTCACTGTTTAAATCATCGTGTCCCAGAAAAGATTGGACACCGTATAGACATACTTTATTTTTTCTTGCTCTGAAGAAGGATTAGCTACGTTCTTCAATTTCGATTGTTGCTCAAATGTATCGCTGTGTCTTTTTTAAATGAAATTAATAGAAAGAACATCGGTACAACCGAGCGAGAAACCGAATTAAATCTGCAATAGAGATTTCGAATTCGGAGACACGGTAGCGTCTCGATGCCGAGTCATTAAAGAAAATTGGCGCGAAGCTATTTCAAATCATAGATCATACCTTGGCGAGTTTGCACTCGGCGCTGGTGTTGGCGTTCTCAGATGATCGGAGAGAGGCAACGTTCATCTTCTTGGCTTGTTCGCGCATGTTCCTCTCGTGAGCGGAAACGGCGCTGATGATGAAGTAGTAGCTGTAGATGATCATGAAGAGCGGCAAGTAGTAGACAAAGATGCTGTAAACGAGGATGTAGGACCTCGACAGCCATTCTTTGCTGAGGTAGTCAGTACCGCAAGCGGTCATGTTACCCTCAGGAACATAACTGTAATCATAAGATGATATTTAATGTGATTCGCCGGGAAAAATAACGTGGCACGTCGGAAAAAGGACAAAAAAAGTCTACCGGTTCCAGCCAACCATGGGCGCGACGGTCCAGAGCACGGCAAAGAGCCAGATTCCAAGAATTCTCAAGAGAGCACCGTTAATGCTCATGGGCTTGGCGGAAAGTCCCTTAACGATCACGTTGTATCTGTCAAAGGCGATCATCGTCATTGTCCAGATGGAGCCACATCCGAACAGGGAGCCTAACATTGCGTAGATCTCGCACATGAGTGGCCCAAAGACCCATGTCTCGTAGTAGCAGTTTATAACCTGGGTCAAACATTAATAATATGCATTGAATAAAACTTTTCGTAACACATGCCGAAAAAGTCATCCATGATTGTCCGGGCTGTCAAAAATGACGCTTTTCAGTAGCCGTGAACAGTACTTTATGCAACTCCGTGCGAGAAGTGCTTACTTCTCACACGCTCTGCTTCGCTTCGCGTGCGAGAAATCACACTTCTCGCACTAGTGAAATGAAATTGTATACGAAACTCGTGCGAGAAACTTTGTCTCAACTCGGGACGAGGGTAATTTTGTCTGCAAACTCACCCTCGTCAGACAAAGTTTCATCCCATTCGTATCGTAATATACTATTACCATACTAGTGCAATAAAAAAAATGTTGGTGCGTAAAACAGCGTTTCTCGCACCGAGTGATATAAAAAAAATCACGCAAATGTAAATCATACTACTTTACCGCACACTTTTTCAAATACTTAGTATTTCTTCACCGCAAATCTAAAAAAGGATAAATTTTTGTGCATCGTTTAAATAAAATGTCGTATATCCAACAGTTACAGAAAAACCCCGCAAGGCGGAGCTTTGCGGCGTGAAAAAACAAAATCGTTAAAAATTCACGAAAACAAACTTTCCCCAACGAGGAAGCAAAAAAAGTGGTGAGTGCAGTTTAAATCGCGGAAATTTTTCTAAAAACTCTATTCGTTCTTCAGCTTTCGTCACTAACGTTGTGCTTTACCGATTTTTGTAGGAAGATAAATTGGCAAAGACGTACCATAGGTGGAGACATGCAAAACATCATGAGGAAGTCGGAGAAGGCAAGATTGATAACGAGAAGGTTGCTCGGTGTACGAAGGGTCTTGGTCGAGGCGAAGATGTATACGACCATTCCGTTACCGATTACGGACACGAGACCGAGGCATCCGATAACGAAGCCAAGGATCGCGTGCCAAAGTGGATTCATCGGCGGAAACTGGTACCAATGGGGATCGACCAGATGGAGCATCTCTGGGGGAACTTTGTCCACCACGGTCTGATTTCCCATGCCGCCACCTTGGGCCGCCCAACTGTACGCAGCATAACTCGGACCCGACATTACAGACATGTTTCCGGCAAACTTGAAACCAAAAAGACCATCATTTACCAAGACAATACCTACACTTTTCGAAAAGATTAAAAGTTTTCATTCATAAACTCGTTATCGAAATATAACTAATAATTGTGGTATAGAATCCATGTACTTTTCCAGTAAAATTGAAGCAAATTATTAAAATTCAAATACTTTTACTGTAAAATTAAAGTTTATTACTGAATATGCTGTACAATACATTAATCTTACATTACACTTGTATACTAAATTTCATATACTAGTTTATGAATAAAAACTTCCCGAAAAAGTACACGAAATTTTAAGTAGATTTTTTTTAGTCTCACTGTTAAAAAAAATTAGAAGTATTTATGCATAAACTCGTCAATTAAATAAAATGTCCAATTGTGATATAAAATGAAAATCCTTTTGCAATTAAATTAAAGCAATTTTTTTTAAAAATCGAAGTACTTTTGAATTGCATTTGCATAGTAAATTTAGTATACCAGTTTATGCAAAAAAACTTTCATTACATGTACATTTAATTTTAAGTAGATTTTTTTTATTTCACAATGTACTTACCTTAAATGTTTTGTGTTACTTGGAGAAAATCGTTATTCAACGAACTAATCCAAGTACGTGCTCTGTACAACGTCTATGGAACCGCGCGAGGGTTGATAATTTAGCAGAGGGTTCAGGAAAGGCTTGTTACGTGGAGCTGTTTGGTCCACGGTCGGATGCGGCTCGTAGCGTCGTACACGAGTTCCCTTTAAATATGCACCGATTCTCTAGGAAGGCTCTCCCATATGTACCCTGCTACTCGTTAACTCGGTATATGTCTCTAGCTCGTTTCTAAGTCTCCAAACAGTCTTAAGATGATGTTTATTGAATTAAGGAGGATTTAAGAATACCTTGGGCCGCTACCACTCTTGTACTTGATGTTGTTGCCGCTGCTGTTTCTATACAAACGGAAACCTTACAAATATGTATGTGCGCAACACGATTCTGGCACCGCGAATCGTTGGACTTTCTTTAAGATCTTTCAGCACTTGGAACATCACTGATAAAATTGTTTGGGTAATCGATATTGAAAAATTTATGATACGAGTGTTGAGTAATGTTGAAATACATTTATGTTGAAAAGCTTTTTTGTTCCTCATAGAGAAAACTTCGTTTTTGAGAAAAATTTGTACAAGCAAACGCGCGAACGAGATTTTAAAAAATTCAATTCAAGATAATATAAAATTTGAACCGCTCGACAGATCTGCGTCAAATTTGTACTGAATTTATTTATTGATGATAGTTCATACGTATACAAAATTTCAGATAAATCTGAAGAAATTTCAGTTGTTTTTTTTTCATGTAACCGCGAATCGTTGGAATTTCTTTAAGATCTTCCAGCACTTAGAACATCACTGATAGAATTGTTTGGGTAATCAATATTGAAAAATTTATGATACGAGTGTTGAGTAATGTTGAAATACATTTATGTTGAAAAGCTTTTTTGTTCCTCATAGAGAAAACTTCGTTTTTGAGAAAAATTTGTACAAGCAAACGCGCGAACGAGATTTTAAAAAATTCAAGATAATATAAAATTTGAACCGCTCGACAGATCTGCGCCAAATTTGTACTCAAATTTTTTTTCGATGATAGTTCATACATATACAAAATTTCAGATAAATCTGAGGAAATTTCAGTTGTTTTTTTTTTTGCATGTGACCGCGAATCGTTGGACTTTAAGATCTTTCAGTACTTGGAACATCACTGATAAAATTGTTTGGGTAATCGATATTGAAAAATTGATGATACGAGTGTTGAGTAATGTTGAAATACATTTATGTTGAAAAGCTTTTTTGTTCCTCATAGAGAAAACTTCGTTTTCGAGAAAAATTTTTTTTTCGAGATTTTCATGTGATAAAACTCAGAATGGTCTAAAATGTTCAGAAAAGTGGTTTGGAAAAATGTCTGTATGTGTGGGTTTGTGTATTCAAATTTTACAGCATTTTGAAAAATTTAAAGGAGTCGTTTTTACGCTTTAACTTCCACACGTTTAGAGATATCGGGCTAAGTTTGGAAGTAAATGGATTACCATCGAACTATTACGTGGAATAAATTTGACAAGAATCGGTAGAATGGTTCCAATTTTATTGCAATTTTCATTTTATTTCTTAATGTCCCCAAATACAACTCTTGTAAATTCTGAGATAGATATTAGACTGCAATTTTCGACATGATTTCACGATTTTTTACTACCGATGATAAATTCAGTCGAATTAATTGTAGATATGTCGGTGAATTTTGGCTTTTAGTGATTAAAAAAAGGAAAAAATGACGTCGTGAAGCAAAAAACAACTGACATTTCTCCCAGATGTATCTTGAATTTTATATACGTGTATACTATCATTGAAAAAAAATTGAGTACAAATTTGACGCAGATCTGTCGAGCGGTTCAAATTTTATATTATTTCGAATTTTTTCAAGAATCTCGTTCACGCGTTTGCTTGTACAAATTACGAGATGTTGAGTTAAAATTTGGTTTACATACTCACTAACATTAAACAATGTTTGAGTGAAAATTTTACGCGAATCGGTCGAGCGGTAAGAGTTTATGAGACTTTGAATTTTTAGAAAAATGTCATTTAATAATAAACAATCATGCAAGATCCTTGCAAATTGCTTCCTCATTATTTTTTGGTTTTTACAAAAGTTCCTCTATGAGGTCGCGAAAATCGATCAACATACTTCCTCATAGTTGTTGTTTGTAAAAACCAAAAAATAATGGAGAAGCAATTTAAAAGGTCTACTACTTTGCAGTCTTGTTTTTTAAATAGTTTAAAAAAAATACTGTTAATTATTTCTACGTTTATATGAAATTCTATTACACAGTTTATGTATCTGTGTAATAATTCAGATAATTTTTTGTTTTTAATTTTTATTAGTACATGTTATTTACTAAGCTTAGAACTTTGAACATGCGTTTTTTGTGCCCGGGCCAAATGTTTCAGAAAGAAATTAAGGATTAGGGGGCATATAATTCCCGAACATCACCTATTCACCTCAATTTGTCGACGCACAGTCGTACGACCAATTTTGGAGCGGACACAAGTCATCCATGTCCAGATATTAAGTAAGTGTAAACCCAATTAAAAAAAAAAAGTTTTTCACTAATAAGAGAGAATCAAGGCGATGAATAAATAAACCACAAAAGTTGCCACTTTTACCTAATCTAAAGTGACAGAAAAATCTAAGTATTACTGTGAGTATCGCAAAAAACCGGTTCACCGCAATTTGCTTATAATTGCTATAATTGCAAATTGCTAATAATTTTTCTCAATAGTTAAAATCAATATGTTTTCTTAAAAAATGATAAATAAACAAGAATGCTTCCATTTAGGAGACGTATTGGTTTTATTCAATCATTCCCTACTCATACGCAGTACATAAACCGGTTTTGAAATTTAGCCATTTTCAATTTACAAAATAAATATCCTATTTTCACGGCCGTAATTTCCCTTTTTTTTCCTTTTTTTCAAAAATGTGTCTCTTCCACAAAAATTTCAACGAATAATAAACAACAAATGATATTTACTTAACAATATTTTATTGTAAACAGCCTATATGGATCCGAATTTGATTAAAAATGTTTATTAAAAATTGAATTTTGAGGGATGCCAAAATGTATGCATCCCAAAAGAAAAAAATATCATTACAGTTTTCGTTACCGACTGAGCGCGAGTAGAGGGGAATCACATCAGTTTAGTTCCAAAATTTGCCGCAGCTGCAACTGAAGCTGCCACTGACGTTCTTCAACAGAAACACAAACCAATTGTTTGTTTATATCTATATTGGAGGAATTATGAGCGGCGGAAAAACAAATTTCTCTTTACAATTGTCATAACTGTTTATATATAATCAAAATAAAAAATTTGTAAGATGGAATTGGCTAATGAATCGATAATAATGGTGTGTCCACGGGCTGAGGAGCTCAGCGTGATAATAAATAATGTGAGGTGCGAGGAATGTGGTTTATCGTTTCGAAATGAGCCTCGCCTTCGTATGCACGTGCTGAAAATTCACGAGCGCAAAAATCTTGAGAAAATCGTGGCCAAGGAAAATGTTCGCTACCACTGTCCCGAAATTTCGTGCGTTTATTCACCGAAATCGCAACGATATTTCTCGCAAATGAAATATCTGAAGCAGGTTTGTCCAAAACACTGAGAAGCTCTGAAAAAAAAAATCTGAAAGCTCTTATATTAATTAGATAATTAATTTACAGCACTACTTGAAAGTTCACGCTGCCAAAACCTTCGCTTGCACTATTTTTCAATGCGAAAAGAGTTTTTCGACGGAAGCAGCTAGACAAGCTCATCTCAGAGTGTGCGGAGTACAATTTACCTGTGGAAGATGTCTTAAAATATTTGGAACCTACGAAGCACTGCTCACGCATGCCAAAAGATCAAATCACTCGATTGATGAAAAATACAAGAGTGCGATTTTGTAAGACTGATTTTTTTTCTCTCTTTTAAAACATATATATATTTTTTTATGATAGAGGAACTTTTGTTCTTGCACTTGTACTTGATTATTGAGAAAAACAAGATCACTCTCTGATTAAGCTAATTTTTACAAAAGTATGCTTGTCTCCTTCAATGAAACAATTTTTACGCTTCCTTATGGAGAAGGTTATTGTCAAAATAAAAATGATTATCTAGACTCATAATTCTTGAATGAAAATCTCAAATATTCTCTTTTTATATTAAATTATGTTGAGAAATATAAATTGCAAAAAATGTTTTTTACAAGAAAAAAAAGGAAGCACAGTAGAATCTTGCACATTGCTTCCTCATTATTTTTCGCTTACAAATCTACCTCTATGAGAAAGTATATTAAAGATGTATGATAGGTACAGTCCTGCCAAAAGTGAGTTTCAGAGACAATTTCGATCACTTTCCGATGGGATAAAAATCGGTACCTATCATAAATCCTCAATCCAGAAAAGGACTTTGTCACACAATCATAATATGTGTGACAAATTAGCATAAAATTGATCGTAAACATAAAATTATCCTATTATAGAAAGCTGCGTTCGAAAACACCGCCACTCATCCAAACGCCAATTCAGCGAAGCCACAGACCGATATCAATTCTGCCTCGCAGCTCCGCCATCCGCGATAAAATAAGTTTCGACGTGGCCGTTCAAACGGAGGATATAAAGCATCGCCAAAAGAGTCCTTCGAAAACCTGCAAACGTCGAGAATCACGTCAGACTCAAACAAACGCGTTATCCAAAGAAAAAGGCCATAAAAAAACAGTGGAAACGCAAACAAGTCACGCTCCAAACGCTTCTCCTCCAGACACTAAAAAACTAAGCAAAAAACACGCTAATTCTCGAAAAACCAAAGGCACATTCGCAAAAGTCGATCTCGCGTTCAACGACAACTTGTCCAACGAACATTTATTCGCAAATAGTCCTCTGCAATTGCAACACGACGTCGGACTTCAGGATTGTTTTTGGGAAGAGAAAAATCCAAGTTTAGGCACGCAAACTAGTCCGGAAAAGGATTTACTCGAGGCTCTTAACGACAGTGTTACGCAAACGGAGCTGGTATCCTTTTATAGCCCGGAACACGATCGTCATCACTCCGCTTGTCTGGATCTTGACCCTAAAAATCCAAACGGCGGACGCGTTAATCGTTTGACTTACACGGAGGAAAACACCTTGAATCCCGAAACCGGTTGTTATTCTTTTGGCGCGACGAACAACAGCGGAATCACACGAGCCGATCCAATGTTGACCGTACAATCATTTCCGGACAAGTTCAGCAGTATAGAAACGCAAACGGAAGCTTATTCTTCCTCCCACGCGACGTTCTTCGATTCGGATGTCGCGCTTTCGAGGAGCTTCGCTCTAAGTTCCAACACCGAGACTCAGACGACCGAGAATTTTCCCAATATAGAACAGCTACTTTATAGCAATACATGCACTCAAACTTGTAACGACATATTACCATCCGATTTGGGATTATCCGACATACAAACGCAAACTGCTTGGCCAGAATTGGAGGACGGAACGTTATCTCCTTCCGTTTCTGGCGCTGCTTCTCTATTGACTTCGACCGAGACGCAAACGAGGGATTCAACTTTTCGGGCCAATCCTTGCAACAATATGTCCTCTTGTCGCTCGTGGTTTCTCACAAATCGAACGAGCCACACGGAAACGCAAACGGATTTACTCAGCATGTTTGATGAATTTCAGTAGAATCGTTTTTATCGTTAATGTTTTTAACTAGTTTTTTATTTATTTATCTATTGTTAATTTGTTATTTAAAAGCCCATTTTTATCAACGGATTTTGAAGCGAATTCGCTTTATGTCCGGAAGTACAATTTGATTGTACGATACGTTATTTGTATTTAGTCAGGACAGTCAGTACCTGAACATTCAGTGTATACTTAATAAACGCACAATCTTATATTTTGCTTTCTTCTTTCCAATTTATGAACCTCTTAAATTCCTACATTGTGATACTCGAATTATTAAATTCCGTAAGCAATGGAAATAAATATCCAATTTCCGCTTATTAATTCCCACACTCATCTAATTTTCTAATGTTTAGCTTTTTAGACCCTTTCAATAATGAAACTATGAACTCGTAATATTATTCTCGATTTTGCAAAAAAAATTTTGTAATTTTGCGAAAAAACATGCAATAATACGAAACCTGAGTGTCCCTTTACCAAACAAGTTCTGATTTAAAACACATTTCGTTAGTTTTCAGATGTAACATGTTGACAGATTTAGATTCTACGGTTTGACCGAATTGACTCTTCAAAATTCTATCGTCTGTCTTCATAGCAAGATTTTTTTCTGGTTCGGGCATAGAAATTTGTATTGAAAACTTTCACCTAAAATATCAATTTGTTTCTAGAGTCAAGTTTTGAATACCTTTCAGATGATCAAACTTTGACTGTATTAAGTATTTTTGATAAATTCCAATGGTTTATGGGTTGTTAATGATAGACTACGCGTTTTTGTTTCACTTTTTATCAATTTATTATTCAAAAGATCGTATTTTTTCACTATAACGATCACGAAGATATGCGAAATACTTTGTAAACCAATTGTAAGCCGCATAGTCTTTAGTCCACAAGTACATTTGATTCTATGATCCAACATTATTAGTACTATACAGGACGGTTAGTACCATGTACACTAAATATACGCAAGGTATTGTTTTTTTTCTTCTTTCTTTCTTCTTCCCTCTCTATTAAATATATCTCTCAGGAAGCTATTATCGTTTGTATATAAAAGTACAACAAATAAGTTATAAATAGTGAATCTCTCGGGATATTAAGAAGCAAGATGAAGCTTTTAATGGACACGATGATGAGCCGTATTAGTAGTTAGTAATAGTAGTCAAGTAGTAATAGCGTATAGTTGTCAATGGTAAAAAGCGATTTTGAGGAACTTTTTCTGGGAAATGGGAATATAGGTTTTAGAAATAGAGAGAGACAAGGAACTTGAATTTAGTTGCAAGTGCGACGGGACGATAATGGAGGCTGAGTGGAAAGATGAGTTACAATGCCGGTCCAGCGGCATTTTCTTCTTCAAAGTCTGGAAGGAAGTCTTTTGTTCGATCCTCTATCCTGTCGACGTTCTCAAGGGCAGAGGCCAACACCTTAAGGTTGCTGACGCCGGACATTAATTGCCTGCGCAAGCGAAATGTTGATAAAAATAAAATTTAAGAGCGATACATTAAAAGGAGATTCGCCTATAACTTGCGAGTCAAAAATGCCACTGAAAAAAAAGTCAATGCAGCTGTCGCGAATTATATGGAATATTCGTATTATTAATTGTGAATGTACATATATTTCTCATGAATTATTAGATTGTAGAATATAAAAATGGATTATTGCACAAAATGGCGGACGATAATTTATTATGATTCGGTTCACTATATTGAAATGAAGGAAAAGCCTAAATTTGACATCTTTTCATAATTCCCAAAGGGAATCGCCTTCTCCAGTTTTTAACTGAAAATTTAAACTCCAAATTCTAAGGTCTTACCGAATCTGATCGGGAAAATCCAAAGTAGACGTTAAAGGGTAATAACATCTATTCAATATGTTAAAGGGTAAAGTTTAAGTTTTCAGTCGAAAAATAAGTTGGAAGTTGACTAATAGGCGAACCTCCTTCATCTTTGTTACTAACCTGAGAGAAATCTCAGCTGATGTAGCAGCTGAACGCAGCTCGTCGCTTAACTTCTTAATCCTTCTTTCTGTGGTCGGCGTTCGATAGTCTGTGGCGCATCCTGCGCCCGTTGAACCGCTTAGTTGTTGGTTTTCGGTACGTAACATCGCTACCTCGGCCTGACATTAAAAAAGAAAAGTTTAGCAAATTTGTGTCTTCTACTTCGAATGAATACAAGCATCTAAATGAACAGTAACCAGTAAATAAACGACGGCTCTTTTCAGGTCAACAAAAACTTCTGACCATTTATGAACGTCACATTCACTCATTTTCAAAGAAATTTTCATTCACTAAAATGGTTGTTGTACTTAAAAAAATAATGGAGAAGCGATGTCGACTTACACTTGTTTTTTTTGTCAATCAAGTTTTACAATTACGTGAAGCGAATTACGATGAGTTGTATACCCCAAAAAATTTCAAGCGAAAACTACAAAACTATTCCACGCAATTTTTTTACATTTTTTTAAAGAAAATTTATCAGTGAAATTTGTTATACTTTAAAAATTTGAGAAAATGAATACGAAGTGGAAAAAAAATTAAGCGAACCCAATAATGCACGGTTACGAAAAAACTACGAGAACTTTACACATTAATGAAGTAGCGATTCTTGATTGAATTTTTTTCCACCGTAATTAATTAGGCTTTAAATTGTCATCAGAGGAAAATATCCAATGAATGAAAATATCAATATACATGAATTTGCCGTAGGCGATAAAATAATTCAAGTTTTTTACACTCACCGTCAAAGACTTGACTTGCTGCTTTAACAACGTTACGGCATTTTCAGCATTGGTCGCTCTTTTCTGTAGTAGAGAGTAGAGGGAGTAAAAGGACAACAAATTAAAGTGCATTACACGATAGGATATGTGACCCTGTACTTACTGTACTCTGTTTGAGATTCGCTTCTACCTGTTCCATGGCTTTCTCCAGATGAGCCGTTTCCTCATGGTCGACTTGTCGCCTCGAGACCAATTCAGCTTTTAGCGACTCTATCCTGTGGTACGTCAATCGTTAATCGTTGAGATGACAAATTTGAGCAAACATTCGATCGAGAGTAAGTTGATACGCACATCCTCGTTCCCTCGGCAATTTGTCTTCTGGCAATCTTGAGTTCATCACGTAGTCTCTCGTTCTCGAGTAATAACTGTTTTTAATCGGAACGATACAATAATTAAGGCAATATTCAGTAGAAGACTGGTGAAAATATTTCTTTGACAATTTGTCTAAAAAATTCTAACGGCACAGTTCCAGTGATTTTATGAAATTTTTCGACATCTTTCTTCCAACGCCAGCGCAAATTTCAAAACAATATATAGAAACGGTCGCGAGATATCGTGGTAAAACCAAGAAAACGTGTCGTAAGAAAATCGCGTTTAAGGATATTTGGTCAAAAACGATAAAAAAAATTTTGTTCTGATTGTTTGATCAACAGTACGCTGAATCATTTGTGGTTTGTATTATACGTTTTGACGGTGTAGTTTTTTTTCAAATAATGCAACCGAAAAGCTATATAAAGTCCCGTATTAGGTTTCAAATAAAAAATAAATTTAATAAATTGAAGTCTTTATCCTTGTTTCACTGCTCGCTTCGTCAACTTCCGCCTAAATATTCTTAAACTTTTTGAACAGTTTTGCTGTAATATATTTCAGAATTTAAAAATTTCTGGCACTGCAAAAGCAAGTTGACAAAACGTTCTCTCCATCACTAGCAGCAGCAGAATGTCGATTCTTTTCTCGTCTGGCTTCTTCTGTACTGTTGCAGCTCTCTTTCTTTTGCACCGGCCAAGCGAATGCTGTCTTTTTCCTAACGCCCGTCCAGGCACCGCGTTGATATTCTATTCATTCAATTGAATATTAACACCGGAAGTGTTAATATTCTATCGATTGAATATTATAATAATATTCTATTGAAATGAAGTTGACCGAAAAAATCATTAATTTTCACAAGAGACTCGAGAACTTGATCCAATAATTGACTTTTTCTGAAAATTGCGAAAACTGTTAGAACTTCAGAGACGTTCAGAGGAATTTCGAGACATTTTCAGATAAATATTTCCACCAGGGAATAAACCGCTTGAGAAAAAACATTCGCCGGAAAATAGTACATTATATAGTTATATAAATAATGAAAAGATTAACACGAATAAACAAGATAAACATTAAAAAGTTTCACTCGGTTTCCTCTTCATGTAACGAAATTCCAAATTTTACTCACACTTTGGTCCGAACGATCGGCGGCAAAGTTGTCCAAAGACGAGGTAGATTCACCAGCAGAGGAAGTTGCGACTCTATTGCGAATAGGACCATCGTTAAGAAAATCCGGTAACGATTTATTAACGCTCGCGTCGTTGGCCGGCGAATTCGTGGGACCTGTTCTCGTGTCGTCATTGGAAATCCTAGCTTCGAGTGTCGCCGCAGGTGGCAAATCGAAGGGAAATCCTTCGACTTCGGAAACTCTACCGGGAGATTCCGATCGAATCGACATACCATTAGAACCGGCAACATAAGAGTAGACCTCCGAATTTTCATCATTGCTCTTTCCGATAGTCGAATGTTTCCCTCTTTTTCTCCGATACAAACCGCCCGTGAGATCGAAAGGCAGATCTCCACCCGAAGAACCTTCCGATTTGTCGTTTCTGCGCCATTCGCCGATGCTCGGAGTTTCGCTCTGTTCCAAACCGGTCAGCGTAAAGTCCGGAAGATTGTCCATATCCACTAAAAGAGGAGGTTCGACGGCGCCAGCTCCGGCTGCAGTCGCGGCAAAATCGTTACAAGCAATCGCCGATGCTGCGTCATGATTCATGTAACATTGTTCAATAACGAGATGATCTTGAACAAAGTCCGGAAGTTCGGTAGGATTTCGTGG
This sequence comes from Tromatobia lineatoria, assembly GCA_949699805.1. Lineage (NCBI taxonomy): Eukaryota > Metazoa > Arthropoda > Insecta > Hymenoptera > Ichneumonidae > Tromatobia > Tromatobia lineatoria. Next base: position 21,405,718 of record OX453037.1, read on the forward strand.
ATAAAGACTGTCCGTGTCAGGGTGCGTGTTTGGGAGTTTTTCCGGAGTTTTCCTCACGGAGGAATAAATTTTCGGTCTCGCACCCGCCGAATTATAATTTGTTCGCGCATCTTTGCTTAAAAAGTGCTTGAAGCTGAAGGGATTTTCTTCTCTCCTCGGCAAATCTCCACCTGTTTTTACAACTGTTTTTATTATTACTGGCTGAATATATAGATAATTCGTATTGCGTCAAAATCAGAACCTGGCAGGTATGAAAAATTTATTTATTCTATTATAGATAATTTTACATTCAGTATTTTAGATATGGAAAATAATAATTTCTTATTTAGTGTTTCAAATGCCTATGTTTAAATAACCTGATATAAAAGATATTTTGACAATGCTTAGATTATCTAAAATCTGATTAATAAAGAATTAAGAAAAGCAATATAATTTTTTAATTACACAGGCGATGAACACTTTTTAACAGATCAACAGAATATAATTAACAAAGCACATTTATCATACTTTTCAACAAATTAGTTAGCATATTTTTGAAATATTTACCATATTTTTATCATACACTATACAAATTTGTTGAAAGGATATCAAGAATACATTGAGAGTATGTGATGAATATGTTAATAATATATATACTCCAATATTGGTCCAAAAATTTCATTTCTCAAATTACGTTGAGTTTAGCTCTTAAAATAATTTTGATAATTTTGATTTATCGAGTATGTTCAGTTCAGTTAATTGTCTTCACTAAGTTGGATCCTATCATCAGTTGTTTGAAATTTTCAGACGACCAAGAGTTGAGAAAATGTTGACGTATGACAACATGAATAATTATTCGATAAATATCTTCTGTAATTGAAAATAGATTCGAAATTATCCGAAAAATGTATGTACACAAAATCTAGATGAACATTAAAATTGAATACAAATTATGAATTGGTATAAATAATGTGTTTGAAATATTGCTCAGGTCTGATTAACAGACACGTTTTGTAAAACTTGGATAATTCAAACAAACCTGTTGAGAGTCCGGATTCGTCGGATATTCGTGAGTTATTATCTCGTGATTGATCCATACTCGAGACATCAGGAATCTTTGAATCTTTGCCGTCGTCTTCGTCGATGGACGATGACGAGGACGACGAGAATTCGTTGGCACCTCGACGACTCGCCATCGCAGTCTTACAAAACACTGACAAGTATTTCTATCCAATAGCTGATTATTTGTTTTATCTCTTCTCTGTCGCGCGGTTGCACGTTTTATTACTTACCTCTTGGTTGCTACTACTTGTCACAACGTGTTATTACACCGACCGGCAACGTTTATTTTCACTATCGAAAATATCTATCTCTTGTACTTTGGCTACTATCCTCTCTTTGCTTCTCTCCCTACTTATTGTAATTATCTATGTATCTACTGGCATCCGTTGTAGTACACGCAGTTAGATTTCACCAGATGTAGCATCGTTTCTGCATTACCGACTGATGGTACTAAGGACCACGCACTTTTTCTGCATTACTGGTCTATGATACTACGGACGATCGTCCTTAAAAGAGAAACCGGCAAAAAATATCAACGAAGTCGATAGTTTTTCAGAGAATTTGGCACAGTAATCAGAGATTTTCAGGACAATCAAGAATATTCAGTTTCGGAGAAAACTCTGATTTTTTTTTAACAGTACAAAGTCACATAAATTCAGAGGTACTTTCAGATATTATCAGTATTATCAGAAATATTGTCACCAGGGATAAGAATACGGCAAGGATTTCTTTTTATCTAAAAACGTAAGGAGTCTTCGATAAAGCGGTGTACAGTTTTCGTTACCGACTGAGCACTAGTTATCGTCTAGGGTATTTTTACTCATGGTGTAAGAACACCAACAAAATCACACTGAAAAAAATGGGAAAAAATTCTGTAGTTTCTTTTTTCCTAATAAGGCGGATGTCTACATAACTAAATTACTGAAATTAACTAAAAAATCCGAAGTTCTATAAAAGTATTCAGCAAAATGAAGAAAATATTTTATTGCTAAATTGCGCGGACAATGTCAGAGAAAACAAATTTCCTGTAGACGATTTCCTTATGAGGTATTAATTTGAATAACTGTATACTTTTCCGTTGGTTCCGAGCATCGAGTAAAATTTTTTATTCATATAATATATATTTATATATAGTCTTAATATATTTTTTAGATACAGAGATTTGTGTATAGTATATATAGAGTATACGTTAAATGTCGTGGCGAGGATATTTTAAAAGAACAAAAATTACTAAATGGTGGTAAAAGGGGATTTACTTTGTGTTTGTTCGAGACTCGCAGACATTATATTACGTACGTTAGATTTTGCCGTAAATAGCAATTTCGAACTCGGGGAACAAACACAAAATTGGACTCCTATTCTAAGGTGCCGGCGGCTCTGATTGGCCGTGAAACCAAACCAACCTATTACCGCGTCTCATCGACTTATCAGTTTGTTTAGCATTGATTCAATAAAAATGTATTCGAAATAATATTCTGAACACCTATGATTTATTATTATTCATAGCTGAAAATTCCTCAATTTCTGCAATAACAATTGAGATGTACTTTTATTTTGCAATTGATTTTCAGTTTTTAACAGACCTAACAATCCATAATTATCGAGTCATGAAATAATCGAAAATACATCGTTACTGAACGAATGCTCACCTTTATTGTACGGAATCGATCGGCAATAGGTAAGTGAGTGGAATGAATAATGAGCCAATAATTCAACAATAATATTCATGAGGCACCGGCTTTCGCGGTGCGCAATAAACAATAGCGCGTCGTACTCACGATTTTTCGTCGCCACTTCGCTTCTACTGTAAAAACTAAAATCGATGTTGCTTTCCGAGGCCAGTCACTCTGGTTCATCAAAAAGCTGCACGTAATATTCGTTTTTTGTTGTTTTTTTTCTGCAAGGGCCTTTGGAATATTGAAATTACGATAATCGTTATTCAATCTACGTTTCTTCCACGATTATAAGAGATTGGCGTTTAAAATTAATGTTACGGTTCTTCATCGCGTCGTTTTTTCGCTTTTCAACTTTTTTTTCGTATCTCGAACGAATGTCACGCCGATTTTACATAGGACCTTCTATGAGACTGATCTTCATTGTACAATAGTAGATACTCCGTCCGAGACAGAGAAGAGCTACAAGGAATGCACCTGCGTGTTAAAAAAAAATTAATTAGAATTTTAATCCCATCCGTCACACTCGTAGCGTATTTTCTAACCGATAGTTCGCTGTATGGCGAATCAAAGCGTTCAGGTTGAATTCGCTTGGATGAATAACGTAATAACTTAATGACAATGATAGCGACGACGACGGACGCAAATGACGAAAGATATTAATAGTAATTGGCGATCCCCCGAGTTTCGTACGCGGCTGTGCGCAACTACTATTTCTGGGAGGTTTATCTCGTACGGATTTTAAGATAATCGCGGGTTTTAGAAAGAGAAAGAGAGAGAAAATTAGCTACACTGTTAGAAATTTTTGTATGAAAATTAATACAAGTTAATGGAAGATTTTTCTTCGGATCTACGTATTTTAAATTAATAAATTTATATAAATTTATTATATTTATTTATGAATATTGTATTTATATTTATTTATATACTGAAAAATCGAAAAATTAAAAAAAAAAAAATTAGATTCAATTTATTATATTTATATAAAAAAAAGAAAATTGTGAAATTAATATACAGTATACTAAAAACTTCATAAAAGTCATTATTATAATATAACTATTGTTTACAATATATTTATTGGAATTTTAGAATATATCTGTTTATTAAATAATATTTAATAAAATTTAATATACCGGAACTACGTTAGACTTCGCAATTTTAGTCGATTAGTATGTTTTTTATTTTATGGTAATTTGTTCAAGATTTTTGCTGTGTATGAAATGATGTTAAGGATATAACAGCGACAACCTAAAACATTATTATTATGTAAACTTACCGACATAAGCCACGTATATTCCGCCGTTCGTGGGCACGAACGTATATGTTCCGACCTGAGGAGTATGAAAAATATACGAGAAATAAGTCAGGCATTTTTTTTAAATCAATGAAAGAACAAATTAAACTTACCGTAACAGCAATTCCGAGAATCAATGCGATAATTCCCGATATAATAAAAGCTATACCGCGTCCTTTTGCAAAATCCGGACCTACGGAAGATACTTTACGGCAATGCGGACATCTGGCTAGAGCGTTATTGAGGGTATTGAACTGCAAAGAAAGGGGAAAAAAAATATTTAAAAAACAGGCATCCATTTGTTAAAATCTAGAAAAAAAATCAGTATTCTTACGAGGAATGTGTCATGACAATGAGCGCAGCAAACTCGGCACATTCCGGGCATGGAAAGTACCGGCGGTGTCACCGGACTTGGTGCAAGATTGATTATTCTCTTGCAATTTGGTCGTGGACATGCTATGCGTTGCGATGAGCTCTTACATATCAGCAGACAATTGCACGGACATCGGACATATTTTTTTCCAGGTGGAGCGTTTCGTATTGGCTGCAATAGATATTATTCAAGTACAATTTTAAAAGTGTGGGGGAGAAAAAGACGAATTAGTGAAAATTTCGACGGAATTTAGGAAAGTTTTCTGAAGGGAAAAGTAACGACTATAAAGACATGTTGTCACATAGTTACGATCCAGCATATTTTTCTTATCTTTCTATTTATCTATTTCTTATTGTTTTAAGTAAACAATCTAAAATAAATTTTTGATAAATTTTTAAGAATAATTTTTATTACTGTCCATATGTTTAATAAAAATTAATAATCATGATGAAGTAAATATGTTATTCCTTTTTTTCCTACTGGATATGCATTATTGTTTTATTAGCGTTCTCAAGTTGATGCAGAATAAATTGTTCTTTTGATATAATTGCACCCTAAAAATGAAGACGGCTTTCACTGCTCTTGTCAGCACAGCGCCAGATTTTCCCCGTCGTTTAGGAGGGGAAACTATGAGATGTCCCATAGACTGTATCTTTAGTATTATTCACTCAAGTGAAGAAACTAGGATGTAAGAAACAGGATCTAAAAAAATCTGCAAACAAAAACAAAATCGTACCGTCGCTTCATTACACTGTCCACACTTGACGACGTGTTGATCTTTTTTGCCAGATATATCGATCATGGCTTGGCACACTCTGCAGGTGACCATTGGAAAGCCGCTTTGATTAGCTGATTGGAAAGGCGGTGGCAATTCATCAGGTCCAATCGGAGAGACTGTGTTGACATTGGGTTGCGTAGAGTCTAAAAACGATGGAAAAAGATTTAAAAAAAAAAAAAAAAAACATTGGTGAATGAACTCGTTGTACGTCAAAGTTCGACCGGAAAAATTGACTCACCGATCGTATCGCTTGTGTGCGAGCTGTAAGTGACATTATCGTTTTTAAGGAGCGGTTGACGCTCCCCCTCTTTTCCGTCTCCCATTCTTGTCACGTTTTTCGTCGACCCTTAGTTCGCTTTAAAAGTTTTTGTTCTTGTCTTTTCTCGGTGCTTTATTCGCTATTGAATTCTCTGCACTTGGTGTGTCAAGTTCGTGTTCGTCGGCTGCTGTTTTGCGTGCGTCGCTGCTGATGACCAGTTTAACCGGTAAATCTGCTGCGATTATCGCGATTCTCAAACGACGAACGTCATTTGGAATTTGAGAAATGAATACAACAAATTCTCCTACCGTTTACTGAGTCATTTAGAACGACGTATTCAACCACAGATTCACCACCGCCATCATTGTCGATTGCGCTCCTTCCTTCGCAGCCACTCTCTTGTGTTGCCGATGTCAAACATATTCTGCTCTTAGTTCCTCTTTCTCTCTCACTCCGCCGCGAGCGCCGTTAAGCATTGGCTCTCGTGTTACACAAACAACAACAAACTACCAGCTGTAGGGCTCTGCGATTTTCATATGTCATCCAGTACGAATATTTCGAGAGTTGGGTGGGGAAAAACCAGTTATTTCTATTACGAGATTGCTATTGGAGATATGGTTTTTCGCTGGCGCGAAGATAAGGTTTTTTTTAAATACCCTTGTCACTGAGCTTTGAAACATCGTCTGTCTCTCTTTATTTCTTTGAGAAGAGAAGGCGCGAACTACTGTACCGACGGCTTTATTCTGTCTTACCTAGTGGGATAAAAAAGAGAGTTGCTCAGTTGGTAATATGTGCACCATTCTTGCAAGTTGGTTGAGAAGCTATCGATTCACACATCTATGTGAAACTTACTTAATCGAAAAAAAAACAATAAATACATTTTTTTACGGGTGTCAACAAAAAAACGAATGTTTTTGAATCAAAGAAAAGTCTTACATTATGCAGAATTATGAGACGAATCATGTTTTATGTAAGACTTTGCTTCGATCTAGAAACATTTTGCACCATTCAAAATAATTGCTTACAGTTTTCTTTACCGATCGAGTATGTTTCACGTAATCTTAAACGAGAACTTAAGAGCGTTGATTGGCGGAGCGAGTTCATCCAATGAAATGACTTTATTTATCTTTTATAGCATTAAATATACGTGTATATACATATTTTATGTATGTATCTGCAGAATCTACAAATATTGTTTTTCTGTCACATACATAATAATTTTATGATGATGATAAGAACCGCGTAGATATCGCAAAAATGTGAATCGCCGAAAAATCACGGTTCCACAGGAAAAACGTGGAGCCGCATTAGTACCAAATTATCGTTGATATAACCTCACAAACTTCGCCGCATGACAGTTCACGAAGAGACTTTAAAGTCGCAGCTACAAGATCGGAAGAACGATGAGAAAACTGCGAAAGTTTACATATCGTATATTATAAGATAGTTTAAAAACATCAAATAACGATACCTGCAATTTTAATCATCAAGCAACTTACGAAAAAAGTACAAAAAAAAACGTGCGGCAAAATGAGTGGAAATCTGTCACATATTATGACACTGGCCAATAGTATAATTGGTGTCAGTGTATTGGCAATGCCTTTTTGTTTCAAACAATGCGGAATTTTATTGGCGATGCTTGTGCTTCTCGGTAGCAGCGTTCTTTCCAGACTCGCTTGCCACTTTCTCATTAAGTCAGCGGTAATGTCACGAAGAAGAAATTTTGAATTTCTGGCCTTTCACGCTTTTGGCCGAACTGGAAAGTTTCTCGTCGAGCTATTTATTATCGGCTTTCTACTCGGTACTTGCATAGCTTTTTTTGTTGTCGTCGGGGATCTTGGGCCGCAAATTGTAGGAAAGATGTTGAACAAAAGGCCCGAAGATATAAGAACGAGTCTCTTGGTGACCACCGGAACGTTCATTGTCTTTCCGTTAGGCCTGCTACGAAATATCGACAGCCTTTCCAGTGTTTGTACAGCTACGATAGGATTCTATCTATGTTTGGTTGTAAAAGTAGGTATACAATTCTTATTAATTGTGTTAATTATTAAATTGCTTAAGGGGGACGAGTCTGAAGAAGTCAATTTTTAATATAAGCACCCAATTGGTTGCTCCATTTACAGTAAAATCATTTGGCTAGCAAAAAAAAAAGTTTTTCTTAAGCAGTCTTTTATATATATATGGTCAAGTTTATTATTGTTATCATTGTTAACTGTACAGGTAATTGCCGAATCGGCTCGTCACATATTTCTTGGCGATTGGTACGATCATGTTATGTACTGGAGGCCAGCGGGGATTCTTCAATGTTTGCCAATTTTTGCAATGGCTCTTTTCTGCCAAACTCAATTATTCGAGATCTACGAAGCCATTCCTAATGTTTGTCTGGAGAAGATGAATCGAGTTGTGAGAGGAGCTCTCAATATTTGCACGATCGTCTATTTGTGCGTCGGTTTTTTCGGATACGTCGCATTCTGCACTCAGCCCTTCACAGGTAGATTCGCTAAGAAGACAAATTTTATTCATAACAAGTTGGCAATTTATTTCCACTAGTAGTAATGTATAAATGCCACACACCCTTAAATTGTTAAAAGCGTTCTTCAAATTTTACGCAGCATTTCTAGCAATCTTAACAGCCACCGTTTTACCATAAAAACGACCGTGTGGATTTTGCAAAAAAAAAAACCGAAAGTTGGTCGTAACGACCGTAAAAGCGACTGCACTTAAAAATGTTATGCAGTCGTTTTTTTAAATTTACCATGGATAAACGAAAAGACAACAGAATAACATTTTTAGGGTGGTTGTTTTCGGGGTCGTTACGACCGATTTTCGGTTTATTTTTTTGCAAAAAACCACCCGGTTGTTTGAAGGTAGTTTTTACGGTGAAACAGCTGGAATCGCCGGTCGTCAAGATTGTTAAGGAATCAAGCGCGACGGCCGTTTTATCACTGATGCATTTTTACACTGAGACCTAAGAGCATGAGATTAAGCATCGCTTTAAGGTGATGCGCTACCACGGTGTCTATTGTTCCTTGAAGTCCTTCAAATATCCTTAAATTTTCGCTGTCTTTAAACACTTGTATGTCCTTGCATTTTACGCAGCGTCCTCAATTCTTTATATCCTTTCAAATTTAATTTAAATTCAAAGTATCATCAGCTACTGACCAAATCGAGAGTACGGACTATAGAATTGTCAAATGCAGTCAGTACTTTTCGTTTTTTGGTCGAAAAAATAATCGTGGCCACTGTAACGTTTACTCCGCAAATCCTTAATCTCTATATATCAATTTGTCGAACCCAAAAATATCTATTAATTCACACATCCTGAAAATTACAATATGACATAGACATTAAATGTATAATCATCTGTCATCGATATTGACGATTTATTTCAGGAAATATTCTGATGAGTTTCGAGCCCAGTCTCACCTCCGATCTCATAAAAATGGGCTTCGTCTTCTCTGTAGCATTCAGTTTTCCGCTCGTGATTTTTCCATGTCGGGCCAGTCTCAATTCTCTTCTATTCCGCAGGGTAAGTGGCTAATAATATTGGTTAATACCTAAGACATTGCACATTTTGTTTGCTATTTAGATATATTTTAGTTGTCCAATAACTGCGCATAATATTGAAGAATTGAAAAATTATTTCCACCTCTATTTTTCGTGAGAATTGAAAAATAAAGTTGAATACATTTTTTTAATATTAAAAATATGTTTTTCAATTTGTTTATTTTCAATGTTGATTCGAAAGTTCGTCGGAAATGTTGGACAGCTTTGAAAATTTGGGTACCTTAAGGATGTATGATAGGTACAGTTCCGCCAATCGTGAGTTTCCGAGAAAATTTCGATTACTTCCCGATGCGATAAAAATCGGTAAAAAAGATCGATATTAAACGTGCTGAAAGCACGCGTTTTATGAAACGCATTCATAAAATTAACATATAATTTACATTAGAAAAAAAGTGAGGTTGACTGATTGTTCGTTGAACAATTGTTTTTTTCATAAATTTGTTAATAACATTTTAGAATTATTACTAAATTAATCTTTTCAGCATGTTTTATATGCATTATTTTTTTCCGATTTTTATCCCATCGAGAAGTGATCGAAATTGTCTCTGAAACTCACTTTTTGCGGGACTGTACCTATCATACATCCTTAATTATCGGGAATGTCTCATTTATAAAAAATAACGCTAATAATATATATTCAGGCTCACACTCACGAGCCGTCCAATTATTACATACCGGAAATGAGGTTCAGATGCTTGACATTGACGATTGTTGCTTTGTCGTTGGGAACCGGGATATTAATACCGAACATTGAATTTGTTCTTGGAATCGTTGGTTCGACAATCGGTGTCATGATCTGCCTCATATTTCCTGCGGCTTTTTTCATAGCTATTAGTACGAAGAACACCAACGAAAGATTGATAGCGCAGGTAAATAAATCGAATAATGATGCTCTTTTTTTATTGAATCATTAAAAGCCATTTTCCGACAGGCTATATTATTTTTTGGAATGTGGATTATGGTCCTTGGTACTTATGCCAATCTTTACGCAATGGACGAATCCTCCAGCGCGAGACTCGTTATCACAACCGATAAGCCTCTTTATCGGATAAGCGATGTCATTACTTTGAATGGTATTCCAAGAGAAGGTTTTCCTCCAATCAGACAACTTCCTAAAGACGTACAAATCAATCAAGAGCCGAACGAAGGTACGTTAATAATAAAATAAGGACAATTTTTCATAATCTCCGAGATTATTTTCAAAAGATTTCATCTGAAAAAGTGAAATTTCATTATAGGCAATTTAGAAATGCCTCAACAACAACTACATAAGGATTCCAAGGATAATAACGAAGCGATAGACGTGAGACGTGAGCCTCCAATTCCAGTTGAGCGTTCGATAATTACCGAAAAATCTCCCATAGAAACGCGGAATTTAGGAGTTAATTTGGTCGAAGCCTCAACGGCGAAGATCCTTGAGTCTAACGCAAAGACTAAAAGTGGACAAATCGACGTCGCGGATGTAAAAATACCAAAGCCACCAGAAGCTGAAAATGCAGTTGTTGGGGTTGATAAAAGGGACGACAAGAAAGGACTCGTCGATGAGCGAAAAGAGAATCTCATCGATTCCGATGCAATTAAAAAAGAAGAATCCGAATTAGCGGCAGCTGGAAATCTCGTTGACGTTGAATCTGCAGCTAAGTTTGAGAAGCTTCAGCAAACTCTTGAGAAACACAAAATCGAACAAATGAAAATGATGCAAGAGCAGAAGGAAATTCTGAAAGATATCAAGGAACAGAAGCAAGAATTGCAAATGGAGAAAAAACGTCTGGCTGAGGAACAAAGAAAAAAGAATAACGACGCGCGTGACGAGAAAATCGGCAAAGTGGAAACGATCGGCGAAGAAGATACGCCGATTTTACGAAGCAATCGTGGGAACAATCATGAAGTTAATGATGTCGATCGTCGATTGGTCGAAAATCAGAATGAAAAAGACAAAATGCTTGATAAATCGTCAAATCTACGAAATAATCGTGGAAACAATCGTCAATTTAATCAGGTCGATAATCAATTGGTAGAAATGCCGAATGAAAACGACAAAACGCCAGAAGAATCGTTGAATTTACGGAGCGATCGCGGGAATAAGAATCAAGTCGATCAAGAAGATCGACGCTCCGCCGATTCGCTCAGAGAAAATGAAAAACCGCCAGAAGAAAGGTTGGTAAATCAGGAAAATGTTCAACAATCGGTTGTAGTACCCCAAGAAATACAAAATATAAATAATCTCGAAAGCCCGCTCGGAGAATCGGATAAATCGCGCGGACCAATTTTGAACGCATTGACCAATTGGACGTCCAAAAGAAACTCTTCGATTAACGAAGAAAATCGCGATTCTAAAATCGTCGAGCAATTACCAAAGAAAGCGTCACTTGAATTTGCTCTGCCAATCGCGTTGCAAATGCGAGATCCGAGCAAAGAAAGTCCAGAGAAAAAATTGAAAAACGCATCAAATACCGATTCGGAAGCTTTGGCGATTCAACGAGATATTCTTGATCGTGCCGATCGTTTGAAACGCGAAGCTACTGAAAATTTGAGCGAAGAAATTCTTCCTAATGTTCCTAAAATTCCAGAGGCTCTTTCAGCAGAGGGAAAAAATAGTGTTGATATCCAAAGGATTAAAAACGATGATACAATTAATCGTGAACAATGCAGACATAATGACAAGGAATCGGGAAATTTTATATCGAGAGATCCAACTTCGGTCAAAACGAAACAAGAAACTTCGAGTGCGTCGCCATCAACGATAACTATTAAGAGTCTTGTTTATTTGGCGGAACAACGATTTACCGATAAAATTCCAGAACCAGATCCGAATAACGTCAATGTCGGTGAAACCGATTTGATTAAGTTGAAAAAAAGAGATTTAAAAGCGCTCACTTCGGAGCAATAGTCGAAGTTACGATTTTTTTATCGTGTCAGCATTTAAATTCTGATTTTTTTTTGTCTTTTCTTCTCCTTCCGTACTTTCTGTTAACTTTGCGACTTCCGTGCGTCATGTTTGTGTCAACATGTGTATTTTTTTAAAAACGCCTCGTTTCATTACAAATTGAAACGAAATTTCCAAACAGCATCTTATTGGGCGTTTTTGCTGTTGTCAAAACATTCAATGGACTCATTAATTACAAATGTGCAACAAAGACTGGATAAAGGTGAAGTTGGAGCCATTTCGAATGATGAAACTGTGAATAATATAAGAGTGCATTTTTCTAAGAGATGGATATATATATTTGTGTGAATATACTTGATATTTTTATGTCAAAGTTCTTGTTATCTTTCTCGACCTACTTTCACTCCTCTCGCTTTCCTCGATTTTTGGTCATTCACGACGTTTGCTTTAAGGAAATAAGACACTTTTGATCTGACTTCAGAATTTACCGATTCGCCTTTCGCTCGGAATATTCACTTCGAGTTTCTTTTAATTCTGAGATATGCATTTTAAATAACGGGTCTAGAAAATTTTCTCACGAATAACAATGCGCTTATCGTTTTAGCTGAAAATATTGATAACTAAAAAATCTACGTGAAGAGAAAATTCACTTATTCATTGATGGAGTATATTTTTGGTTTCACTGATGTTCTATTCAGGAATGGATACTTTCGAATAATTTGAATACGGCATTTAAAAAAATTATTAAAACGATAAATGACGAGTGATTTTCTACTCAACTTTATTTTAACTTCAAAGAATTTTTTTCTGTTTCTCTCATAATTCATTCCAAGTTGAAAGAATTAATGGATTTCCCCTCACCATTTAAACTTCAAATTAATTACAGGTGTTTTTTTACTCACAATTTTTTTTTCAGGTTGTCAATGAAGATTTTTTATCTTTAAGTTTATTTTCAAACGAAAAATAAATAATGATCGGCGTTTCATTAATCGTTCGAACGTAACATTACATTAATGATGAGTGGATAATAAATCATTATTGAAAATAAAAATTAATTGTGGGTGAAAAAGTACTCGTAGTTAATTTCGAGTTCAAATGAAGAGTGGAAATTCAATCGTTATTTATCCTCAAAAATAATAATGAGTGGCGATCCACTTATTATTTGCCCTCGAAGAGGTACTGATTGGAAATTCATTTATTATTCAAAGTGGAAATAAATTAGGAGTGGAAAAAAAATTTATTTCTACGTGAAAAGATGTTGATTTAAACGCGGAAAAATAATGAGTCGGAAATCACTCCTTATCTTAATTAAAAATCAATAATGTCTGAAAAAAAACATTTTTTTTTCTTGGAATACTTTTTGCATATCCCTGATTACATTTTTTTTTTCAATTCCAAGACAAGTGACGTTTTCCTCTTCACTCTTTTCTCAATTGAAAAAATGCAATTTGCTACAGCAGTGAAACGTGTCCGTTTTGACATTGCAAAATTCAACATCAGAAGACGTTAATCAAGAGTTTTTGTCCATACGACTGTACATGGACATTTAAATATATCAATGGTGCAGGATGGAGAATATCAGTCGATTTGTTTCGCCTTCGATTCTAGTGGCTACGGATATGTTCCGTTCTGCAGCGACGTAATCATGAAGAGCTTAATCCAATTTGATTGCGGGCCCGTCACCAGGGCGAGCTCGATTTGTTCGCGCACCCTGGACAGAAGCGCTTTTCCTCCCTCTGACGGCCTTTCAATTTTTCCACTTTTTTCTTCTTTTCAAGTATTGGATATCCGACAATGTTCTATTGAAATTCAGAGATTGACCATTTTTATTTTTGTATTGCGGATAACGAATGTGATATGAGATAACCGGGTCTTAATCCTTAAATTATAAGTTTGTTATTTTTGAAGCGATTATTGGTTTCATGTGAAATTTTAGAGATTTTTACAAAATTTTTAAGGAAAATTCTTGAGAACACATTTTTTAATTTGACATTTTTTCATAAGCTCAATTTTTCGTTTTAAATATGTATTTTATATAAGTACGAATTCTCATACAAAGTTGTTCGCAAGTGTTTATGTGTACCGACTTTAAATAAGTTCAAAATTTTGGGCGTACGGTTTTCTTAATAATTACAATATTTAAAAAAGTCAATGATCCATACATTAATTCTCATTTTTTTTAAGTACTTTGCGTCGAGTCACTACCGCGACTCTTGATAAACTTGACGATAACTCCAGAAATAAGCATTTTCTGTCGGTGAGTTCTATTTTTTTATCGTTATAATCTCAAACTTCGTTGTAACAAATTGAAATTTGAAGTAAGATTTCATATTTAATTCTACTTATGTACACATACACTAGGAGAAAAGCACATCGTTGATTTAACGATGTCACATGATAAAATGAACATTTTTGAAACTATTCGAATAGTTTTTAATCGGGAGTTTTGGCACAATTAATTTGAATTTTTTTTCCGAGCCTCAGAAAAGCGGGAAAAATCCAAATGTTGCATGGATTGTACGTCAAGTAGTTGTACTTTGTACACAAATTTTATTAGCCATCTCATAATTATATTCAACACCCTTAAGCCACTAAAGTCATTAAAGCTGGCAAGAGCCTCTTTTAGAACTGACTTCGAGCTCTTTTTATTCGGTTACTTAACGTGAAAAATAATTCGAAACAGCTTAAAACTATGTTTTTAAGGTTGCTATTTTTGATAGTGCTAATAACAAATTTCAAAAAAAAATTTTTGATCACGAAAAAATGGTTATCATATCAAAGTCGAATATATCCAAAATTCAAAATGTTTTCGAGGTAACAAGTAATTGATACATCGAAAGCTTGCGAGGAAACTTAGTTTAGGCAAACTTAAATCTGGATGAATCTTGTTAACCACGTATAGATCTTTAGAGCAAAGCGCGAGGCATAAGACAGAATTTCGGTCGATCGAGCTGGGTAACTTTCGACGGTATGATAAGCAATGGCTTTGCAACTCACAGTGCTAAACTAATATTAATTACGGGCGCAAGTCTCAACGAGATTCGTGAACCCCGAATAATTACGTATATTCTCGTATATGCTACGTTAAATCCGCTTATGATATATTACACGTTACATGTGGGCGGAAATTGCACACTGATTCTTTGCAAAACTCGAAAGCTCGAAAGCGATAGTAATACGAGTTATTCTATATCAGTTCGGCCAACCAAAAAAAAATCGGGAAAGTTGCTGAAAAATCGGATTACATAATTTGAACAGATACAACAAATTTTGAATGAAAATGAAATTGTTTGTATTTTCAATCATATATTATTTTTAATAAAATATTAATATCTCGAAAATGGTTTACTTTATTTCGGTCATTCTTCCTAAAACTTGCATACTTGTGTTCTCCGATAAAAGTAAAGGCTTAAAATAAAAGTAAGAGCACGCGCGATAAAAAAAAATAGACCGGACCAATGTAAAATGTAATTTAAGTATATCAGAGAGAGAGAAAGAAAGATATTGAAAAAATTCATAAAATGTGATGATTTTTTCTTACGAAAAGTATTTTTCGCCCCAATCTAAAAACTTCACACAGTAAGAAAAACCTGCAAGGAATTAAAAAAATGTTAAGCATATTTAACTTAGGTGCTTACCATGAAAAATAGCTTGTAAATCGATTTTTGTGTTTTTCAGTGCATTCTAAGGAAGAATTAAATCAGTTGTTTATCTTGAGACACGATTTTCTGTTGTTGATTTTGTCATTAATATCGGTTAAAATTACGTAACTGTGTTTGAATAAATGTTCATTTTATAGGTAATTAGAAGACGCATTATTTTCATGTTTTTTAAATTGTAGACAGAGTAAATCATTCCCGAGACATTAGTATTTCACTAAAAATAATAAATTAATGAAAAGTACAAGCAAATATTTTATCAAAAATTAAAAATTTGGTGTATCTGTTGCAATTATAAAATTTGATTTTTAGAAAAACATACAGAATTTTGTTGTTGTTTTTAATGGCCGAACAGATGTGGAATGCCCCATATACGACACATACAACTACCACATTGATTCCGGATTAGGATATAAATACAGTGAGAGACGGGAAAATGATTAATCTTCTTCAATTGATTAATACCATTGATTTTCGAATAATGCGAAAAAGTCACTAATTTAAAAAATGTCAGGAGACTTTCTTATCTGACAAAATAAAATCCTTACTTTTCTAAATAGATGAGATTATTTTTAAATTTGAGCGTAATTGAAAATTGTGTTTTTGAAAATGTTTTTAGGAGCCTTTATTTCTTTAGAAAAAGTTGTTGACGCAATTTTTAAATCTTAACAATACTAAAAAGTCACTTTAAATTCCCTTGTAGTATGTGTATTTAGAAAAATAATCTAAGAAAGAAAAAGAATTTGAGTCTGTTTGAAAATATTATTGGAGATAAATGTATGTCTTTTTAGAAAGAAAAAATTGCAATGTATCTGGCTTAATAATTTGATTTCTATAATGCGGTTCTAGTTTGCACAAGCGAGCGAAGCGAATAAATCGAGGATAAGCTCACCGGAATTTATTAATCGACGTAATAATATCAGAGGAGATGCATAATAAACTGCAGAATACTCGTTTATGTCCGACAATTATCCGATTATTGCGAACGAAAATAGGGTCACCCAGCATCAACGAAATTTATTCTCGCTATACTGCTATTATATCGTATCGGATATTGTGTATAAGAGGCCACAATTGATTTTGGTAGGCGATGTGCACACACGCTTCTGTTCTCGATGCTATTTCGGGCGAGGCGAATCAAATAAAAAAACCGGATAATAAAATTCAGAGTATTACAATACATTTTTTTTTCAACTTTTTCATTATCTTCTTATTTAAACTACTTATTACCCGCAGTTTTTCTATCGTCAAATTCTAAAAAATCTTCTCAATTTTTTTTCTCTATATCCAATGTGATTCCAAAATCATAGAAATTTTTCTGAAACTCACTTTTGCCGGGACTGTACATCCTTAAGTTGCACTACTTAAGGTTTAATTAATTAATTGAGTTTTTTTTTTGCTGAGTTTCGTAAGATATATTCATATGCAGCTATACAATCAAAATAAAAGTAAAAATTGGTGATAACAATATATTGGTAAATAACAATATAAGAATATAACAAGTCCCACATTTAGTTAAAATCATTATGTGACTGTTTGCGCCTGTTTGTTTGTTTACGGATTATTTATATTTGCATTTGCGTTATTTTTAACATCAAGAGAGTTTATAGTAATTATTTCCTGAGGGTGTTTTTATAGCCTGTTCTTTTTTATCCGTTGATATGTTTCCATAAAAATATCAAAATTATCAGAAGCGACTTGTTTCATTCGACGCAAACAATATTTTCAATTCCATTCCTTAATAAAAATCATAGTAATTAATTAAACTAAAAACCCTGCGGCCGTCAGGATGTGGAAAATGTACATTACAATTATTAGTGTATAATGGATATTGAATTGGTTGAAACGCTGGTTCCTTCATTATTCTGCTGATGAAAGTTGGTGCTGAGCAAAGTGTATAGACCCGTTTTACTTTTCCGGTTCCATTACCGTAAAAATCGTTAGCGAACCAGTAGCGAACGAAAAGCAAATCCGCCTCGAGCGCAGCCACCCGTTCGCTCAACTTGTTTCACTATGCTTTATACAATAGGGTATAAAAAAAGAGACGAACGGAAGCATTTTGTATGGTGAACAGAAAACAAAAAAAAAGAAAACAAATCGAATTGTTTTTATACAGAAGGCAGCATTCGGGTTGAATTAAATCTGATTTAAGGAAGACACTACCGCTGGAGGCAGCAGAGTAAGCACTGCCACGCTCTCGTCTCATTCTACGTCCGACCTCTTTCGTGCTTAATGTACTGGCTGACCCGTTACTGGGTTGTACTACTGTCGGCTATTTGTTATTGGTACCACCATCGTTTTCAAACTTTACAGCCTACAATATATTATTAGACGAATATTCACAGTCTAATTTCCTCAAAGACTATTATCCTCGAACTTTTGTCTTGAGAATTTTTAAATAATTGCTGGAGAAATGAGTTTTTAAAAAATATAACAAAATTTGAAAAAAAAAAGCAAATATACTTAGGTCTCCGGGTAAAAAGAATTATGTATGATTCTATAGAATGCTGTAGAATCATATATCTAACATCACTATATTGACGGGCCAGTGATACATTATTTCTCACTCATGAAGGTCTCAGAATATAGCGGAATTTTCGTAACATTTATATTACATTAGATTACATTTGTGTAACGGGTAAATTTATTACGTCACATTTTAATAAAATCTCGATAAAAAATGCTACTTAATTTAATTACCGAAATAATATCTAATGTCTATGTATTATTTGAAAATAATTTCTTGTAATAACTAGATACTATTGTTAGTAAAACAAAACATCATACTTATGTCAATGTTAGACTACAACGTTATGTTTTTTCACAATTCCAAAGTTATGTAACTGTTACATTCTGTGTTAGGTGGGATAATGAGGAAGTAATGTGCACATTAATATAAAATTATGGTATTAGTAACCATAAAGTAACAACTATTCATTTGTAATTGGTACAAACATAGTTGTTACCACTTCATTAGTTGTCACAACTATTTTTATAGTCACCGTAACTATAAAATGACTAAAAATCATAAGCTGTCACTTTAACTGTACTATGACGATTTCTCTCAGGTTCTACTTTGTATCTATTTTATTTTACGCTCAATTATCAATTTCCAAAATAATAATTCAACATTAATTCCATAAGCTAAGTACTTTGTGTGCGAACTTTTATTGTGTGTTAATAATCGATCAACAGACTGTGGATATCTTATTATTAGTAGTTGGTACAAACATAGTTGTTACCACTTAATTAGTTGTCACAACTATTTTTATAGTAACCGTAACTATAAAAGGACTAAAAATCATTAGTTGTCACTTTATAGTTAACTCTACTATGACAATTTCTCTCAGGTTCTACTTTGCATCTTTTTTATGTTACGCTCAATTATCAATTTCCAAAATAATAATTCAACATTAATTCCATGAGCTAAGAACTTTGTGTGCGAACTTTTATTGTGTGTTAATAATCGATCAACAGACTGTGGATATCTTATTATTAGTAGTTGGTACAAACATAGTTGTTACCACTTAATTAGTTGTCACAACTATTTTTATAGTCACCGTAACTATGAAAGGACCAAAAATCATTAGTTGTCACTTTATAGTTAACTGTACTATGACGATTTCTCTCAGGTTCTACTTTGCATCTTTTTTATGTTACGCTCAATAATCAATTTCCAAAATAATAATTCAACATTAATTCCATGAGCTAAGTACTTTGTGTGCAAACTTTGATTGTTTGTTAATAATCGATCAACAGACTGTGGATATCTTATTATTAGTAGTTGATACAAACATAGTTGTTACCACTTAATTAGTTGTCACAACTATTTTTATACCACAGTGTGCGTGAAGTGCCTACTTCACGCACACTTCGCTTCGCTTGCGTGCGTGAAACAGGCACTTCTCGCACTAGTGGCAT
Source organism: Tromatobia lineatoria (assembly GCA_949699805.1). Taxonomy (NCBI): domain Eukaryota; kingdom Metazoa; phylum Arthropoda; class Insecta; order Hymenoptera; family Ichneumonidae; genus Tromatobia; species Tromatobia lineatoria. The sequence goes on from OX453037.1 coordinate 21,425,170, forward strand.
AAAATTGTATACAATACTCGTGCGAGAAACTTTTTCTCATCTCGTGTGATTACAACACTCGCCTTCAGCTCGTGCTGCAAACTGACACTCGTCGCGAAAAAGTTTCATCGCACTAGTATCGTAATGTACTATTATAGTCACCGTAACTATAAAAGGACTAAAAATAATTAGTTGTCACTTTATAGTTAACTCTACTATAAAGATTTCTCTTAGGTTCTACTTTGCATCTTTTTTATTTTACGTCAATTATCAATTATCCAAAATAATAATTCAACATTAATTCCATAAGCTAAGTACTTTGTGTGCGAAATTTGATTGTTCGTTAATAATCGATCAACAGACTGTGGATATCTTATTATACTAGTCTGTCCGCTTTTGGAGAAGTGAGAATAGAGTTAACAGCCGCGTATGAGAGTATGGAGCGACATAGATGGAGTAGCTGCAATGAGCAGCGACTCACCACCGTGACATAGCCTCCCTGATGAAAACTTAACTCGTTGATTCAATCTACTTGCGATTGTGAGCCCGACATACGGCGGCTGTAGTGCAGACAGAGTCGCAGCCGTTGCCGCCGCCGTCGCCGGCTTATTGCTAGTCGAGCATAATGGACACAACGCCTTCCCAACTCTCCTCTCCGCTCTCTATCTAATATACACGTTCTACCTAGTATTTCAAACTAGGTGCTATACACATTAAGGAGGTTAAAGCGTTTCGCCCCATTAATATTATTACCAAAATGTTTATAATTGCTCCTACAAAGTTTTATGCATTAAAATGATTTTATGATTTTCGGCCTTAAAACTTTTCAAATGACTGTGAAAAATAAACTTTACCACTTAATCGGTTAACTACATTTTTTAATTATTTTTTCAAAGTTAATGACTGAAAAATTGAAAATTTATGTATGTATTTATGTGCTTTTCGTTGAACGTAAATTCGTTATTTTAATGAATAACGAATTTATGCACAGCACATTACAGAAAATTGTCATCGTGAAACTTTCTATGTTTTGGCGAGTTCTTTCGAATGCAGAAATAAAATTGAAAATTAAACGATACAAGTATTTATGGTAGGTTGAAAATTATTAAATACCGGGATAAGAAAAACTATGATGTTTACTAAATTTAATCGGGAACTGATCAGAAATTTCTCTCTGATTGTGCTTATAAAAACAATTCTAATTGTCGAGATGTCAAATTTTTCACGTTTTCCTAGATTTTTTAAATTATCGATGTACAATTTTCCATCGCCAAATTTCCGATGAGATAGAAAAATGTCAGTCGCTATGATCTCCCTACTGTTAAACGTCATGTTGATTCTCAACCCGTTTTCCGTCCGTTTGCTTCTTTTCTCTCTATCGAGCTTTGTGTACTTCGAAATCTCCTATGCAAGTACGTTGACTTTACGGCTTGAGCGAAGCCGGCTGATGTAGAACGACTGCAGAATTGCCAGAAGCTTAAGGAGGTTGGACAGTAAAATTGAAAATGCACAGAAAAATCTAAAATAATGACCGCGTTTTTAATAATTCATAACAAAGTCACATGAATTTTTTGAGAATTTTTGTCTACATCGTTTACACAAAATTAATTTTCTTATGCATACATTTTAACATGAGCTCTTATGGCATAATTACGAATAAAAAAAATTGAAAAAATTTTTACATCGAAAAAAAAAGAATTAATTCCACCTAATACTTAAAAATTCAACGATGAAAAAAAAAATTTTAATTATAATTTGAGAGTTATATTTTCCAGTAGCTGATGGTTTTATTGATTCATATATCAAATAAAAATTAGTTAACCTGTGAAACGCTGACTCAAAAGATGGAGACAACACACAATCTTTATTCTTTACAAAGAATTCAGCAAACTTTCCAGTGTTGTATACAGCTTCAACTCACTTGCGAGAAACGCTTCGACCCTTCGCCATCTAGCGGAGCACTGTACTTCAGTGCTTTGTATGATGCCACTAGATGGCGCACGGACGGAGCGTTTCTCCCAAGTGTATTGAAGCTTCAGAGTATATAAGACTGGAAAGTTGTTCCGCGTTCAACCACACACGAGAGGTCTACTTGCAAATGTGTCAAATCTCTTGGGCTCACCGACCCTTTAATATCCGAGAAGACAATGGAACCTGGGGTGGAATTCTGACGTTCACGAACGCTACAAACGCCCCTCGCAGAAATATTGACGGTGTAATTACGGCTTTATGATAGCGAAAATGACGCAAAATAGACAAATCATTTTCTGCTACGTTGATTACGGTCGTAATGACGGCAGAAATAACGAAGCTTCTAGTCCCGCGTTTGCGTGATTTTTGACGATAATTTATAACAATTCCACGAATGATAATCCCGCAGATTCTTTGGGTCATCATTTTACTGTCATTTTGACATCATTCCGGGAAATAAATGACATGCAAGCTCCGAACGAAAAAAGCTCCGCCGCTACAGTCGTTATTTTGAGAAAAAAAAGCACCAAAAATTTGAAGGCCAGATTTCCGTTCGATATTTTGGTGGGATAACCCTATCACTTAATAAAATTTTCATAGAAAATCTGGCAGCACTTTTCTCCTGCACACTTTTATACTCCACATTGCCGTTCCTACACATCGATTTCTCCACAAAGTCTATCCTGAATAAAATGTGTAGTACTGGAATGTATTCTAAAACTCGTGTGATGTTAAAAAATGTGTAGAAACCGTCGTTTGCAGGATAGACTTTGTGGAGATACCGGAATGTATTGTAAAACTCGTGTGATGTTAAAAAATGTGTAGAAACTGTCGTTTGCAGGATGGACTTTGTGGAAAAACCGATGGGTCGTTTTGAGAATGTGGTGCATCGGTTCGCGCGCCAAACTGTGTGTTCGAAGGGATTGTATAGGAATAAATGTGTAGAATCAAAATGTGTAGTACCGGAATGCCTTTTAAAACTCGTATGATGTTAAAAAATGTGTAGAAACCGTTGTGTCGTCTTGAGAATGTGGTGCATCGGTTTGCGCGCAAAACTGTGTGTGTTCGAACGGATTGTATAGAAATCAATGTGTAGAATCAAAATGTGTAGTACCGGAATGTATTGTAAAACTCGTATGATGTTGAAAAATGTGTAGAAACCGTTGTGTCGTTTTCAGAATGTGGTGCATCAGTTTGCGCGCCAAACTGTATGTGTTCGAACGGATTCTATAGAAATCAATGTGTAGAATCAAAATGTGTAGTACCGGAATGCCTTTTAAAACTCGTGTGATGTTGAAAAATGTGTTGAAACCGTTGTGTCGTTTTGAGAATGTGGTGCATCAGTTTGCGCGCCAAACTGTATGTGTTCGAACGGATTCTATAGAAATCAATGTGTAGAATCAAAATGTGTAGTACCGGAATGTATCGTAAAACTCGTGTGATGTTAAAAAACGTGTAGAAACCGTCGTTTGCAGGATAGACTTTGTGGAGAAACCTATGTGTAGAAACGACAATGTGTAGTATGAAAATGTGCAGGAAAATCCCTTATTTCTACTCCTTTCGAGCTTGAGGGAATCCTACTCGTGTGGGACTATGTCGCGCTACGTCGACGACGTTCTCTTCATACGAACGCGGCGCTGTTGACGCGCAGCGCCCGCGTGGACCGTCGACGCGTATATCCCAACTGCTACTGTAATATACGTCGGGCAGAAGAGGAGAAGTGAGGAGGATACCACAGCAGAGCAGATCAGAGGACGGCGGAGGATAGCAGAGCGGAGCGCAGCGAAGAACGTAACAGATCAGTAAAGCGTTAGGAGTAGAGCGCGCGAGGATAACACTGGTGAGCTATACAAACGGAATAGCTATAGAATTTACGACTACGTTGATGTCGAGAGCCGCAAAATCCAGCCATACTTTAAAACCATTGTTTTCTCAACGATAACGTGTGTTTCCACAACAACAACAATAACAATAATAATAAAATCTCTCAAGTGACAAATAAACAAAAAGGACATTTTAAAAATTGGTGAATGTATTAGTTTATCGCGAAACTCTGTCTACAAAAGTGAAGTGAAAACGTTTGCGCCGTGAAGAAAGAAGAAAGTTTTTTTATGAGCTATTTTGGTACCATTGCGCACCATATTTGACCCTTAAGATCTTAAGGGGAAAGAAGTTTCGGGCAATGGAACGGCAAAGATATTGTAATTTATATATGTAACGACAACAAAAAGCTGGAACAAAAAATTGTTGAGTCTGGTAATTGTCGAACTTTTTCTCTGCCGCTGGAAATTATCTTAAGGAGATGAAAGAATTTTTTACTTGAATGAGAATTGATGAATATTAACATATTTTTCAATGCAACTGTTGTTATTGATTGTTTGAAAATAATTGAAGTTGACAATAAAAAGTCTCGAGTGACAGCGATTTTGCGGTTATACGAGGATTTCATGTAGATGTATCTTGTATGTGGAAGAAAATCGGTGACAAATATTTTATAAGATTAAGGAATTTTTTGATTGAAGAATTGTGAGATAATAATTGGTTACAATAATTTAAATGGTTCAATGAACTGGCCGAGTTTATGGAAAGCGACGCGATCTCATCTTGCTGTGTAATCACCGTTTTGACGTAATCGTGTTTATGTGCTAAACGATCGGCCTCAACTAGAGAAGAGGAAACACAGATACTAGGTTTAGGTGCGGTTACGTACTGGATAATAAAAGGTGGTCGCATAATGGTCGCGATCAAGTGGTGCACTATCGTCCTGTTGGTTTTCGTCGGTAGCACGTGGGCTGACGACGTAAACTACTCGTTATTCAATTGTCCTCAACTAAAGTCACAGGAATCGCTCGATTTAGATGGGGTAAGTTTCACACAATTACATCAGCTTAATATTATATAATTGATCACTGTTTTGAGAGAACGATTTCTTGAAAATAATATATTATAATGGCAGAAATGTCAGACAAAATTGAATTTTTTTTAATCTGCAAAAAATGTAGAAAATTTGACAAAAAATAGCTCCGAAGTAGAAGATTGCAAATTGCTTTCTCATTATTTTTGGTTTTGAGATTTTCGTGTTAGGACACTCAGAATAGTCGAAAACATTTTTTCTGTATTGAAAATAATATATTATAATGGCAGAAATATCAGACAAAATTGAATTTTTTTTAAATCTGCAAAAAATGTAGAAAATTTGACAAAAAATTGCTCCAAAGTAGAAGAATGCAAATTGCTTTCTCATTATTTTTGGTTTTTTCATTTCCTCATAGATTTGTTTTTATGACAATTTTTAATTTTTGAGATTTTTATGTTGAGACACTCAGAATAGTCGAAAACATTTTTTCTGTATTGAAAATAATATATTATAATGGCAGAAATATCAGACAAAATTGAATTTTTTTTAAATCTGCAAAAAATGTAGAAAATTTGACAACAAATAGCTCCAAAGTAGAAGATTGCAAATTGCTTTCTCATTATTTTTGGTTTTTTCATTTCCTCATAGATTTGTTTTTATGACAATTTTCAATTTTTGAGATTTAAGTGAGATCAAAATAGCGCATGACCAAAATACCGAATGGCTGAAATAGCGAATTTAAAAATAAGGAACCTCTACATGTAGAATGTCCATAATTATGGAATTCGCTTTTTCAGCCATTCGCAATTTTTATCATTCGCTATTTTAAATGCATTTTAATAAGATGGAAGTTAAAATAGCGAGTGGCTGAAATGGCGAATTTCATAATTATGACCATTCTAGAATCAGACGTTCCTAGTTTCGAAATTTGCTATATTAACCATCCACTACTTTAGCCATTTGCTATTTTGACTCCCACCCAGTGGAATCATTACTAAGGAACATTTTTTTATTTTTTCCCAACAAAATTCAGGATTTCGAAAAGGTTTTTTTTATCTTTTTTTTTACCTTGACCTTAGAAATGAATTTAAAAAATTGGGAAAATTCCCGACGGTAAATTCGGTAAGACGTTAAAATTAAAAATAAAAATTTTCATTTGCAAACTCAAGTAGACAATTGCCTTTGGGAATAACAATAAATTAAAAAACCTCAAATTTGGGCTTTTCCTTCATTTTAGTATAGCAAATTGAATCGTGAATAAAAAGGTGCACCAAAAATTTGAAGGCCAGATTTTCGTTCAATAGTTGATAGAATAACCCACTTAAACCTTTAGTGTGTTTGACGTACCTTTCACAATTAATATAAATGTGTCACTCGACAATGGTAAATGAAAAATGTGTTACATTGGAACGTTACTGTCATGATAACATCTCCATATCAATTGTAAGTCTGCTAAATGTCAAGTCCACCAGAAATGAAGCCCTTTCCCAGCCAAACCAAACTCCGCCATAATACGACTCTGTCGGATTTAACAGCAGCTTACAATCCTACCAGAAAACGTCTCTGCTACATCGAACAGCAGCTTTCATAGCCACTAGGAAACATCGTTACCATATAGAACAGCAGCTTACAACTCTCACGAGATTAAATTATAATCTTCCAGGGAAATATATTTGAGAGCTTCATTAAACCCTTAAGTACTAAGAACTTTGTGCAGACAACGAACAACTCTAAGTTTTTAACCTCATCATGAAAATGTGGTGCATACGGTTTGAAACCTTTTACGCTATAACAGTAGTGAAAACTTCTAATTATTTTATAAATGCAAAAAAAATCATCTGGTCGTTCCAGATATCGTGCTTTAATATTTGTCGCATTCAGAAAGTTGGTAAAGTATACAAATATCGAGATATTAAGTTGCATTTGACTTTTCGATTTTTATAATCACCACAATTTTATTCAACGTCTCCGTTGAGCTTTTTATGTCTGGAGAAAAAAATATTACAATATTTATGTACTTGTAATTTCCCTGTAACTACGTGTAATATTAGAGGCTTAATTAATCGAGAATTTCCATTTCGATATAAATATAGAAGAATTTTTAGGGAAATATTGAAGATACAAAAATGTTAAAAAATAACTTTGTATTTGCTTTTTTCTCGCGGATTTTTTTTTCGCTTGAATAAATAATTAAGTAATGTTAAGCGACGTAAAGGAGGTAAAATAGGTAACATCCAACAATTTTTTTTTTCAGAATTTGAATTTTTCAAATATTTTTTTCAAATTTTGACGAAAATTTTAGAAGATTGCTAAAATGGGTAAATTAAAAAATTGGGTTTTTCTAGGACTTCTGCGTTTAAAATGTGATATTTCCGAGAACTTTTCCACTCTAAGCATAAACTAACTATATCATGTTTTTGTTTTTATGATATTTTTCACGCTGATTGCACGAGTTGACGAGTTGACGAGTTACACTCGAACAATTGAATATGGACTGACCGATGTGTGCGTGTCTGATAAACAAGTATCTGAATCATTCCTTATAAACGACACTTACATGATAACCTTGCTAACGAATGTCAATAATCATAATCACTACGGAAGCCTTATTTTATTTGATGGCAAATGCACTAACGCTGAAAGCTTTCATTAGAAATTCGTAATTGCGAGAATTATATCTACTGTCAAATTCTGAGAAATTCGAATAGCATCGCAGATTATGACAAAATTATGTACTTATTCTGAGAAATTCGAAAAGCGGTGGGTACCTTTACATGTAGAATGTCTAAAATAAGGTACCTTTACATGTAGAATGTCTAAAATAAGGTACCTTTACATGTAGAATGTCTAAAATAAGGTACCTTTACATGTAGAATGTCTAAAATAAGGTACCTTTACATGTAGAATGTCCAAAATTATGAAACTCGCTTTTTCAGCCATTCATCATTTTTATCATTCGCTATTTAAAATGCATTTTAATAAGATGGAGGTCAAAATAGCGAATGGTCAACATAGCGAATTTTATAATGATGACCATTCTAAATTCAGACGTTCCTAATTTCGAAATTCGCCATTTTAACCATGCACTATTTCAGCCATTCGCTATTTTGACCTTCACTCATTTTTTTGTTCATGTCAAATGTCAAAATTGACACAAAGAAACTCGGGTAGAATAACCCAAGTTTTAGTAAAAAATTGAAAATCGTTTTTTTCTTATTCTAATAAGCCCCCCCAAAATATTAAAAAATTTACAGTGTATTTTTGAAGCGTTATTAAAATAGGGACAATTATTATCAGTATCTGAGAAAACGTGATCAAAAGAGTTTTAGTAAAAGCGGCTTCTTGACGAGAAACGCCTTGTAGAGCTTCGACATCGGCTTGTTCCAATGAGCGGGCACAGCTTTACGGCTGGGGGATTGCAAAGTACAACTACCGTTGTGTACCACTACTACGGCAACGTTAAGCTCATGGTGGCTCGAAACGTAAAAACTTCTATCCGATATATGTGGAACGAAGCGAGTGGTTAAAAGCCTGTTCACAAAGGGTGTGTGCTACGTCACAGTTAGCCTTTCAAGCCATATACGCACTCGAAATAATTTTGACAAAATATAATGTATTCCCCCCTTAACAAATGTTCATTCGTTGGCGATTTAAAAGTATCGCAACACTTGAGCTTTTTGTTCTAATATGATAATCCTTTCTCGTTTAAAAAAATTCTTAAGTACAAGCTCTTTGAAACAAAAAATTATAATTTTTTTTCTTATAAACCCATTTTTTTTAACATTTTGTTTAAATCTTTGCAGAAAAAAATTATTTTCAGAAATACAGAAACTTCTTTTCGTTTTTCGAATGGAAATATTGTATGCGTTATTTTAAACTCGGTACATGAATTTTAAATTAATATGATTCCATCGTAAATTTAACATGGATTAATGAATTTCGGTTATCCGGTGATTGGAAATTACAACACATGATTATTGAATCACTAATTACTGAATCAGTGCACGAAAATCAACATGCATTTTAGTGCATCAAATTGAATACAGGTTTTCGCGTTGAATGTTGCATCAAATCAATTACAGCCATATTAATACTTGAAATCATAATGTATTTTTCGAATTTTATTGTCTGAGTTAAAAATGCCTACTAGACAGTTTCCACTTATTTTTTAATTTGTCCCATTCAATCTGAAATTGATAATGATATTATAGATTGCGAACAAATTGTGTCGTAATATTATCGAGCTCTACTTATTTTCAATACCGTTCATGTGAAAATTCAACATATATGTTTGCGATATCAATATACAAAGTAATTTAACATCAAAAGTGACTTCTATGGATTTTCAAACGGAATCGTTGAAAAATGGATTACAGCAATAGAAAAATCAGAAACTATAATGACGTAATATTATCGAGCGCTACATTTTTCAAAATACCGTTCATATATAATTTAAGGATTTATGTTAGGTACAGTCCCGCCAAAAGTGAGTTTCAGGGATAATTTCGATCACTTCCCGATGGGACAAAAATCGGAAAAAAATAATGCATGTAAAACATGCTGAAAAGATGTTTCGCCTAATAATAATCCCAAAATGGAATTAACAAATTGGTGAAAGAAACAATCGTTCAACAAATAAACAGCAACAACCTAACTTTTTTAAAAATGAAAATGATATATTAATTTTTTTGAATATAGATGTCAAGGAAATTTATTACACAGTTCATGCACATTGTACTCCCAATATAAGTATAATAATATTCAGAATAATTTTAATTTACAGTGTAATATTTGCATAAAAGAACAATTATTCGAACAACCTTCTTTTGTATTGTTATATTTCCCTACACGTATGAGTTTTATATAGAAAATATAGAAAATATACTCCATCATTTTTACAATAATTATTATTACGTCATTATTAACAATTTTATTGACATTCAAAGCCAAACTTATTTTTTTATTTTTTTTAGCAATGAAACCTCGAAAGGTTTTCGAAACCGACGATTTTACTAGTTTCAATAACACTCTGTCTTTTAGTTACTTATGGATGTCTGTGGACTTGGTTAAAATTTACTGCGCGTCTTGGACGTCCTTGGGGAAAGTCGAGTGAGGGTGAACGAAGAAAGCTCTCGCGATCTTTCTTCCGTGAGTTTTCTTGCGATATTCTAAGAGTCGGTTGTACCTACGTGACGTAAATATGAAACTCCGAAGAAACGACGAGACACAGAGAAGCTGGCAAACGATTGTCGGTGATGGTGGAAATGGCAAAAGAAGAAAAAATACACAGAATTCGCTCTCTCTTGATAGTAGAGTGAAATGTAATCGGATATTCGGTTCTCTCCGACTGTTCCATGGCAGTCTTCGATTCTTTTATTGTAAACTCGAGATTGTTTTTTTTTTTCATCGATCCTATAACAGCGTATCTTTATTTTAATCTATTATTTCGTGAAGTGAACATTTATAGCAAATTCATGCCGTTATATTATTTTACAAGCATAACGTTGTATTGATTTATCTTATGCATCAATTTATATCGATTTTTCGAAGAGTTTAAAACATGGCTTATAAGCGTCAACTATTTCTTAACAATAACAATTTTTTCAAATGCAGTGTTTTAAGAAAAATGGTCACACTTCTTAATAACCACAAAAAATAAATTTTATGTGGAACCTAAAAAAAAGTTGCCTTCTATCTCATTAATTAATTAATTAATTAATCAAGCATAATTTCCAATGTTATTAATGACCATTTTTTTAAGGTGGCTAAAAATAACACATAATTCTATCGGAATAAGTTCTACGTTTGCAAAAATCTTTATTTAAAAAAAAATATATTTCTGAATCGTATATTTTAGCCAGTAAAAAAATGCAAAATCGTCCATTTACTTTTTTTCAATATCAGTTTTACAACAAAGCTAAGAATTCTGAAAATAGATTTTTCATTCTTTCCATGGTACGGCTTCTATTGCCTTTTACCGGCCTTTTCACCCTTATTTCTCTCTATCCCTTATCACTCCCTATCCGCACTTCACTAAGCTAACTTAACTTCCCAATGCGCCCGCAGTCGACTTAGCTATACTGTACCGCATTTGCCGTGGGGACGGGGAAAAAGTACCGGTACAGACGGTCATATATTCTTCTAACTTCTCGGCCAGAAGCCGTATACACAAAAGTAACGTATACGTACTAACGTATTAAGTGTATAACCAGTGATGGGAAATGACCGTCATTTCAAGTTCGTGTCAGTGATCTGTCACGTGACGTAATGTTCATTTTACACAACTTTCCATGATGAAATGACGGTCACTTTTGTTTTAGTCACCTGACATAACCAGCGTGACCACGACATGTATATAGATGGGAGAATGACAGAAAACGATTGTTTCCGTCATCTTTTTCGGCCACGGAATTTTTCAAAAAATGGAATCTCTTGACTTAACAATGTCAATTGTGAAATTCATTATTTTAATCGTGATTGTTTTGTAAGAAAGACAAATATTTTTTACATTTTTTTTAGTCACAAATATCACATTATCAAACGTTAGTAGATATTTTCTCGGCCATGAAGCACGCTTATGACTGGTAACACGTATGTGTTACCAGCCAATACGGACTCACGTGAGAACCACTGCCTGCTGCGAATTCTACCTTACCGACACGCGATATTCTCTTCGATTGATATCGGTAGAGATAAAGTGTAGAAACGAAATGTGTTGGATCGGTTGTGTGGGACTGAAATATGTTGTAATGTCTCTGTGGGGTATCGGATTGTACAGTAAAGAATGTGTTGGAAAAGTTTATGTTGGATCGGTTGTGTGGGACTGAAATATGTTGTAATGCCCCTGTGGGGTATCGGATTGTATAGTAAAGAATGTGTTGGATTGAAATGTGTAGAAACGAAATGTGTTGGATCGGTTGTGTGGGACTGAAATATGTTGTAATGTCCCTGTGGGGTATCGGATTGTACAGTAAAGAATGTGTTGGAAAAGTTTATGTTGGATCGGTTGTGTGGGACTGAAATATGTTGTAATGCCCCCGTGGGGTATCGGATTGTATATATAAGAATGTGTTGGATTAAAATGTGTAGAAACGACATGCGGAGAAAAAAAACGCGTGAAGATTAGAAATGTGAAGGAATAATGGCGCATAGTTTCGGCGTTGTGGAGAAACGCATGTGGTGGATTTGCGCTGTGGTGAAAAGAAATGTGCGGGAAAGAAGGGCTGCCCTTAACTCGGGGGATCGCCAGGGCCACACACCGACTGCACAATCACCGGTGACGGTACTGTGGAAATATTATTAGCAGACTTGTAAAAAAGTTAGACTTGCCGATTTTTTAATAATCCACATATAAGTTAAGAGCTGTTGCACAGTTTCGGACATTTAACTTCACCACTTTGTTTTATATTACTTAGTTGTTCCTGTGGACGTTACCACGTCCGCTTCTCTTATTCCATATTTTGTATCCCCACGGATGCGATTGGCGTAAGCCAGATTTAAAGCTCATGCACTGCATATAAAGCGTGATACCGCGTGGCCGAGTTATGGGCAAGCTGTTGCGAGAAGGAACACAGTGAGAGACCCGAACGAGGTGTGAGCGCGTACACGAGAGTCGATATTTGAGTTTCAACTCGTCTGCGGAAACGCCGCTGACGATTCACGAAGGAATATTAGTTTGCCGAGGGATATTTACATATAGTGGTCGCCATTTCCATATCACGTTTTTTCAGCTTCGTCATATCTAAAGATCTCTGCTGAAAAAATTCGACAGAGAATAAACGGAGACGAAGAATTTTGGAAGAATCGTGTTTTTAAATCAGTTTTTGCGGGCTTTTCTGCTTCATATAGTAAGCTTTTTTTTTTATTTCTGAAAAATTTCGAGATTTTCATGTTAGAATACTTAAAATGGGCTGAAATGTCGAGAAAAGTGGTTCACCAAAATTGTCTGGATATATGTGTGTATGATGAAAGGCCAAAATTTTGTTTAACTGTAACTTGTAAACTATTTTACCGAATCAGCTCAAATTCAAACAATATGTACAGTACCGGCTAATCTTCAATTGCAATAAATTTTATAAAACTCGCTTAACCCATTTTATTTTTAGGAGAACTTCAAAATTTTCGAAAATTAACGTAAACGCTTGAGTTTGTACGAATTTGCAGTTATCATTCCGAAACTTCGTATTGAAATCGGACAATGCGTGACACGCATCATTTTTAAGTTTTAAAACCTGATTAAAGTTAAGTATCTGATTAATCAATTGACTATTACAGATTTAATAAATCATAATTCCATCAAGTTTGATCTTACGAGAATAATTCTTACGTAGTTTCAGAGATAAACGTATTCTCTTCAAGTTTGATAGTAATAATTATGGTTGTAAGATTCACTGTGTCACCGATGTCAATAGAATGATATAAACGACAGTTTTATGGTATGCGAAGTCGATATAAAAAAAAAAAATTTCGGCCACTTTAATATACCTTTTTGAATGTGATCATAAACCACTTAACATTTTTGCATATCCATTAAAATTAATATTTTTCCAAGTCAAGAATTTTAATACAAAGCACCATTAACTATAGTCAATTGATGCAAAAAACTTTGTATACACCATTTACAAAAATTGGCACTCATTTGACTAGTGTGAAGCGCTCCAACTTCCTTAAATGTGAGATTTATCAAAAGAAGTGTATCGTCCACATAATTTTTCCTCTTATGACTGCTTTTGGGTGATTCGGTCCGTTAATCATACATCAAAGTTTCCGTTACGGGGAAGCCAAACATAATAATAAAAAATAATAACAACAGAATTTTCATGCAAGTTAAAAATGAACGGGGAAGCATCGTGACAATATCAACGTTCACCTTTTTTCATTTTCATCATTTATCATTTTGTTTTCATCGTATATTTCTTATTATATCATATTTTGAAAAAAAAATTCCGTTCGCTGCTCATTTAACTTCCGGCCCTTCATAACTTTGCGCGGTTATTCTGGAAGCTCACAAATACTCGGCATAGAGAAGGATGAAACAGAAGCAAGGAAAAAGAGCGATAGTGGAGGTTGCTTTGCACCTCAGTGGTCGCGTTAGTGGATGATCGACGGGTCCCTAGTCGCCGAGGTCGGGGACAAGGACGAGGTCGGAACTCGATGGTGGAATAAATTGAGGTGAGGGCCAATGAAGAGTTTGGTATGGATGACGTCATAGCAGACGACGCGAACGAGCGAGAGACGTTGCGCACGCATATTCATTCGCACGTTACCAGCCCTGTCATAAGGATTTCTGAGCTGTGGGTTCTCCGCTTTTCGCTTATCTCACCAGCTCCTGTTTTCGACGCGACTGCGAATCTTCGCTTCAGACTTTCACATGAAGAAATAAGCCACTGAAAAAAAAACAAGAAAATATTTATGTCAAAAAAATGTCCAGTGCATAAAACTGAAATTATGAATAACTTGAAACGATCTATTTATGCTTCACTTTTTCCACAGTTTTTAGATTGCGATGAATGTTAACAACAATAAGAAAAAATATAACGTGAAGACAGAAAATTATTAATTTCATCATAGAATTTTTTGAACGCGTGATTATATATAGCGTAGTATTCGAACAAGTTCAATGGAGTTCCATCTACGTTACCGATGAATTATGCTCCAATAAGCTCCAAAACATTAATATTAGTATTGAAGTTGTCTTTTGTTTAAAAATTTGAAAGAAAATAAATTTTAATCATTGATTTTTCTAAGAGAAAAAAAATCATAATAATAAAACAAAGTCATAAGGATTTATGAGCTGTAGGTTCTCCGCTTTTCGCTTATCTCACCAGCTCCTGTTTTCGACGCGACTGCGAATCTTCGCTTCAGTTTTTCACATGAAGAAATAAGCCACTGAAAAAAAAAACAAGAAAATATTTATGTCAAAAAATTGTCCAGTGCATAAAATTGAAATTATGAATAACTTGAAACGATCTATTTATGCTTCACTTTTTCCCAGTTCTTACATTGTGATTAATGTTAACAATAATAAGAATGAATATAACGTTAAGAAAGAAAATTATTAATTTAATCATAGAATATTTTGAATAAGCTCCAAAACATTAATATAATTATTGTAGTTGTCTTTTGTTTAAAAATTTGAAAGAAAATAATTTGTAATCATTGATTTTTCTAAGAAAACAAAAAAAAATCATAATAATAAATCAAAGTCATAAGGATTTCTGAGCTGTAGGTTCTCCGCTTTTCGCTTATCTCACCAGCTCCTGTTTTCGACGCGACTGCGAATCTTCGTTTCAGTATTTCACATGAAGAAATAAGCAACTGAAAAAAAAAACAAGAAAATATTTATGTCAAAAAAATGTTCAGTGCATAAAACTGAAATTATAATTAATGGTGCGTCGCAAGATGCAATTATGACTAAGAACTTATGTAGAAAGTTGTAGCAAGTTGGTGAATGGTTAAAATAGCGGGTGGGGGTCAAAATAGCGAATAACCAAAATACCGAATGGCTAAAATAGCGAATTAAAAAAAAAAGGAACGTCTAAATGTGGAATGGCCATAATTATGAAATTCGGTTTTTCAGCCATTCGCTATTTTGAATGTATTTTAATAAGATGGAGATCAAAATAGCGAATGGTCGAAAAAGTGAATGGCTGAAAATTTCATAATTATGACCATTCTAGATTCAGACCTTCTTCATTTCGAAATTCGCTATTTTAACCATTTACTATTTTGGCCATTCGCTATTTCGACCCCCACTCATGAATTGTTGTTAGACAAACTTTTTTAGACGAATTTTCCACGGACGAAGCACCAAAACTGCCTTAATAATACACTCTCTTTAACGAGACTGCAACCAATCACTGATTTCAGTTTAGTTGGACTATCAAAGTAAAATTACTATAAAGAAAGGGTGCCACCGCGCAGCTTTCATCCTGCTAGAAAATCGATACTCCACCATGTTTATCGTGTATCGTCGACACCATAGGCTCCAAAGGCTGCTGCTGATCACCTAACTCTATACTCTCGAGTGTCGATCGTGAAAACTCGCCGCCAACGCGCGGACTTTATATAGTATTTTGAGCCTCGACAAGTTCGTTGCACACAGCGTCTATGTGTTTATATAGTTTTCCATACCCTTCATGTAACGAAGCCATCTAACTATGCAAATACAGTGAACTCTCGTTTATTTAACGAACCAAGTCACGACGACTAAATTTCGAGCATACTTAGTAAACATTGCATATAACAAAGCAATAATTAGCACCGTAAAAAGTTAAACTTGAGGGTATCGCTAAATTTAGAAAATGTTTAGGCAAATATGGGTCGACGTCAAAAAATTTCACCTATGGAAAAGCAGAATGAAATTTTTCATCTAATAACAGCATTTGTTATCGAAAGTAAAATAAGTAAATAAAAAATCCAATCAATTAATAACAATATAATAATTAAAAACAGATGCAGTAGTTTAGTGGTTAGTGTACTGGCATCTAGTCTACAGCAATCGTTAAGCAATCTTAACAACTCCTGTTTTACCGTAACAACGTCTGCGTGGTTTTTTGAAAAAAAAAAAAGAAAGAAAAAAAACGGAAAGTTGGTTGCAACGGTCGTAAAAATGACTGCCCTTAAAATGTTACACGGCCGTTTTTTTTTATTTACCATGAAAAACAGAATTACATTTTTAGGGTGGTTGTTTTCGCGGTCGTTCCCTAGCAATCTCGACAATCGTCGTTTCCAGCTGATTCACCGTAAAAACCACCTTTAAACAACTGGGTGGTTTTTGCAAAAACTAAACCGGAAATCTGTTATACCGACCGTGAAAATAACCACCCTAAAAACGTTCTTATATGGTCATCATCTCCGTCTGTCTGTTTCCACCAATAAGTAGAGTAACGTTATCCTTAGGATAAAAGATGCTCAATTATATGCAACATACACGGTAATATTATTTTGATAATTTTATAATAATATATGTATTGTTAACACACACGAATATATGTAATATTGTTATTTTTTTATTTTTATATCTAAACTGTAAAAATTGTAAAAGGGCTCGTTCCGTAAATTGAATAAATAAATAAAATAATAATAATAATAGAATAACAGTCAAGAGGATTAGAAAAAGGTGAATTGAGGTATGTTAGTAATTGCGACGATTTGCATCTGTTGGGCATCTTTGCATGGTTCCGTATAATGGCGCTAACGAAGCTCAGAAAATTTGTGAAATTTTTAGGAAGGTATGAAATGCTACGACTAAGTGTAATACGTCGAGTTGGAGAGCCGAACGTGCGAAGGTTCTTGGGAAAATTGGAGAGACGCGGGGACAATGCAAACGCGGAGATAAAAAGAGAACTGAACGATTGATTCGAACTTTCGACAGCACCATTACGTAGAAATTGAAATTGAACGCATACTCCGATAGTAGTTTGCCAGAGAATAGCATTGAGATCATTCAATATCAGTGTCCTTCTTGGAGATTTGCTGGATGTTTTTTGAATGAGTAGAAATTTAGCGCTCACGATTTGTATTAAATCATGTTCGGTTAATTTGATTTCTTACAACACTAGGTACAGATAGAAATTTTATAGCGTGCTAATATTTTCCAAAAAACGCGTGTGTGTGCTAACTTTTCAAAAAAAATTGCAATGCTTGTAAGTCCCAAAATTAAATTGTCCGTAACCCTTGATTTACACCATTTCCAGAAAAATTAATAACTTGAAACGATCTTTTTATACTTCACTTTTTCCCAGTTCTTACATTGGATTAATGTTAACAACAATAAGAAAAAATATAACGGTAGGACAGAAAATTATTAATTTAATCATAGAATTTTTTGAACGCGTGATTATATATAGCGTAGTATTCGAACAAGTTCAATGGAGTTTTATCTACGTTACCGATTAATTATGCTCCAATAAGCCCCAAAACATTAATATTATTATTGCAGATGGTCTTTTGTCTAAAAATTTGAAAGAAACAATTTGGAACAAAATAATTTTTAATAATAATTGATTAAAAAAAAATCATAATAATAAAACGAAGCATAACTTCGTAATTTTTTGAACTCGAAAAAATCAAACAAAATTTTTTTCACAAAATTTATGCAAAACTGCAACTTTTTAGTCTGAAACATTTTTCTGTTTAATCGTATTCTTTCGAGATATAACGGTATTTACAGAATTTTGAAAAACTCCAAAAACGCTCCTCTTTTTCAAACGATGGAATAATTTGAGAAAATTTCAAATTTTTTTGACAGCGCACAACTTTTCGACCGTTCGAAATCGTATGGAATGCCTCACATACATACATACGGACATTTTTATCTCAACCGCTTTTCTCGATGTCTTGGACAATTGTGAGTGTTTTGACATAAAAACATCGAAAAAAAACAGTTTTCATGAAAACAAAAGTTCGTCTATAAGGAAGCAAAAGAAGAATCGTAAAAGATGAACGAATGGGCAAGCTGGAGAGCGATAAAAACAAAGAAAGAACGAAGAGGCTCTGCGAAACAGGTGTCGCTGTGCCGTAACTCACAGGGACGCCGTCCCGTGAGCCTTCACGATGATAGACCGCTTTTGCCGCCGCCTGACGACAGTGCACGCGGGAAAGCTTTGTTGTAGCGGCTTCGTCCGCAACTTTACCTTGAAGACGCACACGCCTCGCGAGCCAACTTGACGAACAACCATCAAAGTTTGGTTAAATACAAAATACAATAATGTTCCTCTCTCACTTCCTCCTACTTATTGTCTTCCTTTCAGCCCGAAGTTAAACCCGGAGGCGCACTCGTCCACGTTGAGCTTTCGGGTTGTCTAGTGCTAACTCCTTCCACTCTGTGACTCGTGCGCTGGAAACTTTCCAAAGTTGTCACTGCTACTGGTGCTGCCTCTGCCGCAGTTCACCAGAGTTTCAAATGCAAATCCTCGTTGTTACATTACCCGCGGGCACGATGTTCCCTTCTGTGTGCCGGCCCGACAAGTGCTTCCCTGTTTTATTTCATTACATGAATCGTCTGTTTTTCTCCCGTCACCCTCTGCTTACACGTATTTATTTGTCCTTTCGTTTACCGCGCTTTGATTTCGTGACTATTACTCCGCATTTGTAATTGTTATAATACACAGAATCAAATGATTGGGAAGTTATTTGGAAGTATATGTATTTTGCAGGATTGCGGATAATGTGATTTCCAAAATCTCTCATAATGATAGAAATTTTTTGGCGTTGTCATGTACGATTATTTTCGGATTATACGGAATTCTTGGATTACTTGTTATTTTTTAGTTATCCGGATAGTCCATAATTCATGGATTTCTCTGAGTTCCTCAATTACCGAAAATTAATCGATTACTCAAAATCAATCGTCACCGAAAATTCATCATTTACCTTGAATTTCCAACTTTATGGATTTTCACAATTTCCGCATTATGAAAAAATCCTATATTATCTAAAATTCTTTCAAATGACTGAAAACAGCATTTTTCTGATTCGAGATCATCACTTCGTATTTAATATTTTTCAACGAGTTATCAAAATTATTATCAATAGGAGCGAACGAGAAAAATGTAATATATATGTATATTTAATTGAAAATAGCAAAAAAGAGCCCTGACTGCCTGTTGAATCAGTTTCGAGTCGTTGTGTGTATTATTGACACAAGTATCGTTGCTTCGATACTACTCGATATACGCTCTTCGATTTTGTTACGTGACTGGATTAAAATCGTACAACTTGGGAAATCGTACAGGTGAAGGGTTGCATATTTAACCACCATGATCGAGCTCTTGCATAATGGCACTCATGTCGTTTTATCACGTTAAATAGGCTACATGCTATCGTTGAAATATATTATATCTAAAATGTACATAAATTCAAGAAAATGTGGGAGTAGGTTCACCATAACGCTCCACGCTTAGACGTGACGTTACATAAGCATTTTCGTAGAAATATACGTCGGGCGGCGTGAAGCCATAAGCAAAGGATAAACTTACCCTGCCTTCCGTTTGATCGAGCATGAATAGTCTTTTCTCTTTTTTAACCCTCCTCCTCACTAACCCTTATAAGCGCGGGGAAGCCATTTTCCCAGGTAGTTTCGAGGCTGTGACGTATGTGTCTATAGGGGATTCCCGGCCGAATCGACAAGGTCATCAACCTCGTATATTTTATTTTCATTTATTTCTCATTTTTGCTTCCTCATAGGGGAAGTTTTGTTTTCGAGAAAATTTTTTTTTTCGAGATTTTCATGTTAACATACTCAAAATCGAGTTAAACGTCGAGAAAAGTGGTCTAGAAAATATGTATGTATTAGGGTGTGTCGAAATTTTTTTTTTTTCATTTTGCATCGTTTTGATCTATGGTTTGTACCTTTAAGCAACTTTTCTCAAAATTATAACGCGATAAAAAAATTTTTTGACGTAGCTCAAACGATGAATAGATTTTCCATTTGATCAACACGTAGATGAATATCAGGATATGAATATTAGCCAAAATAAATAATAAATATCTTCCTCATATAGGTAGATTTGTTGAAAATTTAAATTTAAAAATATCGTCTTTACAGCTGTCTTCAAATTTTATATGAGGAAGCAATGTGTTTATATATATATATACTTCGGCTGACTCATTCGTAGATATATTATATAGTTTTTTCAAGGGCCTGTGCCGTTTTTGTAAAATAAATTAATAAATTAATAAATACCATGGTATATAAAATTACTCCATGACAATATTGAGATTTTTTTTTCAACAATTATTTTGAACCCAATCATCAAAGATGTTTATTATAACTCTTTTTTTGCTTAGTCAATTGTGTCATTATAACCGTCTTGCAGTGGTTCTCGCGATAAAATTAATGCTCATTTTGATTCTGAGATGATATTAAGATCTTATGCCATTCGGAATTTTTGATCATTGCAAACATAGAAGAATTTTAACAAAATTCTTGTCAAATGTATAATAGGGTAAAGTCACCAGTTAAGAAGAATGATTAATTGATTATGGGTTTCCATAAAACATCATATTTCAAGATTGCTGAAAATTTTGAAGGACACTAAGAAAATGTCGTGGTTTCATTACAAAGTATATAAAAATATATACTTTATACCAAAGCTGGGTAGGACTTCAAGTACAGTTCTTTCAGTAAAGTACTTTAAGTACAGTAATTTGAGTACACTTCCTTTAGTGAAGTACTTGAAGTCAGAGTTGCACAAAATTTAATGTAAAAATAATGCATTATTGTTTTTTAAATACCACTCACACTTCCAACGGCTTTTTCTTTAGTTTACGGAATAAAAAAAAAACGTTCTTTTGGGTTTGGTCGTGAAATAAAAGTAGCTCCTCGATAAAGTCAATAGCAATTTCGTATTCAGCGAAGCGGAATACGTTGGGATAGCATCTAACAAAAAAAATGTTTTATTGGAAATGGGGAGATGAAAGTGTGCGGTTACGATCGGCAACCGCACAAATTTCTCTCTCTACATTACACATCATCAGCCGCATACCCAACTTGATTTATTTCTACTATTGGCTCTAAATTCTCGGAGCGTCGCATTCCTCGATCAAGTACTACATGTATTTAGCATTATGATCAGTTCGACCTTTAAAAATTGGGAATGAAATATTTCTATCAATACTCGTTACATGCAATAATTACGATTTTACTTCCCGTGCATAAATTAATACGGATGTCCGCGACTTAGTACAGGCTCATTATAGGCTTATTCGTCTCATCTCGCACCTAAACTCGGAAAAATGTAAGTACCCTTGAAAACTCTAGCATCCCTGTTTAAAATTACTGATAGAAACTAATAGAAATGAACAAAAGCAGACATAGATCCTGATAAATTTTATTTTGACCTATGTGTGCTGTTGTCTTTTTTTTCTTGCTTTTTGTCCATTTCTATTAGTTTCTATCAGTAATTTTAAACAGGGATAGTAAAGGGTTCCATGACGTAAGGACACACGACAAAATAAAACAGACAAAATATCACGAGTGAATATCACCAACGCGAAATTCATAAATAAAACGATTACACTTAGGGCAATGAATAAAAGATATCTCATTTACGATTTCACACAGATAAGAACTCTTAAAATAAAAATAAAAATAAAATAAAGTAAAATAAAAGCGAAACTATAGCAGAAAATAGATCGTGTTATTTTTGCACGTTATTTTGACGTGTGTTATTTTGGCATAGAGTTATTTTGACGTGTCACCGATTCTATCTGATCGAACATATCGCGCTGACTACGGGAATGCTATTTTTTTTTGTCAAGCTAGTAAATTAAAAAAATGTGGTAAATGTGTTAATTTTTATTTTTCGTCTCTTGAGAATATCGCATTGCAATATTTCGATAAAATCTGGCAACCAACTTTTACGTTGAGAAGTACACAAACAAATTAAATATAAATTCAGCTAGTGTGTAATCTTTTTATAGAATACTGTAGAAAAGTGTTTTATCCTCCATATCAAATATAGCCTCACAGAGGTGTGTCGCTCGTTGAACCGACTGACCGTTTTATCCGGTACAATAACGCATTGTGTAATTTTTCACGTTTAAAACAGTTAAAATCTCGTTGTTCTGCCGTTTCGCGTTCTCGTACCGCTTATGAAAATTCGCTGCCCCCTCGAAAACACTCCGCGATAGTTCTGGTATGTAGACACAACGAGAGGTTATATGCAAACATGTTTGTTTACGCTGGGATGAGGTTGAATTTGGTATGCCTTTATGTTTCATAAGAGAGCGAAAATTTGTACCACATAGCAACTTATGTATTCTCCCGAGTTTAAATGTGGACTCTCGAAATACTCTCTGTGGACTTCAAAGTAGTGAAATATGTATGCCACTTGCGAAGGATCTTCAACAGTTTCATAAAAACTGCCTTAAGGTACTTCTGTCGCTTGGTGTCCATTTTGCATTAGTTCGAGTAAAATAAGAGAAAATTGCAAATATACTCGATGGTATAAGAATCTGGTAAAAATCATGCTCATTAAGGATAAAGTATCCATTGTCAAAATGGAAAAAAGAAAAAAGAGGTCACAAACTTAACGCCCATATAATACTACAAAAATAAATTTCTGAAGAGGCCCTAATCAGGGCAAAACGTAAAATACCTAGATCAATTATTGAAGCCCTCATTCGCCGAAGGTAAAGCAAAACAAATACGTTTATGCATGAGCTGTTACATTAAATAAGATGCATAAATGTAAAATTTAAGGGCTTAGATTTCAAGCTAATTTCTTACGATCGGTAATATCGATACCGAATCATAACTCTTATTTTATTGGTTATTCTACGACAAAAGTAACGAAAAAGGTTGGTACTGGTGGAAGGTTGGCTGACACAGAGAGAAAATGTTGAAAGGGAGATGAGAGTCGGCTCGCTACGTATATATTTGAGGCCAATCTAACCAATCGTGAAAAAACGATTGCATTGGCAAATTTGAGCGACACAAAGTGGAATTAGCTCGTTTGATCGAATCTGCTGTTGGTCGAGCGGCAGCGGAGTGCGAATACCAGATTGGGTGTACAAATTAAAAAAACCGTACGTGCCGTCTGTTGCACGCTCCGTCGAATAATTCTCTCATCGACAAACCAACCTCCAAGCCGCACCAATTACCGATGCGCCAGCATAGAGTAGCGAGTGAAATGGAGGGGCGGGGGGAAAAAAGGGGACTGAGCAGAAAAATATGTAAACAAAAAAGGTAGGCGACCGGATGAGAGGACCACAAGCAATACGCAGGGAATGGTAAATAAATCCTCGTCATATAAAAAGAATAAATATCACAATTTCAGAACGGAAGGTACACGTATTGTCCGCGCATAGTCGTAAGCAGAATTGAAAGTGCTGGACACGCAGAAACATTTTGAATATTAACTTCAGCGATACCTGCCGGTCCGAGCTACTAACTCACTTTAGTTGCGTACTTTTGTGTCCACCAGAGTTGTTAACCTAAATGATTCGTTTAGATATACATTTATGGTTAATTGATTTCGATTTTTCTACTTTGTCGAGCTCACAAAATGGAAATTTCCCAATTCTAAGTTTTTAACACGTAGCGTACCATTAACTTCGAACGTCCTACTAAATTACTTGTAGTTGTCTCAATTTTCATAACTGCACCTCATCGAACTCGATCTTATCAACATGCATTTAGTAGCTTGATTTTTGAAACTTGAGTTCACTAAGTTGACTTTACCAAGTTGACTATACCAAGTTAACGGCGTCAAGTTGACTTTACCAAGTTGACTTTATCAAGTTGACTTTACGAATTTGACTTCACCAATTTGACTTCACCAAGTTGACTTTACCAACTTGGCTTTACCAAATTGACTTTATCAACTCGACCTTACCAATATTTTTAAAAAATGATCATGATCAATGAAGTATGAACTTGAGTTACAACTTACGACTATAAATTCGACCCTAAACTTGTTTCCTTGATTTCATTACCCGCACATTTTTCTCACTTCAGCGAGTTTTAGAATCATAATAATTTTTACAAATTTTTTTTATATGCCCGTAAGTCATCAAAATTGTCGAAGTCGAACTACCGACGTAGGGTTATTCTTGCATAAATAAAGATGGGACTGCACGGCAAGTTCCGGTGATCGTACGGGGATAACGATGACCCTTCTTGGACTCGATTCTTTCCAATCTCAGCCCATCTTCAACAAGGGAGCAAAAACAACGGTAGTCCGCTGGTGAATAAGCGTATCGATTTAAATATAAAAAGGATGAAAAAGCGAGAAGGACACCTGACGTGGAGATATACGAGCAAGCTTATTGGATTGTCGCAGACACTTTTTTTAAAGCTTATTGTCGTTAAAATTTTATGTGCCAAAGGAAAGATTTATTATTGACTCCGCACACTGACGTGTCATTGGAATATATATTATGAATGAATTATAGCAATGTCGAAATACTACTCATATATATTGCGGATTTTTGAAACGTGACATAATTGGACTAAAAAAATGATATCGCCTATTTTTCAGAATATCTCACGCAAGCTTATTTTTGAAAAAAAAAAAATTCTCCAAATGAAGCATATTACGATGGAATTTATTTGCTATATGCGGGATTCGTCATCAATTCAGCCACTTTTTTTTCAACTCTCTTTGATTAATCCCATAATTGGACAGATTTTACTACCACTTGAAAGTATTCTCTCCCAATTTTTTCATATTTTCACGGAAAGTGGGCTATTTCTTTAAAGTCAATATGAAAAATTGAAGTCATAGAAGAAACTTGTTTTAGCGTGAAAGTTTTTTGCGACAATTTTGCGACCCGATAATAATATTACTTTTTCGCTGAAAAATATAAAGATTTTTTTAAACCAAAAAAGGCCACATTTTTTACTAAAAAAATTACAGAATCTCTTGGCCTGTGTATTGATAACATTGAAAAATTGCCAGACTACGACCGATCAAAGTTTCAAAGTAAAAATAAAAATTTGTCGACAAAAAAAGAAAAAGGTCAATAACGTTTTCATTTGAAACTCGCAGTTTATGCGATGATAAATCAATAAAATAGTTGGTCCATGATAGACTCTTTGAAAATGTTATCTGCACATCATTTTTTTAGAGGCTGTTCGAATTCGTGTGGAACGCCTCATATATACATATATAATATATGTGGAGATCAAAAATATACTGAGTACTGTAAAACCCGCCGTACGTCGCTTAATAAGATACAATTTATTTGGTAAAACCTATAGAAACAAATTTTCCCGTGTCACTGCCAGAATGCTAATGTTTTTTATCCAATTTGTACTCTCGCGAAAAATAGACTCATAAAGAACGTGACGGCAAAGTAGAAGCTCGCGCGTTAGTTTCTCATTATTTTCAACTTTTAGCAAAGCCACCTTTTTCCGGTAAAGCATGTGGATCAATTTTGGCGTCCTCGTAAAGGAAGCTTTGTGATAAATAATGAGCAAGCCACCGGCGTGATGCTACTCTCTATCTTTTTTAAATTGAATCATATAAACCAAAGCTTGACGTTAAAAATATTTTTTTCTGTACATTTTTACAGATAGTCTTATAGTATCCTTTCGATATATTTTTGTCAGATCAATTAAATATAATTCATGTCCTGCAACTAATTTCACATCAATCAAAGTGAGTCATAAGGTTGAATTTTTTTTGGTTGTAAATCTCAGAAAGCGCTATTTTTAAGTGAATTAAAAATACGTAAGCTTAAAAGTCCAAATTGTCGCTTAGGATGGGGAAGAAAAAGAAAGTCGCTTTCATCGCTTAGCGACGGAGTCGCGTTTTATCTGGGCTCACATTTTTTTTCCACGTAAGCTAGTTTCATTCATTTTATTTATTTTCTTTCATTACACACAAAGTCACGTACAACTGGAACTCGGGCGGTGACTCTCGTCGTGAAGCCGTTCGTTGCTGTGTACGGGTTTGCTTCATGTTCATCCAGTAACAGCGCAAGTGGCTTGACTCACTGAACACAATTTTCTCCAGGGCTCCAGCGACATCCTACAATTTCTCGTGCCGTTACCAATTAAGACAGGGATTCCGTTGTAATAAACCGCCTCTAGCGGGAAATTAAAGAAGCAATCGAACTAGTTGTACAGTCAGTCATATCTATATATATATATATACACGTATGTACAGTAGATCGGTCGGTTCGGTAGGATTCCGTCGGTAAATTAAAAACAACGACGGTATGAAGTCCGCTGAAAGTTTATTGGAAAACTCAACCAGCAGCATTTCCGTATGAATATTGCATTCGAGTTTCGGCAACGTGCGGAAATTGCGATTCGACGCAGCTGGTCGTTTGCCCTTCCGCTTTAGTATGTAGACGGAGGAAATTGATAAATCGAGACCGATCATCGAATCTACGAGTGGTCGCTTCGCATGGAATAACACGGAAACAAAATAGCAACTCATACATACGTGAATAGACAAAATGGAGCAGTTGAGAAGTTTTGAGTTGAAGTTGCGAGAATTTGCAACATAAAGATGGATGGTCTAAATTTGAGTTTTTTTTTGACCGGGCATCTCATCATTTGATAAGAAATATTAAGAGGGAAATGCTCGAAAAAATTGAACTGTGTTAAAAAATATTTGGAGATCGCTACCAAAGGCCAAAATTCTTTTTTTTCACAAACTGATAGTTTAAATATACGAAATATAAATTTGAACCAATGAACCAATCAGAGCAGCCGATTTTGCCGCGCTGGGAATCGTGTCCGGATGAACGCAACGACAACTCGACAGCTGGAGAATTTTTATATTCACCAAGTATTTTCAGAATTTTTTCAGATTTTTTTTTATGGCATTCGATATGGCACCTTGGGAAAATATTACAGAAAAATTTGCATAGAAAAATCTGCTGCACTTGAGGGTCTATAAATTCTACAAAAAGGGTTAGGGTCAGAATAGCGAATGACTAAAATAGCAAATGACTAAAATAAGGAACGTCTAAATGTAGAATGGCCATAATTATGGAATTTGCTTTTTCAGCCATTCGCCATTTTTATCATTCGCTATTTTTATTGCATTTTAACAAAATGGAGGTCAAAAGAATGGAATTTTTTTTTTTAAACTCGAAGCGTTCGAATTATTCATGAAAGAAAAATTCCATTATTTATGGAGAATCAGCATCTGATAATATTTTGAGTATGAAATAAGTGAAGAAAAAAAAATACGACGACTTTGCAACAAATATAGAAGTCAGGAAGTGAACAAAATTAAATTTAAATTTATAAAAAAGGAACCACAATCGCAGATTTTGACTTTTCGCTACGATAATTTTTTCCCACATTCAAAATAACATTTAAAAAAAGATTACGTCTGTGATTTGGGATACATTGAAAAAAATAAAAAATTTATTCTGTTTGTAGAATTTTGAAAAAAAATATATATTTGACTTCATATTCTTATTTGAGATGAAAAAAAAATTCGTCGTGATCACCTGAGAAATAATGTTACTGGATTTGGCAGAGGGGAATCCCCTTAATGTGAAATACGTAATATTATAAATGTATAAATGTATATTATTATTAATATACATTAATAATGTATTATATTAAATAACTGTTGCGTATTTCGACAAACCGCTAAGCAGCTTTACTTACGGCACGGCCGACTATCAACCACCGAGAAAATATATAAATTATTTTGAATCACCCAGTACATTCCTCTGTATCACGAAGGATTTCAACATAAAAAATAGTCACCGAATTTTCGGGCCCTGGTGTTTAATTTCTCAATTGCGAAAATAACTAGGATGCGAAATTCGTGTAATTGCATTTGTAATATATCTCACACAGTTGCATGGCGATTTTTCACGTGTCCGAGGTCGGCACGTATTATCTGGGAAGATAATTTTTCCGAGCGTGATATATAGTGGAAAGGTTGGCACAGTCGATTTATTCCGAAAACAAGCGGAAAAAAAAGCATTCGCAAACGAAAGTCACATCGAAAATATTTTTAAGCTGCGAGTTACAGCCGAAAATCATCCTAATTGGACCACACAAATCTCACCAATAAGCAATAATTTTATTCTGGGTTCCAATAAAATTGTTATCAATGGTCGGAATTAAAAAAAAAACGAATTATCTTAAAGTATCATTGCTTCGATGATAGAAAAGAAAATTAATACTTGCAACTGTCACTATAATCGTTATATTTAAGCAAAATGCTTAGCACAGATGCAAGTTTTTCTTGATCTTTAAATTGTACTTTAAGAAGCCTCTTTGATATTGGAATTTATGAAGCTATTAAGGAATAGTATATAAAGGTTTTTTTTTCTTCTTTCCACGTATGGGAAAAAAATTTTTTGTCGTGTGATTCGTTTTTCGTTGAGTAAGAAGTTAACTTTATTCTTGTCATGACGTGACTTCTACTAATAAACCAAAACCAAACACGCCCTGAGAAACGAAATCCTTTAATCTCTTGCTCGGATTTTAAAGCCGCAGCGAGCGAGCGAACCGTGCGAACCACAATATCCAGACATTGCTATACGAGTCACTCCAGCTCAAATAGTAGACTATTTTACCTCACTGTTTTTTGCTTCCCCATAAGATAAGCTTTGTTTTCTTGAAATTTTTTTTTCTTTTTCTAGGTTTTCATCTCACGATGTTGAAAATGCTCTGAAACGTCGAGAAAATTGATTTGCACAGTGTGCATGTGTGTATGTGTATGTTTGTATTTTCGTTCGTATTTGCAGTTTTCAAGATATCGGATTGAAATTTCGTATACAATTAATGTGTGGGTAGACGAAGGATAAGTTCAAATTTGGAAGGAATCTGTTGAGCGGTTAAAGCATAATGACATTTTAAATTTTTTCTAAAATAACTTATCACGATCCAATTTTCTCATTTTTTAAGATATTGGGCTCAAATTTGGTTCACAAATGTAGTATTATATACTCATTATTGGTGATGAATTCTGTAATAATCGATTGGACTATCAAAATTTTCTGGGTTTCGAATTTTTCAAATTTTTGGAAAAATTAGTATTTCCGTTCTAGTACGAATGTAGGTATAAAATATTTTTTACGGCAGTTAAAAATTAATAATAAGCGTATTTAAGAACAGAACGAAGCTTCTTTTATGGGGAAGCCAAACAAACATAATAATAAAAAATAAGGATTACAGAATTTTCAGGAAAAATAAAAACAAGAATCCACGAAGTAAACGAAAGAATTTATTATTGAATTTTCGTAATTTGTAAAAATCGTATTTTCAAACCGTTCAGAAAACTCAAAAAGTTTATTGAAAGAAGAAAATTTTGAAAAATGCCAAAAATTCGACGATGGTATTTTAATTTTTTTCAAAAGTCATTTAAAAAAAATTTTATGTAGCTTTTTATCGGGATCCATATACAAAATATTTGCAGCGTTTTAATAAAATGAAAAAAAAGCGGTCCAATGATTCACCGATTGAAATGGATTGCCGTGTATAAACTGTAACCATGATGTGAGCAAAGAGGAGGAGGAGGATCGGCAGGATGATTGTTACATATGTCACTCCCGTATTTCACGTTATTGACTGTAACGCTTCTCGAATTTAATCTACCATTCAGCGAATTTAAATGTGGTTCGTTGAATTTTGTATGGTTTCAGATAATGGGCAAGTGGTACGTCGTCGAAGTATTGGATCACAAAATCGAACCAACAAGGCAAATGAGCACCGCTCGTGTGGTTATTGACTCGTGTCCGATAATAAAATTGAGACACGATGAAAGGGCGCTACTGAGGCTTTTGTGGGCAGAGGAAGCTGGAGATTTGGAATATACCTTCAGATTTCCGGATTCCGTTAGGGGACCTGGATATTGGATTGCCACTGGCCTCCAAAACGGTACGTATTTTATTTAAATGCTATAACGTTTTTTTGAACGATCTCTATTTTTGCACAATCTTCACAGGCTGATGTGACTTCCAGTACATGTACATTGTTAATGGAAATGATTCACATTTAAAAAAATAATAACACAATTAACTTTAACCACGACAAAGACAAATTAAGCAACATTTATAACTCGATAATATGAATATCTAAAAATCTGACACATCTATAGATGAAAATAAATATTAATCTATAAAGAACATCAAATATAATATTGACAAAATACAAAAACAACTATTCATGCTATTTAGATCGAGTCGTTTTTCAGTAAACGTTGGTTTTTACAGTCGTTATGACCAATTTTTTGTTTTATAGTTCCAAAAAAATAACTTGGTGGTTTGACGGTGGTTTTTACGGTAAATCAGTAGAAAACAACATTGCTAGGTTATTAGCCGAATAAATTATCCCCTAGCAGATGAATCAACCTCGAAATCAACCAAAATTCAACCCAAGAGCAACTGGGTCGGTTTCGAACATGAAAACAAGCATTTTGGGGTAACCAACCACCGACCAACTATACTGTTGGTTGGTCTTGAGTTAAATTTCGGTTGGACCAAACTGTTAAGGTCATTATTCCCCATATTTGCGCCATAGCATCCACAACAACCATGTACATTAAATTTTGAGTATACATTTTTTTAAAGTGTACACAAACTGCATATTTTGATGGAAATCGTTTCGGGATTTTAGCGTCATGTTATTTTTTCAATTGCTGAATGGTCGTGTGTAGTATTTTCCAGTGATGGTATTTTTTGAAATACGACATTGCAATGTTTTTTTTTTACTGTAATTTTGAAGAGGAACATTTTCTTTTTGGTGCTTCGACGAAGCGAGTGATGGATCGACAGCTGGAAAGGCCCTTTGAACTTTTCCATAAAGAAGAATAGCCCAGCGTTATTGGAGCCGCAATAACGAGAATAGGGTGAAAAGTCTTTTACTCGCCGCTGGTTTTCCAAAGCCCGTCGATGTATGTGTGTGATTCTGAACTGTCGTGTCGACGATCCCGTGTCTTCCTTCCCATTCCCTCGTTCCACTTGCGCTACTGCTCGACGAAAACTTCAGATTTATGCATGTATACGGTAGCTGTGAAGTCCTCACCAGAGATAGATTTTGCCTGGAGAACTTGATCGTGCTCCGCTTCCACGAACTATGTACGTCTCAGTCAAGGAAGTTTCCAACTGTTGGCCTAGAAGCAAATTGCATCAACGACCACGCGCAGGACTTCTCCAGATGCTGGCCATAGCAAACATTTTATTTATTATCTTGGTTCAGGATTTAAGTTTTTGTCGAATTGTTCCAATTTAAATATTGTAATTTTGATTAATCAATGTTTATTTATTTAGACTCAGGCCAATAGTTATAAAAATTACCTTGCGACCGAAAGGGGAAAAAAAAAAACGGGCTGAAGGACCTCGGTCGATGGCCCATTGGCTTTTGCACTCTGTGTAACACCGATCTTATACACTTAGACACTGACAAAACGAATATATGTATGTATAGATATGTATTACACGTGTAGCCAATGAAAAACGTTTTACTACTACTACTGTAATTTTGATAAAAATCTTAATCAAGAGAAGTGGAAGCGAGTCGATGTAAAGTTAAAAAAACAATTAGTTTAACCTTCGCACGATTTTTTCTCCCGTTCTCTACTTTGTCCCTATCAATTAATCGTAATGGAATTATAAAGTTGCTAGCCACGTCACGAAATATTTTTCAAATTATCTTGGCTGTATTTTAAAGATTTAATTTTTGATGAAATATTGCTGACTACATTTTTGTAATTTGTATAAAAATCCTAATCAATCTTTATGGAATTGCAAACTTAATCGCTAATTATCAAATATATTTTTGATTTTCTTCACAGTTATTATCAGCATTCAAGTAATTATGAAATATTTCCAAGTACAATGCGGAAGACTTTAATGAAAATCTTAATTAAATACAGTGGAAATTATTATATTGCAATTTTGATAAAAATCTTAATCAAGAGAAGTGGAAGCGAGTCGATGTAAAGTTAAAAAAAAAATTTGTTTAACCTTTGCACGATTTTCTCTCCCGTTCTCTACTTTGTCCCGATCAATTAATCGTAATGGAAATATAAAGTTGCTAGCCACGTCACGAAATTTTTTTGAAATTATCTTGGCTGTATTTTGAAGATTTAATTTTTGATGAAATATTGCTGACTACATTTTTGTGATTTGTATAAAAATCCTAATCAATCTTTATGGAATTGCAAACTTAATCGCTAATTATCAAATATATTTTTGATTTTCTTCACAGTTATTATCAGAATTCAAGTAATTACGAAATATTTCCGAGTACAATGCAGAAGACTTTAATGAAAATCTTAATTGAATACAGTGGAAATTATTATATTGTAATTTTGATAAAAATCTTAATCAAGAGAAGTGGAAGCGAGTCGATGTAAAGTTAAAAAAACAATTAGTTTAACCTTTGCACGATTTTTTCTCCCGTTCTCTACTTTGTCCCGATCAATTAATCGTAATGGAAATATAAAGTTGCTAGCCACGTCACGAAATATTTTTCAAATTATCTTGGCTGTATTTTGAAGATTTAATTTTTGATGAAATATTGCTTACTACATTTTTGTAATTTGTATAAAAATCCTAATCAATCTTTATGGAATTGCAAACTTAATCGCTAATTATCAAATATATTTTTGATTTTCTTCACAGTTATTATCAGAATTCAAGTAATTACGAAATATTTCCAAGGACAATGCAGAAGAATTTAATGAAAATCTTAATTAAATACAGTGAAAACAGAAAGTAGCTTGGTAAAAGTAGTAGCCTTTGAATGTACTTACGGCACAGTTATTGACTTTCCACTCGGTCGGTACTTTGTATTATGGGTCTAGTATATCTACAGCTCAGTTAAAGAAAAGGATGTTCCGTTCGAAAACCGGAAGTGACTCCATTACAAGGCTTACAGCGTGATTTTCCGCTTACATGAAGATACATGTGACTGTAATAAACTTTAGATACGCTTAGACTTCTTATTCCATCATCTTAATTGAAAATACATATACGAACTTTGAAACTCCGAAATTTTGCCCATTATAGTTTGAGTAATTACAAAGTTTAAAATTCGATCACCGACTAAACCATTGATAAATTCAATTGAGATGTTTCAATAAGCAATGTATTTATCAAGAAAAAATTTTCAGAAATAAAAAATTAGACAATATGTTATCCAAAATATACCCTACATTTTTATTCCATAAAATAAAGCATTAAGTGAATTTAGTAAATTTGAAAATTCTATTAATACAATTACTAATGAAAAAAGTTTTGATTTTTCGATTTTGCAAAAAGTATTTGATGAGATAAAAATACAACATTATTGACAACTTTATATTAGTAATTTATTGTGAAATTAAAAACTGACAATATTTTTGAACGATATTAACAAAATATTGTGGATAACAAGTTTGTATTCAAGATGCAAAAGTTTCAAGTTAGCTTTTTTCCGATGCACATCGACAGAAGCTACTTGCGTTAAAGGTGATATTTAATCAATGGATTTGTTATGAGTTCACGGCACAACTTTTTGTATAAGATTAAAAAGTTGCTTTTTCGTTGAAAGAGTTTGCGGTTCCGGTAAAAAAGCAAGCGAACGATGAAGTAAAGCATTTCTCGCGGTATAGCATGAGGTATATAGGGGAAGGTGGGGCAAAGTGGGTCAGTCATTGGGGGAAAAATGTGGGGCAAAGTGGGCAACTCCGACATTTGATTAAAAACGCGGTTTTACAATACAATTTAAAAGAATTATCCAAAAGACGACGTTTTAAATCTATTTCGAGTGTTTAAAGCAATAAAATATTTAAATAAAAAAATTTTAAACGGGGCAAAGCTCAACATAAAAAAAAAACTGCGTTTCTACAACTCAATTCAAGGAGATAGTCAAAGAAACTTCAAGAAATAATGACTGTAACAAAGCTTAGCTAATTTGAAAAAAATATGTTTAAGAAATAACTTTAAAAATATTCAATTTTTGAAGCAATACGAAACTATATAGTGAGAATCGTCTGTAATATCTTTACCATTTACAAAAGTCGCATGGACAATTAATTTTACCGAATTAACGTTATAATAAATTTTTTTTCGAAATGTCAAAATAAATCGACAACGCAATTGTCATTAAATTATAATCAACGCTAATGGCGTTCAGTAGAACCAAGTTGAGAAAATTATACATTTCCGACTTTGGTGAATTGGCCCAATTTGCCCCCGATTTTTTTTCGCCGACGCACAAAATCAACCATTGAAATCGAGTTTCTGGATGAAAAGCAGTAAAAATACACTCGGAGATTTGTGATGAAGCGATTTTTGCTTATGCGGCTCATTTTCCCCACCTTTTTCCTATTATATATTTCCGTCGGCTCCGCGAAGCGAAAAACGAAGAGTGGAAGCGAGAAGCGGAATAGGCGAAAGGCCGGAAGTCATTTTGATAATTGAAATCCTCCGCGGTAACCTAACGATCTTATGAGAATCCCCGGGCGTTCCACTCTCAATGCTCCGTCGGCAATCCGACTAACGTATTATCCGACAAGCCGAGCGCCGCCCGCATCCAATTGGTATATCACTGACGTTCTCTTGATTGAAATAACGATCGAGTTTCAAAGCATTTCTGAAAAGCTTAGTTTTCGACAAAAGATTTGTGAAACGAGATCGTTTCATGATAGAAATTGAACAAAACCCTGCGTCTTCAAAGAACGCCACGGAACTTTTGTTCTAAAGACTAATTACCAAAGTGTACAAATCTTTAAAGTCAATTCATGCTTGAAAACTGAAATTTATATAAATGGCTGGAAGTGTCACCAAAAAGTGTAATGATGCTTATGAAATTAAGGATGTATTATGGTACGTACAGTCCCGCCAACGTGAGTTTCAGAAAAAATTTCGCACCAGTGCGAAAAATCAACTTTGCACACTAGTGAGGAAAATCAACTTTGCACACTAGTGAGGAAAATCAACTTTGCACACTAGTGAGGAAAATCTACTTTGCACACTAGTGAGGAAAATCAAATTTGCACACTAGTGAGGAAAATCAACTTTGCACACTAGTGAGGAAAACCTATCTTTCCTCACCAGGGCGAAAAATCAACTTTTGCTCACTAAGCGCCTGGTACATACATATCTACACTTATCTATACTTATTATAAAAGGAAGTGGCCGAAAACGTTTGTGTGTCTGTATGTGCCAAATTTAACATTTTTTAGAATTTCTAAGATTTCTAAGATTTCAAAAATTGCAAAAATTTCAGAAGTCTTAAAAATTTCATAAATTTCGAAAATTTCAGAAATTTTGAAAATTTTAGAAATTTTCAAGTTGGCCATGGAATTTTTTTTTTTTGAGTGAGTCGTTTCAAGTTGGGCATGAAATTTTGAGTGAGTCGTTTCAAGTTGGGCATGAAATTTTGAGCGAGTCGTTTCAAGTTAACCATGGAATTTAGAGCGAGTCGTTTCAAGTTGGCCATGGAATTTTGAGTGAGTAGGCTCAAGTTAGTCATAGAATTTTGAGCAAGTCGTTTTAAGAATACTCAAGATATTAAAGATATTCATCGGAGGTTTTGCGAAGCGCGTGAGCCACAATAACACCCTACTCTAATTATAAACACAATTTTTGTTTACAGGTAGTTTGGCAGAAAGATCCTACGCTCAATTCTCAGGCACCGTCCACGTTATGAAGGCCGTCGGTAATCACATGGTATTGACCTTCTGCGCCGGTAATCCAGACAGTCAGCTATACTCTGTGCTCATGTCACGGGAGCACATTCTTCAGAAGAACAACATCAAGGGAGTTCACAACTTGTTGAGTCGACGAAATTTGCACATAGTAAGCATTCGAGAAACTTGTGCGAAAGGTTCTGCATCTGCGATATCCGCAAATCTTCTAGTTTTAGGTCTTTGCTGGATTGTTTTATCGAGGCTTAACATTTTCTCATCGCTCCAATAATTTCCCTCTCAATTATTTGATAGAATAATTTTTTTTTTTCGATAAAGGCTTTCAGCCTCTTGTATTTACGAGCAAACAACGCCGAATTTCTCAAAAATCGCCTCATTTTGAGGTCCGAGAATTCAATCTAATTCCGTGCCAAGTTGTTGCTAATTTTATTATTTTTTTTTCATTTTACGATCTTGGGAAAGAAGAAAAAATTGCATAATTTATATTTAATAAATTTATGCATATTGAAGGGTTTTTCGTTGAGCGAGTCCGAATATATCTTTATATTAATTATCACCTTATTTATTATCGTAATAAACATCGTAATTATGAATACTAAATTATTGGATTACCGAAGAGAAAGAATATTAGTAATTCCGGTAGAAACTTAACACTAGTCTCGCCGTAAATGTTATTAATTATTAGTATATTTGGAAAATGTTCATCGACCTTGTTCGCAACGTGAATGGGAAATAAGATGAGAACATGAGTCAATGATGGCCAGTCATCAATATGTGCCATTCATTGTTATTCATTATTGCCACAAATTCTTTATTTATAAGCGATACCTACGGTATTGCATTATTATTATATATCAAATATAGTATATTGTTACATATTACGTGGATGAATCAAAACATATTATAATATATACGATAATAACGACAACAATAATAATGATATTGTGTGACTGTGAATTGTTTGTTGTATTTAATTCATTTTGCCGTTTTTCCTTATAACGAATTTAGAAACATTTGCATTTTGGTTAAGCAATACTGGTTTTTCACGTTAACCGAACGATTATCCACACAAAAACTATGTTCAAAATAACCGAAAATATATATTACACTATTGTTCCGGAATTAAACAACAAAAAATGCATCCCGAAAAACCAGGACGTTTTTTTTTAAATATTAAACAAACTTTTCTTCCAATGGTCGAAAAAGTGATTAGCTGAAATAGCGAATTCCATAATGATGACCATTCTAGATTCAGAACTTCTTAATTTCAAAATTCGCTATCTTAACCATTTACTATTTTAGTCATTCGCTATTTTCACCCTCACTCAGCGTGAGGTCACATTTTAAACCGCCAAAAGTTAAAAATATTGATATTAGACGCTGGCATTAGACGGACACGCTACGGCCCTGATAACATCAGTCACGGACAATCGAAGGAGACAAACACATCGTAGTTGGGTCAGCTTGTATTGCCCAACCGCAAATGGTAATGTATTATATACTATATAACATTAGTAGTAGCAGCAGCAGCAAGTACCATGTTATATAGTCGGTAGTTACAGTTGGAAAGGGGAAGAATGGAGGACCTGCTATAATTAAGGTTAATTGTCCGCGATTAATCCTACCCTATGCGCGCTTGCGCCACGTGACAAAGGCCGACTACATCCCGACGGTAAGTTTTAAGGTCCAAGCTTAATTCCATCCTTCTCCGAGATTCGTCATCCTTCCCTTGGCTCTCTTGTCGCTTTCCCTCTCTTACGTTTTTATCAACCGGCCCCAGGGGACTCTTGAAGCATTTCCGATCTACTCCGCCAGAGTTTCATTCGGCTTTGTAACGGAGGACACACCCAAACGGTCAAAGAAGACGACTACAAAGCCCGTTACTGACTCTCCACCTCGATTTTCTTAAAAGCTGCATTTTATCTTCACTCCTAAAGACTTTTCAAGCTTTTATACTCTTCGTCTAGCCACAAGCGGATGCGCAAGAAAGTTTATGAGCTTGTGGAAAAAACAAAATTTCGGAGATTTGAAAATGGCGCATATTTCAAATTACATTTTTTTAAATACCGGAATAACATAATTCGGCAAGAACAGCAAGGAAAAAACGTGGAATTTAAATCCAGTGGAACTATTGAAAAAATACTTTTAACTTGTACTGCAACATTGTTGTTTTTACGTGACATGTTAATGTTCAATGCCAGTGACATTATGAATCAAAATAAGATGATATTGAAAATAGATAAAAACTGATGAGAATTTATTGAAGTACATTTACCCTGAAAAATTAATGTTTTATTCTATAGGAAAAAAAACATGGATCATATACTTGAAATAAAAAATAGTAGTTAAACTCATGTGACTATAAATAGATATTTTTTTTTGGGTTGTTACTAGTGAAAATGCAGTAAAATAATCTTTCAAAAATTGTCTGGCATTTACACTTTACAATTCCAGGGCAATAACTCAGAAACAAGTTTTCAATTTTTTATTATTTATGTTATAAATTCTCTTAAGCATGCTTTACACATAAATTCAGTGCATAAATGGGAATATCATATGGGATATTTCTTTTATAAGGCTTTGCGTTTAGGGGGAGCAGTTTTATTTAAAGATTTGTTTGAAAAGTTCTGAGTTTTAGGATAATTTCCGTATATCGACGTCGTTCGTATTGAAATTACTCGCTTTATGTTCCCTTTCGTGAAAATTACTTTTTGATAGGTTTTTTATTGTAATGGGAACTTAATGTCGAAATTTATTGCCATGAGCAGTGAAAGCAATCGTTATTTCAGATTTTCTTAAGTTAGAGGATCGCTTTTTAATGGAGAAGCAAAGTCGTAAAGCTATTCGATTTATTTTATGTCCATATGTCAGCATTTTTTCGGTATATTACATCGGCGAATTTTCGACTTTCTATATTATATTATAATTATCTTTCGTTTGTGATACATTTCGTATTTGGTGCTTCAAACGATATGAATCATAGAGCCTTACAATAAAGTATTATTAGTAATAATAATAAAAATAATATTTATAAGGCCACAAAATTATGAATTTATTAATTCCTCAAAATCAGTCAACATATTCTATAGAAATCATGAATTTTGTACATAAAATAATTTCTCAGATTATCCTGATATTTTTTCACCTCTATCCATTTTAAAATTCACACATTCGAGATTTTTCAAGACTACTTTTTTTTCAGTGATCCTGAAACTTGTTTTATGTTATCATTAAAAAACAAAATTTAAAGAAATTCTAATTCCTTTAAATATTCGTCAGAAAAACAAAATGCTTAAATCAATTCGAACATTAAACGATAATTATCCGTATTTAGAAAAATTAAAGAAGAATCCTCAAAAACGCTTATAACCGAATTTATTAAACAATTATGATTTCTAATTTATCAAAACCCTATTTTCATCGTGATGGATTTAAATCAATATTCCTATCTCTACAGTAATTAATATTTTACAGTTTTTACCCACGTTACAAAAGGGAAATTCTTAATACAATCTTTTATTTTTAGTGAATCGAAAAGTAAAGAAAAATTAAGAACCCAATCTCAATAAATTTTCAGCATACTTGCACTCAAGGCAAAAGTTCTGCTGAAAAGTGATTGCATACATGCAACAGGTCAGGGAATGCGCGACGATCTACATGATTAAGAACAATTATGAAGTACCATAATGATAATTGGGTATGATCATGACCCGACGACCGAGAAAAGTCAATTTCACGACCGACTACCCAAGTGACACTTCTCTGTATGTTCCATGCCGCCGGCACAAACTATAGTCACTATACCGGAAGTACGTTTGACCATTTACTCCATTGAATTAATTGACATCTTAATTATGGCGTGGGTGTCGTTTCCGCGATTACAGGTCCAGTTGTGACCTCAATACCGTCTTATTTCTTTCTAAGCAATAGAAACGAACGGAGTAGGACACAGAAGAATACATAAGTACCAAGAGCACAAGATTTCATATACTGTCGCCGGTCCATTGTCGTCAAGCAGCGGGTGAATTTACCAATTAAATAATTCCAGAACACTCATGAGATGACTCAGACACGGCTGATGTATGTTCGTTGACGAACCGTACGTTCAATGATCTTTCCCTCGAACTCTTTCGAATAGCTATTTTTTGTAATGAACACATCTTTTTATTTGAACTGTTAAACATTTTTTTAACATTTTTGCATATAAAAAGCATAGCGATATTTTGTAATGAACATATCTTTTTATTTGAACTGTTAAAAAATGTTAGACAATTTTTGCTTATAAAAAGCGTAGCTAAATTTTGTGATCAACATATCTTTTTATTTGAACTGTTAAAAAATGTTAGACAATTTTTGCATATAAAAATGAGCGATCAGTCACTCTTTTTTCGACCATCTTTGATCTGCTATAAATTAGTATATATTAGTATTAATACTATAAATTAGGTTTATATTTAAAAATTAAGGCTTTTGAGCCTTCAATAAATGTGTTTATTCTATGTTGATTGATTGAAATTTATCGAAGACTGAATATTAAAAAATATGGAAAAAATGGTGAAAGAGTGAATCGGAATTTGAGTGAGGTTTTCGGGGACCGCGCGATGGCCCAAAAATGCTGACAACGCACGACACGTGCGTTCAGCGGAAATATATACACGTGCAATTAACGAAGTTGCCGACCGAATTGATATTGGCAGAAGTTGAGACTGAATATCGATGGGGATTAAATGAATATTAATTATATTATGGAAAAGTAGCCAGGACATTTGAGTTCGTTGTGTCATGTTTTACCAAAGTTACACTCTGAGAAAAATCTGGTAATTAAAAAAAAAAGCTAGACCAACGATAATGTAACTATAAATTATAGTTCCCAGAAGGAACGTCTATATTTTATGGCTGTACTAAATGTAGGAAAATAGTTGGATGAACCATTAATATAATTCCCAGGAAAATGCTTCATAAAGCAAAAAATAATGAAAACGCAATTTGCAAAGTGCTACTTCACAGACTTGTATAATTCGATCTTCTATGTGTATCGGGATTCTAAAAAGTGAAAAGTATAATTATTAAAATAATTATAGAAACAATTAAAGTTGAAGTGCTTTCAAGATAAGCAATTTCTAAATTATCTTCGAGATTCTTTTTGTCGTTACTTTTTTCTCAGTTCCTGTTGGTTTTATCGCTTGAATAAAATTATACTCTGGCTTAGTTACCAACTGAGACTGCAAATATTTCCCTTACCGACTAAGCTCATAAATACAATTTTTTTCTTACTGACTGAGTCTACAAATGTTTTTCATTATGACTGACCTCGATCATTAACCAAATCTATAATCGAGATTCGAAAGTTACAGTTATCGTATTTTTTATTTTATTTCCAGAACAAAAATTATATTTTCATGTCGATTACAGTCCAAGTCGCAGTCTTTATCGTCCTTAGTTTTATTGGCGATTTTATTTATTATTTATTATCTTAGGAGAATGTGAGTCGGTAACAAAAACTGTAAACAATTTTTTTCACGGGTGCCAAACGTTTCTGCATGGAATAAAAGTCTCAAGTCATGCAAAATAACGAGCCGAACGATGTAACTTTAATCTAGTATTAATGTCCTCAAATACCAAACTCCTTAAAAACTGTTGTACCAATCGATCCTAACTGACGTACCGACTGGATTAAAACGCACACAACACTTTACCTTGAGATAATTTACCATCCCTCGGCCGATTATAAACACTGTACAGGGTTCTTCTTGGCCGAAATTGATATTTCGTTCAGTTCTCTCACTCACGGTTATGATGATCTGAGAGAGACGGTGAATATGTAGCACATCATCGTTATTCACTGCACATTGGATGGCTAGATAATATCTACATTGAAAAGCGTATGTGATAATAAATCACGGTCCATCGGCGCGTATGGGAAAATGTTCATCGCACCGTGAACCTTGAAGAGATGCCACACGCACTACGCTTCCGCAAATTTTCCGTTAACGGCCTCGTATTCTTTTGTGTACACATTATCCGCATATACGGCTTCATACAAGCTTTTTATAATTGAAAAAAGTTATTTATAGTAGAATAAAATTAAATTTTCATTGATTTCTCATCCTTTGCCTATACTTCGTAAAAAAGAGGTTTTTGATCAGTTTCAGCGTTCATTTACATTCATCCCGCTTTTTTACTGACCAAATGTTGACCAAATGCAATGTTTTACCTACCATTCACTTCCTTATTTTAAGATGAAGAAATTTGTGCATTGCAAAGTACTTTTTACCACGTAGGACCGGTTTTATGATCGAGCGAAGATCGGAGTTGGCTTGGACCCCTGTCGTGCGGATGAAGGTGAGAAAAATGAGTCATTCGCTCCAGAGCTAATATCCGGTGAAACAAAAATTACCTGGCGTTCCATCAGGTTTGTAAATCTGCGGACGCGTGTAGACGACGGAAGGTGACATGTCGATTTTTCTTCGCGATTAAGATTTAGATCTGCGATCACGCTAACGAAAAAAAACGCCACTATATCCGCCTCCACTTGTTGGCCT
This sequence comes from Tromatobia lineatoria, assembly GCA_949699805.1. Classification (NCBI taxonomy): domain Eukaryota; kingdom Metazoa; phylum Arthropoda; class Insecta; order Hymenoptera; family Ichneumonidae; genus Tromatobia; species Tromatobia lineatoria. Next base: position 21,467,589 of record OX453037.1, read on the forward strand.
ATGGGAGTCTCAGTCGAATGACAACATTCTGCGCGACGACGCTCTGATTAGAGTGGGGATTTCTAGAAGATACAAGAGTCAATGGAACGTCCGGGGTTATCGTCATCGTGGATAGTGGTTTCCATTATAAAAGGGAAAACTTATCATTAACCGAAACTAGTTTCGTCGCAATGGTTCTAACGATGAAAATATTTTCGTGTAAGTGACTTCGTTAACAAAACAGCATTTAAATTTCAATACAACGGACGATGAAACCTCCAATTATTTACTTGAAAATATTAAATGTGTTGTGATAATTAATTAACGGTCACGTGGCCAAGACAAGCGTCGCGTGTTAAGCATCATCTTCGATGAGATAATTATTTTGTGGAATAGGAAATGATTTTGTAAGTGGTAAACAAACTCTGACTTTGAACTTTGACGCTTGTGGTGGTAACGAGTCTACGTTTTATACATAATTATCATAGATTTAATTTTTCCACTATTTCTTTTCGTTGAAAAAATATATTATTAACGGTTTATTGAAAATGGCGTTTTTTTTAATTTTTCTTCAGGTTTTTTGACGTTTCTCGTTGCGGCGAGTTCTGCACATAGTAAGTTTTGAAGGATATGGTTTAATTTAAAGTTCTTCAGATTCGAAGTATATTAAATGGCGGCGCGTGGCTAACGCGACTCTTGATATATGTGTAATGGTCTCGAGGGATAGATTTTGGCCATGCCATTTTTGGCAGGCCATTTTAATTAAATACGTAGAGTGCAAAATAACAAATTCAAAAAAGGCTGCCTGAAATTCTATTTTGGAAAGCTTTTTTTTATTCGTTATTTTGTTTCCTGAGTGTCAGAATTTCTAAAATTACCATTTAAAAAGCCCATTTTTCCTTTGGGTCTTACGTTTTTAAAAATAATGAATGCTATGATTTTGCACGGCAAAAGCTTTTCCCATTGCACATGAGATACTACATATAAGCCATTCCACATCATCCAGGCCATCCCAATGATTTAATGACTCAAAATTCATTCAAATTTTTTTCAAATATTGTTTCAAGTGTCCAGAATACCGAGAAACATTTTTTAAATATATTTTTAGATTTTTTTAACAACTCATCTGTAACTGGGCGATGCCGTAATGGATTAAATAAATGAATCAATAAATAAATATATTTGCCACGCTGCCGATTTTATTGTAGCTTTCAAACATAGCAATGGAATATCTGTGAAATTTCCAGCAAAATCAAAATGGTCACTCACAACGAAAAAATATATCTAACTTTGATTCGACCAGAAATACCGACAGGAAAATAATTTTGTGAGACTACCGAAGAATTTATACTAGAAAGTACGTTTGAAAATCAAAACTTCTTATTTCGACAACTTGTTTGTGTACTGTCAAATTTTACTTATACGGGCACGCGAATAAAAATCTAACAAAATAAAAAATAAAAGTAATCGTACTTCTGCAAAAATCTGAAAAAAATTCTCGGGCTTGTGGACAGTTACAACTATAATTTTTTTCTAAAATTTGAATGATTTTGGGTGATCGAAAAATTTTAGAGGCCCTTATGGTGTAGAATAGCTCATAAGGTAAGTAATTCCGTTCATTCGTCACGAGCAGAACTTTGAAGCATTTACATACGTAAAATATAAATTCAAGTAATACAATTTTTTTCACTGACGCAATATTTTCTTCAGCACCATTTCCTCAAGGAAAAACACTCGCGTACAAATATCGTCTCGATGCAAAGGCGGGCGCAATTGAGCCTGCATCTTATGCTTCACAATTTGCGTTAGAAGGTACACTTCACGTGAAGCACGATACGAGCGACGCAAAATTAAAAAATGCTTTCTACGTTGTGCTCACAAATGTAAAAACTGGAATGCACAATGGGATTGCTGCATACGATCATCTCGCCGAGGTTAACATACCGATCGCTGAAGTGGCCACGTCCATTCAGCAGCCATTTTTGATAATTTACGATGAAAATGGACGAGTGAGTTTTTTAAATCTGTTTTTGAATCTAATCGTCCAATTTATAGACTCAAGTTTACAATAAAAAAAGAAGCCAAATTCAAGCTAATTTTTATTTATGTAGTTTCAAGGCGTGAAGATTTCACCAAATGAAGAGAGATGGTCGAGGAACATGAAAATGGCAATGGCCTCAATGTTCCAGTTAGATATGCGCAACATGAACATCGAAACGCCGATCAGAGCTCATAGCTTTGTGTCGAAAGAGGTAAGAACAGAAATCGACCTCAAGTTTTCCGATAAATATTAATTCTTGTTCCTTACCATCAGAAAACGATCCATGGCGAATGCTCGATCATATACGACGTACACTCCACAAAACAGTCGACTACCGATGAATTCGTCGTCACAAAATTCTTGTCACCGAAGAACTGCACCGATTTTGCTGTCACATCGTTCAATCATGTCGATATTGAGGGCTGTCGGGCTGATAAAGAAGTGAGCTCTGTAGAAATATTTTTGTAATGCCATAATGCGTTACTCTGACTCATGTTCATACTTGTGATAATGAAATTGGGCCTTTTTAGGAACCGATGACCGTGGATAGCAGAAGAGTTTTTGAAATTCAAACAAAAAACGACGATATTGTAATTAAAAAATTGACGTCCATCGGTGGCATCAATTACCTTCCGTGGAACAGCGAAGCTGAATTTCACTACGTTCTCACAAAGTTTGTATAGCCATTGCTTTCTTTTGCTACCTCATAGAGTAAGATCTGTTACCATGGAAACTTTTTTTTCGAGAATTCCATATCAGAATACTCAGAATGAGTTTGAAGCGTCGAGAGAAGAGGTTTGGAAAAATTGTCCGGATGTGTGTGCGTGTGCGTGTGCGTGTGCGTGTGCGTGTCGCGTGTGCGTGTCGCGTGCGCGTGTCGCGTGTGCGTGTCGCGTGTCGCGTGTGCGCATGTGCGTGTCGCGTGCGCGCATCACATGTGCGTGTCGCGTGTGCGCATCACGTGTGCGTGTTCCGTGTGCGTGTCGAGTGTGCGTGTCGCGTGTGCGTGTTGAGTGTGCGTGTTGAGTGTGCGTGTTGAGTGCGCGTGTCAAGTGTGCGTGTCGCGTGTGCGTGTTGAGTGTGCGTGTTGAGTGCGCGTGTCGAGTGTGCGTGTCGCGTGCGTGTGTCGCGTGCGCGTGTCGCGTGTGCGTGCGGAGCTGGCATGAAAAATTCAAACTTGGATACCGAACATACTGATTCATTCATCGAGCTGAAATTTTGCAGACATGTTGGGCAGCTAGAACCCTTCGTTGGTAATCATTTTTGAAAAAATTGAAACATAAAATAATTTTTCATTTAATTTTGAATTTTTAGAAAAATGTCTTTTCTCTAGCTTCCGCAAATTTGTCGTTATCGAGCTAAATAATTTTTTTACAAATAAAGTAATAGTGAAGGGGAACCGCATTAAATTTAGGATAAATGTATAAATAGGTTCGGTTTTTATGGAATTTCGAAATTTTCGAAAAATTGAGTTTTGTGCTGCCTACGTGAAATATCACTCAATGAATTGAAATTTAATACAGACTAACAATAGTAGTCAGTAGGCGTACGTACCAAATTTTGTAATGATCGGTAAATCGGTTCGGATTTTGTGGCATTTTGAATATTTCCGTAAATTTACACATTGCTATAACTCACAATAAATGTCATAAAACAAAGATGTAGAGTAGAATCTTGCACTCTGCTTTAACATTATCGCTTCTTAGAAAGCTTCCTCTATGATAAAGCCTGAATTAATTACCTTACTTCGTTATAGAGGTAACTTTAAAAAAAAACACCAAATAATAAGGAAGCAATGTGAAAAGTGCTACTTTGCGTCCTCGTTTATTCTTTATTTTCTCCTAAAAAGAGCTTGTAATATGGATAGAACAAGATAAAAATAGTTCAATAATTTTTTGTATTTGTTTAGCGCTACTTTTGAACTTGAATCAGTGTTATCCGTAACGGAGATTGATCTGCCAGCGGTTAGCTTTCAAAATCTGCCAATAATTCGAGATGTGACCTACCAGAGACCCAACCGAAAATATGCTGACAATGCAGCCGAGGATATCACGCTGGGAAGACATGATGTCAACCCTGAAATCAATGCCTGCAAGCTAATGAAAATTCTGGGCGAAGCTGCTGACTATATTGAGGAGAACCACTTGGAGATGAATTCACCTGAGTGGAAACACGGACAGACGCTTAACAGAATTTTACATATGATGAGTTATCTGGATATGGGATCAATACAACATGTGTTCAATGCCTATAAATCTGCAAAAAATCCTAGGGACATAACGATCAGGTAGGTATACTACTTAAATTTAATTTGAGTGAAAATTGATGTTTCTGAATCTTGTCGTTAAGATACCATACGTCCCTTTACACTTATTATTAGATTTTGGAATAAAAGTAGGATAAATAGGGCATAAGTGGAGTTGGAGTCAAAATACCAAAAGTTCATAATGGCTGAAATAGCGAATTTCAAAATAACAGACGCCTAAATTTAAAAAGGCCAATGTCAAGAAATATATATAGTCCATAATAGAGTAAATTAATATTGAGAGTACATAAATGTCAAATTAAATTTGTATCATAATTAAATAGAGAGAAAAAATTAATCTTTGTTATCTCAATAATCGCACTTTTGGAACTTTAAAATATTCGCCATTTCCTATTTTTATCACTTGCTATTGCGACCCCAACTCATAAAAAAAGGACTTACGGTCGAATTTATAAGCCCAAGTTTCAATTTCAGTTCGTATTTATAATTTTCCATTGCATTTTGTATTTAAAAGTTTCCAACTTGGCTTCAAACATGGGACTAGAAATTCGTCCGCTGGAAAAACGAGAATAGAGATGGAAAATCATAACAAGATTTAAAATATTGGCGATCTCAAAGAGGCTCAATGCTATTGGGCGTCAGTGATGAATTTCTTTAATATAATTATTCCAGGAAACTATTAATCGGTGTAATGCCTCAAGTTGGTACTGCAGCGACCAGCCTCTTCACCTTGAACATCATTCGCAACCACAAAGTTTCTGACGGTACAGCACTCGAAATATTGGCCAAACTTCCACTTACGGTGAAAGTACCCGAAGAAAATCTGCTCATTCAGATGGAGGATCTCCTTAAATTCAATGAATCTATCTCCGTCGAAGTGCAAAAAGCCAGCGTTCTCTGCTTCTCCTCTTTGGTATACAGAACCTACAAGGATGCTTTGCGCCCTGAAGAAAGTCCCATTCTCAATAGATATCTGCACGAGTTCCTTGAACACGTCAAGAGTATGTATACGATTCTCATAAATTTATTTCGTAATTTAATTTCGTGGAAAAACAAAATTTAATCGATGCATAATATGATCGATATCTCAAGCCTTGCTAAAGTTAATACAATTATTAAATTTCCATAAAATCAGAATTATTTGTTTCGTCACAAAATTATATAGTTGTAATAACTGGATATGATTTTGTTAAAATTTGTGTGTGCAAAATTTGAGCATGGCAACTTTGTATTTATTATGTTTGTTTGTTTTTGTTTATATTCAGACGATTCAACTTACGAAAAGAAGATGCTTTATCTAATGGCAATTAAGAACGTGAGAGTTGGCAGAATCTACGATTTACTTGCACCGATAATTCGGGGAGAAATTGCGATATCCGAAGATCCAATACAGATTCGACTTTTGGCAATATGGGCGGTGAACAAAGCTGTCGAAAAAGATTACCGCATAGCGAGCAATTTACTGTGGCCTGTGATGGCTGACAAGAGTCTTCCGGTGAAGTTGAGAATCGCTGCCTACGAAATTTTAATGCATCAAGCTCGAAACCAGGCAGACGTTTTTCAGATGCGCCGTTTTATGACTTCCGAAACCAACGAACATCTTTACCATTACCATCACACCACCATTAACAACATCATTAAATCTGTCGATCCTTGCAAGCTTCATCTTCGTGAACTTATTACCAAAATCATGCGCAACAGTAAACCACGCGAAAATATCAAACACATTCTGTCTTCCGTTTATTCCTTCGACTACAAAATTGAAAAGTACAACTACTTGGAAAAACTTCTTGCCGGTGTTGTTGTTAATGAAGTTACGGGTGTACCGGAAGTTGCACAACTGGATAACATCATCACCGACGGTCGTGAAGCTATCAGTGACGTGACAGTGAGTTTCCAATTCGTTTGTATTTCTGATTATCCTGTTTCAATCAAGGAACGCTATGAAAAATGATCTAAGATCATTTTTGAAGATGGGTCAAATTTTTGGTGCTCTTTTTTTATCATGATTCGATTCGTTATACTAAAATTAAGAGACAGACCAAATTTGAGATTTTGTGCATATCATCCCTTAAAAAAACACGTCCACTGTGTTTTCAACTAAAATAGTAACTTAAATTTCTAACGTCTTACCGAATTCGATTGGGAAAATTCAAGATATCATTTTTCGTCGAAAATTTTCCGAGAAAAATACTTATGTTCACGGTCGACGAAATTTTTAGGGTCAAAGTTGAAAGAGATTTGAAAAACCTTATTCGATACCCAGCCCACGATTTTTTTTCGAAATTCTTATTTATTCAATGAGTTCAGAAAATTTGTGTAACGATCGATAAGCATAAAAAATACGAAATTTTCGACCAATATTTGGTGGAACAAACCTCGATAAATAATCCAGTGAATCAATGTTTGTCTTCCATTCAATCTTCGTATAATCGTATTTAATTTGAATATTTTTCTGACTCCACAAAGGTTCGTCTTCACGTTCAAGGCTGTGACGATATAATCAATCTGCTGTTACACGGTGATTATCTCACACCAAATGGACTGATGAACCCAAAGGTCCTCGAAATTCTGAAAAGGGCCTCTAAGGACTATCCAAAGAAGATCCACATTGATATCGTCCTGATGCACATGGGTCGAATTGTCCTAGCGAATCATTACAATCACCAGACTTTGATGAAGCTGTACAAAGACGTGAAGCAGTTGTTCGATCAGCATATGAATGACTTTCGCATTAATTCTCAACATGTCATTTACATTCATCTATCTGAGAAGCAAGTTATAAGTGACGTTGGCATTCCCGTGATTATGAAATCCCGTCTTCCTGTTGCGGCTTCACTAAAAATCAAGTACAACAAAGTGCCAGAATATGAACCAGCCACAATGGATCTGGGAGTCGATTTAAAGTTCTGGAGTCAAGGCGATTACGCAATGTCCATCTATAATCCGGTGTCCGACGTTTGGCACACGATTCGACGTCCGACGGCAATTGACGTCAGCGTTCCAATCCGGACAATTATAAACTGGAACGCATCAACTCATGATCTGACTTTGAGTTTTCAAAGATTATCCGCGTCAAAACCTCCCGTCGCTGGAATTCGTATGCACGTCAAGGACATCGTAACTGTCGACGACGATGAGGCTGAAGCGTTGAAGACATCCTGTCCAACTTGTAAGCATCAAGAGGACATCACGCTTGGAAAACTTACCGTCATAAACCGTAAAATTGATTCGGCTAGCAGTGGACTTGAATATTCAATGAATATCTTTGATTGTGAAAAAGGAGCCGCGCGAGTGACGCTCAGTTCTGAATGGTACAAACGTGTCATGTCTGAGCGTAACAGTACCTGGTAAGTATTTGCTTGGGTGACATCGTAATATGGACACCAGCTTTTTGCCCGTGTGTACATCATCTTTTCACATTTAGGATTGATTGGTACGTCAATGACAAGGTGACCATGCGTCAGGAGCTGAACAATATGCTTCCTGGGTCTATGGGGAGCTTGGGTATCCTTGTGAAAGTCGAACCTAGCACCGTTTACGCTACTTCTCGGGTAAGTTCAAGATTTAGAGGCCTTTCCGAGCAGAAACTAGTTCCTGATGTTCACTGTTGCATATCTTACGGTGTTGGATGTCAAACTTCTGGTGTTTTTAAAAAATACAATTGTGGAAGTTATTTCCACATAGTGATGCCACCGAGACGAGAAATTTCCCGTCTCGACATCTCGAGACGAGATGTTTATTCGTTTATTTCGTTCAGAAAACAGTTATCAAATTATTAAATCATCCACTCATCAGGTTCATATTATCTTGAATTCGAGAAACGATACTGCAAGTCAACCATTCATTAAGACACAGCAAGCTTCTCGCTGATTCTGAATGCATGCAAATGTACTGAATGCAGCAGCACATTTTTGACGGCACGCCGTGCAGCACGTTTGTCTATCAGGGATGTTATTCATCATTTTTCCAGGTTGACGTGAGACTGCGTGCAAACTTTGAAGATGGTACGGACACAGGGACGTCCTTCAATTCACTTGGCAGTAAGAAGTTCAACTTTTATGGCACCGTCGATGCGATTTCAGCCGGTACAAATTCCTCTGCTCGCAGTTGGGGTATCAATGTTGATATTGATATTAATCAGGATCATACGCTGAATAAAGCGATGGTAGAGATTATTCGGAAGACACCAGGCGAGAAGAATCTTAAGGTCACTTACGTTTTTGTTTGTTTGTTTTTTTTTTATTATTTCTGTAAGACTTTCAAGGAAATAAGACATTTCGTCTTACGTATTTTTCTCTTTTCCAGATATGCCTCGAAGCGCAAAAAAATTATGCTCAAGCTCCAATAGATATCCTGAGAATCAATGGCTCAAATGAAGTTGTCACTAGCAATGTAAGCATCGCTGCTGCTTACAGTAATGGTGAAGAGTGCGCCTATAATGGCGCTCTCGTGACCATGACGATGAAGGCTGAATTGTCGGACGAACAGAAGAAGAAGTTGACTCAAGATCTTGAATCTGGAATGTGCAGTCAGGATATCAGAAATATTCTTTACGCAAATCCTGAGAATACTGTTCCATGGACAACAAACTGTTTGACCGAGGCTTTGCGCTATACGACATTAAGAAAGTACACCGTCAACGTGGAGCACGAAAAAGTTTGTTCAACCAAATGTCCTTGAGCAACTTCAAGAAATTAGGGGGACAATGAATGAGTATAACAGTTTGCAATCTTCTGGAAGTTCGAATCTCCCTAGATTCCTTTATTAAAACGCAAGAAGCAAGGGAAATTATTGTAACTTAGATAAAAATGATGCAAAGTAGAACTTTGCGCATTACTTCCTCATTAATTTCCACTTTTCGCAAAGCCGGTTTTATGAGGAAGTTTATTTATTTTATTTTTGGTTTCCTTATAGAGGAAGTTTTTATTTTTCCTGTATATAAAATTCCAGTCACTTTGGTGAAACTTTACCTGAATTAAAGAAAAACGAAAATTTTTCGGAATATTCAAAATTACGTAAAATCCGAACCACTTTACCGATCATCACCAAATTTGGTACGTAGAAGGTCGGAATGTTATTTCTTCTTTGTAGAAAAAATTCAGTCGGTGTGTTGGAATTTAACCGAAATTAGAGTCAAGCAAATGATTTTCGGAAAATTCAAAATCTTAGTCAAACCGAACCGTTTAACTGTTTCGTCCTAAATTCAATTTCAAGGGTCGCATCACTTTGTTCCATTTTAATACGAAGTTTGAGCGTTATAGCTGAAAAAGTGCAGCAGCTAGAGAACATACAGGGAATTGTTAAAAAAATTCGATCTCTTATAAGGTCTAAAGCACTTTACCGATCATCACCGAATTCTATATCTACTACTACCAAACATCAAGTTTCACCTTGCAGAAAGTTCGAGTAGGTTTGGTTGAAGTTAACTCAAATTAGAACAAAAACCACTTTCTGTCAAAAATTCAATAGTCAGTAAAATCTAATCCACTTTATAGATGTTGCTCAAATTCAATACCGATCGTCATTTTTCATTGCTTTATTATTTGTCAAAAACTATTTTATTTATTAGCTAAAAACATACAGAACTTACGCACACAATAACACACACATAGAGACATTTGTTTAACCATTCTTCTCGACATTTTAGACCATTTTGAGCGTTCTGTCATGAAAAACACAAAAAAAAACAATTCTAAACGAAACCAAAGCTTCCTCTATAAGAAAGCAAAAATTTGATATCCGAATATCTCCAACAGTCCATGAAGCACAAAATCCCGATTTGAATGCTTCATATACCATAACAATTTTCCAATAAATTTTTCGGGAAAATCCTCCCTACAGACTATGTTCACCTAAAAAACTTGTGTGTAAAAATCGACTAATGCACGTTTTTACAGGTTCCGGAAGGAATTGCAGACATTATCTTCACCGTTCAGTACATTATTCGTGATCACAAGCTTCCCAGTGTGAGATACATAAAGGAACGCGTTGACGCAAATAAAATCAAGATAAAGGCGAAGCTTTCGATGCGAAAGAACGTGGCTGACGTTGCAGTCGTGTTGCCAATGGGTAGTTATGACGCCCCTGATATACCCATTGATATACCAATCTTGAAAAGCTTAGGTCCAACCAACAAGTCTCCATGGTATTGGCCTCTGGACAATTCTCGGTTCGGCCTTGAAGACCTGATTAAGTACACTTGGGATGCAACGAGTAAGTTGTTTTTAAGATTAAACTAAAATATGTTGCTGGAAAATCGCTTGAAAATTTACCGCAATTTGCAATCTGTGTAATCTGAAATATTTTTGTGGCTCGTTCCGCAGGATTATGCTCAATTTATCGTCAGGTCGTTATAACAGCTGATGGGACCAGCATCGATTTTAACATTTCCGACCAGTGGACTCTTATTTCGGGAGATCACGTTGATCACCGATTTGCAGTCTTTGCCAAAAGTAATGGCAACGATTTGGCGGTGAAAGTCTACATGGAGAACAGTGAAGTGGAAATTGTGCCAGACGCAAACAACGATTTTCAAGTTACAGTCGGTGGACAAACTGTCAGCCCATTGGAGGATAGTGTACGTGTGCCAGCTGATATCAACAGTTGGATTATCAAGTGAGTTATCGATTAGTCATTCAGTATAGAAGTATATCGATCGATTTAGGTTTCCTCGTAGCGAACACTTTGCAAAACGCCAAATATAATGAGGAATCAATGTGCAGGGTTCTACTTTGCATCATTTTTTGAAAAATTACCCTTATAATATCTTTAAATTTTTTTAAAATTATTTCCGAAATGTATGTGGGGCATTTTCACGTCAAATCAGCAGTCCATGACCCTCACCCTCATCGATTGTGTTCATTTTGTAATAAGATGTTATTACCGGCCCATAAAGACCTCGGAATTTTTTTCAGATTTTTTTACCACCAGTAACATTTTTAAATCCTCGAAAAAACCAATTTCAAAAACGCCGTTTTCTCATTTTTCTTTTTGTTTCATGTCGCAATTTAATTTTTAATTTTTTAAATCGGGATAACTTTCTTCAATATCAATGGATCTCAATTTCTCTTAAGATTGTCTAACACACAAATTGTCTAACACTCAGAGCGTCAGAAATTTTGTGAATTATGCGAAAACTAAAAACGAAAGAAAATTCTAACAGAAAAGGAAAACATCTCCAGCCTTTCTAATTAATATTTCCATTGCAGATTGACGAAGAAGAACATGAAGGTTTTCGTCCAAATGAAGAATGTACCAGTAACGATCGTTCACAAAGTCAATCATCTCGTTCTTGCGATTGACACGAAATTGCAAGGCAGAGTTAGTGGATTATGCGGTCACTTGGACGGTACTTATCTTGCTAGCATACCGGAAACTTATACGTCAACGGAACTGTAAAAGCCAGCACATTTCGATTGAATCTCACTGATATTAAAACATTAGCCAGTAGTTACTTGAATAAGAAAGAGAACTATAAAATAAAACTAAATATAAGCAAACTTTCATGAGAAATTTCGCCAGTCGTTATTTATTAAGTTCTTAATTGGTAAAATTCTATCGATGTAATTCTTCTTCCATTATTTGAATGCCATTATGTTCAACGAAAAACTTTTATGATCGACGTTTCAAAAAAATAAATTAAGATAATCACGACCATAAATGAATATGTCTTTTCGACACAACTGTGTTTACGAGGATTTACCAAGAACACGATACTTTATGATTTCCCTAGTTACTTATCCTACCCTAGTTAATTACCTACCTACTGAAAAAAATTCGCAAATCCATTTCGCATACAATATCGTTAAAAAAAATTTTACAAATGCGAAATTTTTTTCAACGATATCAATTGTTTTCGGGCATTCTGGTAATTCTACCATGTTCAGAGAAATTGAGATCCATTGATATTTAAGAAAGTTATCCTGATTTAAAAAATTGAAAATAAAATTACGACATGAAACATAAAAGAAAAAATGTCGAAAAAATAGTAAATATTGAGATCACATTATCGCATGGCGCTCAAAAATTATATTTCAAATCATAGAATCAGTGTGAATTTTTTCAGATTTTTGAAAACGGCGTTTTTTTAATTGTGTACTGGTGGTAAAAAAAAATCTGAAAAAAATTCCGAGGCCTTTATGAGCCGGTAATAACATCATATCAAAAAATGAAAAAAAAACATTGAGGGTGAGGGGTCGTGGCCAGCTGATTTGACGTGGAATATCCCATATATATTATTAACTGACCATCAACCGTAATCTTTAAGCCATGTCTTTTTTATGATATCAGATAATTGACTTGTGCATAAATATGTAATTTTAAGATATCATGAGCTTTTGGTTTTTCGAAAAAAAAAAAAGGCGACAGTAGGTAAATGACAATAAATGAACCAATATCTAATATTGACGCCCGGATTGTTCTTCTGCGCATAATTATAAATAAAAGTTTTTTATTCATAATTCAGGACTTAACAAGCCGTGTGATATGCAGCTTTTATAAGCAGCATTCTGGTTTACGGTATGATGATTGATTTTCACACTCATTACTAGAGTTCAACGACGTTTCAAACGAACATGAGGGGGAGATAATCACCAAACGGCAATTTCTTTTATAAAAATCGCAAAATCTTCGCTCTTTGAAGGAAGATAGAGAAGGCATTTGTGTCCAGCTAGAAAACGATACCTCATGTGAGGTTTGAAAAAACTGCACGAATATTTATTCGTGCAAAAGCGTTTTAGTTGACTAGGTCCCCTTAAGGATGTAGGAGCACCTTTTGTATGCTTGATTTTTTTCAGATTTTTATTTCATCGAGAAGTGTTCGATTTTGTCTGCTACATCCTTAAATCTACCAACCTATTGAACCTATTTAATGACTATCATCCTATCCACTGGACTATCGACTATTTCTACAAACGGTATTTTTTCATCTCCATGTTTTCCGTCAACCAAGATTCCTGGTTCATGACAATATTGTAAAAAAACTCGATTTATGTCGTGCCGCATTTTCCAGTAAATTGTAATAAGGAATCCAATTCCTGTGTCAAATTTTATTTGCATTTCTACACAATCATGTGACAAATTGCCGGTGGAATTGCCGCTTCTTTAATTCCAATAATACAAAAGATATTCAGGTAAATCCCTTTTTATCACAAAATACAGGTAATTTGAAGTTCAACTTTCTGAACTGGTTTAGAAATTTTCACTCGAAATGTATCAAAATATTGCAAAAAAATGTTCATTGTACAATTAGCAAAATTTTATCTGGAATCTTTCATTCAAAACTTTGTGACATATTGTTAAAAAAATGGGATGGTTTGTTGCGCCGGTAATGTTAAAAAATATTTGAAAAATGATTGACTATTTTTTTACCAATAACAATATTTCTGAAGGTCAAGTGAGCAATATTGAAATTAAATATTTGTGAATATTCGACTGGAATGAAACCATTTCTGTGCAATGAAATATTCGAAATTCCCTTGCAATATTCAGGTAATATTTTGTGCTATGTGGAATGTCAATGACCGCATATTAACAGCTGTGAATTACTTGAGACCAATTATACATATAGTGCGTGCCTCAATGTATTCGAAGATCAAGCGTTCGAGGTCAAGATCCTCCTTTATGTGTAGGAGTTCATGCTGATTCAGCCCTTCTATCACATGCGACTCGTGTTCAACCATGACCGTGACCGCTGCGCCGATCAACAATTCGTATTACGCATTCTGCATCATAAATACGACGCATTTCAAAAATCGAAAAAAAAAATTCATATACCAAACGACCCAAATCTCCTTACTTTGTTAAACCTAATTTTCTTCGCATTTATTTCACAATCAAAAAAATTTAAAGTTTCGTTATTTCGGATTTTTTAAATCCGCGGTAAATGCTTTTAATGTGATTTTTCGAAATAGTTACTTTGGATAATTAATGTTTAAGATATTGAGATTTTTAGAAATACTATCAACAACGTGATCGCCTCGCTTGCACTCCTTTCTTTTCATTTATCGTTTCTTGGTGTTAAACGAGATATTTCCATATTTACACGATTCGTGATTCTGGAGCGTTAATAATAGTCTGAAGTTGGCTTAAAATCAATTACCTATTAGGATGTTTGAAAACTGGCTTCAGTTTTCGACATTGCTACTTGCGATGTGCCATGTCTTTTTTAAGAAAAGAACTACGGAAAATTCAAATATTCAAAACACGCGCCATTCGTAAGTTTGCCGCGGTCAAAACAGTCTGAAGCTAGCTTTATGTCGAAGCCAGCGACGACGAATCAGAACGTTCGAAAACTGGCTTCAGTTTTCGACATTGCTACTTGCGAGATGCCATGTCTTTTTTAAGAAAAGAACTACGGAAAATACAAATATTCAAAACACGCGCCATTCGTAAGTTTGCCGCGGTGAAAACAGTCTGAAGCTAGCTTTATGTCGAAGCCAGCGACGACGAATCAGAACGTTCCAAAACTGGCTTCAGGTTTCGACATTTCTACTTTCGATGTGCCATGACTTTTTTAAAATACATTGTCAACAATTTTCCATTGATTACATAAGCAAAGTCTATAGTGTATTGAAAAAATTGTTTGTCCGTATGTAATATGATATATTCTAGATGCACTACAATCCATAAAGTTTGGAGACCGCGTTGAGCTGGAATGGCTAGTATAGACTGATACGGTATATTCGCAGGTTAACGTGTTTTGAGATTCGAAGAGGAGACTATTTCCTCGACTCGACTTTGCGTGACGCTCATGGAGTTTCTATATATAGCTTTAAATCTATCGGCAACTTTTTCCTCATTGAAAAGTTAGTCACCACGTGGCGGAATGAGATCTTGTTGTTTATAGTGTATACGCAGTAGTGCAATAGTCGAGCTGGTTGAAATGTTGAGTGGGAATACCCAGTCTGTCATTTTTCAATGTTGTGCATTCACTCACTCATGAGTAATGAAGAAATGAAGAATACTGCAACTGCACTTCATTGAAATGCGTAGCTCATTGGCAGTACACTGTAAAAAAAATCTACTTAAAATTTAGTGTACTACTGGAAGATTTATTCATAAACTATTATGTGAAATTTAGTATACAAGTGTAATGTCGAATTAAGGATGTAGGAGCGCGATGAGGTGCTCAACGTGCTCAAAAGTAAGAATTCAAAGAGAAATTCGAACACCGATGGAATACAAATCTGAAAAAAATCAAGCATACAAAAAGTGCGAAAGAGATTAATTTTGTATATTAATAATTGCAAAATGTTATTTACAAATAGGTGAAAAAAAAGTTGTTCAGCAAATTATCCGTCAACGTAACTGCTTTTTTCGAATGTAAATAATTTATTAATTTTTCTGAATACGTACGAATTTTTTCAGAATTTTTTCTAATAATCGAAATTTTGTTTTTTTGGAATTTTTTTTTTTTTAGAAAATGCATGCTAAGTCCCGAATTTTTCATATGTGTTTTTCACAAAACCACCGATTATACCTACGAAGTTTCCAAACGATTGATCAAATAGATTCGCGAATACAGGTCATACAAGAAAAAAAACCGCAATTTTTAAACATTAGACGAAATTCTGAAAAAATTCATACGTATTCAAAAATTAACGAATCATTTTTTTCGAATAGAAAGTTAGGTTGACGGATAATTTGTTGCACCATTTTTTTTATCTATTTGTTAATAACATTTTGCAATTATTGATATTTAAAATTAATCTTTTCCGCGCCTTTTGTATGCTTGATTTTATTCAGATTTTTATTCCATCGAGAAGTGTTTGAATTTTTTTCTGAATTCTCACTTTTCCGGAAGTTGAACACACCATCGCGCTCCTACATCCTTAATGTATGGAACAGGATATTAATTAATTTACTTTAATTTTACAGTAAAAGTACTTGAATTTCAATATTTTGCTTTAATTTTACTGGAAACGTACATGAATTCTATACCAAAATTGTTTATTAAATTTCGATGACGAGTTTATGCATAAAAACTTCCAATCTTTTCTAACAGGATACTTTATGGTACAAAGATACTGACCGTTAGACAGATTAGAGTAAACTTAGGTGATTGAAAAATTTTCAGGAAACGAATAATTATCAGAATGATAAGAACATTCATCAGGGTAGTTATAGGAAAATCAGAATAAACGTCCCTAAATGTGAGAGAGAAGAAAATAATGATGCAATGTAGGAAATGCACATCGTTTCCTCATTATTCGTTGCTTTTTTCAAAGCTGCATCTATGAGTATGTTAATCGATGTTGACTTCCTCGTAGAGAAAGCTTCGTAAAAACCAACAAATAATGAGGAAGCAATGTGAAAGGTTCTACTTCGCATTCTATTTTTAAATAATAGATGAACCGGGCTGAGTTTAAGTTAAGTCAGCTTATTAGCTTAAAAACTGCGTTAACCAAGGACATCGGAAGATTTTCTATTTCCTACACGTTTTCCAGATTATCTCTTTGCTGAAAACTGAAAAAAAATTTCGCAGAATAAGGGATATTATTAATCTATGCTCAATTACTTATTCATATTCGCACTGTTAGTTTGAGTTTTACCCATGAAAAATTTATAATTTTATGGAGGGTAAACCACTCTCGAAATCTGGTGTAACTGACTGCAAGAAATCTGAGAAATCTGGGAAAATCCTTGGCATCTCTAGGAATGTCTAGAATCATTGAGATTGCAATAAATATTGGAATCTCAAAAATTCTTTAAATCTAGTCAAATCTCTTGGAATCTTTCAATTTGGTGTACACTTTCTCTTGATTTACTTTTATTAAAAGTACTTTTTCCTCCATTTGCAATGATCATCATAGAGGAGGAATGTTATTTGAAAAATATTTAAAAAACGGAGAAGCACTATTGAGTTTGTGCAGATATACAGTTAGGAAAGGGTTATCTCTTCATTTACTACATCAGCAGCACCCTACTTGGTGAGGTTATCGTCATTCGGTGCATTTGTGAACACATGCATAAAGATAGATGTTGGGAAGGATCTGCGGTGTCGATTATAAAAGCGAAGATTCGCAGCGGGACCACAGCAGTCTTTCACCATGAGTCTTGCGATATACGTGGTCGTAGGTAAGTTCCCTGTGCGCCTTCGTAGCTCAATGACGTTTTTCGTTATTGGTTTAGTGACAATGAAAAGTGTTTTGTGATTTACGGATAAAACTCGGAATTTCTCGAGTGAATATGAGACATTCCACATGACTTCAGGAACCGAAAAAACAATTCGAAAAAATGTCCAAAAATCAGGTTCAGTGGTTATAATAGATACACGAAATTTTGATTTTAAAAAAAAAATTTCTGTTGAAAGAAGCCAT
Organism: Tromatobia lineatoria; assembly: GCA_949699805.1. NCBI lineage: Eukaryota > Metazoa > Arthropoda > Insecta > Hymenoptera > Ichneumonidae > Tromatobia > Tromatobia lineatoria. Next base: position 21,485,197 of record OX453037.1, read on the forward strand.
ATTTTTTCATTTTTCATTCAAACTATGATATCTCGAGAACGATTAATCGTATCGACATCTAAAAAAAACGAAAATGTGCGTTTTTTTATGGCCCACAAGGAAATAATTAATTCAGAATTAATTGTGTAATTTCAGGCTATATCTTACTACAAAATTAATGAAATTTTTTTATTTTGCGAAAAGGACTTCGTAAAGTGGCATCGAAAAAATTGTTGCCAATTGTGTATGAAAATCCTCAATTTTCGGTATTTTTTAAAATTTATTTTGGACCGTACAACATTCATAAGTTACCGCAGTTTGAAATATTTGAAAAAATGCATTTATTTTGAATAATTTCATTGAGAAAGGGTCACAGTCGCAACGTCGTTGAATTGATATAGAACGACCCATATATTGTACACAAATAAAAAATAAGAAATGAATAATAAGAATCAATAGTGACTTTAATTGAAATTATTCGTTCTGATTAGCAAATCCTATCCGATTGATTTTTGCATGTTTCTACAGCTGATAATTTCAGTGCCGATTGGATTGAATATCAACAACTAATGATTATTTCTTTACTCTAGTTCTCTTGTCCGGTTTTGCTGGAGTCAGTGCGGGACCCGGTAAGTCATGAATATGAACAATCATTTAAAGTTAAATAAAGTTTATGGAAGTGGATGCACGTCTGATTCATTATTTCGAATAACTCGATGCAAAATGGGATTCAATGGTATTCTGTAAAATAGTCCATATTTAACTCAACATTCCAAACAATTAAAAAAGCATAAGAGTTAAGTTTTACATAGTACAAAAAATAAACATACAAAATATGAGAAATTTACAAAATTGTCAAGCTGATCCGTAATCATTTGAATTTTTTAACCTATTCGATAATATACACTGCTAGATAATGTGATCACCTCTCATATTCTTTTTCGTTCTGTAATAATTTCCCTTAGCCTGAAACTATTTTCTGTACTTCATTTTCATTTTCACTGTCCGGTCTCATGTTCGTGTATTTTTTTTGTACTGGCTTAGATCCTTTGGGAATTTAATATCTCAGGATCTCAATAAAGGAAACTAAACTAAACTAAGCTAGAAATTCGCTGTCAAATTCTACTCGAAAGTCAATCAAAAAATTGTACGAGGAGTGAACTCATAGGTGTTAACTTATCAACCGATCATTCACGGAAAAAACGACTTCGTTACGGTTACGAAAAAAATAGTTGGACATAACCAAGTGAGTTAGTGGTCTGAGAGACAGACGATCATTTGGTTAAGCCAACTATTTTTCGGTGGTTGGCTCTGATCATTGCTTAAACTAAATAGTTAGTTTGGCCAACTATGTTACTTAGTTGGATCACGAATAAAATTCGTTGTGTGACCTATTTAAGTCAACTAGGTCGGAATGGTAAATGTGACTAATATCAGGTCGTTACACCAACTAAACCGACGGTTGTGGCAACAAATTTTCACTCAACTAATAAATAGTTAGTTGACCCAACGAAGCCGTTTTTTCCGTGTTGATGTCACGGGAACACAAATTTTCCAGTGTACCAATTCAGCCCATCATTGGGTTTTACACCAATAAATGTTAAATGTACATCGTACCGAGTCATTCCCATTATTAACACGGTTTGAAATATTAACTCAGTCGCCGGTGTTGAAATAACTCCCACAATCGTATTGAAAATAACACGGAAAATTTCGACACCTAACACCGTACGATTTTATACCGTGGATTTCTGACAGTGTATCGATAATTTGATCATAATAAATAATATTACAACTTCTCTCAAACATTTCGCCTCATCGCAATAATTTCAGACAAGCGGGAATAAAAATAGCTTCCAAGCTCTTCATTAAAAAAAAAAGTGTATTCCTCGAAATTTACGACCGCTCTATGAATCCGAACCATATTTGCTAAACCGGTTTTCTCAAGTTTATATATGGAGCATTCCATACCAACTCCACCTGAGTCTGACCTTCGACCTATTCGACTTTATCTCCGATTTTTTATGTTGCTAATCTATCTTTAAGGAGCAACCACAATTGTTATTAGCTTTTTTCTAACGATCTAGATACTTTCGATTATTTATAACGAAAATATTGAAGGTAATTTTTTTTCAATCTGAGAAAAAATTCTCATAAATCTGTATCAGACATCAATACTTTTAAGCTTCGGCCGGATCTCGTTTCTTTTTTTTAATACATTTTTGTATACATTGAAAACATTGAGAGCATTCTTTTATTTTAATTTTTCTTCATTTTTCCATTTTGATACTCTTGATTATTCATAACAAACATATTGACGGCCATTTCTAAAAAATCTGATAACATTCTCATGAATCATGTATTGAATATCAATATTTTTAAAGCTTAGATCTGAAGTGGACCGAACCACGATTCTATGTTTTACGAATTTTTTATTCGATGATATTTAGATTAGTCGAAAATGCTTGAATTATTATAGTTTCGAATTACAGCTTACGTACTGATATTAAATTTGAAACGAATACTATTCATGTATATTTCAAAATGAGATATTCCTTTTTACGCATCTTCCATATTTTGAAGTTTCTTTATTATTGTTATTCATTCAAGAAGAAATTGGTTAATAAATAAATTTAGAATTCCCAAGTCTCAATAGTATATAAAAATCAAACGGGTTATTATTTATTCCTTTGTATGCAATCACTGGAAAGCCATAATAATTCAAACAATTACTCAACAGTTATAATGATTTCCGCTCGATCATCACAAAAACATTTATTTTTCCAGCGCCATTTCCTCATGGAAAAACTCTTGTTTACAATTACTATGGTGATGTGAAAGCCGGTATAATCGAGCCAGCGGCTTACGCGTCGCAATTTGCATTGGAAGGCACATTTTACGTGAAGCACGATGACAGTGATCCAGCGCTGAAAAATGCCTATTACGTCGTCCTATCGAATGTCAATACTGGCATGCACAATGGCATAGCTGCGCATTATCAGCGCACAAATACTCTCAAACCGATTGAAGGTGTTGCCACAAAAATCCAGGATCCGTTTCTCATCATTTACGATGACAATGGCACAGTAAGTTATTATTAATTAAATACCCTGGTGAACCGGGTTGACCCGTGTTTAAGGTCAATTTCATATTACACGACTTAAATTGGTTTAATTAAAGTCAATTATACATCGAAATTTATATTCGGTCAACTTTCAGCCGACATTTAGCAACTCAACCGGTCGTCAACTGTATTTGACGACTTTGTTCGGTCAATTTAAGGTCAACTTATTCTTAGTCGACTATGATTTAACTAATTATATCATTGGTCCAAAATATAGACAATTTTTAGCATCTTGACCGATCATCGACTCAATCGGATAGATTCCGTTTGGTTAATTTCAAGTTTACTTATCAATCATGCCGAAAATTCCAGCTAGGAACTGATCGGTATCCAGCTAGATCCCGAATATAATTTCTGCACGGGAAGGCTTTCTCCATAAGAAAGCGAAATGAAGTCAGATTTTCGGTCGACTTTTTGCACAAGGGACTGTTGATTTTCAGTCAACTTTCGATTGGAAAGGTTCGCCAGGAATAGCGGAATGTTCTCTATTAAATAGCAGCAAATGATGCTGGCCAGAAATGTAGCCTTTTCGACAATTATCCCCATGAATATTCGGGATTTACACTTTCAGCACATTTTTGTTGACTGTTTGTGGCCAATTACCTGGTAGCTAATTTTTGTTCTATCGAAGATACACAAAAAAGTAGAGTTTGCGTCAATTGTTGTTTCAGTTCGAAGGTGTAAAGTTTTCCCCAACTGAAGTTCCATGGGCGAAAAATATGAAAATGGCGATAGCGTCCATGCTTCAACTGGATATGCCCAACATAAAAATGGAAACACCGATGAAGCCCCATAGCTTTACATCAAAAGAGGTAGGTAACGACTGACGGGAACATCCGGTTCCCAATCTTATTTAATGTTCTCTTTGGTTGTTACCACCAGAGTACAATTCACGGTTCCTGCTGGATTACCTACGACGTTCACGCCAACTATCAGGTTCAGACCGACAACAAATTCGTCGTTACGAAATTTTCGTCTCCCAAAAATTGCTCTGGCTTTTCTGTTCATTCGTACAATCACGTTGAACATGATAAATGTCCGGCCAAAGCTGAAGTGAGTCTGCCGTTGATGTCGCTACTGTCGATGACCTGTAAAACAAAGATTCCTATCAAATTTCAATTGCTTTTTCCCAATAGGAACCAGTTAACGTTGCCAGCCGAAGAGTTTTCGACATTGAGAAAAATGGCGGAGACATTATCATCAATAAACTCGTCGCACACGGAGGCTCCAATTATTTTCCCTACAATGCCAGATCAGAAGCTCACTACGTTCTCACGAAGTTCGTCACATTTAATATTTAGTTACGTCAAGGGACCTGAATCACACCCGTGCAAAAAAAGTACACTCAAGATATATTGAAAAATATATCTCAAATATATGACATATGTCTTGGTCGAAAAATATTATAACTGAGATATATTTCGCGATATATACGATATATATGCGAGTAAAAAATCTATCTGGGATACATATAAAATGAATACAAAATACATTTCGTTATATTATCGTCCGAAAAGTTGTATATGCAAAATTGCCTAATTTAGTTTTCAACTGAAAATTTTTATTTTTAATTTTAACTTACCAAATCTGATCAGGAAGATCAAAGGTATTATTTTTTGTCGAAAACTCTCCGAGTTTTCCGAGGATGTCTTTCGAAACCTTTTTGTTTAACGTAATTTATTTTTAACTTTAAATTAAAGTTAATAAGACATCGAGGATTAAAATTTGTTTCGTTCTGAAAGTTGGAATAAGTTGAAAATTTGATTTTTTACCTCACACTATTTTGATACACCGCATGAAGTTACAAAATTGCAGAATTATAACGCGTAGTATCTACGCAATGACGTTTAAATGAAGAATCTTGAAGAAAGGGTATCATTTTTTTTTTTCTTGTGACCGTTTTTTGGTGAATCAGCTCTCTTAACTAATCTGATAGTTTTATTCGAGTCAAGGCGTAACTTTGATGAGTCAATTTCAGCACAACTTTTGAGCTTAAGCGAGTCGTGCCAGTGTCGGAAATCGATTTGCCACCGGTGGATTTTAAATCATGGCCGATCATTCGCGATATTACCTACACAAAACCCCAAGGAAATTACGCTCGTGATGCAGATGTTGATGTCACTCAAGGGAGACGTGTCGTCGACCTTGCCAAAATAGAGCACAAAATCGAGACCCAGCTGAACCAGGTTGCTTACTATATAGAAAATCGCCACGTGGATGTTAAGTCACCTAAGTCGATTCGAGGCCAGTCCATCAACTTGCTTCGGGAAACAATGAGTTATGCGGATAGTGATGTGTTACATCATGTTTTCCTCCATTACAAAGGTGCGAAATCTCAGGGATTCATCGTGAGGAAGTGAGTATACTATATAACTCGATTTCTCATTGAATTGAATCGCCATCTTTTATAAAGGGTAGTTAAGCTACGATTCATTTGACAGAGAAATGTAATCATAGAGTTTTGATTGAGATCCACACCGAGAAAAATGCAAAAAGTGTGCCAATTGTCCAATATCCTTGAATTTGGTTACAATGTCGATCATATGAACTCCCTAACAGATCGGCCAATAAAAAAAAAACTGTATTTCCAGTCCAGTCGGAATGAGCCACTAAACGAACCCATAATTTGTATCCGTCCACTCGAAAAACCAACCGAGATTTCAATAACTTACGGCTTGCGAATAGGTTGGTCCGTTTGTTGACACACAAGTCCAACCGGTATTCCAACCGTCGAATTCTTTCCAGGGTTGTGCAAAGTTGTGTCAACCGGAATACCGACCGGCGCAAGAAGCGGTGACCGTAAAAACCACCTTCAAACCAATGGGTAATTAAAAATAAAAAAATTGACCGGTTACCAAAAAAAGAACGACCGTCTACGCTAGCAATCTTGACGAGCGTCATTTCCAGCTAATTCGACGCAAGAACCACTGGGAAATAACCGGGTGGTTTTTTGCCAAAAGACACCGGAAATCGGTTAAGACGACCGCAAAAACAACCACCCTAAAAATATAATTCGGTTTTTTTTTTCGGTTTTTCATTATAGTACCGAATTCAGAGAGGCATTCAACAAAAATATAAAACATTAATTAATGCAGCAACCTTATATAGGCTCAACACTTGATATATAAGTTTTTAACGACCTATCGAAGGCCGAAAAAGGCATTTCTTTGTACCCTAGCAACAAGATAAGCTGAGGTTAACAAAAATTCACAGCAGAACCGTGATTTCAACCATGATTACTAAAAAAAAATGTGACTGTGAATTTTAAGTGTCGCTTGAACTGCTAGGAAACCTGGTTGCACCTGAGTTTGCACAACCCAGTAAACAATCGGTCGGTGTTTCTTCCAGGTTGGAATCCGGGTTGGAACTGGGTTTGCACAACCCAGTAAACAATCGGTCGATGTTTCCCCAGGTTGAAATTCGGGTTGGAACTGGGTTTGCACAACCCGAGAACCAACCGGTCGCTGCTATTTGTGACGGTTCAAAGTCCGATTGGACCCGGGCTATCACAAATATGAGACCAACCGGTCACTGCTTTTTGCGTCAGTCTGTTATCACGGTTGGACTTGTATTTTAACAACCATCGCACCAAGCTATTCGCAAGCTGCGAGCTTTTGAAAGGTCGTTTGATTAGTCAATCTGTATGACAACAATATCGGTTGGTTTTATAGCTCATTCCGATCGGGTTGGAAATGCCTATTTTTTCAGTTGTTCACGCTTGTTTTCACGGTTCTCCAATCTGGTAACAGCTCGATTATTACTAAAAGATACTTTTTCAAGGAACATCCTGCTCGGAGTACTATCGCAAGTGGGAACCCCAGCCTCAACTTTGGTTACTATGAGAATTATTATCGACAAGGAAATTTCGATCCCCGAATCAATCAGAATGTTGCGACATCTACCGATGAGTATTAGAGCACCATCGGTGGATTTGCTTACGCGAATGGAGCCCCTCGCCAAATTAGGTGACTCCAGTTCCATCTTGGTGAGGAAAGCTGGTATTCTTTCCTTCTCGTCGATGATTTACAGAACTTTCAAAAATGTGCCACAAGCAGACCAGGATCCACTTCTTCAAAAATATATTCAGCACTTTTTCGGTCTTCTCAGCAGTGTGTATTTTTCCTTGTTGCCTGTTGGATGATTCCCTGGAAAAGAATTTTAATGATTTACGATTTTTCTTTCTCTATCAACAGGTGACAATGACTATCAAATGAAGATCGTCTACTTGATGGCGCTGAAGAACATCAGAATTGGAAAAATCTACCAAGTTCTTGCTCCTATAATTCGCGGTGATTTAGAGATTTCTGAAAAGCCAGTGCATATTCGTCTTATGGCAATATGGGCTATCAAGAAAGCTGTCGAGGAGGATTATCACTACGCTCAGGATCTTCTTTGGCCAGTAATGGCCGATAAGAATCTTCCGGTCAAACTCCGCATTGCGGCATACGATATTTTGATGCACCAAGCGACATCCATGACTGACGTACTTCGGATATACTGGTTTATGGTTTACGAGCGTAACGAACATCTTTACAACTATCATCATACGACACTCAAGAGCATCGCCAACTCGGTTGATCCTTGCAAAAATCTACTTCGCGAACTTGCGAGGAAAATAATGCGCTTCACCAGAATTCATGAAACTGTTCATTACACCCTCTCTTCAGCCTATACCGTTGACTACAAAGACGAATTGTACAATCATGCCGAGAAACTCGAAACTAGCATGATCGTTAACGAGATTACCGGTGTACCTGAAGTATTACAGTTCGACAACATCATCATTGAAGGTCGTAAGCCATTCAGCAACCTCGCAGTAAGTAATGGAGTCTATACCGAATCTAAATTTTTAAAAAGCGCAGAGGAGACTGAAGAGTGGATCGATTTTGGCTTCCTCATTGGTATTGAACTTGATCAATATCGGAAAAGCGGTTCGCATTTTGACGACAATGTAAATTGCTGACAATGCTGATTTTGATGACAATGTAAATATACAATGTTACCTTAACTTTGGCAAAACATGAGACGAGGAACTCAAATTTTATACATATAATCAGAACTATTCAGAAATAGCAGGGACACAGATTCGTTATAATTTGTAATGTGGTTCACATTTTTCAGACCTTTAACATTCATAAAAAATATGGAAGTTAGGACTTTGCAAATGGCTCCGCCACCATTTTTGGATTTTTTTTACAAATCTCGCTGAATAGGGAAGCCACAATCGGTTAACACACTTCCTCATGGAGTTAGTTACGTAAAAAAGAGCCAAAAATAACGAGGAATCAAATTGCTGAGTTCCACTTTGCATCTTTTATTTCTTCGTGGTCAGGATTGTAGACGTCATTTCGATTATTTGATTCACTAACCTTATGTTTGAAAAATTGTTTCAGATGTTCTTACACATTCGTGGATTCAACGAGATAAAAAATTTCATAACGAGTGGACAGTTTAACCTTGCGGAAGGTTTGAAAGACCCTAAAGTCCTTGATATATTGAAGAAGGCTGCTGAAAACTTGCCGATTACGAAAAAAATCGATATCGATTTTGTGATGTTACAAAAGGGTCAGGTGATATCCGCAAATCATTACACCGAAAGAACCATGTCCTCACTGTTTGATCTGATAAAAACTCAGATCTTGAAGCCGAAGAGGGATTTGAACATTTTTACTCAACAAATCGAGTACCATCATCGATATGAAAAGCAAGTGACCAGTGATATGGGTCTTCCCGTCGTCTTTGAAACTCGTATCCCGTTCATGGCCGCGTTTGAGATCGACTACAGTCGTGTTTCGAGTTCCACGTCACAGACGTTCAACCTGGAATTCGACACCAAGATTTGGAGGCACGGCGACTACTCGATTTCCATCTACAATACCATGTCTGACACTTGGCATGCGATTAGGAGGTCGACAGCGATCAACATCGAACTTCCATTGGGCTTGGAAGCCTCCTACGATTCGGAAAAGAATAATCTCAAGTTGAGCTTCGCGTTGCGAACACTCGCTGGTCTCGTCGCTCAATCCAAAGACGTCGTTACCGTTACCGAAAACGACGGTCCAATCCTCAAAAAGTCCTGTCCCGCTTGTGGACTCATTGAAGATGTCACACGTGGTAGTGACTACCAAAAGGAGTACAGCAGTCACTTTGATTCCAAGGACACTGGATTCCAGTTTTCCATGTCTCTATTTGATTGCGAAAGCGGAGTCACACCAGTTTCCATTACATCAGAATGGTATCGGGCTTTGATGTCGGACCGAAAGAACGATTGGTGAGCAATGGCCTTTCGATTGATTTTTTTCAATTCATCACTTCTGTACAATTCATCACACTGCACAAACCGAACCCAGAATGTTTAGATTCAAATTATCCAGATCTGATTTCGGAATCAATAGGTTTAACAATAGCCACACCGTTATACCTATAGATTCTGGATTATGAATATTTTTGCAACAATATAGCTATTTTCTGTATTAAAATAGCAAACTCGTATTATGAATTTCAGTATAATATTGTTATTCAACAAATTTGATAAACTTAGGATACGTATTTTCGCAACAGTTTTTAAGTTTCTCGAACTTTCGATTCGTTAAAGTAAGGCCGCCATTTTTCAATCGGAAATTTTTGATAAACTTGAATATGTTTCAATACGTGTTTATACAGAAACTCAGCTATTTTTTCGGTTTTCATTACACATCCTAATATAACTGCTGTTTTGGACAAACTCATTAAAAAAAACACGTTTCTATGTGAATCTAACTATTTGTCTAACTCCGGATCCATGAAAATAGAAAAGCCATTATGAGTTTGTAAATTCCATACAACTATTCAGATTTGGTAACCTGAAATTGGGTGTGACGTCTGCTTTCATGGAAACCCAACTATTTTTTTAACCTTCCGTTCCGCCATAATGGATCCACCACATTGAATTTCAAAATGTAGTATTGATCTGTATTCAATCCAGATCGATCCGGATCGATAGGGTACTGAATTTGAAGTGTTGCACCTGTCGAATCTGGACCCTTCAGATCTGACCAGATCTTCAAGAAGTTGGAACTCTAATCCTGATATGTTATTACTCTTTAAAATGCAGGAATAGCTTGCCCGTTCGTCTTCTCATGGCTGTACGCCAGATGGCGCATAATATGATAATCTCACCTCGAATGGGAACCTGCGGTGCCCGAGTCACGATGAGCCGCAGCGATGATCGTTCTGCCAACGAGGTAAGAATTATTCGCCACGTTGGAAAGGAGAAAAAGCAGTAACAGAATAGCAGAAATTTTACACTTAACGCTTTAGCGGTTAGAATTGTTATTAGAATTTAAAACTACCCGATGGTTGAATGCTATTTACTGTAGCCGTGTATGAACAATTGATTGGGATTAGCTTCGGTGAATGATGGCTTCTTATTTTGATGTTGAATTTTACGTTTCGCCCTGATCGGAGCCTTTTCAGAAATCAATTATTTTCTGTTGACATCGATGTCGACTTTGTGAACCTTTATTTGGGGGGAATATATCTGTGAATTTACGTTTCTTATGTCTGCTGATAGGCAAGATAATGTATTTTCCTCTGTCGTTGATGTGAAGAGTCTACTCTTCTAAGATAACTTGTTATAAAACTGTGACCAGGTCTACGGTCCTGTGTTGAATGTGTTTTGTTTATTTTTTAATCTAAATTACAGTCCGGCCAGCGAGAAGTCACATGTTAAACTCTTAAAATGTGACCTTTTTTAATTGTAAGATTTCAAAATGTGTCTTCTCGCTGGACGGACTTTCCGGTCCCCCATATTTTCCAAATAAGTAATAATGAAAGAAATTTAATCAACTTGTTGTATTTGCAGGTCGTACTGAGCCTGCGTACCGATTTCCAAGACGTCGACCACACCAACCCATCGTTGCACTTTCTCAGCAGCGAGAAGCATAACATTCATGGCACCCTTAATGTGTTGGCTTATCCAAACATAACTACCCGCTCGTGGGATCTCAATGTCAACCTCGAATCCAATCAGGGTCATATGATGAATAAAGCCAAGATACAGCTCACCAGAAAGACGCCAGGCGAAACGGACCTCAAGGTAGAATTGATCGCAAAGTAACCCTATTATTGTGACCTTGATCTACCCAGAGTTCCTGCAGCTCCTGATATAATTTTATTTATTACCTTTGCCTCGGTTCACCAGATCTGTATAGATGCACAGAAGGCTTTTTCGGATGTTCCAAATGATGCTCTCAAACTCGGAGTGACGAAAGAAGAAACTAACAGCAAATTGACAATCAAAGTGGGACGTACCGATGCTGAAGAGTGCGTTCGCAACGATACCGTTGTAAGTTTAACAATTAAAGGCCAACTGTCAGATGAACAGAAGAAGGAGTTCGTGAAAGACACCACTGACGGAGCCTGCAGCAAAGACATCACTAATTCTGTGTACGCAAATCCGAAAAATATTATACCGAAGACACTCAACTGCCTCAACGAAGCAATACGATCGACGTCCCTCAGGAAATATAGCATCAATGTAATTCACAAGAAGGTTTGTCCGAACATATCTAGCCTAATTATGCTTATATACACTGATTTTATTTGAGTTTTCATTTTATCCCCCCTCCCCCCTTTCGTGTGAACCGGTGTGGTGGTCTAGCCACCGAATCGTCTGTAGTTGCGATCGTCTTGCTATCGTATCGGGATCCGTTTTACCGTATCGGTTACCGTAACTTTAGCGTAACGTTAACTCGGGTTCCCACCACAGAAATGCTATGGCAAATGCGATATTGAGGGGGAAGTCTGATGCGGCCGCATGGTGGCCTGGTTACTGATCCGGACCAGGCCCTCAGGGGGGCCTGGTTACTGATCCGGACCAGGCCCTCAGGGAGGAGTGGCTACTGATCCGGACCAGGCCCTCAGGGGGAACTGGTTACTGATCTGGACGAGGCCCTCAGGGGGGACTGGTTACTGATCCGGACCAGGCCCTCAGGGGGAACTGGTTACTGATCTGGACGAGGCCCTCAGGGGGGACTGGCTACTGATCCGGACCAGGCCCTCAGGGGGACTGGTTACTGATCCGGACCAGGCCCTCAAGGGGGACTGGCTACTGATCCGGACCAGGCCCTCAGGGGGGACTGGTTACTGATCCGGACCAGGCCTTCAGGGGGACTGGCTACTGATCCGGACCAGGCCCTCAGGGGGGACGGGTTACTGATCCGGACCAGGCCCTCAGGGGGGACTGGCTACTGATCCGGACCAGGCCCTCAGGGGGGACTGGCTACTGATCCGGACCAGGCCCTCAGGGGGGACTGGTTACTGATCCGGACCAGGCCCTCAGGGGGGACTGGCTACTGATCCGGACCAGGCCCTCAGGGGGGACTGGTTACTGATCCGGACCAGGCCCTCAGGGGGGACTGGTTACTGATCCGGACCAGGCCCTCAGGGGGGACTGGCTACTGATCCGGACCAGGCCCTCAGGGAGGACTGGCTATTGACCCGGGCTGACCCTGTAATAGGCGTAATACCTGCAGACGGGGGAAAATGCGAATTAAAAAAAAAAGACATTTTATCGTTAAAAATTATCCAAACGACGTTGTATTCTTCTGCCATTATTGTTTATTTACTATGTTTCTCTCAGGTTTCAAAAGAAGTCGTCTCTAGGATTCGATACTTCGAGGACATTATCCGTTCGATGCTTCTACCTAATCTACAATACACGCTCACTGACGTTGAACCGGGTAACCTCAAAATAAACGCTGTCTTTCCGGTGCAGAAAGATGGCCCTCAACTTTCCGTCGCCACACCGGATTATGGCTATAGTCTTCATGATGCAAGCTTCGAGAAAACACGTTTTAATGGTTTTGGACCAGTTATTAAGCCTGTATGGCAGTGGCCTTTGGATAACACCCGATTTCCCGCTTCAGCTTTGTTCAAGTTCACTCACGACCAACTTAGTAAGTTTCTTGAAAATTCACAAGAACCATTGTAGTAGATGTTACGCTTTCACCAAGTCAAATTATTTCCGGTTAAAATACGGAGAAAGAAAGGATTTATATTACGAGATGATGTGTATGAGAGATTCCACATGAATCCAGAAGACTCCAAATATCACCAAAGATCTTTTTTTCAATTCGAGGATGTCCTAGTTCACGGTCAACTGGTTTTGTTGGTTGGTTTTATTCGACCAAGTACTCGAAGATTCTCGAATTGTGAAGAGATCTGAGACATTTATGACTGAACGTGGTCGCAGTTATGTGGAATCATACTTAAATTTTGGAATAGTTTAACCGAATTATTTCGGAAATACATCGGCCTATTTATTTGACATGGTTTACGCGGCATCTTTAGCATTTTATCTTGAAAACGTTCCAACCTTTATGTCTTATATTTCTTACGTTCTATTTATATTTGGCGTTTTTTAATTCGATTTCCAGAGGTATGTTCGGTCTATCCACTGGTAGTGATGACCGGCGATGGTACGAGCGTTCCATTCGCCATTTCCGATCAGTGGACTTTGATTTCCGGCGATCATTACGATCAGCGCTTCGCCGTCTTTGCAAAAACTGTCGGCAACAATTTAGCTACAAGAGTTTACATGAAGAATCATCAACTGGACATTTTTCCGACTGAATATAACAGTGTTCAGGTGACAGTCGATGGTCATGCAGTCGTGAAAGCCAGAGATGGTTTCTTGGTGCCCAATGACACCAATAACTGGATATTGAAGTGAGAAATATATGTCGTCATTTGTTTAACGATAGCTCTGCCGGTTGATGTTCATTTCGTATAAGTCGGAGGAAAAAGAAAGAAAATTGCAAATATTTCTCGATAATATAACAATCTTAAAAAATTCATGAACCAATTATCCGACAAGCGAATTTTTTTATTACAAGCATTATTCGTGAATTTTTCTGAATATTCATGATTTTTCTCAGATTTTAAACGTTGCTTTGAATTTTTTGTTTTTTTTTTTCACGAATTTACTTTATGTAAAGAAAATACATATGAAGTTAAAAATCTGAAAAAATTGGCACGAATTTAAAAAAAGAGCGAATCTTTTTCATTAATCAAAAAGTTGGGTTTTCGGGGAATTTGTTGACCAATTGTTGTTTTATCGATTTGTTAATAACATTTAGGAATCATTAAAATGTACAATTAAACTTTTCAGAATCGTTAAATGCATGAGCATAAATTTTTTTCAGATTTTGTTACCATCGAGAAATATTTAAAATTTTCACTCATTTTTCTCGAACGTATGCGAAAAGAACATCAAGCGTCAGAATTATCTTAATATGATGGTTACCAATTTACATTAATGTACTAATACCTTTTTTTTCATAACAGGATGACTTCGTACAATCATCAGACCATCGTCCAATTAAGGAACGTGCCGCTTATAGTCATTCACGGTATCAATCATATTGCTCTTGGTATTGAATCGAAACTGCAAGGCAAAATCAGTGGATTGTGCGGCCGCTTGGATGGTACTTACCTCAGGGAGATTCCTGAGACCTACACGCTAACTAACTAATAAATGTTGACAAGTTTTACCGCCATCTTTATTATGCAACATGCTAAGCAACTACTTATAGGAAAAGTAAAGAGAGGCTATAATATTCATAAACGCTTTATACATAACAGTATACAACGACATGTAGGAAACAGAACAAGAAAAAAACACAAATAAATTATTTGCATTACAAAAATACATTTTCCCATTTTTTAATCCCCTTGCGTGAAATTGTTGAAAATATTTTCAGGATTAATATATGTATTTTTATTTGTATATCTCTTATATTATATAAAAGTTTCGTCGTCGCCGCGCTACCATGTCAAAAATCGAGCGAAATAGAAAAATTCAGGGGGGTCTATGAGACCCCAAGTCCAACATCAGGCCTTGGCCCGGATTATTTTAGGTCCCTCATTGGACCCCGAGCCCGAATTATTATAAGGCCCTCAATGCGAGAGCGCACAGCCCGCGAGCCACGATAACATGATTGTATGATTATATGCAATTATGTAGAATTAAATATATATATTTATTAGGGTGTCGAAAATTTTTTTTTCTTTTTTTTTCATTTTATATCGTTTAAATCTATAGTTTGTACCTTTAAGCAACTCTTCTCAAAATTTGAGCGCAAAAAAAATTTTTTCAGAGAGCTCAAACGATGAATAGATTTCCCATTTGATTAACACGCAAATGAATGCGACTCTCAATTAATTCATGTCCCTAAATTACAGATACGATATATTGACGTTCACGTATATTTTTTCGTTATCGTCAGATCATTGGGAAAAGAAAAAGTGCTTACAAATTTTTCGTTTCAATCGATAGTTTTCTAGTTATGAATTTTTGAAGCTCAGAATATCGCCCTCTCCGCCCTGTAAGATCAGTTTCAATTAAAATTTCAAGTTTGAGGTCAATTCTGGAGCCATTGTCTGTCGTGAAGTTTAATTATAAGTGAAATTGAATTCAACTGTTAAACGGATGTTTCAAATTTGTTTGTAAATACGAAAAAAAATGATGAATTAGATCGAATATTTAAGAGAAAAATAAAAAAATTCATCAGCTTTGTTCAAAGCGTTTGACAAACCTGTTGAATTTGACCGAAAATCGGGAAAAAATTTAACAAAACATCAAAAAATTTAAAAAGAAAGAAGAAAATTATGAAGCGACTGAAACATTTTTTAGACTGAGTCACAAATTTTACAAGTAATGTCAAAAATGGAGAAAAATCGAGAAAAAATGTCCAAGTGTCGCTAAATCTTCGAACCAATCTGACATTTTGTTTGGAATCTTTATGGTTTTCTTCTTTTGCAATTTTTTTATGATTGATTGTTTTTTTTCCCCCTCGATTTTTCTTTGTTTTTGACATCTTTTCATATATAACTATACATAATATTATATATAATTAGATCTAATTTTTTTTACCCGGGTAGTGGGGATACGGTAAATCAGTAGAAAACGACGGTCGTCAAGATTGCTAAGGTACCGTAGCAATCTTAACAACCACCGATTTACCGTAAAAACGACGGAATGGTTTTGTGTAAAAAAAAAACCGAAAGTTGGTCGTAACAACCGTAAAAAAGACTGACTTAAGAAATATTATGCGGTCGTTTGTATCGATTCACCATGGAAAACCGAAGAAACAACCGACTAACATTTTTAAGGTGGTCCTTTTTACGGTCGTTGCAACCGATTTCCGGTTTATTTTTTGCAAAAAAACCACCCGGTTATTTGAAGCTGGTTTTTACGGTAAATCAGCTGGAAACGATGGTCGTCAAGATTATTAGGGTAGCTAATGCGAAAGGACTACCTTAACTTAATAGTATGTCACCGAGCACATCGTTTATTCTCAAAGAGTGTGTCTTCCGACATGTTTGAATTATTAATATGAATTCAATGAAATAGAGTGAGCCCATAAATTGGTTGGACGTAATTCAAGAATACGTGGTGGCGATGATTATGTTTTCGCGTTGGCTTGTAGGGGATTCCTTACAGAGGAGCGAGAGAAAGAAAGAGGGACAGCGAGACATAACGACAGCGGAAGGTCGGTAACCCGTGACGGCTTATATCGCTCTGACCCTCCATTTTTCCATCTCTCTCTATCTGTCTCTTAAACAGAACAAGTAACAGCAGCGAACGAGGTAATTCCCGGGTCTGAACGAATGCAACGCAACTTCAACATGGCTTTTGGGAGTCCTGGTGATTCCCTGAGAAATTCTTCTAAGCCAATAAGGCAATATTCCTTATAGCTATAAAAGCACCCTTCTCTCGGTGAAAACTCAGACTCATTCGCTCATCGCCAACAGTGCAGGTTGCATAGTGAAAGAAGTGAGTTACATATTTCCTAATCATTACAGTTATCACTTGTAATATTAATTTTGCCCAAATATAAACCCATTGTTTATTCATAACATTTTTTGTCCAACAGATATTCTCACAGCGATAAAAGCAGATAAATAAAATGAAGAGTTTGTTGTTCCTATTGTTGTGCCTCACGGTAACGGCCCTCGTGTCAGCAGACTCACCGGTCGTGCCTCCGAGACAACCTCCACCTCCATATTATGTACGTATTCACTGGCTGTGTCAAATATGACATCGAACACGATTCGTATGGTCACAACAAGTTTCTAATGGTTGGATATTATGTGTAGACTATGCCAAATTGGAAAATCTCCCGATTCGTTCGGTCAGCCGACCCGGAACCTCAGGGATCCATCGTTTTGCAGGGACAAAAGCCTTTGGGTGGACCCGAACGTCGCCCGACTATCAATCTTGACTATCAACACAAGATTTGGGAAGGGAAGAACGGGCATGTGTCTGCGAGTGGTGGAGCCATGAAATTGCCCGGTCAGAGAGTTCAGCCGCACGTTGGAATTCAAGGAACCTGGCGATTCCGTCGTTCCGCTGACCCAAAACCTCAAGGCTCCATCGTTTTTCAAGGACAAAAGCCCCTGAGTGGACCTGATCGTCGTCCCTCATATAATCTTGACTATCAACATAATATTTGGGAAGGAAAGAACGGTCAAGTGTCTGCGAGTGGTGGAGCCATGAAATTGCCTGGTCAGAGAGTTCAGCCGCACGTTGGAATTCAAGGAACCTGGCGTTTCCGTCGTTCCGCTGACCCAAATCCTCAGGGATCCATCGTTTTGCAGGGACAAAAGCCTTTGGGTGGACCCGAACGTCGCCCGACTATCAATCTTGACTATCAACACAAGATTTGGGAAGGAAAGAACGGTCAAGTGTCCGCAAGTGGTGGAGCCATGAAATTGCCTGGTCAAAGAATTCAGCCACACGTTGGAATTCAAGGAACCTGGCGATTCCGTCGTTCCGCTGACCCAAAACCTCAAGGCTCCATCGTTTTTCAAGGACAAAAGCCCCTGAGTGGACCTGATCGTCGCCCCGCGTATAATCTTGACTATCAACATAATATTTGGCAAGGAAAGAACGGTCAAGTGTCTGCGAGTGGTGGAGCCATGAAATTGCCCGGTCAGAGAGTTCAGCCGCACGTTGGAATTCAAGGAACCTGGCGTTTCCGTCGTTCCGCTGACCCAAAACCTCAAGGCTCCATCGTTTTGCAAGGACAAAAGCCCCTGAGTGGACCCGAACGTCGCCCGACTATCAATCTTGACTATCAACACAAGATTTGGGAAGGAAAGAACGGTCAAGTGTCTGCGAGTGGTGGAGCCATGAAATTACCCGGTCAGAGAGTTCAGCCGCACGTTGGAATTCAAGGAACCTGGCGTTTCCGTCGTTCCGCTGACCCAAAACCTCAAGGCTCCATCGTTTTTCAAGGACAAAAGCCCCTGAGTGGACCTGATCGTCGTCCCTCATATAATCTTGACTATCAACATAATATTTGGCAAGGAAAGAACGGTCAAGTGTCCGCAAGTGGTGGAGCCATGAAATTGCCCGGTCAAAGAGTCCAGCCACACGTTGGAATTCAAGGAACCTGGCGTTTCCGTCGTTCAGCAGACGTACAAGCCTAGGATTTAATAGTAATTTCGATAAATTCATCATGTATCATAAACATTAATTTTGTTATCTATTATTTATTTATTTCTCATCAATGATCCTCGCTGGTCAACCTCCAGAATATTTTGATGTTTCATAGAGAAAATAAAAGCTTATTATCACGATTTTGTTCTATTTTTTAAACGTTTGGAATATTATTTGTGGTCATTTGATCTTAGGGTGAGAAATTTCTGATAATTAAATAAAAAGCTCAGAACTTAATGTTTTTCGAATTACAGAGCGTATGTTGAAATATCCGACAGTTAAGAAATAGATTTTTTTTTCAGACAATTTTTAATTCGATTGGGTTACTCGTAGGTATTCTTGTCCCAAATACCGTGTTTTCGGATCCAATTTACATTTCTACGTTTGAACTTAAGTCCGAATTAACATATAAATTTTAATCTTAAGTAGAATAAATTAAGAATTACTAATATTAGTTTGATGTAAACGACAGAGTTTAAACATCTTATCGACGTCAAGTTAATATTGCGTGAATGCACATGTTCATGACCTTGTGTTAATGATTCCGCTCTCTTTCAATTGAAGGGGATTCCCGCAGTTGCGATAAAGAGAACAGGCGGTCGGTAAACAGTACCAGCTTGTAACATTCTATTTCTGTATTTTTTCACTCTTTGCGCCTCGTATCGTATCACTTTTCATCGCTCGCATAGCATTGTAGATGAATTCCAAAGCCTGCAGTAGCCTTATATACACCATGAGCTTCGAAACTTTTGATCCACGAATGACTGAAATGTTAATTCGACTTGTCAAACTATCGCAGTATCGCCGATAATACGAAAAACAGATGTGAAGAGAAAGTCCTAACGTACTTGCGCGCGCCATCTAGCGCAAGGTGGCGTGCGCGAATCGGAACGACCGAATAGAGGCTTGACTTCGAATTTGTAAACGCGATCGTCATAAATTAAGGATGTATGATACGTACAGTCCCGCCAAAAGTGAGTTTCAGAGACAATTTCGATCACTTCCCAATGGAATAAAAATCGGGAAAAAATAATGCATATAAAACGTGCTGAAAAGATTGATTTCGCATAATAATAATCCCAAAATGTTATTAACAAATTAGTGAAAGAAACAATTGTTCCACAAACAATCAGTCAACCTAACTTTTCTTCTAATGAAATTGATATGTTCATTTATTCGAATACATACGAATTTTTTCCGATTTTTTCTTTATTTTTATTTTTATTTTTTTTCAAAAATGTGCGCTAGAATAACGGATTTTGGATATGTGTTCGGCATAAAACAATCTACGACAATCAAGATTTTTTCACAAAACGCACATCCAAAATTTGTTATATTCTGCGCATTTAAAAAAATAAAAATAAAAATAAAGAAAAAAATGAGCCATGAGAACCTCAGTAAAAATATAACCGTTTCACTATAATAATCTCACAGTCTTGTCTCTCGAAGTTTCTTAGGCGTAAATACTCCAGTATCATTCCCGAATTCGTATATGGACTATGCATAAAATAACATAAACTCCATATGGATTTTTCATGTTTTATTTATAAAAAATAAATTACAAAAATGTATATCCACAGTTTTAGAAAAATGATTAATACGTTGCAGTAGTTTGAAGTGTGTTCAGACGATTTTGATATCCGAGCAGGTCCTGAAGGTTTCTTGTTTACCACAGCCAAGGGCACCTTTTCCGTCGTCGCACACTCCCCAGTTGTTACCGCAACGGTAGTGCCACCTGAATACGCAGTGTTCGCAAGTCAAATCCTTGGGAAGTCGCAACCTGATCGGATAATGCCTTGCAATATCAATAGGTCTGTATTCGTAGCCGCCCGTTGCCAATTCCAGCTTGTGAGCGTCGAAGCATTCCTCAGTCTCCAATTCAGTAGGATCGTTAAGAGGGCAGACGGAGAATTCGAAATGCCCCCTGTGACTTACCGTCAATTGAACGTTCACATCGATTTCTGAACCTGCTTCGTAACTGAAATAGATATTGAAATCGGTCAAAACTTATTCCACCGGTTTTTTTTTCACCTATTTAGAAGTTGTTTGTGACAAAATCCCAGGTTACCTTTACCGAACCTTTGGAACCACTTAAAAAGTGACTTTGGCTAGCAAATTATTCTTATTGGACTTTTCCTGAATACTTATTAAAGTGATGTGACGATAACAGCATGTGATACCCTAGCAATCTTGACAACTACCGTTTTACCGTAAAAACGACCGGGTGCTTTTTTGCAAAAAAATAACCGGAAGTTGGTCACAACAACCGTAAAAATGACTGCCCTAAAAACTGTGATGTGACATGAAAAATGTTCAACAAAACAACATAAATAAATAGGGTCCATTTTTAGGGATATTTGACTATTTCTTGTGTTTAAAAAAAAAAATTTGTTCCAATATGACAAATTTGCCAGGTTCAAAGTATGAATGTTAAAATACTAAATGAAAATAGGACTCCATGTATACTCACGTTTTGACAATAGTTCCAGTACCTAACCTTCCTCCATTCTCGTTCTTTCTAGGCCGGGTATCCGCATAATTGTCACCACACGGTCCACATTTCCCGCCATTTGACGCATGCTGAGTCTGTAATTAAAATCACCATTGTCTCATAGTTAAATAATAATTAAACGAAGATTTTGGTGCAATGGCTTGTGATCGAAATTCATAATTCGTAGACTGATCACGACAATAGCTTAATAATGTAATGGTTTTATTTCGGAATTAAGTATGTGACCTCTATGACATTACAGATAATTTGTATATAACTATATATAATCACGTATATTTATTTTTAGGGTTTTATATAATTATATAAAACTGTATATAATAAAATATGAGCGTAGTGACAACACTTAACTAATTTTATATAATTATATGTCATTCTATGGAAATATATATAATTATACATAGTTTGATATAATTATGTATAATGTTGAAAAATAATAACATAAAATGATATATATTCCTATAGAATTATATATGATTATATACAATTATGTAGAATTAGATATATATACATTTATACATAACTTTATATAATTACATATAGTTATATATAATTATATCTCATTTTTTTACTGGGAAAGCTGCGAGCTTTTGAAGGCTCGGTTGGTTTTTCGGTCTGTTTGACAGATTTATCGGTTAGATTTGTAACTCATTTCGATGGCGTTAGAAATACGACTTCTTTGGGTTGTGGAGTTTTTTTTCGCAGCTGTCCAATCTGCTTAGGTCGGAGATAAAGTTGTATATAACTTCCAGGTGTGCGAAAATCTTATAATATTTGATAACTACATCACATCGACCGCAAATACTTTATCGCCAAAAATTTAGGACAGATCGTAATTAGATACTAGTGGACTGAGATAAAAACATGATGTTAAGCAACTGAATAAGTGGTCGTGAGTGACGTAAAGAATATTTGAGTCATAGATGGAAATATTCCGTCGATAATAGAACGAATTCGATGAATTGCGTGAATTTGAATTGAATTTGTCTTATCACGATATTTTAAATGATTCATGTATTGCAAAACTGCTCAGTTTACTCAGTTAACTCAAAATTGTACCAACATTTCGAGGGAATTCGTAATGTGTGTCTATATTCGTCTTGTGTGTCTAAAAAGTTTTTAGTAAATAATGGAATCGCGTGTCTACTAAGTTTTTTGTGAATTCAAAGTTTCATATTTATAAAATTTTATGGAATCCAAAACTTTAGCGTCTACAAAATTTTCTAAAAATTTTAAACTTAATGGAGACTGAAAAATAGTGCGAAAGTATAACTTTACATGGATAATGCGTATTCGCAATGATTTTCGTACAACTGTTAAATAATTAATGGTCTAAAATATCCGTTGTTTCTTTCACAATAACATGTTTGTAAGTTTTTCAATACGAAAATCAAGTTTCTACTATTCATATTTGTAGCGCACATACTAAAGTCACGCAAAATAGTCGACTTTCTTATAACTCGCTTCTCGTTTTTTGGTGTTGATTTGACTATTATCATAAGGTACACTTTTAGCTGCAAATATGTTCCTTCGAATAAGGAAAATTTTGATTAAATACCGAGCTGATAAATTCCTTATTTTTATCGTCCAATGGTAAATATTCGACGCAATATTACATTTGATTCAATTTAAATTAAAAATAATAGTGAGGTGTTTCAATATAAATAGGAGAATTAAATGGAAACAAAACGTACGTTGAATCCACCGCAAAAGTTGGCAGTGTCGTCATAATCCCTGGGGACGTTGAATCCCACTCGCCATGCGTGCCCACGATGAGCGGGGTCGGTGACCCTTCCATGACCCTGGATGGCCGTGAAAGAAACAGCTAATACGGTAGTAAACAAAAGTATATGCTTGAATGCCATTTTTTGAAAATTATTTGGCGAACGAATGTCGCGACCCAATTGTTTGATGCACTGGCAACTTGCGAATAGAATTAGGTCATCATGAGAATGGGCTTTTATAGGTGATCTACTGTAATCACAATGAGTGACTGTACACGCTGATAACATTTCAAATTTTATCATGAGCGATTGCACGAAAAGATTCTTTCATGTTATCATTATACGATAGAGAAAACAATTAGAGGAATTAATAAATGAACACAGTGAATCATTGAGATTTTTTCCATTATAATTAATTGCAATAATTATCGTATGATGACCTTCTTAAGCTTCATTTCATTGAATAATCTCTATCGAAATATAGCAATAACGATAAGGATAATTGTCATATTGACACTTTCTCGGTTCGCTACCGAGAATTAATTGCTGTCCATAAAAAGCTCTTCATAAAAATGTGTCAATACCAATTATCGTCTTGAGAACTACACATTCGTCGAAGGTACGTCTTCATCGAACGAGAATTCACAATCTTAAGATTTATCGAATCATCGATGACTATTCTTTATTTTGGGAAACTGAAAATGCGCAGAACGTGGAAGTCTGATTGTTTCTTAGATCTCCATCTTATTTGTTCTGAGGTCATACATGTTTTGATATCACTTCTCAGCACGTGGAACGCATTCATATAAAGCATTTGTGAATTCACTCGGTAAATACTTTATCCCTTCCATTACTAAAAAATATATGAGGCATACCCTGAGAATTTAGCCACCCAAAAACCTGATTTTCGACTTATTTTGGGAATTTTTTTATTGAAAAAATTGTACTTGTGAACGATTTCCTTTTCTTTTCTGATAATAGTGGAATAACATTGTTAAAATTGTTGGCGATGGTACGTTAGAAGATATATCTTTTTAAATGAATAATTAATTACTAAAATAATTATACAGAATATTTACCGCCGATACTTGTCCGATACTCGCCGTATTTGTTACCATTCCTGCGCATCAGTAGCCCCCAGTATCCAGTATCCGGTAATTATCTAGCAATCAGCCAGTGCTCGTTTCTGTTGACGCTACTGAGAGACTGGCCACCAACACATGTCCAGTACTGAGCCAATAAGACACTCCCACATGAGTATATTGTACTTATAATAATAATTATTATTTTTTTAAACATATTCACTTATGTTTTTATGTATCTATTCTAAAAAAACATTATTATAATTGTTAAGAAAATTCAGTCAGAGGTTTTTGAAAAAAGCCATTTCAAAAATCCAATGCCTGATTTGTCGTAGAAGAAGTTTTGTTATTATGAAAGAATGTTTTCCTTTTTGTTGCTATTTTCATGGAAATATAGTAAGAATGATTCTTATGTCGAGCAACGTTTAGAAAAAGTTGCTGTATATATAAATGTATATCAGGAAAGTGCAAATTAGGGAATTCGTCGTTTGAATTAGATTTATTGGTCGGGTGGGGGTAAAAATAGCGAATTTCGTGTGGATTTAGAATTGTCATCATTATTAGATTTGCTATTTCAACCATTCGCTATTTTAACCTTCACTTATTGAAATGCAATCGAAATAGCGAATGATCAAAATGGCTGACAAAGCTATCCTTTAATTATGCACATTCTACAATTAGACGTTGCTCATTTTTAAATTTGTTATTTTAGCCATTCGCTATTTTGGTCATTCGCAATTTTAACTCCCACCCCATAATCGGCTGAAAATTCCGCCTCTCTGTTGTCGATGAAGTGACGACAGAGGCGGAAAATTGTCTGTGACTACGCCGAGAAATAGGTCTAGCGCACAAAAAAAAACCAGAACCAGGATTTTCCCGTACTCGATTGACTTGTTTTGCTACCTCGCACAATCCGCCTCTGTATACCCTATCAACCACGTGTTTCTTGCGATATACATCAAGCTCAGGCGTAAATACTTTTCGAGATATTCTCAAGATGAGTTTCACATAAGCAACATGATGAAAGCATAATTGAAATCACCGAGATAACGCGACTTGTTTCCCTTACCGCATATGAAAAATCTGGTCTTGTTAGATTCGCTCCATACGGTTCTAGGACTAAATCGTCCCAGATTTATTCCTTTCCTTTCCATACAAAACCTCTCCAGACAAAATTTTTTTTAAATAGAATATCCGCCACCTAAATTCTCTGGAAAATTTTTCTTTGAAATACAATAAAGGTTGTCATTGTTCAAGGACTTTTCAGACGAAGTATGTGTCACGAGATTAAATATCAAAATTTATCTCGGCTTATATCCATATCGCCATACATCTGAACTTCATTTGTCATTATTCAAGTGTATACTTTTATATATACTGTGCTAGAAAAAAGCGATATTTATTTTCTTTGCTCTCGGCTTAGTGAAGATCCTGTCAAAAGCGGAGCTCATAATTTTAGTTCTTAGAGGTCCATCATCGCGTTTGAAGTTTCCCATTTAAATAACACAGGAAACTGATTTTGTTGCATTCTTTCTCCCTGCAACCTAAGAAGAATTTTTTTTTTATATAATAAAATTTTTTATAAAATTTTTATAAAATGTTTAAAAATTTTTTAAATTTTTAACCTAAACTATTAAAGATAGGACAAAAAGTTGAAGGGAAATTTTGTCGTCCATCTGAGGCACTACAAAAAAGTCACTGGCCAGTTTTTCGTATCGTTGATATTTACAGAATTACAGGCCAACAAAGTCGTGGTTTCTGTATTTTTAACTGTTATGAAATGAACTACTGACGTTAGTACAAAAAAGTAAATAGGAATTTATTAGAGAATTTAATTTTCTAAAAAATTGTCAGGGTGAAATGTTATGTATTGCTAACGGTTTTAGGTTACAGACTCATTGAATCTTATTTTGATGGTTTTTTACGCATATCCGATAAAAAATTGATATACCTAAAAAAAACCATCAAAATAAGATTTAATGACAAGAATTAATATAAAATATCAAAAGCATCATAATGCGATGATCATAGGTTTATTTTTAGCCGTCCAAGCACATCGGTAATCTGGCAGAAAATATCTAATAAAGCGTAAATGTCTATAGACTTTCCGGTAACAGAAATATAAATTTTTATCACTTTATATTCCAATATCGTGATATGATAACTAATCTAACGTGACGAGCGGTATACAATAAATATCCGGATTATCATGAAAATTATAGAAACTTCGCCCTTACACATTACTTTCTCATTGATCATCAATCTTTTCTAAAACGACCTGATTACGAAAAATGATTATAGGTACGCTATGAGTATGAAGTAATCTAGCAGTCTAAAAGTTATCTTTGACGCTGCAACGCTGTGTCCTTATCACTTTTATACCGAAGAACATGTTCTTGGCACGCGGAAAAATAGTATTACACATCGAATCCTTTGACGGTTTCACAAAAGTGTCGATCAATCAGTGAGATACACGGCGGTCTTTAATATATCGTAACTTAATCTAGAGTACTGAGTGGAAACATATCTCAATTAACAAGATCTACAAGCAATGAACTATAGTCCTTAAGTTCACAATAACAAATAAATTCTTATCAGAATCGAACCGTTGGAAACAAAAATCGTAAGTCACTGCGTCAGTCTTCAGACACAAGACGTTTCACAACGGAAGACTAAATTTCACAATCCAGAACGCAGGGAACAAAATGGGTAACGAACGAGAAATTATTGCAAAAAATTATGGGACATTCAGATGATAATTACCGGAATAATAATAAGAAGAAAAGCAATATAGTCAGTACAGTCTGTCTAAAATAAAATATTGTTCGTCGTAATTGAACTATTACTTTATTCTCAGCAAAAAATGATTTTACCAATTTTGCACTGATTTGACAAGTGTGAGTAGCGCAGTAGCCTAGATAAATCGTAATTACCATGGCTAACTTCGATGCAATTGCCTAACTCGGAATCAGAATTTGCAGAAATTTCGTATTTACTTCAGAAAAATAGTTGATTCTATTTTATTTAGTAATCTTCGCGTAGCAATTGGGAAATTATGTAAGATAATATAATAAAACATTCTTATCGTGGTAGAGAGATCGGTATGGAAAATCAATCACAGTCGCTGCAACTGTATATTCGCATCCACTTGGGAAAAAAAGATGGTGTTTCCTCTTTGGTGATTAGTTGACCAGGACAATCATTGGCATAGCACTATTTTTATGATCCTGAAATTACAAACATAATCTACCGTGACCGGTAGTGGAAAAGTTTTGTCATTTGGGGCACAAATGCATCATTGTCGCCAACACTGTAAAAAAATGTACTTGAATATTAATGTATCGGTACAGGAAGTTTTTATGCATTAACTGATATAATAAATTTTCTATACAAGTCGGATGTTAAATTAAAGTATAGTACAGTAATTTCAATAATCTACTTTAAATTTTATGTAAAAGTGCATTACTTTTCATAATCAGCTGTAATTTTACTATAAATTTACATAAATTTCATATCACAATTGTGATTAAATTTAATGTACGATTTCATGCATAAAAAACTTCGAGTCTTTTTTAACAGTGAACAGCTTCATCGTCGATCTTGAATCCATGAAATCAAGGGCTGCCTGTGAGCACGACCTAAAAATTCTCCCTTTACCCTTTGCGTCGCAGAATCTCTGCCAAATTGATTGCTTGGATAAAAGCGGAGAACGTTGCTCTTTGTCCAAGAATTCTGCAGGGCGATGTTTTTGCCTTTGCTATAAGATGAATCAAAAACGAAGAAAGCAAAACTTCTAAAAGATATTTTTCTACAAAATAGCTCGTCAGGTTTAGGCGAAATTTCGAAGAAATACATTTATACCTAATGAAGTGAAAAAAACAAGAAAATCAAGGTTATTTGAGGGAGAATCTAGACCTTCAGCAAAGCGGAGCGAAACTCCCTGCATAAATGAATATGAATTACGTACATGTAGAGATTTCTTAATTGTTATTCTCTCGATTAACAGTCCTCAAATCTCCCAAAACACATGACAGCATTAAATAACAAATGTGCTTGACAGTTGACAGCTGATGTCGTCCTTTATGTTCGGAGCGACGCCCGTGGCAAATTTCACAAGCCTTCTTTGCTCTAGGATATCCGTTATGGTAATTTTTCGACTACAGAGTATCAGCGTTACTCTAGACTCAATCGTTAATTCATATAATTATTTTTCAGAACAAAATTTTCCAACTAACAATTTTTGTGTTGTTACGGAAAAGTTATCCAAATGGATTACATATCTGCGCAAAAATGTTATCTGCAGGAGGAAAAGATATAACTAAATCATTACACCTAAGAGACTGTGAAATAGGATTAAATTTTTTTTTAGAAAATATAGTAAACTGAGTTTTAGGGATCGATAAAAATAAGGTCAGAGATTGCGACCAATGAAAGACCCTGGACAAAGCCAATTCCAGGTTACGCTTCAACGTGTCTAAATTACTGGATGATTAATAGACAACACAATCTAGCTAAGATTCGCGGGCGAATGTGATCGCTTCAGAATTTCGCCACTAGAGGGCCGATCTCTTCGTGAATTGTTAGCAACTCGGCCACCGGGTGTTCCATCTATACAGATGATCATAGTCACGTTCTCAACAATATTTTAGTTTAACGCAGCAACGTAAAATTAGCCAAGGGACAATTACGTACTAAGAAAAATGTCGAAACGCAAACACAACATAGCGTACATTAAGCCGGACGAGCCAAAATTCCTGCGAGAACTGAAGGCACAAGCTGGTTATAAGGAAGGACCTACTATTGACACCAAGGTACGTCTGGAATTGGTTTACTAACAATAGAGGAACGCCCCATGAATTACATACGGTACAGAGGACGCAACGACGCTAGGCAGCGGTTTTTAGTTTAGACATCTGGCGAGAAAATTTTTAACTACGTTCGATTCGTCGCCATGTTTGTTATCTGTTATTAATCTTCAATAACGGATCGAGACTGTTATTCTGTTGCTCAAAATGAAAAATGTCGAATTATCATCAGATTTTGATGATCCGATACAATGATGTAACAAAACGGTAATTCCAAAAATTTTGTCCCAAAAATTTGTATTGTGAAATTACCGGGGTATTTTTGTAAAAATTAATCGACTAAAATGCGGAACGTCTTTTATCAGACAAATTGTGGCGGAGGAATGGGCAGAAATTCTACATTTTTGCCCACAACCAAAGCGAGCTGGGAACATGCAGTGATGGATAGTTGCAAAAATATCCGCCAAAATGTATTGAAATACTCATCTATTTAGTTTAGGTAGGAACTAGTCAATTTTTAAACCGTTTCTCAGAATCAAACGTTGCACCATAATGACAATAACCTCGATGATCAAACACTTTTCACCAGAAATCTGTGAATATTCGTTATATCGAAAAGTAGATGGTAAAATAAATAGAAATGAATTAATAATTCGAAATATGAGTTTTGCACTTGACGGTAAACTTTATTCTCTAAATTGATTCTATGAACAGGGTCTAACCTTATTTTCCATGAATTGAGATGGTATATTGCTGATACCCATAGAAAGATAAATAATTTTTTCAATTCTCCGCCGATAAAAAAGGGCAGTTTTCGGCTGAAAACTAGAGTTTTTAGATGTCATATTGAAAACTTTCATACACACTCGTTAGTGACTCAACAGACAAATGTACAGTAGGGTGTGTGGGGGGAATATGTTATGGATGCTGGAGCAGATTTTTTTACCGACTTATTCTTACCGTTGGTCGGTAAAAATAGGAGATTTCGTAGTATACACTATTCATCGAAAATACGCTACAGATATACGTTAAATTCTGCAGGGATGTATTAAAAACATTCATGCTTTTCCGGTAAGTCCGGTTGAATTACTGTTCAAAACAGACAGAAAATTCTAAAAATGGGATATTAATGAACCTCCCAAGAACCAATATGGCCGCTCGAAAGGTCAACAAGTCCTTTGAGGCAAGATATAAACATTTCTGGAGCTCAGATGTGTTAAATCAGATCGGGCACCCATTCTTTGATTATTCCTGAAGCTTGCAAAATCGCCGGAATGTCGATTACACAAACGAAATTCACGAATAGTGTAAACTACGTTCGCGTAGTTTTGTGTGCTTTCGGCCAAGGTTCAAAGCATTTTCTACGCGAACGTAGTTTACACTATCAATGGAGAATTCAATAACATAAACAAAATATGCATTTAAAGATTCTGCTTAGGTTTGGTTTCCATATTGGCGACCATGTAGCAATGTTTGGATGGAAATATGACGCCAATCGGTTGAGGGGTCAAAGTTTAACAGCACGTTGAATTTTTATACATTTTTCCAGCAACCTTAACTTGGCAAATTGCTTCTTTATTTATTCTTTTATTCTTTTATTATTATTTATTTTATTCTTTTCCGCTTTTCACAGAGTTTTTTATATGAGGAGAACCACAGTAGAAGTAATTTCGTAAAAAAGGCTACTTCTCTAAGGAAGCAACGTGTGAGGCTGTACTTTGCACGCATTTTGAAAATATACTGGGCTAAAAAATCATTTTCGAGAACTAAAATTCCTCACGTGTTCTTTGCATATGTTTTGAATGTCCGAATAACAAGCTGAGGTTCAGTGGAATGTATTGTGTGAAAAAATCGGCAAATAAGATGATACGAAAAACGTAAAACTCATTAAAAAATCTGAATAAAATTATTTCACTCTTTTTTTTTTTCAAATAAAAATAGCAAATGACAAAAATAGCGAATGGCTGAAAAACCGAATTTCATAATTATGGCCATTCCACATTTAGACGTTCCTTTTTTTTAAATTCGCTATTTTAGCCATTCGGTATTTTGGTTATTCGCTATTTTGACCCTCACCCTTAGATCGTGAATATGCTAATTGTTCACAAACATATTTTTGTCGTTCAATATTGTTAACTTAGATTATTCGGTTAACTTAAAAAAATAGAAACGCTGAATAAAAAATGTTCGTTTTTGGATTTAATTTTTAAATATTGTAACTCATCAAATCAATTAATATCCATTTATCAATATCACCGATCATAAAAATGCATTTAAAAAAAAAAAAAATTACTAATCACATTTACCGAACCTTGAAATTTTGAAATAAGCGAGAAGAACTGCCAGATTTCGATGAAGAAGACAGAGATGACAGAGACGAGGAAGCGCCCATCGTTGTTGTTGTTAAAGACGGCGATCTCACAGCCGAAGAAGCCGAAGCCATAAAGAAGCAAAAGGAAGAAGGTACGAAGCAACATTTTCTCATTGCGTTTCTTGATAATCCGAGCACTAATATTTTAATATCTGCAGAGGAAGCCAACGCTAAAGCGGACTTGACGAAACGTATCATATTCAAAAAGAATACAACTGTAGAAACGACATCGAACGACGAACAAGATCTTGCAATAAAGAAGAGCAAAAAGACGAAACAAAAAAAAGTTCCTCTGTCATTCAACGATGAAGACGACGAATGACAGAAAAGAACATTAATCGTTAACGAGTAAATCCGTTTGTTCTATATTTATGTAAATAAATTATAGTGTTTTGATGTTCTTTTTAAACCGTAATCTTTAAAAAGTAACTAGCAAAAAAACGAAGGACAAGCACCGGAAGCGCTGCAAAGGCTTCCTTCCTGCTTTCGAATTGTTAAGTAATTTAATTTAATAACTCTAAGTGTGAATAATGTAAATATAGAATGAAATTTCATTGTTATCCATTGAGACAAGCGTAACATGAGAAATGTTTGACGATTTCATTCAAGAGTTGATTACAGACTAAGCGTATTGTATCTTTACTTCCATTCTATAAATGGAAACTCTTCAAAAGCGTAAAGTTTGTAATTCAAATAGAGATTTTTCACTTTTTAATAAATCAATGATCATATAATGAATATACGTTTCCATCAATTATATTCATTCAGAGTAATTCTACAGCATTTCCGATAAGGTCCTAAGTACTTCGAGTACCGTACTTGAAGTACAGAAAAAGGCCAAGTACGTTGAGCATTGTACTTGAAGTTCAAAAAAGTACTTCGAGTACCCTACTCGGAGTACAAAAAAGGGATGAGTACTTCGCGTAGTGAACTTGAAGTACAAAAAAAAGGCTAAATACTTCGAGTACCGTACTCGGAGTATAAAAAAGGCTAGATACTTCGAGAACCGTACTCGGAGTATAGAAAATGGTAAGTACTTCGAGTACCGTACTTGGAGTATAAAAAAGGGTAAGTACTTCGAGTACCGTACTTGGAGTATAAAAAATGGTAAGTACTTCGAGTACCGTACTTGGAGTATAAAAAATGGTAATTACTTCGAGTACCGTACTTGGAGTATAAAAAATGGTAAGTACTTCGAGTACCGTACTTGGAGTACAAAAAAGGGTAAGTACTTCGAGTACCGTACTTGGAGTATAAAAAAGGGTAAGCACTTCAAGTACTAAACCTGAAGTACAAAAAAAGGGCTAAGTACTTCGAGTAGTGAACTTGAAATACAAAAAAGGCCAAGCACTTCAAGTACTAAACCTGAAGTACAAAAAAAGGGCTAAGTACTTCGAGTAGTGAACTTGAAGTACAAAAAAGGATTAAGCGCTTCAAGTACTGAACTTGAAGAAGAAAAAAAAGGGCCAAGTACTTCCAGTACTGTCCAGCTCTGATGTGAACATGTAGGTATTGTTTATGTAAATACCGAAGATATAATAGTCGTGAGGATTATTGGGGATATTTGACAAGTTGTATGTTGGCCGCAGCCGCCGCCGCTGATCCTGTAGCCGACGTATCGGCGCGATTGGCTGTCGGATGAAGGAGAGTCACGTGACGTTGAAAAAACAAGCCAAGAGAGCCGGACTGGCCGCCACCATGTCGTCCCTTTAACATAAACGCGGTATACGTCATAAAATTCGCGGTCACGTGATTCCGGGGTCGCCATCTTGGCAGTTTTCGACGACGACGACGGAGGTAAGGAGGATCCGTGACGTCGTAGTCAAATAAACATAAAATATATGTGAATAAGTAGTCGTTTTAACAAGGCTTTTCAACGGGCTTCGTGTCGCACGACTCGTCCGTGTCGTCAATAACATCGGTGGTGCTACAACACGGTCAGTGATTGTTTAAATAAGCGCGCGGCAAATCGAGAGAGCGTGTGTGTGTGTATATCCACCGAACTTATCGCAATCCCTCTTCGAGCTACTATATCGTTGTCTCTCTCTTTGACTCCTCGACTCGCATCAGCGACACTTGATTCTCGTTGTATGTGCTGCTTGGCAGCTGTTGGACGGCTGTACACTCAAACGTTACCTATTATGCACATTGCAATGCACTCGGAAATGGCGGGAGTATTCCAATGATTCTCGTTGAAAAAGAAAACCGCGGCTAAACTGCCGGAGACACGTGTGAGTCTCAATCGAGCACTTACCTTTCTCTCTCGCTCTCTCTCTCTCTCTCGTATTATCTTGTACTTGTCTGGAGTATATGTTTATCAACTACCCCGAAATATTATTTGTACTGTTTTCACATTAAATGTGACACAATACGAGCAGGATCGTGTATATTGACAAACAGCACCCCGCGTCTTTTCAATCAACACAATCTCAAACTTTTTTTATCTAATATTTTAATTTTTTTTCCTTCGCTTAGCTTTGTGTATGTTTTACACATGTTTTTTCGAAAACGAAGGAATTTCTTTCGTTCTATGGAAGAACATGATACGGGCAAACTCGTGTCAAATGACAAACGGCAATCGGCGCTTTTACGAGCCGAAAATTGTTAACTTTTTGTATAACTTTTTTCGTCACACTTTTACGTCCTTTAGGTGTATATTATCGGAAATTCCAAAAACCGCGCTTGCCGAATTGTTCCATTTAACAATTATAATATGAGCAGGGTCGTATCAATTGAGAAACATGCTTCCCTGCGTCCTCCCCCCACCACAATGGCCGACGGTCCATTAAACATTGCACTTTCTTTCTCACATTTTTAAGTGCGTTGTGTTGTATTATTGAAAATCCCAACAATTTCGTTGGCAACATTGTTCTATTTAACAATATGTTATGAGCAGGCTCGTGTCAATTGACAACCAGTCATCAATCCCTTCAATCCTTAACTTTTTAAAACTAATATTTCAATTTTTTTTTATTAGCTTTATGTATGTTTTACATTTATATTATCGAACAGGCAGGAATTTCTTTCGTTCTATGGAAGAACATAATACGGGCAACCTCGTGTCAAATAATGACAAACGGCAACCCGCACTTTTACTTGCCGAACATTTTTAACTTTTCATCTAATTTTTTTGTCACACTTTTACGTGCGTCATGTATATATTATCGGAAGTTCAAAAAATTGCGCTTGCAAAATTGTTCCATTTAACGATATAATACGAGCAGGCTCGTATCAATTGAGAATCAGCTTCCCCGCGTCCGCCCCCCACCACAATAATTGTGGGTCCATAAAACATTGAATTTTTTTTCTCAAATTTTTACGTGCGTATTATTGAAAGTCCCAAAAATTTTGTCAGCAATATTGTTCCATTTAACAATATTATATGAGCAGGCTCGTATCAATTGACAATCAGCACCCCGCGCTTTTTCTTTTCGAAAATTGTAAACTTTTCTTCTAACTTTTTTTGTCACATTTTTACGTGCGTTATGTACGTATTATCGGGAATTAAAAAAATTGCGCTTGCAAAGTTGTT
This sequence comes from Tromatobia lineatoria, assembly GCA_949699805.1. Classification (NCBI taxonomy): domain Eukaryota; kingdom Metazoa; phylum Arthropoda; class Insecta; order Hymenoptera; family Ichneumonidae; genus Tromatobia; species Tromatobia lineatoria. The sequence goes on from OX453037.1 coordinate 21,519,810, forward strand.
CCATTTAACAACATAATATGACCAGGCTCGTGACAATTGACAAACAGCACCCCGCGTCCTCTTAATCACCGCAATGCGAAATTTTTAATCTAATATATTTGAATTGTTTTTCCTCTTCTTAGCTTTATCATGTATGTTTCACACATATATCATCGAAATCGCAGGAATTTCTTTCGTTCTATCGAAAAACATAATACGAGCAACCTCGTGCCAATTGACAAACAGGAACGTCAGCAACCCGCGATTTCACTTGACAAAAATATTTAACTTTTCTTCTAACTTTTTTTGTCGCACTTCTACGTGCGTTATGTATATATTAAGGAAATTCTAAAAATTGCGCTTGCAAAATTGTTCCATTTAGCAACATAATACGAGCAGGCTCGTATCAATTGACAGACGCGTTCTCCCCCCACCACAATGGCCGATGGTCCATTAAACATTCCATTTTTACGTACGTTCCGTACGTATTATCGAAAATCCCAAAAATTTAGCCCGCAACAGTCGACAGACACAACACCCCGCGCGCTTTCTCTCTCCCTCTCTCCAACTCGCCTGAATCGTTCACTTTTAATGTGATAGTGTAATTTGTTTCTTCTCATTTTTGGCTTATTCCCGTTGGATGTCGGAATCGAAGTCGGAATAAATCTTGTTTGTGCAATTGATCCTTTAAGCAACGTCGCGATGAACAAGGTCGAATCACTTGACGATCTGCACCCCACGCTCTCACAGGGGCGGATTTTTGAGACCCTGTCGCCCCAGGATTGAAAAAAATTGCCGCCCTTTCGTTGTCATATCAGAAAACACACACATTTTTTATGAAAGATTGAAGGAATGGCAAGTAAAACTTAAGTTTTTAAACAAAAAGTTTTAAATATTTTAGACTGTCATTAAATTTTTAATAAAATTAATTGAAACTCGACTTAAGAAACAGAGACATCTTGAGAAGGTTTTTCGAAAACAGCATCAATCGAAAAAAATATCGGTCAACACTTTTCAAATATCCACACTATGAGTTTAAAATTTTTTGAAAAGAAGAAAAATAAAAATCGAAATATTTGCATTTTTTATTCAACTATTATTAATATTTCATTTATCGAAATCGATTTTACAAGCGAACAACAAAATAATTAAACATATTTATTCTTGCCTACACCGTATATATATATATATATTTTTTTTTTTTTTAATAACGAGGATGACGATAGAATTCACGGACAAATCAATTGTGTGAACATCGAATATTTAAATTCTATAAAAAATAACTCAACGACGATCTAGTGCAATTTCTCAAATAAATGTATATTTAAAGAAAAAAAAAAAACATAAAAAAAAAGTATTTTCGTACTGTTAAAATGTACTATGAAAAACTGCACGCAAAAAAATGATCATTTGTCGTCCTAGTATAAAGAAAAGAATTCACCTGAAAATAATGCATGGGCGTCATGTCCAATTCGTTTTTTGCTGTAATTTTTTTTTCTCTTTAAAATAAAAAATTGAAAGGGCTGACAATTTGCGAAATTTGTGTATCGTGTTACTCATTTTCGGAGTGATTGCAGCCATTCTAAAATTTCGATGGCTGAAGTACCGTCGAATGCCCCAAATATTTTTTTAAAAAAGTAATTTTCCTAATGAAATTGTCCAACTCCGTTAATAGGGGATGATAAGCCATGTAAACTCCAGTGCTTGTTGAATAACTAAAAATGTTGCCAAAAATACCTAAAGTGTGGAAAAGCGTGGCAAATAAATGTGGAAGGGATTCCCAGTGTTGAGCAACCCCCGTCGGCAAACCCTCCGTCATTCTTAATCCGTCCCTGGCGAGGCAGCTTTTTTAACCCATCGCTACAACGGAGCTGCCATCTGGTGTCTAATATTCACCGATGAATGTTCACTATTTACAGGTTTTCCCCTGAACACAGCATAATCGTGGTGTTGTTCCTGAAGCCCGTATCTCGTCCAGTCGTCATTAATACTCCGCGAATCTTCCGGGAAAGTTAGCTCGATTATCTTTCCCTCATCTTCCAAAAGACTTGCTGCTATCTCACCCCGCGAGAAAAAACAAAGATGCGGTGGTGCTTCGGGAAAAGCGTGTTCTAAAAGAAACATAGTGAGTGATTTGCTGCCGTATTCGGAACGGGACTGCATAGATCCGCAAACAAGAGCGTGTGAGGCGAGAGGTGCGTTCACAAAATCACAGTGTCTTCCGACGTCTCACGACCGAATCAACGATTACGATAATACCCCGAAAACGTGATCAATGTCACTTTTTCGCGGGTCTTTAAATATTGACCCCGCTATCCAATTGATAACAAGCGAACCCGGCAAATGGAGTTAAGATAGTCCTCCAACTCTATCGAAAGTCGTTATACATAGACACACATTATCCATCCCCCGCTTCTCACAGGATAAATTATAATCACCACACAATTCCTTACTCCTCAACTTATTTTCCATCATATACCCAAAACCGAACTAACGATTCAGCCTCATAATCTGCCCACAGACCAAATATCCTAAAGAAAAAAAAAAAAAAAAAACATTCGAACGAAAATTTCGATTTTTTCCATTTCTTCTCATCCAGTTTTTACTTCCGGGGAATCCCATTTCACCTCCGTCGAAATCTAGACATTAGGAAGCCACGATACTCGTTCGAGTCCTCGTTATCGGGTCGTAGGTCGTGGCACGGTTCCCTCCACGTCGCAGTCGCGTCGTTCTCTCTCTCTCTCTCTCTCTCTCTTTCTCTCTCCTTCCCCTGTGGCTTCGTATTTCATTGGTAGTGTGCGCTTGTCTCTGTGAGCGTGCAAACTCGCTTGCGCTCGGGCGTTCACGCGTGCGTTAATAGTTGTCTAGTCGACAGTGGCATTGGTGTAGAGTTTGTGAGCAACACAAAACGGTTATCCGTCGGTGCGACGGGTTATCCGCTGTTTCCGTGTGAGTGTAGGAGTAGGTCGGGCCCCCCGAAGGTTCGAAACTTAGGAGAAGAAGAAGAAGAAGAAGAACGCGCGAGTCTCTCGCGGATTTGTGTTGCCGCTGTGTTGTGTTGTCTCCCGATGTCGCTGTGTTCCTTTATCGAGGACGTCGTGCACTTTAAATCGTAGGTTCACCGAGTCAGCATAACAAACGCGCGTTTTCGCTTCTGGCATCTTAGGCTATTCGGTCAAGTCAGTGAGTCCGCTCGTCTGCGTCTCTCTGTGTGTGTGTTGTGTGCGTCTGTGTGTGAGTGTGTGTGTGTGTGAGTGTGAGGAGCAGAGCGCGCCGTGCACGCGACTCGGCGACTCTCCGTGTGCATAGTGCATATAGAAAGAGGACGGAAAAGGGAGAGGAAGAGGAGAGGAGAAAAGGTTCCCGCGGTGAGCGTCTGTGTTCCAGGAACTCGAGAGCTTGACGATAACGTAAGGAACGTTCAGCAACACGCGTCATTCCGTTATTTCTCTCGTTCGTTGCCAAAAGTCGCGAATTAATATTGTTTGTGTACGTTCTCTTCGATCGGATAATCGGTGCGTTTCTCTCCCTCGAGTCTTCGAATCCCTCACTTTGGCCCAATGAGTTTATTGGTTATGGGAGACGGCGGCGAGGATGAGCGAGAGAGAGAGACGCCAAGACGAAAGCACGCGCGCGCGCGCACCCGCGTGTCTATGTGCGGCCACTCGTCCTCTCTCGCTCTCCCTCTCACCGTGTGCGTATGTGTGTATGTGTGAAATTCTGCAGCGCCATTTTGGAAAAATTCTGCCTATTATTTCCGTAACGCGATAAAGTTCGGACGCGGGACGTCGACGCGTGTCCGTGATAATCATCCCCTCGATCGTTATTTTTCATCAATGACATCTCTCTTTGGGTCATTTTCGCTTATCTTCACTGGAAAAGAAAAAAAAACGTGTTTCTCTCTGATTGTCCAGGTAAACCGGACAGCAGTGGCCCCATGGAAGGCACGTTGGAAGACCCCCTGGTCAAGGACCCTGCTCAGGACGATCCTGCGGTCATAGTCAAAGGTAACGTTGATTTCTTTATTGGGCGCAAGCCGACAACAAACACCGGCGAGTGTTCCAAAGGCTTTTTTCATTTTTCAAATACAATAACATCGTTGGGTGTAGATTACGATGAATTTGAGGAGGAGAAAATGTAGCGTGGATGATAACGAGGAGTTTGATAACAGGAAAAATAACATTTCAGACAAAGTTATTCCAAACGGCGTCAATGGGAGCTTGGACGATCATGGCGAGGAATTGGGCGACTCGAGTGGTTGCAGCAACAAAGACGACACGGAGGAGAGGGTCCAAGATGATAAGGGCGACGAGGAAGATGAGGAGGATGGAAAGGAGGAGGACAACAATGTCGGGGATGTAACGGAGTGTGGCCAAAACGAAGAGGAAGAGGCGGAGGAGGATGAGGAAGAGGAGGGAATGGAGATGGAAATTGAGGAGCACAACGCTGCCTCTGAGAAAGAGGTCTGTGATGGTGTTCCGATAGACTCTGAGGTAGCAGAGTCCGCCGAGTGTATAAGTGAGGAAAACAATGTTTGTGCAGTGTCATCTGAGATAGGAGAAGGTGAGTGTAAGAACAATATTGAAGAGAGTATGGAAGTGGAGCTTGAGAGAAGCGACAATTCGGACGTCGAGTGTCTCGAGGAAGAGAACGTCGCGGAAATGCATTCGGATAACGAGAACGACATCGAAATGACGACCGAGAGTCACGCGGAAGATGTAGATCCGAAAAATATATCCGGTAGCAGCGACGACGTACAGCAGATAAACGAAAGTGTCGAGGCTATCGAGTGCAGTAGTAGTAACATAGACGAGGTCAAGATCTGCGAGGAAAACGGCAGTTGCGGAAGTCCCGATATCGAGGAGATAATGGACAGCTCTAAGAGCAACGGTCACAACTCCTCCCAAGAACAATCACCCAAGGATACGCCCAAGAAAAAGCCCCGAAAGCAAATCGATCTCAGTAGTATAACGCCGAGACGAAGCTCGCGAAATATCAAACGAACAAGCTACATCGAGAAGGAACTCGAGGAAGAAGCCGAGGACGACGGATCCTCGGATATCGAGGAAATAAAACCCGAGGATCCGCTCGCTTGTATCGTCGATACGAGCAAGGACAAGGAAAACTCAAAACTCAAGTCACCGATGAAAAGCAGCAAAACGACGATTGTCGTTAGCGATACTAAAAGACTCGTTGAAATAGCCGCGGGCAGCAAATCGTCCAAAGGTGGAAAAAAAGAGCCAACTTTAGTTATAATAGACACGAATTCGATTCTTTCGGGACGAGGAGGAATACCTGTTGGCAGCAGTAGCGCCACAAGCGGTAGCACTTCCGGTACGAGCTACGCTGCTAAAAGCGCGACTCATCATCATCATCAACACCATCATCATCATCCGGTATCGAGCTCGAGCTCCTTCTCCGTTTTACCGATGGGACACACGCAAACCATGTATCCCAATATGAGAACTACGATAACACCGGTACCAATGGCAAGGGCATCGCAACCCCCGAAACCTATGCCCGTCGCACCACCTCCGGTTTCACCACAAATACTTCCTACGCTCACCGACGACATGTTCGTCGTCGAGGCGCCGTCCTTCATCGTTCCCTATGTTTACGAGAAGCCGCCACTCAAGCCTCTCAAAGACTTTGTCACTAAACTGGAGAAGAGCATCGCCGAGTGCGAGGAAGAGGAGAAAAAATTACTTGTCGAAAGCAAAAAGAAGGAGGACGAGGAAAAGGCGGAAATGAGCGGTGAAACGACCGCGGGAAAAGGAGAGGAAAAAAGCGAGGACTGCGAGAGCGATGGTGGAAGCGTTAAAAAAGACGATATCGAAGCAGCCGATACCACGATCGATTTAACAGATAAAGGGGTGCTGGGCGCCGAGGATAAACAACCCGAAGAAAAAACTCCCAAAGCTCCGACTTACTTCGATCTACCTCTCGGTAAATTCTTCATGCAGATTGGCGTTAATCTCGTGCAGGAATTCGTGCAAACCGATTTACTTCGGACGCAAAAACGTAAACAGGGAAAACATGGGACCGCGTCGGCCGAGACCCAATTAGCTATTAATTCTCTGATTAAGAATCTAGAGTTTAGCAAAGAGAATAACGAACCATTCCATTTAGAAATGAAGAAATGCGAATTCTGTAGCTTTAAAACTGAATCGGCGCTCGTGATGCAACATCATCTTGAGACACCGCACATGCGAAATTACGCTTATAAGTGCAATTTCTGCCCTCTTGAGGTACGCAGCCCTCACGATATACTCTTTCACATGGAAGCCGAACACAACACTCGCGGGAGATTGGAACGCGGGCCCGCTTTTCATCAATGCCCTAATTGTCCTTTCGAGGATAATCAAAAAGGCAAACTCACGCGACACATACTCGCATGCGCCAAGAAATTCAGGCCTGAGCGGAATCTTGAACCCGCTACCGACTGGGAACCACCGGCCAAAATACCGAGACTGAATCGACCACGTCAAGTTGGCCCAGTCAATGCTAATGCCTTGGCTATGGCTATGGGAGCCAAAGGGACACAACCGCTTTTACCAAAACTTCTTCCCGCACCTGTTACTGGACGCGGACGAGGACGACCGCCCATGCAACCACGATACTCAGATTTAAAATCGTTACGACCCGGATCTGGCACGACTATTCGCCAAGGTATTACATTCACACTTTTTCTTTCTTTCTTTCATTCTATTCTATTTATTCGATCCACTGATCCGTTTAAAAGATACCAACGACAAATTGTATTTTTTTTTCTCTGCACTATTGGTTTCCGTTGCGATTTTACAGCCGTAAGAATGGAGGAACGTGATGGGATGCTTAACTTACTGAAAAGTTAGAATTCAGAGAGAAATTCGAACACTTGGCGATGGAATAAAAATCTGGAAAAAAAATCAAGCGTACAAAAGATGCGGGAAAGATTAAGTTTGAATATTAATTATTGCGAAATGTTATTGACAAATAGGCTAAAAAAAATATTGTTCAACCAATTATCCGTCAATCTAATGTTTTTTTTTTTTTTTTCGAATGAAAATGATTCATTAATTTTTGTGAATACGTACGAATTTTTTCAGAATTTGTTCTAATCGAAATTTCGTTGTTTTGGTAATTTTTTTTGGTTAAAAAATGCATGTTAAATCGCGGATTTTTCATGTGTGTGTTGTGACAAAACGACCCATTACACCCAAGAAGTTTCCAAACGATTGATCAAATAGATTCGCGAATACAGCTCATACGAAAAAAAAAACGGCAATTTTCAAACATTAGACAAAATTCTGTAAAAATTCATATGTATTCAGAAAATTTGACGAATCAGTTTTATTAGAAAAATAAGTTAGGTTGACGGATAATTTGTTGAACAATTTCTTTTATCACTTATTCGTTAATAAGATTTTGCAATTATTAATATTTAAAATTAATCTTTTCTGCGCCTTTTCTGTGGTTGATTTTTTCCAGATTTTTGTTCCATCGAAAAGTGTTTGAATTTTTCTCTGAATTCTCACTTTTTAGGAAGTTGGGCACCCCATCGCGTTCTTACATCCTTAAGTCTCCTACCCACTCACAAAAAAAGAGTCTTGAAAAAAGAAAATTCTTCAAGGCCTTATATACACTTGCAGCGGGCGAAAAAGTGATATTCTTGATTTTTTTTCGACAAGAAAAATTAAATACATAAGAAGACTCATTAAATACATAAGAAGCACTATAATTCTTTAATTTTGTAAAGAATGTTGTGGAGTAAAAACGAAAAATTTCCATTTGTCGTAGCTTTCACACCAAACCAGTGAACAAGTTTTAGTGTTTGATGTCTTTTTTTTCTGTCAAAGACTGCATTATTAATTAAATATTCAAATTTTTATTTTGGGTCTTTATGACAAAGCTATGATTTTAAATGTGTAAATAAATCTTTCTCTATTAAAAAATCACTCAACATTTAACAATTTACCAATTAGTTACAGTATATGTAATTTCCGCTGCATCTAGAATTGCTATATTCAATTCAGAACACACTCTGATGAAATGAGGCATCGAACAATTAAATTAGTTCACCGGTTTGTTCTGAAATTCACGACAAGTGCAAAATTTCACTTTTATACACTGTGTATCTTCACAAAATTGCAGAATTATAATGCTTGTTATGTATTTAATGAGATTAAAATGTAACATTATTTCAAAGACGGGGATCATGTAAGAAATATTGTTTTTTACGACTTTTCGTAGGTGACTTATTCCCCTTAAGTACGATCTCTTTGCTTCAGTTTCACCTCCGTTTTTATTAGTATTCCTCAAGAAATGTATCAAAAGAATTCTCATAATCTTTCCTCGACTGTACAGTCCATGCCTCCTCAATCTACCATCAAAATCCCATGGAAATACTAAAAGACATGTTCCGATTCGTAATCTACCGTAGCTTATAATCTCGTCTGAAGAACGCCGCCATTTTGTTTAGCAATATCTTAATCAGCCACCGACACCCTTCAAATTTCTAGCGGACAACGTTGCGTCCATGATGTATCGCCCAACATCCTCAGGACTCTTGGTTCCAACTTCGTACCAGTTTGGCAGTAACCAAATATTCCAGGTAATTGAATGATCCTGTATTTCTCGCTTGGCATGAGAAATCAAGTACGAATGAAACTTAGTAGAATTATGTATCATACATGGATTGTAGAAGATTTCTAAGACGAAGAGAAAGAGATAAAATAGGTAGTACGTGTTGTTGTTCTTGCTGGTTTTCTCGGTCTTGTTGAATTCGGTGATAGAGTTTGTGATAAAGGAACATGTCAATGGTGACAGGTGGTGGGTGGCTCTGGGACTGTCACGTCAGCAGTGACGGGGGTGAGTAGCGGTAGCTGCGGCAGTTCTGGTCGACCCACACCCATCGCCCTTGTATCCAACATAATCGACTCTCAATCTAGACTGTCCTCTTCTTCGTCACAGGTAATTTTATGTCGGGCCATTGTCGTCGTTCGGGATCTTTACTCATTGCATTACCGCATGTTACTTACTCTTAACCCATATAAACCAAATGTCCATGAGGCCTTCTTCACTAACTCGCTCACTTCTTTTTTATTTTCGAATCTCATTCACATCGGCCGTAGTACCGCCACTTAAAGGTACTTTTCGCGCAGAGTTGTAAGTCCCCATTAATTCTTGTGATATAGTTTGCGGTACAATTTGTTATTTCATTATGATTTCATAATAATGATAATATGTAGTGATTATAAAATAATTTGTAAACATATGAGTAGCAAGAAAAAAATACTAATTTCCGCCTTAACATTGGAAAAAATAGTGGAAATAATGGGAGAAGTAATTAATGCATTACTTTCTCGATGCATTTATTATGTTCTTCCATTTTTCAAAAGGATTACCGTGAACTTTAATTGAAAAGTAATCTTTTTTGCAGCCATTCAAAAGTTTTGTAATCGTATTATAATCGTCACATGTTATTATGATAAAATCATAATTATGGAGCAGATCGTATAATAATTATTATTGCTATGAGTATTAGGCATTTACAACTCTGTTTTCGCGATTTTTAAATATTTTTGTATTTACTATTTAAAGTTACTTTTTTTTAAATCGAGGTTTTCCAAAAAAAAAAAAATAAATACTTGACAGTTACATTTTATCATAAACTATTTCATGGAATAGCATATATACATTTATATTCCGAGGATTATACACCGAGGATTAAACGTTCTTGCTAAATTAAATGTTATTATGCGTTCTCAAAACACTTTCAAAATGGTGAATGGTCGACGGTTCGAAGTCGACCATGAATACCTCATAATTTGGAAACAATGCTCGGTTGTTTGATGATACAATAACTGAGTCTTCATGTACGGGGTGTGTGTGTGTGTGAGTTAACGTTTCCTAATTGAAACAAGACACAATTAGGGATAGGCGATGTTCTTCGATTAATAGAGTATCGATATTTGCAATAAATCGATCAATAGAGTATCGACATTTGTGACAAGTCGATCAATGGAGTATCGATATTCGTGATAAATCGATTAATAGAGTATCGATATTTGTGATAAATCGATTAATAAAGTATCGATATTTGTGATAAACCGATTAATGGAGTATCGATATTTGTAATAAGTCGATTAATCGATTTCCCATTTTTTTCCTGATCCTCAGAAAATTCGATGATTCGTCAAGAGACGAAATCGACATTACAAAGCGATAAACAGCCTTTGGCCATGTACAGACACTAGTGAAAATGGCAACCAAATCGTTTTTGTCTGCTTGGTGTTTCTATCGAAACTTCAAACGTGTTTTCGAATATGAAAACAGAAAATGCTCTTTGGTCTTGTTGAACGTGACTAAATTATAATGATAGTGATATCGCACGACTAATGTGGACTTGAATATGGTTAAGATATTTTTCTTAATTACAACATAATGGTGCATTTAATAGAAACTCGAACGAGAAAAAATAATCCTGGTCTCGTATTAGGTGTTTGAGAACATTTTTTCGTTTATATTGTACTAGAAACTAACTTTGATTCTTTATACCAACTGCATATTATCATGATTAAACACAAATACACAAATCAATTATGAAGGGGCTTGAGACACCTAAAGAAAGTCATAAGAAAAAGTTTTTGTAAATGATACACTTCTTTAAAAAAATTTTACAATTAAGTCTCATTAAGTACTTAGCAATCATTATAATTCTACAATTTTGTAAAGACATGCAGTGCACTAAATTTGCAGAATTATAATAATTGGTACGTAGTTAATGAGCTAAAGAACAATTTTTCTTCAAAAAAGAGATCAGTTACAGAATTTTTTTCTAAAACCTTTTTATACATCACTGAGGCCCTACATTTCGTGTAACAAGGCTTTAGGACTCCGAAGAGAGTTAAATTACGAAACTGTCAAGCAGATTATTTGAAATGATCGATTTTCGCATAGTTCGTCCAAATGATCTAGATTCTACCGAATTGATTTTTCTTTTTTTTTTGTCGAGTCACGTGCGAAAATTATTCCAATTTCCGATTGCCGATGTTTTTGAAAGCAGCATCAATTAGTTTACATTGATTAAAAATGTACGCTATTATAGTTTCAGCGTTGTTATTTAAAATTTGAGTTATTCGTGTTTATCAGAACTTGACACAATGCTAAAAATAATAAGAAAGCAATGAGCGAGAGTTTACTTTTTTCTTATTTATAAGATTGTCCCACCTGTTAGTTTCAGAGGATAAATCAATGATGAATCATTGCCTTCAATTATACTCGATAATTTCAACATCGATTATTTTTTTAACCCATCATCAATTGACGTTAACCATCACCAGATTTAAATTATTAACGACCAGAGCTATTTTAGAACCGTAATTAATTACAGACTGTGAAAACAATAATCTTGCGCAATAGAACGGCAAAATACGATCCAGTGTTAATGAGTTAATCGATTGACAGCAACCTGTGTATTTGTAAATATGTGATCCGGTATTAGCACGAGTAGTTAGATTTAAGCGATTACTCAAAACGGTTGTTAATTGAGAAAACTGTGGTTTTGCAGAACACCTCCGCCGGTTCGAAAAATCCTGCGGCAAAATTACTGAGTCAGCCGAGTATATCGATAACACCTTTGCCACGGACGACATCGCAAACCCCGCTTTCCGGTTCTGGATCATCCTCGAAACCGGGAGGCAAAAATACGTTCGTCATATGCGAGATTTGCGACGGTTATATTAAGGTAAGGCTCGTCAGATAATTGATCGATACTCTCAAATTGTTAGCCCGTTAAATGACGTTACGAGTAACTTGTTTATAATATCGCAACGATTCAAACGTTTTCAGGATCTCGAACAATTAAGGAATCACATGCAATGGATTCACAAAGTAAAGATACATCCAAAGATGATCTACAACAGGCCTCCATTGAACTGCCAGAAGTGTCAATTCCGATTCTTCACGGATCAGGTACGTTTTAAACCCGAAAATTGCGAGAAATTGAGAAACTATCCACGAAATAAGAGGGAATTTATTAATTAGAGATAATTTTTGGCTGTACACAATACATTTTGAAAAGAAAAAAAACCTCGATCCATAGTTCAGCAAAATACAATATTTTGTCGCTTGTAGAGAAAGCTTTATTTTCTCGATTTTTCGCTCTCTATATTTTCACGGATACTTTAAATACTCTAAAAAAAATTGTCTGAATGTGGGTGGGATTTATACGGATAACCCGTCAACTATCGAGTAAAATTTTATTTTCGCAATTAAATTTTCGAGGAAATAGAAATCATTCGCAGAAATCAGGGAATGGTAAAAAAATATTCAAATTTTTCCAAATAGAGAACATTATTGATTACGAAAACCTTGAAAATTTTTGTGAGCTTCTTTTCAATTTGCCATGCATTTTTATACTTGAGGAAAATTAGAATTTCCGGCCAATTAAAAAAAAATGTGTATCAGCCTTAACTTGGATGATAAATTAAGTGTCCTTCAGAAACCGAGGCAATATCAGAAATCACCTTAGGCAATGATCACGCTTAAAGCTTACCTACAACAAAAATATCACTATTTAATATGTATTTTATTTTTTCATTTTTCGACTGTATTGTTCAGAAAAATTTGAGAAAAGAGAGGAAATTTTTTTACTGATTTTAGTAGCCATTTTTCGAATTTACCAGGCTTGGAAGTCATGGATCTTCGGTCTTACATTGTTTTCATATATTTCTAGGGCTTGGAAAGACATTTACTTGGATCTCATGGACTCGTTACGTCCAGCATGCAAGAAGCCGCGAACAAAGGAAAGGATGCAGGACGTTGTCCAGCTTGTGGCAGGGTAAGCATTTTTTTTTTTAAAATAAGGAACATCATTATAAATTATCCGAGTATATTGTCACTTCGAGGTATCACTTATTTTTCAAAAGCTTTTAGAACAATTTTTCAGGAAATCAGGAAATGTATCTATACATTGTGGCCACTAGTCAGGGAATTCAGGGAAATCAGGCAATACAAAAAACCCAGGGAAATTCGGGGAAAGTCAGGGAACTTTTAACAAGTCATGGAAATCAGGGGAAAGTCAGGGAACTTTTAACAAGTCATGGAAATCAGGGGAAAGTCTCCCGTTCTCCCGTAGTGCGAACAATTTCAAGAGCGTAAATAATGATATTTAAATCGAAACGTCATATTTAGGTTGGATTCTATCAGACGTAAAACGCATTTTACTTTTTTTTAATTCAATTTACAAAATACTAGTACTTTGCGATACTAGTGCATGAAGCGGACTTTCGGCGAAGGTTTGAAAATGGCTGCACGAGTCGGAACGAGTGCTGTTTGTAGCACGAAAGAAAACGACAAGAAAACTCAGACAAATTGGCCAATTTAAAAAAATGCAGAGGTTTCATAAATTACAAATAAAGCCGAACTAATTTCGGTCGTGAAAACGATTGAAAAAAATGAGATAAAGATTAAAATCAATGCCACAATGGTTTATCATCATGTACGTAATCTGACAGACCAAAAAATACTTCGATATAATCACTAGTTTATGCAAAATTGAGGTGACTCTTATTACCCGCTGACCGGGAATTCCCCGTTCTTTCCTACACAGAGAGGAATGACCAAAAGATATTTCCACCGTACTGACGTTAGTCGCGGTAATTCGAGAGTACGTCCCATCAGCTTGTAAATGTTTGATATTTTGTTTCTAGGTTTATCAGTGGAAACTACTAAATCACGTTGCGCGAGATCACGGCATGACACTAAAGCCTGCGCATTTATCGTACAAATGCACAGTGTGCACTGCGACATTCGGAATGTACAAGCAATTTGAAAACCACGTGTATTCGGCGCACAGCGTTGTAGCGAAGAAAGTAATGGACAAGAAGAACGCGCCGTCGTCCCCGTCATCCAGATCAAACGATTCCCTCTTAAAACCACTGAAAATAAACGACGAGATAACTATTATTCCACAACCAGCGAAGCCAACAACGAGAGGCTCGCAAGGTAGAGGCAAATAGCAATCATCCGCGGAGTGATGATACGTGCATATCGTTTCATTGAAACTTTCACGTTATCAGTTCGAAATGGTACTTCGCCACTCCCCCGGAGTATCCACTACGCCGGATACTCGCGGTTGTTCACACGACGAACGCGTACCGTGCCGTGTACATGTGTATGCAAACTATGCTTAAGAGAACCTTACACACACGTACATACACATACATACACACAGGACAGACACGTTTACGACACAAATTCTCGATAGAGGGAACAAGACATTGAGAATAATGATTTTTAAAAATTAAAAAAAAAATACAAATAAAAAAATAAAAATCCAGGAAACAAAAAAAACCAAAAAAAAAAATAAACGAAGCAAATCGCAAGGATACCGAACCCACTCTCATTGGATTCATTCGGCGAAAATAACGATAATATTATTGATAAATAAAACGATGAAGATTATGATAAAAAGAACAACGGATACATGGACACACGAGAAACGAATGATTTAAAAAAAAGCGGAAAAGATAAACCACACACTAGTTGACTGCGTATTAATATTCCATCAATGATTATACCGATATATTTATTTAAGAATTTTTATTGTTGTTATCGGACATACATAAAATAGATTGTAAAAACATTAAAGGGTGGCCTTCAGTATAATTCTTTGGTTGATCCTGAAGACGCGTATTATATCCCGAACCTATTAAATACAAATGATTACACGATCGTGGTCCTTCGACGGACTGTGTACTCGAGAACCTTTATCTTGTCATTATGGCGAACGTTGACGATCTGTGTGCTGCGGTTATTCGTGTGAGATCGTTGAGGATGCGAATATATATTTATGGGACTCCGAATGTTTTTATTCGCCGCTGGGAACGGTGCGCGTTTCAACAAGACACTTTATCAACGTGCACACGCCGATATTCGAATTTTCATCAAATATCGTATTCTTACACGAGGCTAACTATTGTACGAATACGAATCGACCAGAGTGCCCTCATCATCGACTCTCTTTATTAATTCTTTGTCGCCATTGTTTTAGTGATCGAATGGTTTTTATTCGTGCAACGATCATATTTTTCTAACGCTCATTAGTAAAATGAAAATGAAAGGAGAAAATGAAAAAAAAAACATAACGTAAACGAGAAAAAAAGGTAACCACTCCTAACCGCACGAGCTTGTCTCGCGCGCTCGCGCTTAATTTATGATATATACTAAACAAGTACGCAGAGACCCGTTATATGAAATAATTTATGAAAATAACATCAAAGGGTTAACCGGCAACTGTAAATTGTATCTATTGCTATAAGTTTGACTCGTCAGTCTCCCCTCCTTTACCCCCCTGACCTTTCCCCTCCGTAAATTGTAATAAAAATATCCAGTTTTATTTTTGCGCTCTCGTAAGGAAGAACAAAAATGTACATTAACATAGGGTATAATATAAACGAATATATCAATAAAATAATAGGATGGCACACACTGAAATCCGCGAGTGTTGTATACGTTTTTTTTTTTTTGTTTCGTTTATAAACGCGCGATTTGCTAAGTCTGAAATTATCACATATTTAAGTCATAACTCGATACTATCTCGTTGCCTTTTAACAAGTGGTAAGATAGTTTCGATTTAATGCAAGAGAATACGAACCACATTCGTCTTGTATTAAATATACGAGATAATAGGTATTATACGTATGTAGATAGTCGTTGAGATGATAGGAAGTGGGTCAATGAGCAAATAATAACAGGTTTTATTTAAGGTAGTTCCGTCGGTACAATCAAGTCAATCGGGTTATAAAATTCGAAAAAAAAAACAAACACAATGAACCCTTATAAACGAGAAAATATTTGAAATTCTGATGGATCTGATTTTCAAAGCTTTTGTTTAAGGTACTTCCAAAATGTATAATCCGGCCAAACGTGAGATTTAGAGAATTTTCCGAAATTTCTCGATGAAAAGGAAATCGGAGAAAATGATATTCAAAATGCCGAAACGGTTGATTTGTAATAAAGAGAAGGAAAAAAAATTCATCACTAGACACCATAATTTGTAAAGATTATGCTTTTTTTATTTTCTTGACGTTTGAAAAATGCGTCGCGTCCCGTATTTTTTATATCCGTCTGTCATCCATTACGCGCATACAGCTTACAAAAAAAGAATAACAGCACAACTTGAAAAAATTACACCAAATTCTGAGAAAATTCACACGTATTCAGACAAATTTGTAAATTATTTTCAATTGAATAAAATAGATGAAATGACGGGTAATTCGTTGAAATTAATCTTCATCAGCACCTCGCATATGCCTGATTTGTAAGAAATTTTTATCACATTGGAAAGTGGTACGTTTAGTATTTACTTTTTTTTATAAGTTCTCAGCACAATTTTGCAATTTTTCTATAAATAGTTTTTTATAAATTTATTCCTAGAAACGTCTAACAAATTTACAACAGTGTTGATTATTTTTTTTTACATCTTTGTACTTAACAGCCAATGATTCAGTTACGCCATAAAATTTTACATTAAATTAAAACAATGGAAGACAATTCTCTGTTTACTGCTTAAATTGCATATGATAAGAACCTTATAAGATTACATTTTTCGACAAATTTTGAGTGAGTATATGACGCGCTGCAGAGTACGAAGATATAAGTCGCAATGACTGACATTATTATTCTTTGACTTTGGCTGAATATTTATTAAAATGATGTTGTTGTGCTTCGATGATGACAGCCTGTGATATTCTTCATTTTAGATGGAACTTTAGATAATCCCCGAGTTACGATTTGTCAACGTTCCATCTAAAATAAAAAAAATATAGGCTGTCATCGTCGAAGCCAGAACAACATCATCTCAATGACTAACGTATGTCAAGAAAAGACCGTATGAATATGTTGGAATATTCACAGAAAAAGTGTAAGGCTGCTGTTAAAATTGATTACGGTAAAAAATGTACACTATTATTGAGTGAATATTAAGTGCAATTACAAAATATAATATAATAGCGATAGATAGAATTTCTTGGCGCACAAAATCATAGATACTTTTTATATACTATCATTCATAAAAAGACTCGCGTTAAACCTGAATCGATCTAAAACTAAATTCATTGATCCAGTGAATTCATTGTCGATCCACAATCTATTTAAAAATCATTTAATTGTCGAGTTAAGAACGATCTAAAAACCCATTAACCGTTCTTGAAACGGTGACTTTAAGTTTCCGTCAATAAATCCACAAGTATATTTTTACGCAATTTTTTTTTCGAAAACTTCATCATTTTTTTTTGTTCTTGCAAAGTTACAGCTTGTTTTGTTTCCTGCTAAATACTCTACGATTTCAGTAGAAAACATTTACGATAATAGTCATCATTTGTACATTACAGATCTTAGTTTACGAACTGAGTTATGACGCTATGGCATTAAGCAAAGTTTTCTTCCCGATCTTCCAAAAATAATGATTCATTGGTAATACCGAAATTAAATTACAATTTATCTCATGAAAAAATACGTAGAAAATATCTCTGTGGATTTATTGACGCGAACTGAGTTGTAATTTTTCAAAATTATTGTTCAACCTTTTTTCTATGTCAAATTGCTATTTAAATCAGATCCACCTTCATTTATACCATTTTTTTCCCTAAAACGATCCCGACCGGTTTTCAAACATTAAGCCTCATTTGATTTGACGGTACTGACGGTAGTTTAAGGAGGTATCGACAGTACAGTCCAAAATAGTTTGTACACATTTTCGACGGGAAACTGATGAAAAAACAAAGAAGAATATGAATTAGAAAGATCCTACTTACATTTAGATTATGTTTAGATCCAATTTTTTTGTTATCGCTTTAAATTAATCTATATACATTATTTTCTACACTAAGAGGATCATTTTAATTTAGATTTTTTTGTTCTCTTCAAAAACGTGTAGAAATAATTGCAAAAATGTTGGTGGGCGCTTGACTTAAATGTACCGTCGATGCATTCGTAATGAATTCGTTCTCTTTTTTTCCCCCGATCATTTTTTCACGTTTTACGTAGACAACTACCGATAGAGGACGAAAAATCGTAGTCACAAAACGTTAAGTTAATTCTTGCGGGGAAGTCAAGTTAAACGCGTATTGCCATTTCTAAAATCGTTGGGATACATTGTAATGGAATAATTAGTATTAACGAAGGTGGACGTTAGGGTGGTTCATTTCAAAGTTTGATTTTTTTTGTTTCCTAACTTAGAAAGCAGTGCCAAATACTTGAACACAAAAATCCTCCTAAATCGTGAGTGCGTACAAAAAAATGTGGAGTTCGGTACCGAATTGTTTTTACAAAAAAACTAAATTTTTCATTTATCTTCTTCAATGTTCGATTTAGATTTCTTCTAACACCTGCAAAACAGTTCCAGATGTTCACAAAATATCGGTACATTAAAAATACATTCAAAGGTTACATAGAGTTTACAAAGACAATAATCATAAAATTATTATCGTCATTTATGCGTTTATCTTGTTTACGGTGGTTTAAAAAATAATTAATTTTATGTCCGTCTCCTATTTCAGTAAATGCATGCACAAAACAAAATTTGACTGAATCTCTAGTTACAATAAAATTTGAATGAAATTCTAAACTTTAGAGTTTCAGTAAAATTGTATATGAGGCATGTTGTAGCGTTTACTGAGATAGTTGATGACGGGAAAATTAATTTTTATGGCAAAAATGATTTTATGCTTATTTGCTTTCCAAATTTTCTAGTCATCTCTAAATACATTTTTTATGTACTGATGTTTTGGGAGAATTTTATGTTGACCATCTCTCATTGTTTTTCAGGTAGTAGACAAAGAAGAAATCTAAAACAAACCTAGAAGAAGATAGATGAAAATGTTCGTTTCTTATGTTAAACAATTTCGGTAGCGACCTCTAATTCTTATTTGTACGCACTCATGATTAACGACGATTTGTTCAACATTTTCGGCATTGCTTTTTGGGTTGGGAATCGAAAAAACAACTCTAGAGGATATAGATCAACAGATTTTTCGCAAAACGCGAAGAAATGTATATCAATTGATAGAACATAAAAAAAGTTATCTTACGAATAAATCCGCGAGCCTATTTTTACATAATTTTCAAATTAGAGCTCTTCTTTAATTATAAAAACTGAACCTTTACGTTAATCGAACCATTCTTCTGATTAAAAATTAAATAAATTAAATTAATGGATAAATTCGTGAGACATGTGAACAATAGAAATGAACTGTCTTGAAAATCGTACGGAAATTATTAATTTGACGTTGAACAAACTGCCTGTAAACATACTCGTACTTTTTTTGCGTTAATCGGTTTTTTTTTCTGTGAGTATAATAATATATTGAGTAGGAACTGTTTAGTCGAAATTCATCTTACTGCACACTAGCGATTTTTTTAAAACGTGTACAAAGAATGTTTTAAAATGTTAGAACTCGATTGACTTGGCTACCGATGGGATTACCTTAAGGATCGTGCGCTTTCGCACTACACGGCTGTATCGTACTGACTTAACGTCAGTTTATAAATATGTACGGCAAGACATTTTTTAAAAAATGTTGGTAAGGAACCGAGAGCATTCATAGACATAAATACAGGAGTATATAGTTTACTGTAATAATTTGTACAATGTTATAATGACAACAAACAAAAAAAAACTAGCGATTGCGTAAATAAAGTGTACCGACATTGTATACATCTCGAATAATCGTTACGTACCTGTGACAAGACTGAAGGAGCCTTTATCGAATCTTTTTTCATAAACCTGTACAAAGTAATTAATCGTAGCTCAAATTTACGTCATAAATGTAACACTATTTTTCAAATGTTCCAAAATTCCTTTTTGACGACATTCCACGAGAATACACGAAGATATAGGAGCGAATGCGTTTCAATAACAAGTTTCGAGTCACTGTCAAATAAAAGGAGAATTTATCGGTTCATTAGTCACAACCATTTTACTAATTCAAGTTGACAGATAAAATAATAATAATATACATACATCTTATTAATTTTTATTTTTTCAAATTCAGTCGGTAAAACGTTTTTTGTTCCGCTGACCGCACAAATACTGCTTTGTGTGTTACCGATCTGTCGATGCGTGGACGCTCCGGATCTAGGGGAAAAAAGGACAGTAAAAAATACCGTGCAAACAAAACTTACGGAAAGAGGGCAGTAAAAAAATTAGTAATGGGAAATTATCGACTTGTTTAGATCGGTCAGATCACTACAAAACCCTAGAAATCTTAACAAATACCGATTTACCGTAAAAACTACCGAGTGTGTTAAAAAAAAACTGAAAGTTTGTCGACCATATACGTAACGACCGTAAAAACGACTCCCCTAAAAAATGTTATGCGGTCGTTTTTTTTTACCATGGGAAACCAAAAAAACAACCGAATAAATTTTTTAGGGTGGTTGATTTCGCGATCGTTAAGACCGATTTCCTATTTTTTTTTTTTGCGAAAAAAGACTCGCTCGTTTAAAGGCAGTTTTTACGGTGATTCAGCTGGAGACGACGGTCCAACTGAATTGCCTTTAAGAAATATCTAATATTATTGCTAATTATTATTATAAGTCACCATTTATCAATTTCGAGTCTCTCAGGGTATTATTATTGCTAATTATATTATTCTTCAAAATTATACTTAAATAAGCCGCGCCAAAACAATGGTAACGTGCGCATGCGTCACAAGATTGCTAGAGTATCGCCATCTGTTGACGTCGTGTGCTACTTTTTCACCCGAGTTAGTTTCGAATGCAGCGCCGAGAGCGAGAGTTCGCAAACTATGCTATTCATACCATTATTTCATAATTCCTGGCGGGAAAAGAACGCTCTTCTACCGTTATTCGGTAGTTATATTCGGAGACCCACGCTTCGCCACGCTTAAACCTTTGTTCGAGAAAACCCTCGCGAAAAAAGAAACCTCCGATTGTCTAGTTATTCAATAGGACAAAAACAAAAAATCACTTTTGCTTTCACTGGAATTAATTAATCGATTACTCCTGTATTATACGTATCGTTTTCCCGGCATGTGAACCGGCCTTTTATGACGTAATGGGTATTTTGCCGATTATTTACGAACACGAGATGCCGCTATAACGTATTCGAGGCAGCAGTTGCGTGTCTGAACGTGTTGAAGGCTAATCTGACTAGACAAGCAACCGGTATATGTTCCTGTCTACGTTCAATTCTTATTCAGCTTTTTCAACGACAGCAAAGATAAAGAAATACCAATAAATTATGGCTGATTCGTTGCCTTTTCTCGTCGAATATTCAAAGAGTGGACGGGCAAGTTGTCAAGCGTGTAAAAACAAGATTGACAAAGATGTTCTCAGGATCGCTAAAGTTGTCCAGGTAAGTCGTGTTTATCGAATTTTTTCGGCGTATCAATATCTAATCGCAGTGGCGCATGTGGAAAACAATGGAATCCCCGGTTAATATTTATTACAGAGCCCGCATCACGATGGTACTATACCCAGGTGGTTTCACGACACTTGTTTCTTTCTCAAACAAAGACCTCAGTCGACTGCCGACATCGCTCATTTCGATAGCATTCGCTGGGAGGATCAACAAACAATTAAAAAGAAAATTGGTAGGTATTAAGTAAAGAGTTAATCTGGATAAAACAGTCAACAAAGATTTTTTTGAGCCTAAAAATGAATTATTTGATAACAGAATGGAAAAATGAAGCATCCGGGAAAATATTAAGATGGCATTTTTTGTGGCTTTTGATTATGTTTGCTGCAAAATATGCGTTTTCAAAATAAACCTGTGCTAAACATTATTTGATCTTGCAGTATTTAAATTTGTGTATTGAGTGTTCCTACCAATCAAAGATTTGAGACATCTGTCATATTAATTTCTGACATATACAGTTGATTATTGAATATGTTGAATATTTTATATTTTGACAGCTTAATATTTTGCATGATAGCATCAATTTTTGCCAAGCTACAGGATGACAAATATTTTTACTAGTTTTTTTTTTCTTAATGTTATCTCGAAAAGGTCTAATTAAAATGTATCTAGGATTTGCAGAAAGTGTTAAGAATTTTTTTTCTATAGCTATTTTTATGGAATTTGGGATAACAAAAATTTCATATTTAAATTTTCTGTATGCTGCAAAAAAAAAAAGACTCAATTATTAAAATTAAATTTTTGGCAATTATGAGGTTTTTAATTTTTATTTATTTCTTTTTATTTTTTAAAAAATATTTTGTAAGATTCCACAGACTTTCCTAGGATTCTTTGTTGTTCTTCCGATGGAGAAATTCAATTTATCAGAAAATTACACAATCATACCTACTGCGAAAAATTGGCATCACTGCATGATTTCTTTGATTTTCTGAAAATCTAGAACTGAATTTTTTTGCAATGTTAACTTTTATGCCAGAATATTCAACTCTTCCTTCCATTTCAGAGTTTCCATTCAAATATATATTTCGGAAACGTTTGAGTCATATGTGTTCTCAATAATAGTTTTTACCGTTGTCACTCCGATATTGACAGATTTCCGAAACGGATTGTCGTATCTCCAATTTTAAATCCGTTAAAACGCCTTGGGTTTCTTTTATTTTTTTATTATGTTTTTTTTATGCATGTAGGAAAAAAGTATATGCAGGTTCGTTTAATTAATTGAAACGTACTTTTTACGACCAAAAATCGTTGCAAAAATATTTTGATCATGAGAAAAAACACCGGGTATTGTCGCTAAACGAATTTTCATAAACTAAACGAAATCTAAAGCTAAAACACAAATTCTTATTTCATTTAGAAAACGGTTTGGCAGAGTCGTTACGGGATCGATAACGATAAGCTTCATATTATATCTATAAATAATCCTGAAAGTATCGAACATTTTTGAAGTAAGATATCAATTCCGCACCGCGTTAAAAAAAAAAATACAGATACACTTTGTAGACTGTTCTTTCTAGATTCAAGAATAATCGACTTAACACCCCGACAAACATTTATTAAATATTGTAATGAATTTATCAGAAGAGTCCAGCGGTGCACCAGCAGCATCCGGAAAGGGAAAGAAACGTGGAGCAAGTTCGGCAGCATTTAAAGATTATCTCGTAGGCTATGCAAAGTCTAACCGTTCTACTTGCGTCGGATGTGAAGCGCCGATAATCAAGGGTCTCATAAGAATATCAAAGAAAGATTTCGAGAGCGAAAAAGGGAGAATGTACAATGGAATAGACAGATGGCATCACTTGGAATGTTTTGCGAAACTAAGAGCGGATCTGGGTTTTTTCGAGGTCGGAACAGTACTTCCCGGTTCTAACGAACTCTCGGCGGAAGATCAGAAGGAGCTGAAGAAAAAGCTCCCAAAAGTAAAGGGTTCGGATTTGCCGCCGCCAACGAAGAAGCTGAAAACTGAGCCGGAAGACGCAGCGGAAGAAAAACAGATGAAAGAGCAAAACGAAGAGATATTTAAGATGCGCGATAAGATCAGCGGTCTGTCCAAAGGAGACGTTGAAGCTCTTCTTGTACACAATAAGCAATATATTCCAGAGAGTCTCGCTGACAGGCTCGACGCATTAGCCGATGCGCTGGTCTTCGGAGCCTTAAAACCTTGCAAAAAATGTTCTGGTAATTTTACTTATAAATCAGGATTAGGTTATAAATGCACCGGTAACGTAACCGAATGGACAAAGTGCGAGGAAGTAACGCAGGATCCACGGCGTACAAAATTCAGCGTGCCAAAAGAGTATAAGGAGTCGGTTCTCAAAAGTTTCAAGCCAAAAGTACAGAGAAGACTCGTTCGAGTAACTGCGCCATCTACGTCAAGCGCTGTGAAGAAGGAGGAGAACGTGGACGATGGCCCGAAGATAAAGGGAAAAGTATTGCCTCTCAAGGGGATGAACTTCGTTATTCTCAAATCTGATAGGAACAAAGATGATCTGAGACGCGATATAATGAATCTCGGAGGAATGGTAAGCTCAAAAATCAGCGATCACACCGCGGCGATAATTGCGACCCGTGATTACGTCGAAAATGGTGGCAAGAAAGTCGACGAGGCAATGGATGCGGATATTCAAATAATATCGGAAGATTTCGTCGACGAAGCTAAGGACTACAAGGATCCGCCGATTTCGCTGATCGTTAAGAAGAGTATTTGCGATTGGGGCAGCGATCCTTCGGTCAGGGTCGCCACGAGCATCGCTAAATCTGCCTCGCGGGGAAAAAGCGTTTTTGAGAAGTCTTCCTCGGGTAAAGTTAAGCTCCGGGTCAAAGGCGGAGGAGCATTGGACCCCGAAAGTGGCCTCGAAGACGTCGCTCACGTATATCAGACGAGCGACACAAACTACACAATCACACTTGGATTAACGGACATTCAATTGAAAAAGAACAGCTACTACAAAATACAGATCCTGAAGCACGACGTCCGCGAAAAATATTGGCTATTCAGAAGTTGGGGTAGAATCGGCACGACAATCGGCAACACTAAACTCGAGGTACTTTCCCGCGAGGATTGTATCTCCAAGTTCGAGGAACTTTACCTCGAAAAGACAGGTAATAAGTGGAGCTCGCGTAATAGCTTCCACAAAATTCCGGGCAAAATGTATCCGGTCGATGTCGACCACGGTGAAGAAGATTCGAACGTCGGCAAATTCGATTCCGACATAAAGAGCGAGCTCAAAAAGCCAGTTCAGGACTTGATAAAACTTATATTCGACGTGGATACGATGAAGAAAGTTATGTTGGAGTTTGAACTCGATATGGACAAAATGCCGCTCGGCAAACTTTCGAGAAGACAGTTGCAGAACGCTTACGCGGTCCTCACCGAATTACAGGAGGCCACGAAAAGTGGTCATCCCGAACGCACGAAACTCATCGATCTCTCAAACAGATTTTACACTTTGGTTCCGCACTCGTTCGGTGTCGCTGATCCACCGATTCTCGAGTCCGAGCAGGACATTAAGACTAAGTGCGAGATGATAGAATCCTTGCTGGAAATGGAAATCGCCTACAGCTTACTTAACGTCAAGAACGACGGACAGAGAAATCCTCTGGACGTTCACTACGAGCAACTTAATACGGACATCGATGTCCTCGACAGAGAGAGCGAAGAGTTTGACGTCATTAAGCAATACGTTAAGAACACTCATGCCGCAACTCACGGACAATACGATCTCGAGATCGACGAGGTATTCGTCGTTAAGCGACATGGAGAAGAACAACGTTTCAAACCCTTCAAAAGACTACCCAACCGTAAACTCCTTTGGCACGGTTCAAGAACGACAAATTACGCTGGTATTCTCTCTCAGGGTCTGCGAATCGCACCACCCGAAGCTCCGGTTACCGGATATATGTTCGGCAAGGGTATTTACTTTGCCGATATGGTCTCTAAATCTGCCAACTATTGTTGCACAAACAGTCAGAATTCTACCGGTTTGCTTTTGCTTTGCGAAGTCGCACTTGGTAATATGTACGAGCGTCTTCGCGCCGATTATATCGAGAAGTTACCGAAGGGCAAGCACTCGACGATGGGTTGTGGTCAAACGCTTCCGGATCCGGAAGTGGTTTACAAAACTAAAGACGGCGTTGAAGTTCCCTATGGAAAAGGTGTACCTGCCAAGCTCGAAGGTCGTCGTTCCGCGTTATTGTACAACGAGTACATTGTCTACGACGTTGCTCAGGTTAAATCCAAATACCTCGTCAAGATGAACTTTAAATACAAATATTAAGCGATCTATGTTTGCTTCAAGATGTTACCTCTCTGTTCTCGATTGCATTCCTAATCCCGGTGTGCACGCCGTATTTATTATTCTATTATTGAACACGTCTTTGCGTTTATCGTGTCATTTGTAATTTCACGTTTGTTTGTATTATCGATTAAGCGCGTTACATGTATTTTGTGCGATACTTCCTCGTTACGGTCTTGTTTTCTCGAAAGTTTTCGCAATTGATGGTTACAGCTTATACACTTTATTTTGATAAATAAAGGAAAAACATTTTTACTACACTCGTGTTTTTTTTTTATTCATTATCCATCGGGACTTGCGTCGTTACGCGGATCAACAAACGCTCGCATTTTCTGCGTTATGCGATACTGGCCGAGTAAATATTTGTTTATCCGTCTTAGATCAACGAGTTTATTGCAAACTGAAACAAATTGTTTGATGTCACATTTCAGACACAGACAAGATTGAAATTTAGATGTTGAAGTGGTTTTTGCACCAACATCAAGATAAGTGTTGTCGATAAAGATTACGGAAAAAGGATATGATTACCAGTAATCAGGGGATTTAGGGAATAAAAAAAAAGACAGGGAACAGTCAGGGTATTTTTTGATAAGTCAGGGAAAAACCGAAATAGAATAAAAAACAAAAATTTACGCAACATTTCTTTTGAATATTAACCAACATATATTTAAACTTTTTAAAGTCATATGCATGACGCAAACTTTATTCGGTTTTTTTTGGAATAGATCTATTTTATTTTGAGTATCAACATAATTCCGTATCTCATAAAACGAAAATTGTATTAATGTATTAAAGGTTTTATAATTGAATTGTTAAAAAAAAAAATTGAATTTGCGCATTAAGGCATCCAAACGCGAAAGTACTAATAGATTCTTTTTTATGCAAGCCTGTACATTAATATTATTAATTTTATAATCATAACAATTCAAATTTGTCACGTGATCGAGAAACTGCACGCGATTGGCGTACAACATCGCGACGTCACGATGTTACATAATATGGATATGATATACATAATAACAATTAATTATAGTTGGGGAAAAATAATCGGGACGTGACGCGAGGTAAATAATTAAATGAATGCATTTTTACTACATTTAGTGTTTTTTTTTTGTGATTTATTACACCGAGACGTTTCCTCTTTTTACATGGGTCACCAAAGACGCATATTATTCCCTGTTCCATGCAATAAATCATTGTGGAATTCTCAAAATGTCTACATTCTGAGAATTCCACAAGAGATGGACGCTTTACTTATTCGGTTTTCTCGTTTTTTAAATTGATTTTATCAATATTCAAAGTGGAAATCGAAGTAAGACTGATCGAAGGTATTGATACGAACGTAACCGTCCTCGCCACCGCTCGAAAAGCTTCGACCATTCGGATGGAAAGCCAACGAATTTATGGGTCCGAAATGTCCCTTCAATCGGGCGAATTCTTCCTCGAATACCAAATGGAAGAAACGAGCATCGAATTTTCCTTGACGCGCCGATGTCGTCGTTACGTCCATAGCGTCTTGACCTCCTCCAAGAACGACCTGATTGAAAGTTTCAATTATTTATCAAACGTTGCAAATCACCGATTTCGTTATCTCTGTTGCGAATTCATGGCGATCACTCGCTTCAAATCATATCTAACAGTGCGAATACTAGTCATTATCGAATAAAGTTTCAATTGAGCATTTGACCCAACGCAACACATTTTTCATATCTAAAGAAATATGTATTTGTCAAAAAATTCATTTGGCAGCATTGATTTTAAAAAAGCTGGTTGCATGTGGGTCTTTTCATGCCAAATGGGCCACTCAAATGCTTCGATTGCTTTAAAATCATTAGAATAACAGCAGAAAAAAGTTGCCTAGAATACTTAGTTTCTTTAAAAGATTATTTTAAACTCGTTGCCTTTATTTTTTTATAATGTTTTTCGTATACCTGTGTAAGTAAAATTTGATATTACACAAAAAAATGTTGTCCAGAGAAAAAATTTAAATCTTCAAACGTACTTTTAAGTACAAGTTTTTTCGTAGCGCACGCATTTGGTTATTTATTGGAAGAAGCTTTGACTCATTCTTCGTACTTCAACAATTCTCCGTGAACGAATAAAAAATTCCCGACTGTTTGCCAAAAAAATCCCTGACCGCAGTGAAAATGTATAAGATAACTCACGTGATCGGCAATTGGAGAGATTGTAGCAGAATTCACTGGCCTCTCAGTTTTATAGGTTTTCAGGAGCACAAGAGATTCGCTGTCGAACAGTTTTGCGGTGTGATCTTTCGATGCTGTGACAAACATCGTGCCGTCCTTGTTGAATTGCATGTCGTTTATCTGCGATTTATGGCCTTTTTGGTTGTCCAACTTTTTGCCGGTCTGAAAAATTATAAATCGCACGTGGATCAATCCAACTTATCTAAATAATTATTATCTTCATGTATCGCGTGATCGAACCTACTAAAAATATGTTATTTGTTTGCGTTTTATGTTATCATATTAACATATTTTTTTAAAATTTTTTAGAAGACAAAATAGGTTAGCATACTTCCTCATAGAAGTAGCTTCGTAAAGATCGTAAAACTTTTTAAGTTTTTTTTTGTAAACAATAAATTGTAAAGCAGTAGGAAAAATGCAGAGAATGTTTATATCACAAAACACAAAACGAAATAAACATTCTCTGTTCCAAAATGTCAAAACAAAGATTTTGGACAGAGATTAATGGATAAAAGATAATGTTTTATTTTGGATTTGTACATCTCAACTGTAAAAATAAAAATAATAATAAGTTCTGAGGAGGATTCCAATCGGAGCCGAAACGTAATCACGTAAAAAAAAACAATAAACTGGTCGTCCGAAGTGAAAGCTTCAACTCACTATAATTCATCAGCGATCGCAGCCCAACGAAAATTATATAAATGGAGAAAACGAAAAATTCAGCCCAAGTTTTCTCTTGGAGAGAGGAAAAAGAAGGTGAGTCGAAAATTAATGGGATGTTGAGAACTTTTGTCTTCCTGGTAGACAAATAAAAAAGTTATCATTACTGCAACTTACCCTAACATCCCAGATGTTAAGTTCTCCATCCTCGTGACCGGTAATGATAGTCTCATCAAGAGCACCCCACAAAATGGAAGAGATACGAGGTCCGTTGATGGGAATTCTACGAATCGCATCATCCTGAGAGAGAACAGCATCAACATTCCTGGTATCTATGATGAACATTTCACACTGATGTCCAAGAGCTTTGTCAGTAGAGTATACAGCCAAATTGGCGGAGTAACTGAAAGCGCAAGTCCTGACGGAGCTGTTTGTGGGAAGTTGACCAATTTCTTTACCTGAAACGAAAGTTTATTGGTTAAACAGAAATTTTTTAATTCAAATACGGCTAACCTTAACTTTTTGAAATTTAATTGAAACTAGTATTCGTCATTATTCTCCAACTATTTTAATAAATAGCATAGAATGAATATAACACAAAAGAAATGATAAAGTTATCTAAAAAACAGAAGAAAGTCAGTTTAAGATCTTTCCTTGAATTAAGATATAGAAGACAAAAATTTCATGAGTAACTCAAGAGAAGATATAATTGTAAAACTTGAAGCAATTCATTTTGAAAACCGGTTGTTTGTACCACTCCCACTAATCAGGCTTATAATATTAATTTTCACTTGCAAATTTTTTTGTGGGTGTCTCAAAGGTTTCCCAAAAATTGCAATTCTTTGATACACCCTTTAAGAAACTTCAAGCGACCCCTCAAAAAATCTCAAACAATTCAAGCAACTATATTTCACAGTGTTGTCAGCATGTTAAGGCAAAGTTACAGACGAATCGTGACAAAGTACAATAGTTTGTTTTTTTAATTAATCAGTAGGGTTGTTATTTTTATTAGGCAATTAGATTATTTTTTATTTAAATCTACTTCTAAGTGAAAAAAATCTAACTTTTACTTTGTTGTGTTATTATGAACTCATTTAAGGATTCTTCACAGTTTGTACTAAAATTGTTCAGCTAAAAAAAAACAAGAAAATTATTATAAAATATGCAAGCTAACATACTTAATTATTCTGTTATTCCCATTTTACCTCTAAATCATTTCCCAATTTACTCATTTACAAACAAAAAGATAGAATAATAAACAAAATTATAGATAAACATTTTCGGAACTTGTGATACTATTTTTTTTCAAATACAAAAATAGTCAACATCTGTGTAGAAAACAATTGGATTATAGTTTATATAAATTTTTTTTAAATGCTCGATGAAATAGAGCATTGTTACAACCAACAATTTTCTTTATTTATAAATTTTCTTAGAACCAATCATTTTCTTTATTTATCCATTTTCTTAGAACCAACAATTTTCTTAATGTATAAATTTTTCAAAGACGGATACTTTTTTGGGAAAATGCCCATTGCTACGATATATATTCATCAGCGTTAAGCATTTACGTGTTTTTACATACCAGTCTGACAATCCCAAACTCTGAGGGAATTGTCTCCACTGCCAGAGAGAAAACGTGTCGTATCCCAATTAACGTCGATGCACCAGACTGAGCCATTGTGACCATTGAAGGTGCCGAGCCTCTCGCCATTCAGGGAGTACCAGACATTGGGATTTTTATCTTTACTGGCGGAGAATATGAGGTCACCCTCTCTGTTGTATTTAATTTTCGTGATGGCACGTTCATGCCCGTGTAACATAATAGGTTTCTGCAACAAGCATCACCATTACTTGGAACGTCATTGATTACTGCTGATTTCAGGTTATGTTGTGACATGTGGACTTGATTTCTTTAGAGTATCGACGGATTTTTGGAAAACTGATCCACTGGAGAATAATTGCTATGTATTGCTTACTCACCATCTTGTCTGCTTTTGATTTCTATTCCAATTAAATAGACAATACAAGCGTGCGCTATCGAACCGCTGAAGTACCGCACAATTCTAGGCAGTATACGAGGCAAAGAGAAGCATAAAACACAAAAAATCAGAGAGAGTGGTTCTCAATGCTCACTGGTGCTGACCAAAGTGACGTCGGTCTTGACGAGCGCACCTTCCCCTCCACATCAAGGGAAACAAGGGGAATTACCCTTTGGAGAAGATGCAACTATACGAGCAGCTATTGGTCAACATTCACCCTGATTCACCCTGAAGGGAGGAACAACCCTCGGCCAAAGTAACTCCAAGTCTTCGAGGATGAAAGTATTAAAAACGACAAACCGAATTTTTCTGTCTGTTGAAGCACTCGCGACACTTTCATAATTACATTTAACTTGTGCTTACTTTGTATTTGAGTTTGATAATACACATAGACCAGTTTAAGGGATCTTTCCAATGTAACGGTTCGAAAAATAGCCTATTTTCACAATTTTTTTTCGGCTGATAACTATACGCCGATCAATATTACCAATCAATGGAAGTTTTTATGCCATATTAAGGTAATCATGAATGAACGGAAATGATTTTTTCTAAGACGACTTCAATTATTGAAATTTTTTTTAATTTTCGAAAATAATGTCGATAAAAAGGATAGCTTCATGGTGAATATCCTAGGTGTCGCAAACTTGGTCTGAAAAAAAAAACCCCAAAGAATTACTGATGAGTATGCGATTGGCTTTCAACTAAAATTTCTGAGTTCAAATAATAATTTCAAACCTAGTGTCGTTTCCCGCGCTCTAAACCGAATACTTCAATGTCCCCACATGTAAAAAGACATTTCCGTCGCGCCATCTAGCTCGTAAATTAATAACGAAATCTTAAATTATCGGAATCCGGAACATTACAACATTATATATAATTATAATATTATATTACCGCAATATAGCGGCTCGGTCGGTATAGCACCTCAAAATCTCTTTAATTAAAATTGAATAACATTCAAATGGCAAAAGAGATAATAAGATCATTTGTAAGCAGGTTTATTGACGAAAAATCGTGCGAGAAGGATGGAATAAAAAAATTTGGTCGAGAAGAGCGAAGGAAACCGATCGCTGAAGCAGTTCGGCTCAATCGGTAATGTCTCTGCTCTATAGTAATTTCAACAGCTTCGCGGCGAAGAAGCTCGTTGTTCCGAGATAGTCCCGTTCCAAGTTCCTGTGCGTGTTTGTGAGCCAAAAGTTAAAATAGGAAACGAAACTGAAACCGACATGTCTGCGATAGTAGCGAGCAACAGTCAACCGCAAGTTGACGAGAGCTACTGTTTCAAATGGAGCGATTATCAGAATCACTTGTCGGGAGTCGTTCGTCAGCTTTTGGAGGAAGAATGCATGGTCGACGTGACCCTCGTCGCTGCCGGAGAACGCATACAAGCTCATCGAATCGTACTCTCCTCCTGCAGCACTTTATTTCAAGTAATAACAATCCCACGTTCGATGTTTACAATTCTCTCGAATAATTCGACACGTAATATTATTCTCAAAACAATGCATTTTAGGAATTACTCTGCGATGTCAACGAGGATCATTCCACAATAATATTGAGTGATATTTCTCCTCAGGATGTCAGATGTATTGTAGATTTCAGCTACCATGGCGAAGTTCGAATTCCCGTCGAAAATATCAGCAATTTACTTGAAGCTGCACATTCACTTAAAATCTGTGGTCTTATGGAGGTAAACAAAATCCTTATTCTAATATTTTTCAAAATGTTCTCCAACGAATGCTACAAATAGTATATTGTATGAGTACGAGTTTATTTGCGTGTACATCAGGTAAAATCCTACATCTTAAGATAGCCGACTCGATATGAGATCAAATCAGTACTAAACTTTGAGAAATGTTTCTACAAGTTTTTGAGATTCGAATGATGGTTCTATGAACTTAATTAGGCATCAGCATGTGTTAATTTATAAATAAATTACCAACCACGATTTGAAAAGAAAATCCAACGATCAAAAGTGATTGATTCGATCGTAAAGATCAAACTTGATATGTCCTCCCCTAAAGGAAAAGTTATTCATATTTTTAGCGAAATTTCGTCCAACGACAACCTCATCTATCCTCTGTTTCCTTGCCTTCTTGCTTACAAATTGTGGAGATGGAAGATTTATTACATTAACGTTTTTAGATTGATGGACTAGATGAGAATGATGGGATCATAAGTACAAAAGACTCGAATGAGGATATTACGGAATCAATACCGGAATTGAATGAATCCGATGAGCGCGGTTCGGAGCCATTATTGGCCCAAAAGAATTCGGACAACAGCTCTGAAAAAACCGACAAGGATGATTACGTCCCCGGGAAAAATAAACGAAAGCGCAGAAGAGATTTAACGAAACGGGAATACAACGACGATATGCTAGCAGCTGCAATAAACGATCTGAAGGCCGGTCAGACGCTCATAGAGGCAGCTACAAAAAATAACATACCGCGTTCTACACTCTACATGAGGGCGAAAGCACTCGGAATACATTTGAATGCCTCGAGAAATGAGTATCCTGCAGAATGCATGAAAGCGGCGATAGACGCGGTGATTGGAGGTTTGAGCTTACAACAAGCTTCGGAAAAATTTTATATACCAAAAACTGTGCTCTGGCGACGAATACAGAAGGAAGGCTATCAAATAATGCGCTCTGAGCTGAAGAGGTCCTATGGTTCGGATAAAAGGGAAGCGGCAGTCAAGGCACTGCAAAGAGGAGAAAATCTTACAAAGGTTGCATTAGAATTTCAGGTAATAAGTATTCAGAGAATACAGCTGTGCGCTATTGGGATGAATTTATCACCTTCCCAAATATGGGCCACGATTTTTTATGTTACTCTTCCACATAAAAGATACATGTAGAATTTTTTCCGATTTTTTTTGCCGTCGTTTTTCTCACTATACTCAAGTACTAAATTTTCCATATCTGTTTCTGTAAATAAACTTCCTTCTCCGTGTTTTAATTTCATCCTAAATATTTTTAACCGTGTAGCATTTACTTTCACTACAATGTATCCAATCGTCAATATAATCTCTTGTAGATACCAAAAACGACGCTTTTTCGTGATAAAGCACGATTGGTAGACGAGGGCAAGTTGCCGGAGTCATTCTGGAAGAAGCGAAAGGCTGGTGATGAAGAAGTCAAACGATTGCGTCTCGAAGAGGCGGTAGCGGCTTGTAGAGATGGTAAAATGTCCCAAGCCGTTGCATCTTTGACCTACAGAATTCCAAAAACGACTATTTGGCGTCGGCTTCAGCAGGAAGGGAAGAATTCCGAGCGTGTTGCAGCTGCGAAGGCTGCAGAACGAGAGGAAGAGGACGTAAGCCACGTAAAGATCGAACAACAGAGTCCAGAATTCGAGCTTTGTCAGGTATGCAGACAAATTTTGCCCAGTGAAATATCGTCAGCTTGTTTTTCGCGCGTAATTAACATTCAAATGTTTATTAGGTCCCATCGGAAATTCCTATAACGTACATAGACGAGACCAGCTTGCCGGAGAATTCTGTAATAATTTTAACCACCGAAGACGTCGACGGCCTCAATCTTGAGGCAGGTAGACAAATTATCGTTAATCAAGTGAGTTCTACTGCAAATTCAAACCCATTAACGACGAGTTAATTACATAGGAATCGCCGATACGATCAGGTCAATTAAATAATACGAACGTGAAAACCTTATTGTTCACACTTTGGAAGAAAAACTAGTAGAAACGGTAAATCTGAATAAATGAGATCCTACCTGAAACAATTGATTTGCAGAAAAGTAACTCAGTTTATGTTAATATCCTCTTGGACATATTATTCGTAGTTTTTAGTCAAGTGAAATTGATAATTATGGTTCGATCTAGTATAATGGCCGCGTTTTTCATTTGTTGAGAGCCTTTTTACAAATTGCTGAATAAATGCTCAATGTCTTCTCAACTAGAAATATTGAATTAACTTCATAACTTTTTTTTTATTAAATATGGCCATCATAACAAAGATTACCAGTAAATTTATACGCTACCTTTGTCGAAGTAGAATGAGCTTCCGCTTATTATGATCGAATGAAAAATACCAATTTTACTTCGGAAGAACTAATAATATGTCCCATTGATTATCAAAGTAGAAAGAGTTTTTTCAAAAAATGATTCGTATACTCTCTTTTCTACACTAAGTAGGATCTTCGGAATACAGATTCAAGTATATATGCGTATGGGCTAAGAAAATGTAATCTTTCATTGATGCTAAGAAAATTCAATATTTCATTGATTATTTGAATTTTTGTCAAATGCTATACAGGAATTCAGATTTTATGTGCTATTGATGTTTTCACTTAAGGAAATTGCAACGAACTTGTGTAAAAATTAGAATACTTGGCTAAATAGTGCAGAAATACAGAATTTGTATGAAATCGGTGAAGCGTTAATTGGATTTCTAATTTGTTCAAAAAAATTGTAGCAGCAATCAAGCAAATTTTTTAAATCCACAGGATCCTGAACAAGAGTACGTTCGATGTGCTTTGAGCATAGCAGAAAACGCAGAGAGTACCAGTTACCAACCGGCGACCAGCTAACGAACGAACGAACTAATCCAGACATTCGTTCTAGTGTTAATCGTTCTGTATAACCTTAGCTGCCTGATCACAATTCGATCCAGAGTTGTAACTGTCTTATTTCACATTATGAGTCATTAATTTTCTTTATTAGCGCAAAAAATTATTGGATATTATTAATCATTGCATCTGAGAATATTTCATATTCTGGTAAGCAAGTTTATCAGGCGTTTCAACATTGTGTTCAATCTTCCATCAACAAAAAACTTTTTTTTTCCTGGTGACTTGATTGAAAATAAGAGATACTTACTCCCAATATCTCGTAACTTTTGAATTCATTTACTTCGACAAATATTTTTTCAATTTTTCAATAAAATGCTTATAGTTTTTTTTTTCATATTATAGTCATATATATTTATATAACGAGAAATAATTGTTTGTAATTACTGATGTAATTCCTAAATAGAGTGAAAGTAATGGGATGGTTACAACGCTGATGGGATTCACCGACCAAACTTCTTATAAATATAAATAAAATGGAAACGAAAGAAAAAAAAGAGTAATTCAATAGAAAATACCTGGGATTATATTTTTATCCTTAATCCATGAATACATTCCCGCGGAATGAAGGGAGCAATAACATCAGATCGGCGTGTACAGCGCGCGACTCGCACGCCTGAAAAGCGCTGTGTGTGTTTGTAAAAGTATTTGAATTTTTGTTTTTAGAGATGTTATTTAACCGTAGATCTCGCATGTATACGTCCAGAGACGATAAATAAAGTAATGAAATAATCGGTTATTCGCATTGTTTGAATATTTCGTTATTTTTTGGAGGACGCAGTAGTTCTAATTAAGGGAATGGAAACATTTTAAGTTCCGGCGCGTATGGATTTAACTGTACTGCGATCGGAACTCCGGTAATATTCGGGATTATTTAAATGTGCTTATGAGAGTTGACCGCAGTCGGCGACGACGACTCTCTTGGAAGTCTTGCCGCTCTGAGTTCCGGTGGCCTCGAGCTTCTTAACGACCTCCATGCCGTCGATAACTGAACCGAAAACCACGTGTTTGTTGTCCAGCCACGAAGTCTTGACGGTCGTGATGAAAAATTGGGATCCATTGGAGTTGGGACCGGCGTTCGCCATCGACATTATTCCGGGTCCGGTGTGCTTAAGGATGAAGTTCTCGTCCTCGAAGCTGTTTCCGTAGATGGACTTTCCTCCGGTGCCGTTGTGGTTGGTAAAGTCACCACCTTGGCACATGAAGTTGGGAATGATACGGTGGAAGGAACTTCCCTTGTAGCCGAAGCCTCTTTCTCCTGTGCACAGTGCACGGAAGTTCTCGGCGGTCTTCGGGACAACGTCCGAGCGAAGCTCGATGACGATGCGTCCGACCGGCTGGCCATCGGCAGTCATGTCAAAGAATACAGTTGGTCGACTCATTTTTCCTGTTCAGTCGTTCGTTTTCTACAACATACGATATGTTACGAGGTCATTAAAGCTCATCTGTTAGAGTGAATTCACAAGGAGTTAAACATTCAACGGTGAATTTAACAGCTTTTCGAGGGTTGACGATGCATTTTTGTGACTTGATTGAATATTCAATATCAACGAATTTTAGCGGAATCGATTCGTTCGATCCCGCTAAAATTGGGTTTAAACAACCCAATGTTTAACACACATTATAAGATTCTGCAATTTCGTAAAGCTGTACAGTGCACCAAAATGGTGTGATGTAAAAAGTAAAATTTTCAACTTGTTGCAACTTCCAGACAAAACCTGTTGACAAATTTTCAAAAAGCTTTTCCAGTGAAAATTGGATTTACTCTAATCAATTATTAGGTGATTTTTCAATAAAGAAAGACTTATTTATACATTTAAAACCATAACTTTGTCAGAAATGCCTTAAATGAAAATTCTTACACTGATCCTAAAATGCAAAAAACTTGGTCTGAAAACAGCAACCAATTGAACATTTTACTTTTTTACTTCAGACCATTTTGGTGCACCATACATATTTACAAAATTGTAGAATATTATTGTACGTGTTATAAACTTAATGTGCTTGAAATTAAAGATTTTAAAAAAGGATGTACAATTTTGTTTCTCATAACTTTATTCAAGAGTTTCATTCGCCATAACCCTGTAACAAAATAGGCACAAAATTTTACCATCCAATGCCATAAATATAGGCAACATATTTATAGCATTGACTGCGACCATTTTGCGCTACTTCTCTATCTGGATAAAATGCTGCCCTTTGATCTTGGTTAAAATTATAATTTGTGTGTTTATCATAGTGTCACATGTATTGTCAAGCGGAATATTGTATTTACACAAGACGACCTTGCGGTGCATGTACAGATAGTAATCACACTCAGTGCTGAGATAATATATGCTTGATGTGCACATTGATAGTATGGCATATATTTATGACCTTTGAGTCACGATATTTGTACATATGATAACACCATTGATAAGAAAAAAAAAAAAAAAAAAAAAAAAACTAATAAATAACCCGGTTTCATAATTGTATTCGCCGCGTAATCGTCTTGAGTTAAATTCGTGTAATCGTAAGCAATGGAAAGTCTCACAAAAATGATTCACGATGTCTTAGGAAAATTCCTTTTGGTGAACCGCTAAAAAAAAAAAGTAAGAGTGACCCATAAAAAAAACCCACACAAGTATAAAAGTATAAAAGATCTTTTATAAATTCTGATTAAACTGCAAAATCAATTGCGTGAAATCCGTAAAAACTTTTCATCTTACATTGGGAATAAAATTGGATAATTACTTAGCAATAAATGAGTGACTATGTTAAGAATCTAATCAGGAAGCTCGGCAGCGGTTAAGCACTAACACAGAAGCGCGCAGATCAATTGTGACATTGGTCTCATCGTAGAAGCGCGATCGATAAAATGGCGGAATTTCGAGTAGACAGAAATAGCGGAAGCGGAAGAAAAGACAGAGTTATTTATTATTTTTTCGTATGCGGTTTACGAAGTTTGAATAATATGAAAATAATGTAATTCCTTATGCGGCACACGCCGCCTTAAGGTGTGCCGGCAAATCGGGGGGGAAAATACAAGGAAGCGCCGCACACTTTAATCTCCGCCATTACAATTAGCTCGGGTTTCACACGTTTCGACGATAAACTCTTAGTGCCGGGTAAATAGACATGCATCGATGCACAATCGTGAGGCAAAACGTCTCCGCTAATCGCCCGCACAAGCAAAAGCAAATTATTCCTTATTCAAACTACACTATCTCGTCTTACCTTACACTAAATTCAAGTGCGGTCTCACCGGTGGCTAAATATAAAGTGATAGAAGTTGAACTTCCTTTCGGATGTGATCCGGCAAATTGTTGCTTTGAGAAAGCGTCGAATAACTCGACACGAGGCTACCTACTCGAGTGTTCAGTTCCGTGATTTCCGGTTTGCGTAGTGTGTCTATCGCGACTGTAGAGGTCGCTTGTGACTTCCGGAGGATCTAAGGTATTATTTAGGGAGGTACGGACAGCATGTCCACGCATACCCAGAAAGCATTGCGCGGCTCCATTAGTGGCAACTTTCACTGCGCTAAAAAAAAAAAAAAGTGTGCTCTTACCCTGCGCCGCTGCTGATGCGAGTGAACTTACCGACATGTATTATGTATTACGCGCCAACACGAATTGATTTGTTATTTTTTTAAGGTAGTCGTCTCGCTACGTGCTAGTCAAATCAGTGTTAAATTTTAAAAAGCACTTCAACAAATAATTGCGGTTCAATTGACTGTTTCAAAAATCAATTTGAGGACGAGCGTGTATTCTTAATATGTAAATACATCCGCAGCCACGGTTTAAATAGAAAATACACTGATATATGCAAACGATCGATGAGATGTTTCTGTCATCTAGTTATATATTAGAAAAAAACCATAATATTAGTCCGATTATGAAGAGCCAGCTGGTCGTTTTTACGGTAAAACGGTGGTTGTTAAGATTGCTAGGGGAAACAACCAAGTAATACCAAAGAATATAGATGGACATAGAAGTGCAGATCCTATGCTTCGCTTGAAGCTGCGCAGAAACTGGCGTACGCACCAAAAACGACATAAACACGTCGTACTTACTCCAGTTTCTGCGCAGCTTCAAGAGAAGCCATTGGATCTCCTCTTCTATGTACATCAATATTCTTCGGTAATACGTCACAACGATTTGATGGTGGCGCCATCTCATCGACGACGCCTTTGACAACTGTTGTTTAGGTGTGTTATGATACGACACGCCCCCGCCGCTTGTCTACGGAGTTGAGCTTGAAATGTTCTCTGATGAATTATCGGTTTAGTTGACAATTAAATCGCGCTTTGTATGAGATTGATACGCACAAAGACGTGCGGTCGAGGCTGTAACAAGTGGTAACCTAAGTAATGAGCCATGTTAACATCGAGAGAGAAATTGACATCGTAATTACAATACATAGCTCCGAAATAAGACCGACGGCCAATCCGTGAATTCTCAAAATGACAGCCAAATCTATGAGTTCCATTGCCGAAGAATACCTCTACAGTATTAATCCACTGGCGCAAAGAATTGGCGAAGATGTCACTGCGACTAAGGAAGCTTACGAAGGCCTGTGGAATGCACTCACCACCGCTGAGAAAAATCAGGCTATCGATGAGACAATAATACAGCCTGAAGTAGCTCTCAAATATACTCTTAAAAATGTTGAATCTTCCAAAGAGTCACCGGAATTATATCCCAAGCTCAGAATCCAGACGGGCTTGAAGTACGTCATTGACGAGACTGGTTCGGTAAGTTTACCTTTGTTCAAATTGCTTTTTCCAGTTCTTTCTGGTTTTTATTCTCTTACATCAACTTTACGCTTTATTTATGATCAACTAATTGATAAAGAGGAAAGCTTTTTGGTTTTAATAAACTTGTTTTTTTTCTTTATTGATTGGGATTAGATTGGCCTGAAATAAAAATTATTTTATGCCAACGAATAAAATTTCCGACTGAAAATGATGTTTGATTTATAAATGAACTGGGTAAATACATAATTGTGGAATAATAAAATAGCAAATCGCGAATCGTAGCCAGGAGATTTTTACTGTGGAATTTTTGTAATTCCATATTTTCTCATATACCCAATTTGTTTAGTAAGTAAGCTGTTCTTTCAGTTGGTATTTTTTTTTTAATTCGTAAAACAGCTTATTTTCACAGCATTCTTATTCATATTTATTACTATGTGATTTTTTCTTTAAATTTCCAGACTCTTCGCTGGAGGGATGAGCACTCCGGACCCTTTTCCTTCATGACACAGTCCCAGATGAATCTCAATTTGTCGGATTCACCGGAAAGCCCAAAGGGGAAAGCAAGCGGAAATTATATAACAGAATCGTCACACTTTTCGAGTCCCAGGGTAGAAGGTAGTAGCATGGAAAGTTCCCTTGACGATTACAGTTCACCTTCCAATCGACATAACTTCTATCAGTCAGACAGTTATTCGGATAGCGTATTTAAGAGCGCTGAAAGCGGCCATATACTCAATAATTGTATAAGCAACGAAAATAACGGTAGTATATTTACAAAGCTCATTAATAAAACGTCCTTACTAAAAATGCCGAATAACGCGATCGACGATGACGATACCGAGAGTCTCGTACCGCACAAAAATATCGTTATCAGGAGCGTACAAAAAAACGGTAATGGCAATAGAAATCAGATGAACATTAATTTAAACGGATCGCGGCCAAAGTCCGGTGATATTAATGAGTCTACCGCGTTATTGGAGACTCCTAGTTCTTACAGTAGCTTTCAGTCCTCGCAGACTAATCAGGACGATGGAATTCCAAAGACTGGCTTCGAATTTTTGGACAACTGGTAGTCGATACATTGACTGAGTTTATTAATCCACAATTAAGGAGGTTGGATTCATTTTTTAATAGAGAGAGAGGGACGCGCGATCGCTCGTGTACACACCCAGAGAAATTATTTGTTAGTTTTAAGCAAGCCTCAAACAGAATTCGAATTTTGTTTGCATATTTAAATTGAAATATTTTTTTTTGAGGGGAAATAATATTTATTACATTCTACCAATGACCGTTATTACAACTAAAAATATCTAGTTGTAATAAGTAACGCGTTACTTATCGAGCGGAATAAGTAACGCGTTACGATGCGAGCAATTTTGTTGCGTTGAACGTGCGCATAGTTTTCGCTATGTATAAGAGTGTAACTTCAATAATTAATTTTTCGATAACCATCTAGATGATTAATGTAAAATTTGGAACGGAGACGTAATTTTTATTATCGAATATCCTCCAAATATTCAATCGCATTTTTATCATTTTGCGTTGGGTATCCAATCTCCTTAAAAAGTTCTTCTCTTTTTCGTAAGAATTTTTATATACCCGGTGAAACTTAGATGTAGAGCTGCTGCATTATTACGAAAATATTTATGTGTAGTTATGTGAAAGGATCGACTTTTTTGAGTCGGCAAAATAACGGTATTTTGTGGTCTTTTTTGTTATAACACCCATTTTTCGACTGCAAATTAAGCATCATTTAAATGGTTGTCATTTGACCGATACATGTGACAAATTAATTATCAAAATCAAGTATAATTAGTCGCGAAATGGTCATTTATTTACAAAATTTTAAATCGGTCCCAAATCAGTTCATGGCTTTCGACATGAATTTAAAAAAAAAAATGTATTCATCATTTCCAGTTTTCGGACTTATTCCGAATTTTGTGGAATGACTCTTATATAGTAAAAGTGCTGTCGACTCATTAGTGCAAAACAATGACAAATATTGGTTAGGTATAAGTATAAGAAAATGAAAGCGACGTACATAAAATTACATTATAGCTGTTATTTTTAAAAGTACAAGTTTTACAAGTACGAAATGCATAGATCGATTTAGTTCATCAATTGACCAATGAAGATAAACCTAAAAATCGATCAATCGGAATCCAAACGATTGATATAGTAATCGACTAATCGGTATCCAAGAAATCGACATTAAAATCGATTAATGGGGTACATACAAAATCGAATTTAAGACGGCAGCTCTACTGCATCCATAACTCCAAAGAGCCACTAGACTGAAAAATGCGAGAACCTAACTGAATTCATTTGTAACAGGCGCCCAATTAATTAGCGCGAAATAATCCCATGAAATGGTAAAATAATAATTTTGCTCGGATCTCAGGATTTTCGGCATATCTCTGAAGTACAAAAGGGAATTCTTCTTACTAAATAGGTAAATTGTCCTATCCATCTCGATCCCACCGATCTCCCGTCATTTTAACAGACGACGCGCGTCTCCCAATTTTTTTGTACTTTCATATACATTTAACGTCGTCGATACATGTATATATCACAACCTGAAAATAAAATACGCTCTCTTGTAACGTGAAAATCCCAATTAGCGCTACGACGTAAACTATAATAGGAATTTGTATAACCTGTCAAAAGATTCTGCTTAAAAATGTTGTACAATACTAAGATCTTTTGATATAAGAATTTTAATAAATCAACATATCGGCACTCGACTTTTACTTATTTCCTCTTATTAAAGTGAAGTTCCCGAATGGAAATATTTATTAAAACATTTCTTCAAGGTTTTTTGAAAACAAAAATCGATTTTCTAACGTGTCTTCCAACTCATACAAACTTTTTTTTTAAATATCAATATTTTCAAATTTTCGATAAATATTTTCTATTTTATCAGTTTTTAAATTCTATAAAAATTTCGAATCTTTTTACCCATTTGATTTAATTTTCTCACAGGAAAAAAATTTGCCGTGAGGTGATGTCAAATAGATATTTACTCAAAATTAGTAGATAAAAAGTATACTGTGAGAGAATATCATGAATTCAGTTGAGCGCGACCAAGTCAACTTTTGACAAGTAGGCACATCTCGCATCGAGTGGCACAACAAAAATTGATTTGAGAAGATGTGAGAAGTTCTTGCGCCTAGTAAAAAAAAACATCAATAGTAGCCTTTTATAGACTAAATTGACGTAAATCGGCGAACTTCCAGTACCAATTGACCAGGTTCGCGTCAGATCCTTGTTTCGTAATAGTTCAAAATCTACGGTAAATTAAAAAAAAAGCTTTCTCATAGTTGGAGAAAACGCAAGAGGAATTTTTTTACCGGGATTAATGAAAAATAACCAGTGGATTTATAAAATTGTAAATTTTTTTATTACAAATGTGGTAAACAGCTACAACTACATCCCTAAAGTTGATTCATTCTTTTATAATTTTATACACAAATGTCTGACTCTCGCACGCATACATTATTTACAGTCGCTTGGTATATATAATTTACAGTATTCACGATACTCATCGGGAGTACACTCACATCATGGCGATATTATAAAAACTCGTTGAATTCAGTCTCGCAGCTTGGAAATATCTTCTTTTTTTTTTTTTCTCGAACGAGTTTATAATGCTGCTATGGCTAGGAATGGCAAAAATCGCGCGGTGCAATTTCGCTAATTGCACTATGCATATCCGTATGCAACGAGTTACCCTTGCATCTATAAGTATTTATTCGTTGCTATTTACAATCTTCGATCAGCAAAGTATTTAAAATTTCTTTGATGTTTCTGGTGGTAGGTGAATTTTTTGCCACACAAATGGCACGGATATCGTTGTGTCACCATATCTCGCACATAAGTCACCAAGGGACAAGAGAAATACATATTTGTTTCGTTTTTTTCCTTGTTGTTCACTATTAAAAAGTATAAACTGTACAAGTGAGCAGATTGCCATCCTGATACAAGATGTCGAGACGCTAATAAATCGTTACTATTCCTCTTATTATCTAATAATCCTAAGTATTTTTATACATATCATTTAAATCGTATGAAATACACAACAACAGGATAATTCTCGTTGATAACGAGAATCGATACAATGGCAAGATCCGATTATTCGACAAACGGTCGACGATCAAACGTATTCTTCGGAGGGTTTGGGTATACTAGCTGGCAATCTCAGTGTACTGGGCACGCGATTAGCGCTGTCAGGCAATTCGGCAATGTCAATAAATACCCCGACCAAGCTCTCGAAATTAGGTCCCCAGTTGAGAAGATAATCCCAACTGAGAGCCGTGTTAGTCGAGGGTGAGCCGTTGTTCGCTGGCCTGTAAAGACTTCCCATGTGAGTCGATAGATCGTCATCAGAGGCAACGAGAGTGCTCAGTGATCCCCGAAAAGAGCTATCGAATCCATCGTAATTAACGTTCGACGGAATCGGAGGTTTGGTCGATTGGGACGTTTCGGTTGTTCTCTGAGGAACTTGATCATCGTCGGGTTTGCTGGTGAACATATTATCCGATCTTTTATCCCCGACGAGTGAATTATTGTCGTATTCGATTTCGGAGCACGTGAAGCTATCATTTCCACTCTCATCGGTGGTCGATGAGTTTCGTCTTTCGAGTCTTTCCGGCGGAGGTGTATGTCGTCTGTGAAGATGAAGAGGCCCGTGAGTCGGTGGACCTCGAGCCTCGCTGGAAGAGCTCACGGCGTCGAGAGTCGAGACAAGACTCGATGTTCTGGGTCTGGAGTTCAATCTCTCGATCTCCTCGGCCGTTAGTCCCATTGGACCTGTCGAAACGTTGTTAACGTTCTCGT
Organism: Tromatobia lineatoria; assembly: GCA_949699805.1. Lineage (NCBI taxonomy): Eukaryota > Metazoa > Arthropoda > Insecta > Hymenoptera > Ichneumonidae > Tromatobia > Tromatobia lineatoria. The sequence goes on from OX453037.1 coordinate 21,564,582, forward strand.
TGTTGGATTGAGGGGCTTTTCGACTGGCCGTGGAGCCTGATAATTGGCTCATTATCGGGGAATTTAGGCTCCTCTCGCTGTTGGAATTCAGGGCGTCTTTGCCAACACCTCCAGAGGAGGAAGTCGTCGCGAGAAGAGCGCTTTGAAGTGGCTTACCGCTGATGTCGTGAAGCGTAAGTATTCGCGGCTGTTGAGCGGACAATTCGCTGCTCGGTGAGAGTCTCGCGAGAGGCGTACTCTGCAGCAGCTTCGGAGCTGGTCCGGATGGTTGTCCGACGCTTGGAGGAGGCATTGCTCGAGGCGGAAAAGGTCCAGCGTGTCTATGCTGTTGTCCCGTGTGTTTATGATGGTTACCGTATGATCCAATTGGCGGTGGTGTCGCTTTGTACTTTCTCATACCGTCCCGATAACCTTTGTAATGATAAACGATGTCGATATCGCTTGGAGCTATGGAACTCGCGTTTTCAAGATCGTAATGCTCCGGCATGTCGGGCTCTTGATTGTGCTCGTGGGAATGAAGTGAACTCTGTGCAGGCGGCGGAAGAGGAGGATGTTCGTCTCTTATAGGCGGAGATTTTGCGACTTCTCTCTCGATAATATCCGGTCTTTGTGGCCTGTGTTCGGAGCTATTCATCTCCCGTTCTTTGTACTTTTTCGATATCAACTCGGGGCCCATGTGACCGACACCTCGAAGGTCCGAGGTATCTGATATGTACGTGTTTTCGTGGCGCGACATCATGTTTTCATTACCGGAAACCAACGAGTTTCCAGTCATTATGGCATTTGTATTTTTGTTCACCACTGATGAGCCTGACTTTTCTTTGCTCTGGCGACGAAGACGAAAGACTACGAAGCTTACGAGCATGGAAACAAGGAGGATTACGAAGAAAACTATTACCAGAGTGATGCCGATGCTCATTGGATCCGCTGCGGCTGCCGCGCTTATTCCTATCGAACCTCTGCAGCCCATTGACACTTTTCCGTGGTAAGTTACATCCTTCAAGATCGATCCCGAGCCGTTGAACGGCTGGATCTCGTTGTTTATCGTGAAATTAGCTAGACAACCTTCGAAATTTTTGGGACCTTCGTCTGGAGCGCGGTACAGATCTCTTCTCGCACCGCCGAGAGAGAGGATTGTTAAGTAAGGATCGAGGAAGTCGTGTACGCCGGCCAAATCGAGTTCCTCTCCTGTTAGTTTGCCGTCCACGAGAAGTCTCAGTCCTCGGGAATACGCGTGGACAGTCAGATTGTGCCAACGTCCGTCGGTCAAACTTCCCTCTACGGAACCGGTCATGTTTACTGAGGATCCTAGCAATGACGCGTACGTCAGCTGTCCATTTCGGAGCTGTAAATATTAATGACTTTGAGTATTTATCCATGGACCCAGAGAAATGGGGCTATTTGAATCGATTATAGGGTGTAGTTGAAATGAATGAAATTTTATTCTGATCAGATAGAATTTATTTCAATCAGATGAAATTTTATTCAGATAAAATAAAGTCTCTATAAAATAAATTCTTTATTTAATAGCCAGCGTAATATGATTTTGTTCAATCGAAATAGACTTGAGATTTTTATAGAGACTTTAGATTGTAGACTGAATAAAATCCTATTAGGCTGGCCATTTAATAAATAATTTATTTGATGGCCGGCCTAATAGTATTTTGTTCGGCCGAAACAGACTATTTTGTTGAAATAAAATTTCATCTGATCGAAATAGACTCTATTTGATTGAAATGGGATTTCGATTAATCCTGATATTGGAACGCTGAAAATGTTTTTACATTATATTTTCGTCGCCACAGGCAAATGTACTCACTACTTTTTTAAGTTAGTTGCGTAAAACTGCTTACCTCTATTGACGTGTAGTGCTTGTTCGTCGCGGCGTACATTAAAATTCCGTCGGGTTTCACCGTCCGGAACATCAGTCCGATAGTCTTAGGTGGTGTTGATCCCAGAGAAAAGAAGTTACTCTTCTCTTTGGCTGCTCGCGTTACGCGGTTCTTGGACCAAAGAGTCGAGCCACCGTACAGATATTCCAGCAGCTGCATTCTTCGGTGCTTTTCCGTGATCTGTGGACATTATTTACCATTTATCGACTGTATGATTTAATTATTGATTACCGCGACCATTACATTCCAGTCGGTTTTTACTTTTCTTTCTCGATTTGTCCTTCTTTTTCATTTCTTATATAAATCATGCTTTATGTGAAGTATTCCCTGTAGATTGAGCCATTTTTTACCCTCTTCGATTTGCGGTCAAAACCCACATGAAAAATGTAGAATTTTTTCAGATTTTTTTACCACCGTTTTCTTATTTTTTACTTTTAAAGCTGAACGGAAAAATTCATTTTTAAAAATTTGTTTAAAAAAAATTCCGCAATGAACAATGAAATTGTTGGTCTACAAGTCAAAGTAAAGAAATATTTTTTTTTGTATTTTATGATTTTTTTTTTCATAAATACGTCTGCACAAAAACTTTGAAAATGTTTAAAATTTGGATGGCGAGACTGTCATGAAAATTATCAATGGTTCTGATTTCACTTCAGGTTCTATTAGCTATCGATTACGAATTTATGATATATTCACGGATTCATGAATAGTGTATAGAGCATTTTCTACGCGAACGTAGTGTACTACTGCAAATTCACTATTTGTGAATTTGATTTGTGTAAGTTTGGAGCATGTTTTTATACAATGAATATACTTATTGTTATACTATAAAATCGCCTCTTTGTGCCGATCAAAGTCGGTAAGAAAATCTACTCCAGAATCCCCTTAAGTGTCTACAGATCCTTAATGAACTTGGATCATAGTGCAACATAATAATGCGGTGACAATTCAATGCTCTATGCTGACATTTTATGTGGGCAAAATATCTTTACCTTGAATTCGACAAAGCCTCCGTCACTGAGATTGACGGGCTCGAGAGCTCCAAAGCAGTTTGGAGCGGTCAATCCATTGCAACGGCAAGCAAACTGATGCCACTTGTCGTAGCATTTGTCGCCTAGGCCGCAGGCGAAGCTGAAATCCTCTTTGGCTGCGCTAACGCAGGGTCCACGTTCGGATCGTGGGCAGGTGGACTTTACACCTCGGGAGGACAACGGACTCGATAAATTGAGAGCTCGTCCATTTACCGACACAGAATGGACACAACCAACGAGATCATCGGAATGCACCTGTCCAGGGCGTTCGAGAACCGGATCGGCGTTCGCCAATCCACCGAGCAACAGCGGATTATTGTTGAAGTTCAGTGTCCTGAAGGAAATTATTCAACGATATATATATACACATAAATACGAAACTATACATTATATTTATATGAAAAATTACATCCCAATTCGACCTAGGTTTGAGCTCTGACCTCTCGAATCGGACCCGAAATTTTTCATATGATTAACGTAACTCTGGAAAGCTCTAATTTCTTTTTAAGTCATGATTTTCCTAAAATTAAAAAAAATCGATAACCAATTATTTTTATCTGTCAAAAATCTGATAGAACTTTTGTAAATAATGACTTTTGAGTTCCGGGTCAAAGTTGGCGGGACATCTTTCAATCTTTCTGAACTTCTTTAAAATTAAAAACAGTATGGCAAAGAATTGTAAATTTAACATGGACGGCGACTGGAAAATTTGGGTATGTTAGAAACTCGAGATATTCATATACAGTGTTATATGATTAATTTAGTTAATTTGCAAGGTGTATGGACCTTGGAAAAAATCTGAAAAAATATGTAGGTTTATAGATCGGGGTGAAATATATAATGATTTAGGTGCGGATCAAAATAGGGAATTACTCGAATGGTAAATGTTCGAAATGGCGAATTAAAAAAAAATTAACATAATAATAAGCCGAGAGAAAAAAAATCGCTTGTTCAAAATAGCGAATGGCTAAAATAGCGAATTTTATAATGATGGCTTTTCCAGATTTAGACGTTCATTATTCAGCCAATGATTTTGCATTCTTTCCATCTGTTAGGCGTGTTAAAGGAGATTTTCGGAGACTAACCCAGTGGGTCCAACGTCGTCCACGTAACAGGATCCGTCGCCGGGTCTGCAATCGTCGCAAACATCACCGTGTTCGCGACAGCTCGAAATGCTCAAAGAGGCGACGCGTCCGTTTCTCGTGGCGGTGATTTTTCGCCACTGGCCGTCATCGAGAGGCTCGCCGGTCTCAACACTGATTTTTGTGATGGCACTTCTAGCACCTCCATATGAAAACACGATCCTTCCGTTTATCAATTCTAGGACAATAAAGTCTGAACGTCCGCCACTCTGTGGGCCATAATTGTAGAGTAAAAGAGCATCGGATTTGGTCGTCGCGAAAACCATTGAAATGTCGTTCGTATTCGAGTCTAGAGCCGGGAACGACATGTATGATAGTTCTTCGAAACCGAAGGTAGAACGCTCGCAGTGTCTTCCGTAACGACCTTCCGGACAACTGCATCGGTATCTGTTGAATTGAAGATAAATTATTATTATCAAATGTTTTGTCAGGTTGTAAGCAGTTCATATGTCAATAGTATATTTTAATACGTGGGCCGAATTTGTTATTGCGATGAGTGTGAGATTTGTGGCCGAGAGAAGCGAGGGTTGCAATCATGATCATTCAACAAAAGAGACAAAATTAAAAAGATTCCGAATGTTTGAATTTCGGAAACAGGAAGATCGATAACAATGGAATCTTTGGCATCGTTAGACTCAGATCCCGAGTTACGATTTGCCAAACTTCCATAAAAATAAAAATATCACAGGCTGGCATCGTCGAAGCATCATAACATCTATTTAATATATACTCAGCCAAAGTCAAAATAACATGTTCATTTAAATCTTATTTTCGCGTGTGTTTATTGAGGTTGGAGATAAAACAATGTAGCTCGAATATTTCGGCTCAATTTAAATTGCAGTTATTCATTAAAATCCCCGGTAACATCCTTTTTTGTACTATGAGCGGAATCTTGAAGTTTTGACGCTTCCGCAACGTACTTTATATTGTCAAAGTTAGAAGTATTTTATTGTCAGAAGTCAAACTTCGGAGTCTTCCTCCTTAAGAGGCCTTACGTATTGCACTATATTTTGAGTCAAATTTCCAATCAATTCGATCGGTTACAGACACTCAAACTTTGACATTACGTTCAGGTTTACTTAAACTGTAACTCGTATACTTTCCAAGCGTAAAAGTTCAAAAGTTGCGGTTTCGATAAAATGGATGATCTTGAGTGTTACTGGAGGATGGAAAAATTGACTTACCCCGGCTTCTGACCAACACACAGGCCGCCGTGCAGGCAAGGATTCGGTCTGCAGGAATCTGTAATGGCTTCGCAGTGATTGCCTCGATATCCGGCACGACACAAACAGAAAAAGCTTGAGCCGTCCGGACTCTCTTTGCAGGAACCACCGTTGCTGCAAGGATTACTGGCACAGGCATCACCTCGCTCGAGTTCGCATAATTTTCCTTCCCTATTGGCCGGACAGTTGCAGACGAAATCGTAACCGATACGACGGCACTGTCCACCCTAAAACATTAACATAAAAAATTATTAATCAATACGACTACTAACAACGAAAAACCTCGAGTGTTTGTTACGTCCTGGCTATTTTTCTCGTCCTCTTTCTAATTATTATTATCTACTTTGATTATGCTCATTAATTATTGCTTTTAACTGTAAGATGTTAAAGCTTTGGTATTTCTCATTGTATTAGCGCCTTTTACATGGATTTCAAAAGGAAGTTATTCAAACGCTGATTTATTCAATTCTACCGGATATTAATATTATATTTCCGTAAAAACAGAAAAAAAGTGTACATGTGTTGTGTTATCGGCTGGATTTGAAATCGGTCTCTCTATTGTATTATTACAGGTATTCTGGGCCTTTGATATTTGTTATTTACGCCTTTGAACGTTAGAATTGTGATTGTTTCTAAAATCGAAACATGTTTTTCCGAAGTGTAAAAGATACACCCTGTAAAAAATGATTCCGAATGATGTTATCTCTGGAAGATAATTTTCGATTAACTGACGTATTTTTTTGGCGTTTTTTTAATGGGATCTGTTATTTTTAAAGTGTGGACGGTGGTTGAGTCAGTCGAAGTGAGTGACTTACCTTCAGACAAGGACTCGGCGAGCAAGGATCTTGCCTCCTTTCGCATCGAGGACCCGTGAATCCTTCCCGACACTTGCAAATCATTTCGTGTACGGTTCTGGGCGAGGTGAAAATGAGATTCGGACTGTTGGTGATACTGGCATCGTCGTATATAACCAGTTGATCGCTGCATATTCCACCGTTCTCACAGGCGGTTTGTTTGCAAGGCGAGTAGCCGATCGTAATGGGCCGATCCTCGAGAAGGTTTTGTATTTGGTCCCGTTTTTTCACTACCAACTCCGACACTTGGTACTTTTCTTTGTAGCCTGTGTAAATTTGATGGAGTTACATTATTAACAATAGAAGGTATTTTTCAATGAATTCAGTTTTATAATTGACACCAATGCATTATTTGTCAATAAATCTGGCGATAAATTCCAAAAAATCTTAATTCAGACATTCAATTAATTAAAACGGCCCAGTGAAATGGTAGTTTTAACCAAGTGAATTGGTTATTCGAAAATATCGCAGTTGGTCTGATCAATAACTTGGTTACTTCAACTAATCTGATGTAACTAAAGTTCCATCGGTTGATGCAACCAGAAAATCGTCTGGCGCATATATAACCAAGCTAATTATTATTATTCGGCGGTAACAATTTTTTTTGTTACTCCAACCAAGTCGTTTTTTCGTAAATGTATGTCGATTGAGCGAACATCAAGGATAATTTGCTGGCGCCTACTTTTCGCACAGTTTGTTGTGAGGTCATTATCTTCGAGTTTAAGCCTCAGCAGGTAGAAAAAAAAAAACAATAGTGAGGAAAAAAAATTTAATCATAAGAAAAAATGATTGAAAACGGAATTAATTCTTAAAGATGCGTTAATGACAATTTGAACTTTGATATTTTTTGGGTGGCTTTGCTTAGTTTGCCAGTCAAGATTTACGGCAAGTTTTCTGACTGCGAGTTTGTTTAATATTAACTCATAAATTATTTTAAGTACTACATTTAAAAAAAATTTCCCCCAACATCTGACAACCTCTGTGAATTTCATATTGAATGTTCCAAAATATAAAGTTATGCCTAGGATTGCTAAATATTAAATCAGTATGGGATTCGTAAATATCAATGACATGATTGATTATTATTTACCCAGTGGAGTCTCTATAGCCAAATAAATATCGAGATTTTCATCGCTGCCGCTGATGCTGTAGATAATAACGGCGTCGCCGACTTCAACAGTTTCTTGCAGCATGTCGAGCAGAGGCCGATAATGCTGAGCGAGAAAATCGCTCGGATTAAGTCGGGCTATGTGAAGATTCACACTGTTGTCGATAGTTGCGTTTGTGAATGTCAGGAAATCGACGCTCACTTTCGATACGACGTCCGGATGTCGACCATCGTTACCCGACACGCTCAGGGAGTAACCAAGACCTGCATGGATTGGGATGGAAAAAAATGGTTAAATTATGAAAACCATCGGTGAGGGAAATAACAAAAAATAACTGAATGAATCGTTAAGTCGTAATTTAGCATGCATTAGCCAAAGAAGGGCTTACGACGTAGACTCGCATGTGTTCTCAATAATATTGTACAAGATTTGCGTGGTCTGATATTCGCGGCATTAAACCTGTTCACAATTTGTAAATGAAAAAGAGATTTGGATGATAGCGCGAGATAATGGAGAGACGCGCTATTCTCTTGGCTGAGTTCAGTTGGCCAATAACCATTCTCCGATCTCACCGTATAACGATATTGTTGCGATGCTTCGCATTAACACAGCTTATTTATCGTTTTTTTTTTCTTTTCTTTTTTTCTTTTCTTATTCAATCCAAGAACGAAGGCTGTGAAGCCAAAGGCCGAGAAAGGAGACGAAAATAAGAAGAGCGAAAGAGAAACTCTCGTGTATGAATTATTCAGACAGGGGCCCTCTGTGTAGGGCTTGCAATCCGCCCGCCACTAATTTATGAACTTTCGAGGCACGTACCCGGGGTAATTTTGCTGGTATGTAAATCGCAAGCCATCGGGATGCTGAGTACACCACCGGGATTCGAGCCTTTGAGTATTTTGCATGTGTAGTCGCCGCTCGTATCTGGATCGTTTGGATGAACGTCGGCTATCTTTCCCAAGGGTGTCTGACCGTTGAAGGAATGGACCATCACGTGAACCGATCGCGACGTCGAAGGGCTATCGTTATCGTCTAGCACTATTATCGTCACTGTGTGTTCGCTCTTCATTCTTGGTACTCCAGAATCTTCGACTTCAATCTGGAATAACAAATTCATAATTAATTTTAAACGAAAATAAAAAATAGCCGGGGGAAAAAGTTTCCTTGATTCGAAGAAATAAAGTGGATTGAATTTTTTTATTTTATTTCAAAGAAATATTTACTTGTTTTCAATGAAATATTGTCTTTGAATTTCAAAGAGAACATTTCGTTGCCTTTAAAGGAATATTTGCTTAAGGAGCGTAATCGAAGAGACGTTTTCATAGATTCAAGGAAACGGTGTCTTTGATTTAAAGAAACGATTTCCTTGACGGAATTTCCTGTCGTCGATACTGGTTGGATCGGTGCGTTTCAATGTTTGTCGCGGCAGCCGGTCTCAGCGAGTACGCGGAATTATTCGAAGTGAAAAATTAATTAACACTAACTCACTGAATCGTTTTCTGGCATGGATTTTTTAACCTAACGTTTGCCGTTCCGCAGCTTGCGATTTTATATGTTACGTTGTTTGGAACCAAGAAACAGAGTTCTTTGTTTTAAGGAAAAAATTCCTTAATACAATGTCACTACATTTCATTGAATTTCTCATCATTCAAAGAAAATATAATTTCAGATCAAGTATATTATTTCCTTGATTTTAAAGAAATGTTTCTTAGGTCGGGATTTCAAAGGAATTTCTTTGAATCAAGGAAACTTTTTCTCTCGGTGTATTTGACCTAATTTCTCCGAGAAAACCATGTATCGAAAGTCTAGACAAATAAACAAAAAACCCTCAATAAAAATAAAAAAGAGAAATTTAGTTACCAGGAGATCCAACTGAGGCATGACTTCCCTGTCCAAGCTTCTAGTCGTCCTCAGGACTCCGGAATGTTTATCGAGTGTAACGAGATCGGCATGACGTCCACCGATCAATCTGTAGGAAAAGGGCGCGCCGTTCGGTGGTAGATCAGGATCGGTAGCGGTGAGTGTCATGATGCTGGTACCAGCAGGTTCATTTTCGCTGACATAGCCGACGACTTCCGGGGGCTCGAAGATCGGCCCGTTGTCATTAACGTCAATGAGTTCGATACGAACTGTCGCTGTGCCGGTTTGTGGTGGGGAACCGGTATCGATAGCCCCGACGATCAATTCGTAGGCTGGAACAGTTTCGCGATCGAGTTGCTTGGCCGTTTCGATCTCCCCTGATTGGGGATCGACCTTAAAAGCTTGACCGATATTGCCACCGATAATCGAGTAAGAAAACTGGTTGTTTTGTGGCCTGACGTCTTTATCGATCGCTCGTACGGTGAGGATTGTCGTGGCTTGAGACGCGCCCTCGGAAACACTTGTGTCATAATTGTTTTGGAGAAATTCCGGTGGATCGTTGCCATCCTGAATCGAAATGATAACCTGCGCCTCATCGGTATCGTTGCCTCGAATACCTCCGCCGTTTTTCGCCATGACGGTCAATATAACGCGATTTTGTGTTTCGCGATCGAGTCTCCGAGAGACGCTGATGATACCGGTTTCCGGACCGATGCTGAAGCCTCGATCGTTGGAAGAACCTACAAATAGATAGTAAACCCTGCCATCTTCGCCGGCGTCTTGATCGGTTGCTTGTACGAGACCCACGGAAGTTCCAACTTCCGCGCTTTCCGAAACGTCCAAATGAAACACCGGTTGTATAAATTTGGGATAGAATTCGTTGACTCCAGTTATGTGTACAAGAACAGTCGTGAAACCGACCATCGGAGGATTCGAATCGGGATTAGCGGCTACGATATCGAGTGTATATTCGTTCGCCTCCTCAAAGTCGAAGCTTATTTTCGACGTAATCAAGCCGGTCTCCTGTTCGATTTGGAAGTGTTCCTTTCCGCTTCCACCCAGAATTCTGTACTGAACGATGGCGTATTTTGGTGAATCAATGTCCCGGGCGATAACCTCGTAGACGAAACTATTTGGAGCCGAATTTTCGGGGAGATAAGCTTCATAGCGACTTTGATTGAAGTTCGGAGGGTTGTCATTGATGTCTGAAACGTTAACGGTCAGCGTGGCGATTGCGTGACGAGGCTCGAATCCTAAATCGGTAGCGGTTATGTTGAGCCGATATTCTTGAACGGTGTCGTAATCCAGAGGCTCGAGAATAGTTATAGCACCGGTTATCGGGTGTACCGAGAATTCTTTGTGCTCGTCGTCCGAAGATATTTTGTAGCGAACGAGGCCGTTAGGTCCGTCGTCGCCGTCAGCGGCGCTCACCGTCAGGATCGTCGTGTTAACCGGCTCGTTTTCCGGTACTCTGACCTGATAGCTCACAGCTGCAAAGGTCGGAGAGTGACGGTTTTCACCGGTGATCACTAGAGTCAAGGGGACCTCGTCATTTTGAGGAGGAACTCCCTTGTCTACAGCTTTGGCTCTAGCGGTGAAAGTCGTGCCGACCGGTAAAACTCTGATACTTTTGCTAACCATAACCCAACCGGTTTTAGAATCGACAGAAAAGTATTCACTTCCGTTACCGGCTGTTAAGGAGTATTCAACTTCGGCATTGACACCGAAATCAGCTTCGTCCTTTGCAACCAGTCTGACGATTCTCTTGCCGATTGCGTGACCTTCCGGAACCGGCGAGAGGTACGATCTTTGCTCGAATCTTGGCGCGTTGTTGTTGGCATCGACGACACTCACGTGGACGACGATTCTCGAGGACATTGGCGGTCTTCCATTGTCCGTGGCGATTATCGTTAAGGAGTAGAGGTTTTCCGGAGAGGATGGACGATTTGTGTGTTTGTAACGCAATGTTCTCTTGCTGAATATGTCGCCCGTCGCTGGATCTACTGTAAAAAGATCGGATGGCTGCAGGAGACTGTATGCTATCAAAGAATTCGGACCCTGCTTGTCGCGATCGGTTGCGGAAACTTGGCCAACGTGGGCCATTCTTCTCTGAAGCTCCGGAAAATGGAAATTATAGGATTCCCGCTCGAATTCGGGAGCATTGTCGTTTTGATCTTGTATCGTTATCGTGAGGGTTGTTTCGGCTGCCCAGGCACCGTCCGCAGCACCGACTTTCAACAGGTATTCGTCCTGCTCTTCACGGTCGAGGTGCCCAACGACAACTACGTTTCCCGTCATCGGTTCAATGGAAAACTTGTTTCCTGGATTTTCCGTAAAGCTGTACATTACATTGGCATTTTCACCGATGTCAAGGTCACTGCTCGTTATTTTAATGACGAAAGTGTCGATTTCGGCGTTTTCCGTTACGTTCACACTGAAGAGCCTTGTGAATCGAGGAGGATTGTCATTTTTGTCGAGAACCGTGATGAGAACTGTCGTTGTACCCGTTAGTCTAGGCTCGCCCTGGTCTCGCGCTTCGACTATCAGTTCGTACGATGATATCTGCAATTAAAACGATTCTATGGTTATCGAATAATGTTTTAACAGCCCGAGAATATTCTTTTTTTTATTACATGCACAGAAAGTCCTCCTTTCTTAACGTTTTGTCTTGATCAGGGCCTCTTCAGAAATATTTTATTTCTTATCAGAATTGAGTTTGTGACCTCTTATATTTTCTTTATAAATATTTGGCTCTATAGTTGTTCATTAAGAAAATAAGTTTTTTAATTTTTTTGTGTTTAAGATGAGTCAAGATTTAAAAATAAAAAATGTAACCTCATGCTAACCGGATTCTCCGATCTCAAAAAGTAAAGCATTGTTTTTGAGACCTTCTAATCTGTAATATCTCAGGAACGATAGATCATATCGACATCATTAGAGAATAGAAGTGCGCGTTTTTTCATTGCCAACAAGAAAAAAAAAATGTATTCAGGATTAATTGTGTAATATCAAAGCACAATCAACCGTTTTTTTTTGTTCTATGGAAGGACTTTTGATATTGTCATAGTTGAAAGTGTCTAAAAGTTTGTAAGTGGCCGCCGAATTTCGAGTATTTTTTTCCACTTGGAGACTTTGAGGTAATTTTCTGTATGGCGATATCCCAACTTATTTCATTACGTAACAAATATTTTCCTTGATTTTGCGATAAAATGCCCTAAAATGACAGAACTAATTCTGAATCAATTTTTCTCTTGTCAGCCATGACGTATTTCTTTTTTCTTTTCAATATCTAAACGGTCGATCATTTTGTAAAATATTACCAAATTAAGTGAAAACGAAATTCTTTTTCTACGAATTTTAGTATATCTATTGAAGCTACTCATCTTCATTTTACAGATTCCTCCTTGAGAATTATCTTTCTGTTGCATGACTTATTGACATAAATTGCCTTGTATATATAAAGCAACGATTCTTTAGAATTAAAAAATAGACAAAGCAATTGTAATTGATGCAATGTTTTCTTGCCTCTTCGCGGTCGAGCTTCGCGTTCGTATTGATCTCCCCGCTGTACTCGTCGATCATGAAGACTTCGTCGTGGTCGTTGACTAGATAGTATGTGATCTGTCCATTTATTCCAGAGTCTGCGTCCGTTGCAGCGATTTTGGTGACGTATAGCGGAGGATACTCTTCTTCGAGGACTGTGGCATTGTATATCGGAGCCTCCATCACTGGTGCGTTGTCGTTGGCGTCCGTTACGTTGACCAAAAGTTGTACGACACTTCTGAGAGGTGGATTATCGGAATCTCGAACCTCTACCCAGGCTTCATAAAACGGAGCGGTTTCGTAATCGAATCCCGAAGCCACTAAAACTTGTCCGGAGTGCGGTTCGATTCTGAGAGCGTCACCAACGTTACCGCCAGCCATTCCAAAGACTATATTGCTCGCTCTTCCCACTTTAGGTGTCGATGCACTGAGAGTCGTGATGACATGACCTTCTGGTACGTCTTCCGAGAGAGTAAAACGCGTATCTATGTTATCTCTGAAGCTGGGAAAAAGCTGTCGTTCCCACAAATGAATAACGAGATCGGCATTAACATGTTGAGCCTCTACGCCGCAATCTGATGCTCCAATTTGAAGCTGATACGTCGTTTTTCCGCTGCTCAATTCTTGGCTCGCACGAATGACTCCATTATCTTTGTCGATTACGAATCGCTTCGCATCCTCGCCTTGGAGGCGATAAACTATCCTTGAGTTTTCACCGTCGTCATCGTCCACGGCTTTTGCACCGAACACAAAATCACCTGCGCACGCAAAAAGTAATATTATATATATATAAGATTTTTCAATTTCACATTTGAATTGAAGAAGATCTTGTTCAAAAATGGTTTCAGTTTTTAAGTTAGTCCGAATTTTTTCTTTCAGTTCAGGTTTTTCGTTTTTTGAACTTCAAGTATGGTAACATTGTTGGACATAGAACAAATACGTTTGGCTACTTTACATTTCTTTCCTCTAAGATTCTCTTTCAAAAAGATCAGTTGCTGGTGGATTTTTTGACGGGTTGTCAAAAAACGTCAAATAAAATTGACGCAAATTATTAAAGTACAGTACGAAAAATAAATCTGACATCGCACTTGTATAGTAAATTTAGTATACGAGTTTATGGATACAAACTTTCAATACATGTGCATTAAATTTCAAGTAGATTTGTTTTCACAGTGTTTGTAAGAAACGTTTTTGTGGTCCAGCGGGTTTAAGATCGTGAAGACACTCACCAGGTTTTGTAGAGTCTGGAACATAAGCCGTGTAACGTGGACTAGAAAATTTCGGTGCATTGTCGTTCAAGTCGCTCACTGAGATCGTAAGATTAACTGCAGAGGCTCGTGGTTCAGTCGGACTCGAATCCTGAGCCACGAGTGTCAGATGGTAGATGGAAGTTTGTTCTCGATCGAGAGGTACAAGTGTCACGACTTCGCCGGTTTCAGGATTCACCGAAAATCTTTCGGCCTTGTCGCCAAGTAAGCTGTACCTATTTGTTGAAAATTAAAATAAAACAATATTTCTCATTAATCCTGCTGTAGAATTATAACTTTTGTCAATCTCACCAAGATTATGAATGAAAAACATTACTATTTGAGGGTAAAAAATATTTATTAGATTTTAGCTATGACCATTAATAATTAGAAATCAATGATTTTAGTTATAATAAGTCGAGCCATGTTATTTAGATACCAAATAAACGGCATTTAAATCGAATATTGAAGTTGTACTCATTCGAAATAAAATACTTATAGGCACCTGAACAAATGAGAAGAATTATTTATTTCAACTAAATTTAATTAAAATATAATATTTAAATTAAAATTTCAGTCTTCATCGCACCCACATATGCATTCGAAAAATTTTCTAAACCACTTTTCCCAACGTTTTCGGCCATTCTGATAGTCCTAAATATCGAAAAAAAACATTTCAGACAAAAACGAATCTTCTTCTAGAAGAAAGCAAAATAATTGGCATTGAAAAGTTTGTCATTTCTGGCTTCAGACATACGTCTGTGAAACAAAATCTAAATATAGAGGATTAATAATTTAAACTCAAGATCCCCACCTTATTTTCGCGTTTAACCCTTCGTCCTTATCGGTGGCGATGGGCTTGGCGACCCAAGCACCTGCCGGTAGATTTTCAGTCACCGAGGCCCGATACTCAGCTCTACCGAACTCCGGACGGTGATCATTTACATCCAGAACGACGACTTTGAGAATTCCGGATCCAGTCAACGGCGGAGAACCTGCGAAAAGACAGAGAACAATTAAAAGTTGAAAAAAAATAAAGAATAAAATTTAAAAAAACAAACTCGTTGATTTCATCGTGCCGAAAAGAGGTACGACGTGATCGAAGAATTTCTCCGAGGTTAAAATCGGTCCAGCAGCATCACACCGTGCACCGTCTTCTGCCAACTGCCTGCCTAAATACAAGGGCCCTCAAACCGCGACTTTATTTATCCCCGAAGTTTTAATAAATCTCTTGTGGGCCGTTGCCCGAACCCACCGCGAGGGTTTGTACAAGGGACGCATACGTCTTGCACGAGAATAACGCACCTGCGACGCGGCAAAGAGCGAGTGAGAGAAAAAAAAACGAGAGGGAGATAGATATTCGCCCTCTTTCCCTCTCGCCCTACGTTATTCTTGCGCATATGTGCACACATACATGAACGAGGCAATAATGCCGCACCGGTAAATCATTGGGTGCTTTCCCTTTCCCTCCCTCCCTCTCTCTCTATCTCTCTCTCTCTTTCTCCTTTCCTCCCTCCCGCGGCTTGAAAAAAAAACGTTGAAAAATAAAAAGAAGTTGCAACAGGCAGTCTCTTCTTCAACATCAGGTAGGTACAAGGGAAGTGTGTGTACGCGTAGTTATACCAATCGTCTGTATGAGGAGAATTACGTATTATACAGCGCGGAAGCGTTTATCAATTTTTCTCTCCCCTGCCCCATCCTATTTCTTCCCCAGCAGCTTCTCTTCTTCTTCCGGACTCTGTTTACGTATAATAAAATAATAAAACACGTGTTCTGTTGCTTGCAAACATTTTATTGCCCACATGTTGAGAAAAGTTATTTATTTCCCACAATTCCTTCCGAGGAATTAATACGTGCGAGGGTCGAATGAGTTTTTCATTTTTATTTTTGTGCGTCGGCCATTGATCCCTAGTATCTATTGGATAGGAATCTTGATCTGAAATCGACGGTGTGTGGGATTCAAGATCTTGGGAGTCAAGTAGACAGAGACACTTTTTTCAATCTTTCATAAGCTTTTTCAAGGTACACTGTAAAAACAATGTAATTGAAATTTCGTGTACTTTTGGTGGAAGGTTTTATACGTAAACTAGTGTATGAAATTTAGTATACAAGGGTAATGTAAAATTAATGTATGGTACAGCATATTTAATAATTTACTTTAATTTTACAGTAAAAGGATTTG
The DNA here is from genome assembly GCA_949699805.1 of Tromatobia lineatoria. Classification (NCBI taxonomy): domain Eukaryota; kingdom Metazoa; phylum Arthropoda; class Insecta; order Hymenoptera; family Ichneumonidae; genus Tromatobia; species Tromatobia lineatoria. The sequence continues at coordinate 21,580,662 of OX453037.1, forward strand.
AAAAAATAATAATTTACTTCAATAATAATTTACTGGAAAAGTCTATACCACAATTGTTTATTAAATTTCGATTACGAGCTTATGAATAAAAACTTTCAATCTTTTCTAATAGTGTGGTTCTCAGATAGCCATTGGACAAGTTAAGCAAAACACTACTTTTGGCTGCAAGCTATCACAATAGCACAAAAGTTTTTTGTCTACGAGTTTCCAGACAATATTGAAGGATTTAGAGTTTCAATGCAAGTGACTGAAAAGACAACAAAGTCTTCGCTGTACTCAATCACTTGTTGCTCACTGCTCATTCACTGCTTATAGTATTTGTATGCATCAGTCTATCGGAAATTCCTTCTATATTAGCTTGTCGTCTAAAAGTACATGAAACATTTTATTCAAATTTTTAAAATATTTTTTGAAAATCATCAGAAGGAATGGATATTGTGGATTGAATTTCAATACCGAAACTAGAATTCGAATCCAGAAGGTACACTAAATTTTATTTCAGTTCACAGATTTTTTCAAAAGTTATTCGGATGATACATACAGACGACGAACAGACAAACAGAAATGAATTATTATGTTTTTTTAGAATCTCCGCACTCAAAGCATAAATTTCCAACGAAACCCAGGACCCGATTTTTTTTCGGATCGCAATACTTTCTCTTTTTACATACTTCATTTGAGATGAGCATGTCTTAATTGAATAATAATGTTTTAGCAGGGCTGTCGTGTTGAAAAGATAACATTTTCCAGTTCTGGGAGAAAATTTACATGACAGACATCATATAATGGCGATCAGAAAGTGTCTTATGTCTTAATATGTTTTTTTAGAATCTCGGCACTCAATTCCCACCAAAAACCAGAACCCAATTTTTTTTGGATTGCAATACTTTCTCTTTTTACATACTTCGTATGAGATGAGCATGTCATAATTGAATAATAATGTTTCAGCAGATCTATCGTGTTGTAAAAATAAAATTTTCCAGTTCTCGGAGGAAAATTACAAGTCAGACACCATATAATGGTGATCAGAAAGTGTCTTTCGATTTTGGTTATGGGCCTTGGCGAAGCTCGAGGGCAGAACAAGAGATGGAGGAGAGACTGACGAACTTATGAGTACGAAAAGAGAAGCGAAAGAGAGGGAGGGTAGTATGAGTCGGGCTAAAGGACGGAGAAGAGAGCCGCAGCCTCCTATTCGCCTTTCCTTCACCCTCTTCCTCTTCCTCTCTCTTATTCTTCGCTGTTGGGGCACACACAACCGCAGTTTTAATTTATTGAACCTTTGTTAATTTGAATATTATGATTTATAGTATTGTTACGACTCAGGGTGCTCGGGCGGCCTCCTCGTCGGTTCAGCCTGCTCGATTGGTATAACCGAGCGTTTGCCAAGCGCGCAAAGCTCCCTACGCAAGGGCACCAACGGAGAACAGAACTCCGCTTCAAGGGCCGATGCTTCGTTCAACACTAGTCAGCATTACTGTGCACCACATATCGTCATATTCGTGATATTCGGGTTTGCGTCAGAAAAAATTCGACCCTAAAAGAGTTTTCTTCATTTAAATAAATCTCTTTTAGGGTCGAATTTGTACTTCCAAGTTTGAACGTGAGTTTACCTAATTTATTGAAGTTGCTACGGGATATTTTTGCAAATCAAAGTCCATTCGGCAAATAACGAATCGCAGTTGATGAAATTGTTGTTTTCCAAAGATTAATCGTGACAAACCGAAAATAGTGAAAATGCAATTGATCTCCCCTTCTTCTATATGGGGCATTCCACGTCCAATCAGCAGGCCATGACCCTCACCCTCATCGATTTTGTTCATTTTTTAATATGGTGTTATTACCGACCCATAGAGGCTTCGGAATTATTTTCAGATTTTTTTACCACCAGTGACATTTTTAAAAAGATTTTTCAGCGCCATGCGATAATGTGATCTCAATATTTACTATTTTTTTCCACATTTTTTCTTTTTTTTCATGTCGCAATTTGATTTTCAATTCTTTGAATCAGGATAACGTTCTCAAATATCAATGGATCTTAATTTCTCTGTTGTTGTTGTTGGTTTCTACGTTGAACGATCAATTAAAAATAAAATAGAGTACATATATACACATAAAAAAAGACACAATTACATATATTTTAATGTTGCTTAACGCTTTCGTCTATTTGCCCAAATAATGTACAAAAATGTAAGAAATAGTTTGAAACCATCGTGAAACTTTGAATTGGGATTCCAGAAATTATAATAATCAGAATACCGATTATAATCATTTGTATGACAATTTTTTTATTAATATCTGTCATACAATATTTAATCTCATTTAAATCATATATCGTCTTAATCGTATCGAATAATATAAAATCATAAAACCAAACAAACGAGAAATAAATATAGAACATACTATTAAAGTATCACAATTATAAAACATTTCCTTGACGTCAATGAAATAATGTATTTACGTTAATAATATATTTTTTTCTCTGAATCATCACAAGCTCAATGAAATGCAGTGGAATCGAATCAAGAAAAATGGTCCCTTCTAACCAATGAAATTCCCTCTCTGTAAAGATGCAATGTTTTCTTTGAATCAATGGAAACAATTCAATCCTTTTTTTCCTTTGGAATCAACGAAATCTTATTTCTTGGTGAAACACAAATGGCAAAGAGTCCTGATGTCGTTCTCGATATTCCCTCGCTAAAATTCTTTTCACCGGTTCTGTATATACCTCGAAGTCCGTGACGCGCGAGAAAACGAGATGATTATTTCGGGAAATAATGACCCCAGAGGTCCAGCCAGTACGACGACGACTCGCTACGACTTGGAGCATGGAAAGGCGAGACGAGAGGCGAGGAAGTTAAATTAAAAGGAGTTTGTGCTCGCGCCTGTATGTTGTATGCTCCTTCGAGTAAATGCCAAGTCGTTAATGGATCTGAGAGGTGGCGAGGAAGTGTGCAATCCGAAAATTCGTCGCGCCGAATAACTGCGACTGCGGGCTGTTGCTTTTTTTCCTCTCTTTATATCGAAAGAAAAAAAATCAACGGAAATGGTCTCAGCCAATTTCATGAGGCTTAAAAAACTACAGATTTGAAATTATTCAGAGAAATTTCACGTAACTATTAGATTAGATTAGAGTAATGATTTGCAAAACAGAACCTAGCGATTAATTTCTCATGATTTTCGTCGGTTCCTTATTGTGCTTTTCCTACAATGATTGACGGAAATTCTGTTGTGTGATTCTTATTTATATGAATATTAGTTGAAACATTTTCGGCACGCTAGACAATTTAGAAAAAGAGAACGGCAATTCGAAATTCAATAAGTGAACATAATACGATACTTAAAAAAAAACTAACTGAAAATATTTTTCCGAAATAGTAGATCAAATTTTCTCCAGCACATTTTCTGCATAATTGTAAAGTATTCTGAAAACTTTTGATAAATTATTGAATTAATTAATTAAAATAATATCGTGACATATTCACCGAAGTATTGGTTACTCATGGCAATACGTAAATTATATATTTTTCATTCTTCATTTCTAATCTCTCAGTGCATATACTGTACGAGATAATTCGTGGCCTCAATATCAGGAGCCGTGTATGGAAGTAGAGGGACAGCTGCAACTCAGCGAGAGAAGGAAAAGTCCAAGCAATAAGAAGTAAATGGAAGTGAGAGCCAGGCGACCACGAGGCGGCGTAGAAGAAAAAACAACTTTGACATGGCATACGATTAACGAGTGTTATCGATAAAACGCGACGTTAATCGGACAATTGACGTACGACATTGTCTGCCATTGAATAATACGAATCCTCATGAAGTGATCGTTCTCGTTATACGTTCCCTCGGACTCGCGTATAAATATATGCAAGCTATACTCGGAGTCTCTTAAGCCTTTTACTACTCGTACGTTGCGGGAAAAAGAATCTCCAAACAAATTCGAGCGATAAATCAGAGGCGTGCGGGCGCACCGAGCGATGCCGCCGCCGCCGCCTCTGGCGGAACACACCATACGCGTATTACATGAACGTAAGGCGGCTCGATTTTTCAGTAGTTCCATGAGCTCGTATTTCTATTTGTAAACACGCGGCATTAGCCGTAGAAACACTCGGCTCGTTTTTCTCTTGCTTGAGTGTGTGTGTGTTTTTAAACAATTCTTTTGTAAAATGCGATCCAGACAAAGATCTCCCGATTTTTTCCTGTTTACTGATTTAAAAAGATTCCTATTTGATCCGTCATCCGAAGAAATCACTGTAAAAATGTCAATGCAGCTATCAAAAGTAAGATAGGATTATTAGTTAAGTATAGGATTAGTAGTTAAGAGTGCAATCCATTTACGAACCGGAAACTAGACTTGGTAACGATAAAACATTGGAAATCAGCGGTGAAGACTATAAATAATTATTTTTTTACACATTCGTTCGATTTTCAATGACGTGATACTAGTTTTTTCAAAATTCAAGGTTGGCTCTAGACATACCAAAAATAGGAAAATGCTGTTCTTGAAACGAATTTCGTCAGGTGCTGAATTTCCACTTTTTCATCACATACGGAGTATGTAAAGTGACAAAGTATTGTAATCCAAAGAAAAATTGATTATTGGATTTTGATGGAAATACATGTTTCGAGTGTCCCAGATTCCAAAAAACTCATTTCTGTCTGTCCGTCCATCCGTGCCGTCCGGAAAACCAATAATTCTTGTACATGAAGAAAGCTACGCCCTCGCAAAAATCATGCTCTCTGAGAATTGGGCAACAACAATACACACGTTCAGGGCCACCAAGTGCAGAACAACGTATGTAAGAAGAAAATAAGAAAAACAAAAAGATTCGCTTGTGGAATAAAAGGCAAACGGGTCGGAGAAATCCTCGACGGAGAGAGGATAATCCTATCGTAATTAATTAATCACACTGTCGAGAGTGGGCTTTCTTTCGGTCGATTGGCCCCGCCGAGAATCCTGGCAAAGTGGCTGAATCCCACCTAAGAACGTTCAGATCTCTTCTGTTGTCGCTCTCTTTACTCCGAGATGAGTGCGAAGAGAGATAAAGCGGATCGAGGAGAAATAAAAGAAGAAATACACTGAGAAGAATCGTTACCAGTGCGAGCCTAATATAAATACTCGTTGCACCTCGCGGAACAGTCGAGCCTCCTCTCGTCCACAACCTCAGGAACCAAGCAGTCGCATCTTCTTCTTCTTCTTCGTGTATTTTTCCTTCTGGTTTGTCGGAGGCGCAACGTGTGGCGTGTGTCTGCTCGTGTATGAGAGAGTGGCCGATGACGTGCTGTAGCACACACGGATGGTGGTAGCAGCACATCCCTCCGGTGGAAGGACCGAAACATCTTCATAGGCATGAATGGAACGGGCTACTTTGCCCCACGCTCCAACGGAAGGCCATAGGAACGAGAAGGAAGAAGAGAACTCCACCGGACATTTTGCAGGCAGTTTTGTTCGCTCGGTGCTCGCCCCGTTGGCCATCGACTCAAAGCCCTTCGCGTCGTGAGAAGATCCGAAGGAAAGGGGGAAGCTGTGAAGAAAGATCGAAAGAGAGATGGGAGGATGGAAAGAGGCGCGAGAAAAGAATGAGAAGTAGAGGTGTGTATGGTATAGCATAATAAATAAAAGAAGAAGAGGATGAAGAAGAAGAAGAAGAGGAAGTAAAAGAAGAAGAAGTAGAAGAAGAAGAAGAAGAGGAAGAAGAAGTACAAGATGACAACGGCGACCGTAGACGAAGAAGAGGAAGGATAAGCAAAAAGAACGACACCTTTTGCGTTATTCCTACTCGACTAGGCTTCTAGCTGCGAGAAAGATCTGCGAGTCGTTTCGATCATGTGGCTGTTCGTTTGCGCTGCGAGAGACTCTCGCCATAGCGGGAGACGACGGTGATGGCGATTCTCCGGGTTATCCTGTATGCCATGCGTTGCAGAGAACGACGGACACGTTGGTTCTCTCTCTCTACATAGCGAAGAACACGAGCGAGAGAGCGAGCGATACTCCGCGAGCCCTCTGATGGGCGCGACCTTGTGCTGTCGAGCTCGTCGCCATTGTCCACCGCCTGTGGCCAAGCGCCTCCATCAGAAAATCTTCTCTTCCTCCTCTCGCTCTTCACGAGCGTTTCTCTACCTTCGCTCTATTCTCCGTTGGCGTTTCAGGCTCTTCGACTTTTTTGTCGCCTATAGATACTTTATATCGAATATCCCTCTTTTATCACATTTTGTAGGGTCTTATCTAATTTCCTATATTATCTAATATTGGGGAGACGGACAAACTCTGAAAGATCTTCTTAGATCTTATTTGTCGATTTTCCAATTATCATTTGTGTATTATTAGGTGATAGACACGTGCTGAGGATGTTTCAAAAGTTTCTCTAATCGTAGTTAGTTGTGAAAGCTACAACAATGTGACCACATAACTATCATAGCCAAGATAAGTCATTAATGCGAAACATTTTTTGGTGACCTGTGTATGGCTCACTTGAATTTAGTAATTTGGGGGCGAGATTATAAAGATGAAGAAAGGGTCTGGTCCCGATATTGGGTACGGAAGGCAACACGGAAAGAAATACTTGGTTGTGTTAACTTAGTTTCCAATTTGCGGTACGCTATCTCCAAAAAATTAGTCCGTATCGAATAGTAACCTCAACTATTCGCGATTAGTCCTCGCGAGATTAGTGAGGTTAACCAATCCAATCGTTGCGACTACCACTCGAATTATTGGGACTACCATTCGAATCGACTTTATTACCATTCTAACCGTTGGCACTATCATTTGAGTTGTAAGGGAAATAGAATAATCGAATGGTTGTGTCAACTCATTTTTTGGTTATGGTAACTAATATTTTCTTGCCGCGAAGTACGCGGGATTGGAACTCACGAGCAGCACGTTAGCCAGTAGAAATTGTATTTGCACTGAATAATTGTGTTGCTTTGTACGGGTTCGATTCGCCGAAGAATATCGCAGAGCGAGATATCCAAGTGTCGAAAGGAGGCGAGCATCGACGACAGATCACCACCAGGAGTATAACAACCGCGGCAACTCGGTCTCTCGGCCTTGTGGCTGTCGCGGCTCGTTCCTTCTCTTCTTCGCCTCGCGTGTGCATTGTCCTTGGAGAATTTCTTCGTCGTGCACTGCGAATCTCGAACACATCGGTATTATTCGTACCTATACGTTCGTTTGGTATATACTGTATAGGTAAAGTCGGCTGGTTGCATCGATGTATTGTCCGTCAGTCGGTGGACAATTGGACAAGGTCGTCCTGAGAAAACATGCATACGAAAAAAGAAGAAATGAGAAATAGGAAGATGAATGATATTCGTTGCCATCGACACTGGATATGAATTCGGGCGGACTCTTGAGTTACGCAGTATCAAGAGACGCGGTAACGTCTCGACGCCAAGAACTAAAAGACAATTTGCAATGCAATGGAACTTCTCACGAACGAGACGCTACCGCTACTCTTATTATTTGGACTTTCGCCCTTTTTCGTCTTTGGTTAATTACGGCGACAAGGCAGATTTTGTCAGTCGTCCTGCTGCCAAAACTTAGGCAAGTTACTGTTGTGTATTAGGGTGTGTAAAAAAATTTCTAATCCGTTAGAAAAATTCAGCGATTTTTTATGACACTTTGACATAAAAAATTGTCAAAGTTCGCGGAAAACTACATTAAAAAAAAAGTCTTCGGTGAAGAGTGTTGAACTTGAAAGGAGTGAAGAAGGAAGTTGAGATATCCGAAAGGGTTACTCCATCAGGAACATTTCGAGCGAACCTAACAATTCAGCGATTTTTTATGACGCTTTGACATAGACAATTGTCAAAGTTCGCGGAAAACTTCATTGAGCAAAAAGTCTTCGGTGAAGATTGTTAAACTTTAAAGGAGTGAAGAAGGAAGTTGAGATATCCGAGAGGGTTACTCCATCAGGAACATTTCGAGCGAACCTCACAATTCATCACACGAATGAATAATAATAATCGAATTCTCACGTCATCTTGTACAACGTCGAGCTAGGCGTTGGAGCTCGCGCACGTTTATCTTAATCACGCGCTAAATACACAAATGCTAATGACGCGGCAACCAGGCGAGACTCATCAGGTATGTCTCCCGCTCTGTCTCTGTCTTTCACGCAGTGCAAAGCGAGAGCCTTGTGATGATTATGCTGCATCGTGGGCATCGCACGGATGAAGCACTTGGCTCGGACTCACGAGTTTCTCTCTTTTACTACCATCGACCACGCGTGTTGTTTGCTGAGTAAACAAACCGGTGCCGCGGAAAAGTAGAGAGGCGAGTTAGACAAGTGTGAGGTAAACGATCGAGAATGTAACAACGAGAATGTTTCATTCGAGAATATCCCATAGCTTATAGATAGAATCTATGGGCGTGTTTCAAGGTACGATATGAAAGAGACATATTTGAGGCTTTTCGATCATTTTTTTTGTTCGTTTCGGAAAGATAATTTCCTTGATCGATGCGGAATATCGCTCTATGATTAATATTTCCTTCGACACGGGTATAAAGCTGTGGCATTTTTGAATCCCCGGAATAGTCTTCGCAGCAGCGAATCTCTGTTCAAGCATTTTCTTTACATTGTTGTGGATTTTCTGAATTGATTTGCCAACTCATAACGGGTTCTCAATAGTGTATTGATTTATCAGTTAACGAAATCTTACGCGTTTCTGCTCCGGTCGAGACATTTGCATTGTTTTTCTGGAGTGCAACCCAAGTTTATATTATTTTTGCATAACACTGTGGTGAAACAAATTTTAACGCCAAACTGCTATAACCTTACGATGATTGTGTTCTCAATAAATGATACACGGTTTATAATATCCAACCGTGAACCAACTTAATAAATTATTTATTTAATGGCCAGCCTAACAGGAATTTCTTAAATCCAAATACACTTTATTTTATCTAAATAAAATTATATCTGAATTAAATAAATTCTATCTGATCTGAATAAAATTTTATTCATTTCAAATACACCCTATAATCAATTTAAATAAACCCATTTCTCTGGGTGTAGATATAGCAACGAATACATGGCCAGCAAAACAATATCGCTGTTAGAGGAATACGCATTGGTTATGCAATTAAATTCATAGCCATAAAAAGAAAAATGGACACAGCAATACTTCGTTTTGTTGCTGAAGCCGTAAATTTTTCTCAGCGTCCAACCAACTGAGTAGTTGACCCTACATCAACTATTCCGGTTGTTTGTGAGAACCAATTTTTCAGTTTCACCAACTCCTCATTTCTTACCCTACGTATAATCCCTTGGCCATTACCTACATAAATGTATGAAAGAAGAAATATCGAAGGATAAAGAGTGGAGAAGTCCCAAGCGGTACGGCATAAGCTCTCCTTTCCGGAGGTATAATGAATATATTCCAGATAAATTTGGGGGTGGTTCGATTCCAAGATTCCCGAGCCAAGATAAGATGAATCTTGTCTCGCTCTTTTGCTCACAACGCCCGTTTCTCTGTTTTCATTTCGTTTTTTTTTTTTTCTTCCATTCTTTTTTATTTCTTGTCCTCTGACGACGACACACCCCGGTAGTCTCCGTGGGTTCTATAGGGACTCCCGCCCTGCGTCGCTCCCTCGATCTCATCTTAATTCTCTCTTTCGCTCTCTTGGCAGCCTCTGGTCCCGCAGAGTTATGACGCGCGATTATGATAATCGGTCCTCCTCCTCCTCCGCGACGTCCACCTCTTTCTCGTCTCGTCCCTCCTTTTCTTCTCGTATATATCTCTATATATGTATATTCCTTTCTCTCGGGTCGCGGTGTGCGAGCGGTCTTGGCGTTTTCGGCCTTATCTTGGGCTTTTATATACGAAGCGGCAGCGAAGAGTGCCTCGGAAGGATCACCGTAGAGGTCCTTCGAAGGCTCGTGGCGTTGCCTCTTTTGCGCGGTCTTCACTGCGCACTGCGCTCCTCATTTCTCTCTTACACCCTCTTTCCTTGCCACGGTTATATGCTCACGCGCATATTATATTCTACTTTATTCATACGCGAGAGCGTGCGCCGCTCGGTCCGCTCTCCGTTCGCCGTCACACTCCCTTATTCTCTTATTAAAGCCCGCGCGCCACTCGGTCCATTGAATTATTATGATTATTATGGGAGGTCCTCTTGCGTTCAGCGCAGAGGAATCTTTCCATGGATTTTATGTGTAGGTGATAGTATACCGCATACGTGACGTTCTATACAGGTTTCCCTCGGTGAATAAATGGGACCCTGTACGCGAAGGAAACGCTTCGAGTTCTCGGGCGTGAGCTTCGCCAGCTTCTCTTCATCTCTATTTATCTCCTCCACTTCTATATTCCTCTTCGGTATACTGTGCACCTCCAATCGGAGATATTGTTTTCGACAGCAACGTATTAGCGTACAATTGCTCTTTTTCTTTCTTCATTTCTTCCATACGACTTCCCTTTCATTCTGTCTCTCGTCTTTTGGGTCTTCCGTTATTTCTATCTTCGGTTCTTGTTTATTTTAGGAAAGTACTATCTGTGACGCTAGTAGAGCGGATCAACAGCCAGCAAACGAGCTTTTGTTGTGGTAACGTAGACATTTTTCTCTGTGCACAAGTATGGAGCTTTTCGAGGAAGAACGAGCAATTTGTTTCTCAACGAAAGTTGTTCCTCGCCATCGCTGCAATGCCAAGCCATGCGTAGAAAGAGACAGGAAGATAGCACAAAGAATAATATGAGAACTGGTATCGGTTGCCCCGAGCTTTGATGCACAGATAATCCGCGTGCTTGAATCGCCTCACTCTCTGGCTCTCTACCTTTTATTTATATGGGACAATCCATACCAATTCGTCGATCGGATTTTTAAAAAAATGTTGTAATGTACACCAGCGGAAATGGAGAACTCAACATTTTTTTAGATTTCTTATCACATCTGAACTACGGGTTCATGGCTGATGAATAGAAAATAAATAAAAATATTTTAAGGTTCCTCTGAGGTATCAACCAGTGAGTAAATAAAGCATTCACTTCTTTTCGAGATCTGTTATCACTGGATTTTAAGAATTTTTGCGATATCGATGTTTCTTTGCAATCTCAGACGATTCCAGGGAATTATAAATGTTTCATGCGATTTTTTATGCTTTAATACAATTTCTTGAGATTGCAAGAGATCCCAATGGTTTTCTTAAAATTTAATGAGACTTCATGGAATTTTGAAAGATTTCAGAAATTATAAGCATTTATAGAAATTCGGATAATTTGGCAGGATTCCGAAAGATTTCGGAGATTTCAAAGAATTGCATAGATTTTTTGGGATTCCGGTTTCAAACATCCGGCTTCTTTACGAAGTTATTTTAGCGCTTTATCGGTTTTTCAATGTGATTTTTCTAAGTGACTCTAGGCCAACCACCTCATCTCTCAGATCATCACAAGGGCTAATGAAATAGCTCAACTTGTTGCGCTATCTATTTGGCCGTTCAAATTTAAAATCACTTTAGCAGTTCAGTAGACACAAATACTTGGTAACCCTATTTTAACCTAACGTTAGGCACAGAAATATTTGTAACTTTTCAACAACTCATACTATACACAATTTGAATGATGAATCAATTAAGATTCTCCCAGTGATCAAAATGAGAATATTGCGTCTTCTCATAATTGGATTATTATTATAGGCCATCATTTCAAAAAACTGCACGAAAAAAATGACATCGGACATTGCATACAACGAACGTTTTTCTATCCGAATAACAACTCATTGATTAAAATATAATTTTGCAACGTAATAACCGCCGCGATACTGTTATTAAACTACGAGAAATTGAACAAGCATTTCAAAATAATTTAGCACTGATTTGACTCGTGTAAAGTGCATTAAATGACGGTAAAAATTTATATCTGCATGAGCGTTATCAGGGCTTCGACGAGCAGAAGCTGTTTTGCAGAGAAATGTCGTCGGAAGGACCATTGAGTAAGATGGTATAACAATTATGTAAGGAAGAAGAAGTTAATGTAACGTTGGTTGTATAGAGCTGAGGAGTCTTAGCTCGTCTGTCTATTGCACGAGATAACTGGTGCTATTGGTGCTGTTGCTTCGGTTAGCAGTCTGTAGTATAGTGCGAGTTGTGCGCGCATAACTTGGCTTTAGAAACGGGTCGAGCTCGATCGTACGACACTGAATAGCCAGAAGCAAGATACGGAGTCGATCGGATCTCGCTCCACGGTATCCACCGCGTAAATTCCGTAGCTTCGCCTTAACGTACGTACACGGCAAGATAAACATGGCTTGAGAGAGAAAGTACGAGAGGGACGAATGAAGCGAAAGAAGAAGACGAGGAGAGCCGAGGAAGGAGATAAAAGAGGATGAAGCAGAAAGGAAGAGGAGAGAAGAAGAGGAGGAAGGAGTGATGCTGCGAGAGCCTAATTCTCCGGGGGGCTTCTGAGATGCTGCTACGCGGTGCTTCCAACAAACCACCGGCCTCATCCCTACTCAAAGTCCTTCTTCTTCTCCATCTCACTCCCCAGAGCCGATGCACCGTGCATTCCTATTTTCTCTATTGGTTTATTTTCCTTCGGCCTCACCAGCAGCACGGCGTGTGTCTTTATCTACCATCTATATCTAGGTAGCCATGGCATAGAGGTAGAGAAACCCACGGGACTCGCTATTTCTGCTACTCGAGGACCATGGCGAAGAGACGTCAGACCGCCACTACTCGGATTCTCTATACTCGCCTAAGACGCTGCCACTTGTACGTCTGTCGTTTATTTTAATCTTCACTTTTGCCGGATTAACTTTTATTCCAAAGCATCTGAAAACATGTGATATGAATAGTGTAATTTCGATAATGCGCCGAGAGAGGGAGTCAGATGAAAAGGGTGGGGGTTGAAATAGCGAATGACCGAAATAGCAAATGGCTGAAATGGAGAAATTAAAAATAAGGAACGTTAAATGTAGAAAGATCGTCATTATGAAATTCGATTTTTCTGCCATTCGCCATTTTGATTGAATCTTAATAAGATGGAGATCAAAATAGCGAATTGTCGATATAGCGAAGGGCTGGAACAGCGAATTCAATAATGATGACCATTCTATAGTCAGAGGTTTCGAGTTTCGAAATTCGCTATTCTGACCATTCACTATTTTGGTAATTCGCTATTTTGACCGCCACCCGATGAAAAAGGTAAAATTGTTTCGAATTGGGATCGAATGCCCCATAGATACGCGGTGTAAGTCAATAGCGGTAGCGTTGTGCACAGGCAGTTGAGCTGCGCTATCATGGATCAAGCCGCGTGCACGCACTTGAAGTGCAACTTGGGTCACACTCTTGCGCTCGGTGGTTCGAAGTCAAGGGAGAAAGAGACAAGCGACGAGAGGAACTCTGCTGCTGCAGTGGGGAATTGCAACGGACATGTACATCGCGGCGATCCGAGAGCGCAATACGCAAGGAGACGCAATTAAGGGATAGACGCGCCGCGCGGCACAACATCCTCTCTCTTCTCTTTTCCTTTTGTCCTCCTCTGCTATCGGTGCTCGCGAGCATATTGTCACGCCGGTGGACGACCTTCGCATCGTCGTGAAGCCGCCGCAGCTCGACTTAACCTCTCTTCAGCCTGTCGAGACTGTACTCTGGATTATTAAGTGGAGCCTGATTTTCTGTACATCACCGCGACTGCACCGTTCGGCACGAATATATGAGGAGATTCCACCGGTTGCGGAACAGGTGTTGACCGAGGGCCCGAATTTTTACGCTAGCCACGAATATCGTTCCCTCGTATCATAAAAAATACTTCCACGCAGTTATGGAATACAAATAATTATTTGTATTTGTTAAGCCGCAGTCGAATTACAAGACAAAATTAAATTTCCGGTATCTTTAATTGCCTATGTCTACGGTGTCAATAGAGCAGAAATAAAATTTGATCGGTGCTGTTTAACCAGAAAGGAGCGTCCTAATAAAATATAGAGAATAGTAAAACCATATAACACGCTTCGCTTTGCTCCGCGTCCGAGAAGTCGCACTTCTCGCACGGATTTGAATAAAATGAAATAATCAACGACAAAAACTCACCGGTGTCCATTCCGACGAGGGTAAGCGTGTATTCCGACAAAATTTCTCTGTCCAGTGGCCTCAGCAGGAATATATCACCGGTGCTCGCATTTATACGAAATAAATCCGTATCGCCTTCCTTCAGAAAGTATCTGACCTGGTCGTTGTAAGGTGGTGTGTCAGCATCGTAAGCTTTGACCTGTAAATGTGCAGAATAGAATTAACTTTTGTCAATCACTTCTGGGGAAGAGATAGTGTAATTTGTTTTTCACAGATTGCAACCGAACGCATTACAAACTTGAGACAGGCAACTAAACGTGGATTCAACTTGATACGGTACACATCATCAACTCGACACAGCAAAAGTCTGCCATTTCGGAACATGACGAGACTGTAACCATGACAAAACTGTGTTACCCATGTAGGATTTTCCGATAAAACTGATAAGTCGCCAATACTCGCGTTAACCTTGGTGTAACGATTATCGACCCTAGCAATTTTAACGACCGTCGTTTCCATCTGATTCACCGTAAAAACCACTTTCAAACAACAAGATGGTTTTTTTGCAAAAAATGAACCGGAAATTAGTCGTAACGAACGCGTAAAAACCACCCTAAAAATGTTAGTCGCTTGTTTTTTCAGTTTTTCATGGTAAATCGAAAACACGACCGCATACAATTTTTAACGCAGCCGTTTTTACGGTCGTTGCGATCAACTTTCGGTTTTTTTTTTGTTTGTAAAAAACCATCCGGTCGTTTTTATGGTAAAACGGTGATTGTTAAGATTGTGACTTAGGAGACTTAGCAACTCAAGGCCAATGATTGACCAAGTAATGACTAGCCAATTGATTATTTATCGATATGAGGCTACTGCTCGGCTAATTTAAATCTGTGGTTAATTGAATCTGCGTTCAATTGGGATTAAGAGGAAAACGGTACCGAGGATTTTGGGGAGATACATTTGAACGGGGCATCTCGCATATAGAAATGTATTAAACCATTTACGACTCACGTGTCACTGTTTTATTGGCACTATTCGAGAGAGTTGGTGAATTGCACGCGTCCACAACAAGTAAACTCTAATTGCCAACTGGCAAACGAAACGAAGGGATGAAGTTAGAGGCAGACTCAGCAACAGCAGAAGGCTGATTGAGCAGTTATACCGCCATAGATAACCAGAGGGAGCATAAGCAGAACGCGCTCTTGGTACTTCTTTAGAAAAGTCGTATCGGCTGCTGCTCGTTGCCGCTGCTGTTGTTTACAGTGTGTGCCGGAAAGTCGTAAACCGCGTTGAGCACGCTCGCGCTCCGGTATAAACTATACTGGACAATGGTAACGCGAGTGTAAATTGTATATACGTTTTAAGTACGCAACATTATATACAATCACGATAAATATAACAACGTTCGGGTTACAAGTCTATTTTTTTTTGTTTTACAATTTTAGAAATTGTCGGCACACTCTTTCGGACGGAATAAAATATGAGGTGAATCTACATCAAAAAGATCGTAATGAATGTAACGTCTTTAAGGTAGTCATTCTACTAACATGATATTTGAATCAGTGCAAATTCTTATGGAATGTCGTGCAAGTATGGATAATATGCATTTTTGACAACGCAATGTCCTTAAATCTTGATTCTTAACGGTATTTCCAACCTCTATCTGAATTTCAAGTGGAGTTGTCGAAGTTTTAGAATGGAAATGGCGTATTCAATGTGGCTAAAAAATATGCAATATGCAGGTTGCTTGGATTAAATTTTGTACTCGACGATCTTTGGGATTGGTGATAACGATTTTGAGCCCAATATTCAGAAACACAGACTCCATAAACGTTTTCCTTAGTTTTTACATTCTCTAGGCGAGCATGTTTTTTGTTTTTTGTATTCCTTAAGAACGTACATCGACGAGAAATCTTTGGCACACCAGACCTCACGTATTTTTCATCGCACAGACTCGACTTCATAAGCGTTTTTCTTAGTTTTTGCATTCTCTAGGCGAGCATATTTTTTGTTTTTTGATTTTTGTATTCCTTACGAACGTGCATCGATGAGAAATCTTTGGCACGCCATAACTCACGTATTTTTCATCACACAGACTTGACTCCAGAAACGTTTTTCTTAGTTTTTACATTCTCTAGGTAAGCATATTTTTTGTTTATTTTTTTTGTGTTCCTGAAGGGCGTGCATCGATGAGAAATCTTTGGCACGCCATAACTCATGTCTTTTTTATCACACAGAATTGACTCCATAAACGTTTTTCTTAGTTTTTACATTCTCTAGGTAAGCATATTTTTTGTTTATTTTTTTTTTGTGTTGCTTAAGAACGTGCATCGATGAGAAATCTTTGGCACCTCAGAACTCACGTTTTTTTCACCTCACAGACTTGACTCCATTAGCGTTTTTCTTAGTTTTTACATTTTCTAGCTGAGCGTGCCAAAGATAAAAAAGTGTCAGGTCCAGATATTTTCAGGGTCATCGTATTTTCACATGACAAAACCGTCTTATGACGCAGTAAAAAACATGTCGTGTGGGAAGTTTTCGGTGCCCATTGGGTTGTGTATACATTAATAACAAACTCTTTAATCGAGATCTATGTTACATCGCAATATTTCTTTCTCCAAGCCGTGTGCAATGAATTTTATAAATGTTTATTCTTCATTGAGTTGACTGAGCTACAAACTTACAATTCTACCTCAATAGATAAAGCGCACTGAGAGTCTAACTCGCCACGACTGCACTTGGCGAGAGATGCATATGTTGCATGCACGACTAAAACTTTCTCTCGTTGATCTCGCCATCGGCACAGACCGCAATAGAATATAATAATGATCATTTTACTAGTATAATAGAAGTTGGAGACGTTCAATATAATTGGATGTATGCACATACACATATATCTCTATTTTATAAAAGATGTGTGTACGTTCTACCGAAGAGAAGAAATATTCATTGGGGGAGAGTAAAAGCGCACGACGTGAGAATATAAGATGCAGCTGAGCTGGAGAGATTCAAATGGCAGTGGCAGTGGTTCGTTTAGATTTTGGTGGGGATTTGAACGCCTAGTAAGGAAGGAACTGCCGCGATCGCGTTGGAGTCTCATGAGATTGTTTTGGTACGAACAGTCATGAAAGGCCGTCACGTGACCGTCATATGACGAATGCTAAGCTGACGGAAATTACGAAAATGACCGAGACGCGATAATCACCGATTGAAAAAAATAATCTTAATCTTATCATCTCAAACTATATATTTTGATGAGGTACAACATATTCTGGAGGAGTTACACGGTAAAAATATCTTAAAAGATGCCTAATTCGATATTTGTGCTAATTTAATTGAGCTAATTTAATTAATTGAGGCACCTCTCAGTATTTTTTTTTACCGATTGCGCCCTGCTACAAAAAGTTTTATTATGTCAAAATATGTAGATTAAGATGGTGAGAGATACAAAAATAAAAAGTCATATGTGTTTGTAAGTTATAAATAAACTATAGTGATAGGAGAGCCAGATCTAATTTTGATTTTTTTCCGCCTCTCGCCCTTAATTTTTCTGAGACATATTTTACATACCAATTTTTTGAGATATTTCGTTAAATAGAAGATTCGAAAAAGAATTCTAAGAGGTGCCTTACATGATAAAAGAAATATTAGACATATATAATATTTTTTAAAAACCTTCTACAGTCGAATTTCCGGACGTAAGCTTATACTATTTATGAATTTTGTGACCAATAAATGACGGAAAAAAATCGTGATCGTCATTTTACATCTATACAAATATCTATTGTCATGTTAGTCATGTCACTTGACCAAAATTTGCATGACGACCTTTTTTACATGGAAAATCGGCGAAAGGAAAAATGTCGTCACGTGCAGTCACGTGACGGTCATAATGACGCGTCACTGAGCCGAAATGGAAATGACGGTCAATTTACATCGCTGGATACGAGTTGCCTGCGGGCTTCGCGGGAGCTCGACGTTTTTGTGCATAAGAGCAATTATTATTACCTGAATGACGAATCCTCCTCCAGGCGGTACCATGTTTTCCATAACGTGAGCGAGGTACGGAGAGTCGAGAAAAACGGGTGCATTATCGTTTATGTCGAGAACGGTGATGGTAACTTCCGCCGTGTCGTCGCGTGGTACCTCGCCGATTTCCTGCGCACAATCCTCGCCTCTCACGGTCAATCGATATCGTGATTTCCGCTCGAAGTTTAGATTCTTCGCCACGCGAATTACACCACCGTCTTCCGATATTGTGAAGTCACGATTCTCGTCGCCCATTGCGATGCTGTAACGCACTCGACCGTTTGCACCCTCGTCTCGATCGGTCGCGGATACCTTTAAAAAAATTGAGAGTAGAACCATGTTAATGATATCTTATCGGTTCTGTTGATGCTACATGGGATGTAAAGAATAATTTTTATATCATGCGCTATTATCAAATTAAAGTATTCAACATTTTCCATTTCGTCACGAATTCATCTTTGTCAGAAGTGTTTTGAATTTGGCTTGCTAACATTATAAAATGTGACAAGTCTTTGAAATAAAAGAACGTAAGGTGTACTTGACATCTCTGGATAAAAATGATATTTTAGATTAATTGAATACTTTGTGAAATTTATACCAGAGATTCGTAGAAACTAAAAAATTGCATTTAAAAAACTTCATTAAAGAAATTTCATTCGTCACGTTAAAAAAAACTCTAAAAGGTTGACAATGTTATAACGTTAAAAAACAATCGGACCCGACAACAAAGTTTTGAAGAAATTTTTGTTCTTTTCAATACACAATTCCAATACATTCTTGTAAACAAAAGCAGCGATTATCAGAATTATATTCTCCAAATGTTAATTTCATTATTTCTCGTTCTTTTCATTTATGTTACGTAATATGATCGCGATTCATTTTGTCCAAGTTATTTTGTCGAAAGTTAATATTTCATGGATTTTGTTGATTTGTAAAGTATTGATATCGATACCTGTTAAAGCTATTTAAAGTTATTTTTCACTCAAGCTATTTTGTCGAAGTTATTTAAACACCCACGTAACAAAATCATATATAAATCAATATACATAGTCTGTATAAGAAAATGGACATATAGAATAACTATATTTATGAAATTTATACACAGTCAGCAGATTTTATAAAACGATTTTTGTAGAAACTTTATATTAAATTTACATAAATTGTGTTACACTTTATATAATTGTTTAGAATTTTCACATGTATTGTATACACCATATAGAACATGTATATGTCCACTTCCGTATACAGCTTTTATGTAGTTCGTTCTATATAATTTTTAGACAATCTTCATATCATTTTTAAACTTCGCCGTGGAGCCTTAAAAAGAAATGTTGGTCAATAAGATAAAATGTTGGATATTACCTGCAAAACATTGGCCCCAATACTGGCATTTTCCGCGACTGTTGCTGAATACTGTCTTGGGTCGAAGGCAGGCGGATTATCGTTCTCATCGAGAACAAGAACGAGTACACCGGTGGAGGAGGACTTTGGCGGTCGGCCCCGATCTCGGGCAGTCACTCGGAGACTGTAATTCTGTCGACGTTCACGATCGAGAGCTCCCGAGACTCGTAGAAGACCGTCCACAGGTCCGAGAGTGAAGGGTAGACTGTTGGAGTCCTCGAGCGAATACTCGACGTAGCCGTTTCTACCCTCGTCACGATCCACCGCTTTGATCGACATCACGACGGTGTTGCTCGGTGCGTTTTCTATCACGGAAGTCTTGCTCGGAGATATGAACTCTGGCGCGATGTCATTCACATCGAGAAGTACGATCGTCACCTGAGCATACAATCAATGTCTTGCTGCAGCCGATTTAATAATCATAAACTTGCGCACCGATCACTCAAAATCCCTGCGATATATTTTATTATCCAAATCTCGGCATCCGATCTCGGACGATTCCAGATCGTTTAATCGTATTCGTCTGATGCATTCTAACATTTTACCGAATCGAATTCAAGTCACTAGAATTTTGCCTTTTCGGTCAATTTGTTCTTATTGAATAACATTGAATTTAGCTCAATACCACGATACTTATCGAAGCTGGGTTAATTTTAAGATAAACGAAAATAAATAACTAAACTCATAATAAATGAAGATAGAAGATATAGAGTTCAAGTTGGTTAGAAATCAGGAATAGACGTATTTAATCACACAACAAAGCTTTCCTTACGGGGAAGCCAAACATAATGATAAAAAATAAGAAGAACAGAATTTTCATGAAAGCTAGAAATTAACGGGGAAGCAACGTGACAATTCGAATTGTCAGCTTTTTTTGCTGTTAGAGACTCAATGCGACTGGAGCAACCGCGCTAATCATTAGCAGACTGAGTGCCATCGAGTTAGTATGCAAAATAGTAGTAACCATGAAATAACTAAGTATCACATTTTTTCGCTATCATCTAGACGCTTTAAGAATTTTTAAAATTTCCTCTCAAAACGGAATTCCTCAAAACAACGGCTCCGTTTTTTTTTCATGCTAAGACTAATATTTTCGGAAAGTGGATTACGCTGAAATAAATAGTTATTTTTCGGTACATATAATTCTAAAACGTTAATATCTTAGAAATGAACAGTCTCGTCGAAAAATCTCCAGGATAAAAAAGATTCAGTTTGTATTGAGCCACATGATGAATCCAAAAATGTCCATTTCAATCATTTTATCCATTTCAAATACACAACATAATTGATTGAAATAAACTCATGAGACCGATTTCTCTGGGTGTAAAAGATGAATATAATTAAAATGGATACTAACCTGAACGGTGGAGGATAGTGGTCGTCCAGGAGGCGACGGACTGTCAGTCGCAGTGAGAACGAGATTGTAGATCGATTTGGTCTCCCGGTCGAGAAGTTTTGTTGTGTAAACGGTGCCGTTCGGAGCGACGGCAAAGTCTCCGTTCTCGTCGCCGTTGGCAACGGCGTACACGACTCGGCCGTTATCACCGGAATCGAGATCCTGGGCGGTCACGGTAAGCACCGGTGTGCCGACAGTTGCGTTCTCCAATACCTCGGCGCCGTGGGGACCAGGTTCGAATATCGGCGCGTTGTCGTTCAGGTCCACGACGTTGCAGTAAACCGTGACCGTCGTGGATAACGCGGGTATTCCGCCGTCGGTTGCTTGAACCACAAGGATGTAATGCTGGACCTACGGGTATAACGCGAAATTCGCGCGAACCAAACGTGAGATTATAAATACATGCATACATTGCGCCATGCGAAACCTGTTCTATGTCTCGACAAAATTTATCGCAAGCTTCAACCGCGCTATACTCTAATTGCCCAGTTGTGCTTTCTCAGCCAATAGCCTACGGAATACTATTTATTTACACAACTTGGATTATCCGAGTGGGTGCAGCGGTGAAATATATTTTTTATTGTCATCATGTTAATATTGTCGACTTTTGCACCCTCTGTGTGCGCTACTAATTTCTAAATTGATTTTCTTTCTATTTTTCTTAGTAGTCTTCTTGTTGGCCACAGGAAAATAAAGTATATTTTTTATATATTTATGAATATATATGGAAAGTATATTTTAAATATTTTAGATATACAAAAATATTTAAAATATGTAAATATATAAAGTATATTTGAAATATTTGGAATGTACTTTCCATATATATTTGTGGATATATAAAAAATACACTTTATTGTATATATATAAAATATATGTGTATTATACGAGGTATATATTCGGAATATATGTGCAATAACTTTTTTTTTGGCCGAAAAATATATTTTTGGAATGTATTTAGTTTTTCGAAGCATATCTTTGGATATCTTGTCTCTGGCATGTCCAGGAGTTTCTCAAGCCATGATAACGTTGTTTTTAACAGCACGTAGGCTAAAGAGCAGTCGACCACATTCTAGCTTCACGGCATAATTTGGCGTGCACGTGGGAAGTTGCAGAATTTTTTTGAAGTAAAAGAGCTGCATTTTTTTCAGTAACATTGACAAGACGTAATCCCCAGACTTGGATAGCGTACGCCAGGAAACTGTCCACTAGACTTTACAGGAACGCCTCCATAGCTTGCCTGGAATCAATTTTCACGACGCAAAGAATTTCCTTTTGTCCCTGTCCTAGTTCTATACAATTTGTAAATTTTAGATAGATCCCTCGGTGTTTGCGTGGCTCTTGTGGCGATAACGAATTGTCGTAATTGGTGAGCGATGAAATCAAGTGACTCGGGGGCGGGCCTCTCATTAATATTCCCTCTCGGAAATGTCGACGTCGCGCGTTACATTTTAAGCACTTGATTACTCCTCTCTCATAAAATGCTCTCATTCGCGGAGGACGAGTGAGAAAGAGCAGAAGAAAGCGGAATCGAGACGGGCGCGCGACAAGAGTTATGCGCTCAACCGTCGCGCGCCCTCTACTTTAGTTCTGTTGGACTGTTGGCCCTCTCTCTCATCCTCGAGGAACGATAACGAGGATGTAGTGCTGCTGCTTTACCGTCCGGTTGGAAAGAGCACAGAGTGCTTCGAATGTGCGGAACGAGGATGTATGCGCACCAACTTTGCAACAATAAAACCCGTTTACCCTCTTTCTCCCTCACGCCACTCGGCATATTAGATCTCGATCTTTTTCCTCGGACTGGCTCGCTCACCGTCCCCACACCTTTACATCTACACGCCATCAATTTATATATATATATACATTCCGCGTAATTACTCGACTAACGACACCATAACGCCCCGGATTCCTTCGTCTCTGGTCCTCCTGAATTTTCACATCTCCGCCGGATCTCTCGGCCTTTTGCTTCACTGCGCGCCTTGTCTCCAGTCCGGTCCAATAGTTGTAACAATTAAACTTGAATGTTTTCTGCGAATTCCCCGGGTTATTTATATTTCTTTGTATGACGTTATCAAGTACATAATGCGATTTAGTGAAGCTTATTTGACAGTTTGATTATGTTGTGCAATCTAGTTTTTTTATTATAAATTATTGTCTCTTCTCGTTATAAAACGATCTCGCCGGCGCTGATGGTGTTACTGTGTTATCAAGGATTTCGACGAAATCATGTAGAATACATAGTTTCACTAAAATAAAAGTTATGGGCATGCGCGAGTTTTTGTCGACTTTGGTCGGTAAACAGTTTTGGTTTCGTAGTTGGGAAACTATGTTGTTAATATGCTACAAACATGTTTCATATTGGTCAGGATTATGTTGAGTTTTTTTTTTTAATTGGGATGGTCCTTCGATATGCCTTATTCAGGCCTTTATGTAGCCTCTCTTCGCTTTCCCTGTTTCTACATAACGACCCTTCGTCGAGTTTTGTCTGCTGCCACTCGTCCTAATGCACTACTGTATCGCATTTGTACGTGAGCTCAAGGAAACTGCGGAAAACCTGCTCGATACAGGCGCGGCTTTATTTTTACTTACTTTCTACCGTATTAGAATACATTAGAAACTCAGAAAAAACTGCCTCCCGCTCAACAAGTTACGCGCAAGCCAGTGCGCCGCCTAGCGGTCACCCATCGAAGTTATGGCCGCAAACAATGCTGCTTAACTCTGGGAACTGCCGAAGCCACACACGTCCACTGCTGTCGGTTCACATGTTTGTTGTATTAACATATTATTTCGACTCTTGACTGAATGTTTTCATTAGTTGATGTTATGATGCTTCGACGTGACAGCCTGTAATATTTTTATTTTCTTAGATGGATTTCTTAGATGGAAGTTGTCAAACCCCGAGTCACGATTTGTCAAACTTCCATCGAAGAAAATAAAAATATTATTTGTTGTATTTAATTTACAAAAGTTCAAGGGTACGTAGTGTACGAGCCATACGAAATGATAGTAGGTAATATTATAGGTATATGCTTGTACTCCGTGTAATTACTCGACTAACGATACCAGTTAGCACCGCTTGGGATTAATCGTTCTTTGCTTCTTCCGAATTTTCGAAACTCCGCCGAATCTCTTGGCCTATCATCGTCGCTTCTCGTCTCAAGTCCGCTTCAATAATTATAACAATTACACTAAAACGTTTTCTGCGAATTAACCAGGCTACTTGTGTGCGTGTGTATGACATTTTTAAGTGCAGAATGCAATTTAGTGAAGCTCATTCTACAGCTTGACTACGTTGTAACCAATCTCTTTTAGTGAATTATTGTCTTTAAAGACTTTGCCGCAAGGTTGATAACGATACGAAAGACTCTTGGAGGGAAATGGGATATAAGTGTTCCAAGTAGCTGTAGAGATTGGTTGAACGGCAATCACGAGCCGTCGGACTAACTCGAAGCTCATGCATCTCTATATGGGGCATTCCACGCCAATTCGACCAGTCTCCGACCGCGATTACGCTTCGCCGGCTTATTCATTTTTTTCTATTATTATTAAAAAGGTGAATGGAGCACTTACAGTTTTTTTAGACCTTTAATTGAATTTTTTAGATTTTTAATCGGAAATAATTTTAACTGACCAGTCGCTGCTCTTTTCTATTCGTTACGCGCTGCAACTCTCGTAATGAATAGCACGTATTAAGCCAAAAAATTATGCAATAATCTACAAATAAAACAAAATAAAACCGTCACATTTACACACAAAAATGGAATAGTTGGGTGAACCAAATCCAGCGGTCACTGGATGTCCAATAGACATTTAGTTAAGGCAAGGAAATGTTTTGTTTCTTCAACAGTTTCTCAGTTCAACAGATTCTTAAGATGAGACAATTTTTTTGTTGAGCTGGCGAAACAGTTATTTTACAGATAGAGGAACCAACAAATCTATTTTCTCAGTACAGATATAGAAATCTAACATTTTGTCAGTACCGCATAAGATAAAAAATGATTAAAGAATTCAAAATAATTAATTATAGAAGAACGAATTAATCACACTCTTAATAAGGTACAAAATATACGTGTTTGCATTTAGTAATTTTGAGATTTTTATCAAACAATACAAAATAGTTCACCTTTTCGAAGAATTGACTTTTAGATTCATTCCTGTTAAAAAAAACATTATTTAGAATTGATATAACATTTTTGCAATATTCTCCCACGAAAGTACACTTGAGAAAAAAAAAACGATTAGCATAAACAATATTATTCCCATATTTTTCATATGGTAAAAATACTTGCATCCAAAAAATAGTTGTTCCGTTTCCTGTTTGTCAGCCATAAAACTGTAAAAATTCTGAATTGAAATTTAAATAAATAAAAATGTGAGTAATTTAATTCAGGAGAATAACGGAAGTAAAGTAAATCCCATCGCTGTGGAATGCCCCATACATAGATGCTTCAGTGAAATTGGGTGCAAAAGTTGAAGAAACGGGGAGAGACTATGCTTCTGAAGCCGTATATTATTTCTTTTAGTTCTGTCTGCGAGACGCACCTCTTTGAACCCTCAATCTTTGGTATGTTCCTAGACGCGCAGAAGTTTGACGTCTGCGATCGCAGGAAGCCATTGGCAAACCCGGAGCATTCTTCATCGCAGACACGTAAAATATAAAGCGTAAGGTTGAATGAGCCTGTGGATGTGAGAACGACCACCGCTCGTCTTTCTCGGTCAGTCTGCGTCTCTCTCATCTTCGTTGTCGTGCGTCTCGTGAAAAGGCAATAATCTTGGCGTGTATCTGGCCGGGCATTTAGCTTGATGAAGGGTTCTATAAACGGTCCATCGTTCCTTCGCTCCACGATTTTCTCCGGGCCACCAAAAAACGAGTCGGACAATACGGTTTGGCCTCCAACGACCCTCTCGTTTCTTCGTTCTTCGGCTTTGCAACTCCATCGACTTTTTCTCTTCTCCTTAACCCCGCATATTCCACACCATATATCGTAAAACGTCGCAGTCTACATTTCTACTCTCTTCTCACACGGACTTTTCGACCCGCTAATACTATATTTCTATGGCGTAAAAATTATACAGTTCTGCGGAGCTGCGACTATTTCTACTACTACTGCGAACGCATAGAGAAAATACTTTCGTTGGCCCATCAGATCTTTTCATCGTGAATAGTTGAGGTTACTAATCGATATTGTTGAGCCAACTAATTTTTTGGAGATTGCGTACAGCGAATTGCAAACGTAGTTTTCACAATTAAACATTTTCAATCAAACGTTCGATCGAACTCATATATCGATGAGTTAACTTGTTAAGTTATTCTTTCATGTATTATATAAAGAAATTATTAAAATACATGATTTCTCCAAAAAAACCTTTTCGGACTGATAGGATTATCCTTAACCTATAGAATATCTGATAAGATCTTGTTATTTAGTCACTAATCGGGAAAGATATAAGACAACATGTATCAGTGTTTGGATCTTTAATAGCACATAAAATAAGCCATGTGAGAAAATCGAAGGTATTGGTTCTTTCGCAAGCGGGCGTATATTTATATAATATTACCCCAAAATGATGAAAAAGTAGGAAAGTAAAATTCGTTGAATTAAATAAAAACTCTAAGCTCCACGTTAATACCTTTAAATTCAATCAATCTGCTATTTCTATGTACCTTCTTGCCTCAATAAGAGAGTGCTGAGATTAGAGGGTCACTAATTGGGTCATTCACCTTATTGTATAGCGGAAGTGGATGCATTTTTACGACTCTTACCTGCTCGTAGTCGAGACTCGCAGTCAGTGTAAATACGCCGGTGTTTGGATTCAATGAAAATACGTCGTTGGCCCAGTCTGATATCAGGGCGTAACTCAGCTGACTGTTGGGCCCAACCGCGTCCGCGTCTGTGGCCACCACCTGGCCCACTCGACTTCCTCGGGGTACATTCTCCGGCACGTCGAACGAGTATGCCATTGCTTGAAATGTTGGTGCATTGTCGTTTGTGTCTGTCACCTTGAAAATAATTAACATTGTTATTACAAATATCACAACAAGTATCAGCACTTTAGATATGAATTATCGTTTCAATCTCAATTGAAAATCATACGACAAATAAATAGAGAAAATAAAAACAATAAACGGAAGTTACATACGACAAGTAAACTTCTGATACAGTGAGACATTGTTGAGGAATCCCAGGAAAAATTTCACCAGAAAAATTACCGTGGTTAAAGGATAATTGTTAGAGAAATTTTTTTTCGATTCGAAGTTATTTTGTCCGGGGACATTTTTAACCCACTGATATCGAAAAATGGAAAAATAATCAAATTTCCCATAAAAGCAAAAAATTATCTAAAATTTGAATACTTTTGTTTCGATAAAAGAAAAAAAAACAACTCATTCTCAATTAACAAGAAATTTTCGATTGGAAAGGATCTAATAACTAATTAGATGGTCATACTTTGCAAGAGCTCTGGAATAATAAATAATAATAATAAGAAAAAAGATTAATCATTTGAATGTCATCATAGACTCATTGATGACGGACTGTTTTAAAGCCTGGACAGTTAAAAAACAAATTGAGCTCAGCAAACGGTAGTAACTAAATCGTATTAATTAAAAATAAGATTTTATTTATAAATCCCTTTTTTTCTTTGAAATTACCCCATCGGATTCATTCCTCTGCGTAAAATATTTCTCCTTTGCTCTAATAAATTGGTGGTTATCAAGTTCAAATTAGTGTCAAACTCGACTGAGGTGATCACGTGAAAAATATCTACGCGTCAATGCTTCAGATTTGTTCTAATAGGCTGTATAAAAGTAATACATTGAAATATCGAAGCCTATTGTATCTCCATTATTCAGGTTTCCATAAGTTGTCTGTAAAGTGTCTATAAAGTTCAAATTAGTGTCAAATTTGATTGAGGTTATCAGGGAAGGAATAATTGCGCGCAAGAGGCTGGGTTTCGGTCTAATAGGGTGTATAGAAATTCCGGACTGTTGCGAAAGCAGCTATTTTTTGTCCCGGAATATATCAAAGGGCATTTGGCAATTTTTGCAAATGGTATCACGTGGAGTATTCCGCGTGTTTGGTGCGAGAAGGATCCGGTGGTCTTGTGAGCGGCGCGGATAGTGGACCCGATCGTGAGGAAATCGAAAGAGGAAGGTAGTTGGTTGAAAAAGGAGCTCGCGAAAGCGGCGAGATCGGCGATGAGAAGGACCCAGAGGTTTTGCAAAAACTAGCACAGAACCTGCACAGATGAAGGGTGACCGAGGAGAGTGAAAGAGGTGAGGGGAGAAAGGACGAAACGCGCGATCAAGAAGAAGAAGAAGACGATGAAGAACGGAGACAGTTAGTTGCGCACCGATGAACCTAAGTGAGATGAAATGAATGACAGAGAGTTAGTGAGGGTATGAGAGGGTGATGGACAAGAGAAGCCAAAGATGAGAGAATCAGAGTGATAGAGACGGCCGCAGGAATGGAGATGATGATGAAGGAAGGGAAAAGAGAGAAATGAAAGATTCCGCAACTGTCGGCGCTCGCGATGACCGCCTTCTTTTACTGGCCCAACGAGCAAACTACGATCGAGCGGGCATTCCTTTTGCCTTTAAAAGAACCGAAGAACCCTTTCTCTCTCTATCTCTGTCTCTGTCTCCCTCTAAGTCTCAGCCTCAGTCTCAAATGCAGCTTCAGGCTCAGCTTCAGTTTCTATCTCTGTCCGTGTCGCTATTCCTGTCTCGATATTTGTTTCTTGGCTTTGTCTCTGTCTCTACCGATGTTTCCATATCAGTGAAAACCGGGCCACATTTTGGAATCATTGCTGGATTGTTTTTTGGACAATGACTTGCTGTGCAATATCGACTTTAGATTTGGAGAGAGCGTTTCTTCTCGAAAGTTAGTATTAATTATTAATAAAATTCACTGTAATTTCATGGCCCACAAGATAATAATTTATTCTGAATTTTTTGTGTAATTTCCAGCTACATCTTACAGCAAAATTAACGAGAATGTTTATGGATTAAATAAAAAATTATTATTTTGTGGACCATGGAAAAAAGCACATTTTCGGTTTTTAGAAATGTTGATACGATTAAGCGTTCCCGAGATATTACAGGTACACTCTTTTTTTGTGTAATTCATGAGGTAACGCTGTCGAGATAAAAAAGAAATATTGCTATTTTTGATTTTACAATAACAAATTTGCCGATTTTTAAAGCGAAAATCGCGTTTTTGACTTTCCAATGTCACCAAAAATTGAAAAAAATTAATAACACAAATAAAAACTCGACAGCGTTACCTGGGGAAACTCTGAACTAATCAAATCAATTTTGTTTTTTTATTTCAGATGATCGAGTGATCTGTTACAACCGACACCGCAAAACAACTTTTTTTAGCGCCGTCCCCGGAGATTTGCTGCCAACGGTTTAATTTTTAATATTTTTCGATGAAATTTTCAGAAAGTATCCTTGAAAGGTTACTCTAAAATACTGTAATAAGAAATTTAAAATATATTGCCCGTATTTTGTAAAAAAAATGTTTGAAAAAGTGTCTTTTTTCCACCGAATTAACCGTACCTCGCCCTTAAGTGAAAAATAAAATAAATGGCATATTTCGTTAGAACATTTTTTTTAAAATAAAAATTTGGTGTATATTAATTTTTTTTAGGGTAGTTGAAGCACCGTGGAATGCCTCATCAATTCAATGACGTTTTGATTTAAAATTTTTCAAACAAAGTGTATCATTCCCACAATTTTTGTTGTCTTATGGCTTTTTTAAAGCGACTGGGTCCCCCGTAAAGAATTTTTGTTTCCCATGACTTTATTCAGATAAGTGAGCCTCCTTGATCCTCAGTATAAATTGGGAGCATTACACGAGACGTGAATTTGTACAGGTCTCTTTATCGTCCATCCAGGAGCGGATTTGTGCATCATGTAACGCTGAAAAACGCCAGTTGAGTACCGTCGAAGCAATTCCGGATAATAGTACTCGCGACTAGCGTAGCTCGACTGGTCTATGACTTTGCAGCAAGAGAAACTGCATCGTGCAATTAGAGGAATTCGTATATGGCCAGGACAGAGGAAAAGGTGGGGGACGCTGATGTACAAGTACATAAAAGACAAAAGGGCTGATTGTTCGAGGTGTACCGGAGTTTCTACGGACTGAACGAAGTGGCTCTTTGCAGCGGAGCTTTGGTAAGATCGAAGAGGAGAGTCTCTCGCGGCACGGAGAGGAATAGGTATCTAGCGGTGTGGCGAGGGGTCAGTCGACCCACGCGTTGAGCGCTAGGGACCTCGGAGGCCAGGAAAGGTCACTGAGAATCCTGTGGACCGCGGCGCACTTCCTGCTCGTTCCTAGCGCTCACGGCTGTGTGTACTCTCGCGCTCCTCGCTCGCTGAAAGCTATCGTTTGCGCTATTGCTCGTCGTGTTTCGCCTTTCGTCCTCTTAAGACACTAGTACGCGCACTCGATTGTACGTCCACTCGCCGGGAGTGACCAGCACCATTGCTCAGCAATAATTTCTTGCGGTAAAAATTCACTAGTCGAGGTAAGGAAGACCAGGGCTAGTCGGCTCCGCGCAAAGTTGGATTTAATATCGGTAGTTGCACGAAGCTTATTCCCTAGAGGCTTTCTATGTGCCGGTTATATATAACTTCTACTAAATATATTACTTGTAAATACAAATGTTACGGTCAATTGTATTTACAGTCGTTTAGATGAATTACCGAAAAAATGCCCGAATTTTGTATTTCACTTTTTGAGCGATTGTTTTACAGTTGCTACGACCGAGAAAAAAAAATAACCTAGAAAAGGTTATTTTTGCAAAAAAAAGCCACCCGGTGGTTTTTACGGCAAACCGGCAGTCGTTGGGATTTGCTCAGCAATAATTTCTTGCGGTAAAAATTCACTAGTCGAGGTAAGGAAGACGAGGGCTAGTCGACTCAGCGCCAAGTTGGATTTAAAATCGGTAGTTGCACGAAGCTTATTCCTCAGAGGCTTTCTATGTACCGGTTATATATAACTTCTACTAAATATATTACCTTTACATACAAATGTCACGAACACTTGTATTTACAGTCGTTTAGATGAACTGGCGAAAAAATGCCCGAATTTTGTGTTTCACTTTTTGAGCGATTGTTTTTACAGTTGCTACGACCGATTTCTAGGTTATTTTTGCAAAAAAAAACCACCCGGTGGTTTTTACGGCAAACCGGCGGTCGTTGAGATTTGCTCAGCAATAATTTCTTGCGGTAAAAATTCACTAGTCGAGGTAAAGAAGACCAGGACTAGTCGGCTCAGCGTCAAGTAGGCTTTAAAATCGGTAGTTGCACGAAGCTTATTCCTCAGAGGCTTTCTATGTACCGGTTATATATAACTTCTACTAAAGTTATATATTACTTGTAAATACAAATGTCACGAACAATTGTATTTACAGTTGTTTAG
Source organism: Tromatobia lineatoria (assembly GCA_949699805.1). Classification (NCBI taxonomy): domain Eukaryota; kingdom Metazoa; phylum Arthropoda; class Insecta; order Hymenoptera; family Ichneumonidae; genus Tromatobia; species Tromatobia lineatoria. Next base: position 21,611,918 of record OX453037.1, read on the forward strand.
ATGAACTACCGAAAAAATGCCCGAATTTTGTATTTCACTTTTTGAGCGATTGTTTTTACAGTTGCTACGACCGATTTCTAGGTTGTTATTTTTGCAAAAAAAAACCGGCGGTCGTTGAGATTTGCTCAGGAATAATTTCGCCCGGTAAAAATTCACTAGTCGAGGTAAGGAAAACCAAGGCGAGTCAACTCAGCGCCAAGTTGGCTGTAAAATCGGTAGTTGCACAAAGATCATTCCTCAGAGGCTTTCTATGTACCGGAACTATATAACTTCTACTAAAGTTATATATTTGAAAGAAAGTGAAAAAAAAAAAATGCCCATGAAAACACCGATCTCTCTATGAGAAAGCAAAGATCCGACAAGTTAACCGATTCGCCCCGGTCTCGGATATGACGAGGGCCGACGCGGCGCGCACCTAGGATCGATCTCCTCCACCTTGCCGATAGCGAGCTATCGTCGGATTTACCGTTCTCCGGCGCGTGAACGAATACTATAATGAGTGGCTTTGGCTCTGCCGAGCGGGAGAACTGCGCTTCAGCTGGCTAAGTATTTAGTTGGAAGTAAAGCTCTGTAGTTGCTGGCGGTGTCTCTCGTTCGCAATGCGCGCTTCCTTCTATTTCTTTTCTCTTTCTTCCCGTGTATCCATACTATACGTGTCCAGCCACAGAGATATAATAATTCGCCGTCAGAGGGACACTGTAAACGCATTCCTAGCCGCAGCATCGTCGATATCTCTCGGAAGATATGAAATAAAAACTCGGCTATTTAGGCTTTCTCCGAGATTATAGCAGTGTATATATTTAATGACGCTCTTCCGCGATCTATTCAGTCCATGCTTCCAGTCTATGCCTAATAATAAAATAATAGCGGGAATATATATATATATGTGCAATTACATTGACACTCAGCCACCAACATTTCGTTTTTTTTTTAATTAAAAAAACTGTTTTTGGAATTGTAAAAACTTGACCAAATTTCAGTACGATAAAATAGAAATCTGATGAGATATGAGAATTTTTTAAATTTTGATTCAAACGTCTCAGATTTCTTTTTATCGTATTGGAATTGGGAGAAGTATTTGCAACAACAAAACTCGATTTTTTTAAAATTTATTGAAGGAAAAAAACCGGTGGTTGCTAACTTTTAGTCAAACCGCTCATTTTTTGCTATTCGAGCAAAAATACAGGAAAATTTAGAAAAAAAAAATTCTTACCAAAAAAAAATTGAAATTAACATTTTTTTTATATACTTTAGATTTTTCGACACTTCAATTTTTTTTTGTAACATTGCTGAGTGGGAAATTGTAATACAGCAGCAACGAAACCAATTTTTGTGATTACCGTAGAATAATGAATAATTTAATTTAAGAATCAGAGCTTTAGCAGAAATGCCAATATGACAGGGATAAAAAAATGGTATATTTACCTGGATTATTAGATTTATGTCCGTGTGCTGAAGGCCGTCATCAGCCCGTACACGCAGCAGGTACTTCTCTCTGGTTTCTCTGTCAAGCGTTTCAGCCAGTCTCAATTGTCCGGTCGCTGGGTCAAGCTTGAAGTGGTTCATGGCGCCACCGTCGTTTCCCGAACTCTCATTAGGATCGTTACCGGCGGTCGGAGTCTCAACGAGACTATAGCGGAGAGTCCCGATGGTGTCAGGATCAAAAGCTTTTAGTACCGTGACGACTGTGTTAGGGGGCGCTTCCTCCGAGACCTCGTATCGCCAAGGACCTGCTCCCCAAGAGGGCGCCACGTCGTTTTTGTCCAAAACCGTTACCCGAACCTGTAATCAAATTTAACGTGTGCTTTTTATACTTTACGACGTAATCCGAAAATGAATTAAGTACGGGTTACGCTGATGCGCTTGGGAGTATATTGCGAGCAGCGTGTGCGCGCTCGAGGGATCGAAGGGGGGAGGGGGGGGCTTAAAGTGCATTCTGCTGCGGATGCTCGAAGCTCCGGTGAATAACACGAGGAAAAACGAGAATCCCGAGGCATGAACCAAAGACGAAGAACGTAGAGTATAGACTCCCGCGCGATGAGAGCGCCTCTGAGAATTGAGAACGCGGGAGCAGTACCACAACCGCCACCATCACCACGACGCGCGTTTGCCACAGCCCATCGGTATCAGCACTTATCTCCATCTCTTTTTCTCCTCTGTTATATAGCTATGCCACTCCCCCTGTATTTCTCCCTTATATACTCCGAGAGTTGCACGCGACCGGCGCTGCTACCGTGCAACGCTCGTAATGCCCACGTAGTGAGGTGCCCCTTTCGATTACAATCTGCTTTCGGGGTGTGAATATCGCGCCGAAGCAGCCTAATCCCGAGCAGAAATATAAATCAATGATCCTTTCGAGCCTCATCAGGAATTAGCGAGTTATGTCTTATCGGATGTCAAGCTGATCTTAACCAGAATTGATATTGATGGACTTTAACGGATTTTGTCCGCCTGATACTCACCAGCTGTCGACCTGATCTAACCTCACTCTGTGTTGGTGAATCTGGTTGGCTGAGGACCGGACAAATCACATTGAGAGAAAAATGTTGTTGAATCAAAGAATCGTTTATTAGATTCAACTCAATTATTTCTTTGGCAGCATTCAGAAAAGTAATTGCTTTGAATCAACTCTACGGTTTATTTTCTGTATTTGCTTAAGGCAGATAAATGTTTATTTCATGCAAGAAAATATTTCACTCATCAAAATGAATTATTAACCCGAATTCAAAAAATATTCAAAAAATATTCATAGTTGAAAGTCAACTAAATGATATCGTCCTTCAATTATTTTCTTCAGTACAGGCGGGAAGAAATATCAGTAAGGTATGCCGAATCAGGCTCGCTTAATATTGACAAAATATGGACCAGGTCTAAGTTCGATATGTCTTGCCGAATTATTGACAGATCAGAACCCGATCTGATATCGATGCACTTTGCCGGATCTGGTTTGCATTTTGCGAAATATTTGCCAAATGTTGAGCTGATCGCGTGGGATCACGGTGTACCAATCAGACCAGGCGAGATCGAATGTCAGTATGGTGTCTCGGCTCAGGCCCGATTGGAAATCTCCATTTCGTTTAAACTCCCAATAAAGTTTCCGATATGAGAGAGCAAAGAATTTAGCATAAGTTTTTGTGTCTTAAACAGCAAGATAAAGTGTAAGTGGCTGTTGATGCGATTCGATTCAATGTCGATTTCTTTCACATCGCGATGCAGTTACTACACGATGTTCAAGGTGACGCGACTAACGAATACGCAATTGGATTTGCCTGTGGGACGCGCAGACGCGCAGATATCTCACAGAGGCGTCCGAAGGTTCGCCATGGAATAAAAGAAGAACCCGAGGATAAGACGACGTTGGTAGATCGCGAGTGTGGATAGCTAAGTTCTGCTCTGTCAACTACTGAAAGCTCGCTGCCTCTTTTTTCTTCCTTTTTCTCACTCTCTATGTGCAAACTGACGTGGAGAGAAGCGCGATTCTCCTCACGTAAATTCTATCCCGAGAACACGCTACGTGGGACTTCCGAACTCACAAGTAACCGTCGGATTCGCAAGCGTACCAGTAGCTGTAGTAGGGGAGACCGGGTCTAGTTGACACGCAAGGAAAATTCAAATACCCGCCATTTTATATTATTACCTTTTATGCTAAATCTTATCGTTTCAAACTCATTTTAAGATAAACAACTCTTCCAAAAAGTTTTTTATATTCATTTAGTAGTAGCAGTAGCTTTTTTATTGACAATATACACTTGTTTACAATTCTTAACTTCGTAGTATCTTACAATATGACATTCATTCCTCATTTGGGTACAGTGCTAACCGGCCATTGACCTTCAGCCGTATTTTGTTTTATTTTTTCACAAGATCGATCTTTCCTGCGTCTATCAACACCCGAAAAATTTAATTTAACAAGGAAAGTTCGAATACCCTCCCTTTTATATTATTACCTTTTATGCTAAATCTTATCGTTTCAAACTAATTTTAAGATAAACAACTCTTTCAAAAAGTGTTTTATTTTGTTTTAGTAGTAGCAGTAGCTTTTTTATTGACAATATACACTTGTTTACAATTCTTAACTTCGTAGTATCTTACAATATGACATTCATTCCTAATTTGGGTACTGTGCTAACCGGCCATTGACCTTCAGCCGTATTTTGTTTTGTTTTTTCACAAGATCGATCTTTCCTGCGTCTATCAACACCCGAAAAATTTAATTTAACAAGGAAAGTTCGAATACCCTCCCTTTTATATTATTACCTTTTGTGCTAAATCTTATCGTTTCAAACTCATTTTAAGATAAACAACTCTTTCAAAAAGTGTTTTATTTTGTTTTAGTAGTAGCAGTAGCTTTTTTATTGACAATATACACTTGTTTACAATTCTTAAGTTCGTAGTATCTTACAATATGACATTCATGCCTAATTTGAGTACTGTGCTAACCGGCCATTGACCTTCAGCCGTATTTTGTTTTGTTTTTTCACAAGATCGATCTTTCCTGCGTTTATCAACGCCCTAAAAATTTAATTTAACCATTGGCATTGAAGTTTGCTGTTTTAACGTGGGTGTGTAGAAAATCATTTATTGTTTTGTAAGTAAGCACGTGTTTCTAAGAAATCCGTTGTGAAAAGTATGTTAAAAAAACATATCAATCGAAGGAGAAGTTTCTGAGAAAGGATACAATGAACACCCAAACTCGATCGGATGGCTAGTTTTTCAGATACCATGAATAAAATAAACATTGGCTACTTGTGTCGCTATTCTTCTCGTACGGTAAGTCTTTTTGTACGCCACTTTTGTATGCTCTACCTTTTTGATCGAAATGTAGTTCGTGAGCGAACATTCCTGCGTAGGTTGTCTGCTGTGTTTTGATTTTACCGTCGATATATTGCGATCTATAATAAAATATTCAGTAAACGGAGCCAAACATTATATCGAATTAACCAATTATGTATTCGATTTAATAATTAGCCAATTCAATGAAATACTTCGTTCCTTTTACTAAAAATGTTATTCTTTCCAAAACTGATTTAGTTCAACAAAGTGTACGAAATTCATTTGGATCATATAATTCAGACAATTTTTTTTACGTAGTCTATTGGTATTACGAATCAATAAGCCAAATTTCGTATTGGTATTTCAAATTGTTTCGGTGTGGTCTCGCCTAATAGAATATAGAAGAACGAACGCACGCTTCGTCTGCGATTTATTTGTAGAATACGAGATTCTCCTAGTGCCTTTATTTTATATTTTCACGATACAGAAGTACAAATCATCGGAATTTTTTATTTTTGCAAAAATAAAACTTAAAGTTGGTTATAACGACTGTAAAAACAACCGTTTACCGTAAAACGACGATACAAATGTCACGAACAATTGTATTTACAGTCGCTTAGATGAACTACCGAAAAATGCGCGAATTTTGAATTTCACTTTTTGAGCAATTGTTTTTTCAGTTGCTACGACCGATTTTTAGGTTGTTATTTTTTGGAAAAAATAACACCCGATGGTTTTCAGGGTAAACCGGCGGTCTTTGAGATTTTTCGGGTAGCGTTCGATGTTCATTGATGGTTAAAGTGGACGAGCAAGTCCGTGCGTAGAGGTCCTCATGGAATGAGTCGGTGGAACGCGCAACGAGGGTGCAATACGTACCACAATATAATTTCTCGGTCTCTCGCGCGAGACTGGGGCGCCCGTAACATATCGTTTCGCGAATCTCGAATAAATTTGCCCCGAACGCACCGCGTTCGCGCGGCACACACCACACGTAAGAGAGGAGTGAGGCTTTAAGATAAAGCGTCGAGATACGAAGCTCTCGAGACTCGGAGAAGTTGCGGGGGCATCTCGTTATTTCGTTGGCCCTGCGCTCGTCGTCTTCGTCCTCGTGCCGTCAGAACGTGGAAGCCGGCGCGAGAGAAAGAAAGAAAGAAAGAGAGAGAGTATGGGAGCCGCCCGGTAATGGAACGAGAAATCATCAGAATCGAGCTCGCGTGTCCCGGTAAATCGCGTTCGTTCCTCGTCGGTAATTATATTAACGTTATGTACCATCTCCGTACTCTATATATCGCATATACATACGGTGAAATAAATAAAAATGGGATACGCACTCGTTAATCGATTACGTTGTCTTGGGACATTTAATATGTTAAGAACGTAATACATCGTTTTAAGATGTTGTGAATGGTTGTTGTGAGATATATTAAGTAGGGTCGCCGTTTTTGAGTCTTTTAAAAGTGAACGGCTGGAAGAAAGACTCAACAGACAACGTGCCTATACAGAAAACGGAATCGACTAGAAGCTGAAATGAAAAATAATAATAATAACAAGCCCAGTGCATCAGAATCGGGCTCGCATGTCCCTGTAAATCGCGTTCGTTCCTCGTCGGTAATTATATTAACGTTATGTACCATCTTCGTAGTCTATATATATCGCATATACATGCGGTGAAATAAATAAAAATGGAATACGCACTCGTTAAACGATTACGCTGTCTTGGGACATTTAATACGTAAAGAAAGTAATACATCGTTTTAAGATGTTGTGAATGGTTATTGTGAGATATAATAAGTAGGGTCGCCGTTTTTGAGTCTTTTAAAAGTGAACGGCTGGAAGATAGACCCAACAGACAACATGCCTATACAGAAAACGGAATCGACTAGACACTGAAATGAAAAATAATAATAATAACAAGCCCAGTGCATCAGAATCGGGCTCGCATGTCCCTGTAAATCGCGTTCGTTCCTCGTCGGTAATTATATTAACGTTATGTACCATCTTCGTAGTCTATATATATCGCATATACATACGGTGAAATAAATAAAAATGGAATACGCACTCGTTAATCGATTACGCTGTCTTGGGACATTTAATATGTTAAGAAAGTAATACATCGTTTTACGATGTTGTGAATGGTTATTGTGAGATATATTAAGTAGGGTCGCCTTTTTTGAGTCTTTTAAAAGTGAACGGCTGGAAGATAGACCCAACAGACAACATGCCTATACAGAAAACGGAATCGACTAGACGCTGAAATGAAAAATAATAATAATAACAAGCCCAGTGCATCAGAATCGGGCTCGCATGTCCCTGTAAATCGCGTTCGTTCCTCGTCGGTAATTATATTAACGTTATGTACCATCTTCGTAGTCTATATATATCGCATATACATACGGTGAAATAAATAAAAATGGAATACGCACTCGTTAAACGATTACGCTGTCTTGGGACATTTAATACGTAAAGAAAGTAATACATCGTTTTAAGATGTTGTGAATGGTTATCGTGAGATATATTAAGTAGGGTCGCCGTTTTTGAGTCTTTTAAAAGTGAACGGCTGGAAGATAGACCCAACAGACAACATGCCTATACAGAAAACGGAATCGACTAGACGCTGAAATGAAATAGAAGAAATGAAAAAAAAAAATAACAAGCCCAGTGCAGTGAAAAGGAGCGAGAAAAAGACAAGTGCCTGAGACGCATCTGTGGTAGGGCCTCGGGGCCTAAGCCACCCTTCCAGGAACTCCAGTAAGTTACGAACAACCTCAAGGCACCTGTTGCTTACCCAGCAAAAGCACGAGAAACCTTTCGAGAGGAGTCTCGAGTTGTGGCATTGTATTGGTGTGTAGAAATGAATAGTATATACACTCGAGTGAGTTGCTGCTGCTACTAGCGTGGCTGAGAAGCCAAGGACCCGGTGGATGCCGCTGAGCAGCGAACCACCAGCTCTCGTAGGAACGCCCAATGATTGATCGAGACTTACTCAGAGCCAGTCCACGCTCTCGCTGTGAGAAAGAGTACGATAAACACGCACCGATTTCTATAGAAAAGCCATTGGTGGGTGCGATGGAAATATTTTTCTCTCTTTCCTCCGTTTGTTGTGTCTTGTGATCCTTGTCTTGCGACGATCAAACGAAATATTATTATAATGTCAGGTATTCGGGCGAGGATTCGTCGAATTGTCACCCTTATCCTCCATAACATACCAATGGAAGAAGAATACATATATGAAGTATAACCTTACGTTTTGGTTCCTCATCATTTTAAACTTTTGACAAATCTACCTCTGTGAGAAATTATGGTCAATGAATTTTCAGCTGTCTCATAGAGGAAGATTGTCAAAAGTTAGAAATCATGAGGGAGTTATGTGCAATAATTGCTAACGCTTTGTTTTCGTGAAAATTTTTTCGCAAATGGATTTCGCAATCCAAGCGATATTGAGTCGCGAAATTTTTTTTTACGACATCAATTGTTTTCGGGCATCCGGGTAATTCTACAATTTTCAGAGAAATTGAGATCCATTGATATTTGAGGAAGTTATCCTGATTTCAAAAATTAAGAATCAAATTGCGACATGAAAAAAAGGAAAAATGTGGAATAAATTGTAAATATTGAGATCCCATTATCGCATGGCACTCAAAAATCATATTTCGAATTATAAAATTAGTCTGAATATTTTCGGATTTTTAAAAACGGCGTTTTTGAAATTGATTTTTTTTCGAGGACTTAAAAAAGTTACGGTAAAAACATCATATGAAAAAATGAACAAAATCGATGAGGGTGAGGGTCATGGGCTGCTGATTTGGCGTGGAATGCCCCATATATATGTTGGAAATTATTTAAATTGATAACTAAAATTTCCGGCAACTAGAGTGCGTACATACATTTTTCAAAAAATCCGAAATTGGATAAACTTTGAACGAATGTTTCTATTTTTCGAAAGTTACCCATGAAGAAATAGACAAAATTTGTCTTACTGCCCCGCGTGCCAAATTTCAGCTCGATCGTCAAAGCCGTTCTCGAGATATGAAGGTTTGAATTTCGCATACCGGTCGAAAATACACTCGTTTATCCATCCAGACATTTATTCAACCGACTTTGCTCAACGATTCGGACCATTCTGTGTCCTAAAATGAGAATCTCGAAAAAGAACGCAAAAATGTTCACAAAAACAAGGGTCCCTTGATTCGGATGCAAAAATATACAAAATCCATAATTCTTCAACAACTACACACGCAGTATGGTCAATAATAGCGTTTAGAAAGTCAAAAATACTTGAATGTATCGAAGATATGATATATGCTGGACAGGCGAGGCAAAAAGAAATTTAGCAAAAGGCTAATTAAATTTCGTTTGATAGACCATTAGTCAATTGAATTATTTTCGTCAGGGTATCTCTGAAGAGCGGGCGGATGCGCGCGACCTGCGTTCACGATGAGGACCACGACAACGACCACGAGATGGACTCGCGATACTTTTCAGTTTCATTTTCGTATACATAATTGAACATAATTTATACGACGCGAGTTGCGAGGCGATTGGGATCTTCGATATTTCGAACGAGCATCGCGAGTTCTTTCTCCCTCTTGGTTCCCCTCCCCCCTTTCCTCTCACTCTCATCGATATTTGATTCTCGTTAATGATTCGATCTTCCAATGTATAAAACCAACACACATTGCGCACGATACGAATATACAGCGTTCGGGAGGAAGAGAAAAAGGAAGAGGAGGAGAAGGATGAAGAAAGCCAACGAGAAGAGGAGACATAGACAGAGATAGGAAGCGGCTTATACCGAGTGGCTATAAGGAGATGAGGCGCGCGCACTGGCTACTCGCGTCGTTGAACGAGAGAAAACCGGTTGGTTCGTGCCGCAGTGGTGCCTACTGCTTTCCTCAGGTACTACGTACTCTTCTACGTGTTGCGATCCACTGGTAGCCGCGAAGCAGAGCAAGCCAATGGAAAGCAAAGAAGAATACATATCCAACATCAACAGCAACAGCACCGCGTTGAAAGATCTTCGGAATCGCTTCTCGACGGTTCTGACTGTGCGAGGTAGTAGATTGCGGAAGTTCGATACTCGCAGTGTGCTTCCAGTGAAGATTAAGTGCGAAAAGGAATAGCAAATAGAAGAAGCCTTGAGGAATAAAATACAACGTGTGTTACGTAGACAAATGTTGATCACGTTGCCAGATCGGATTTGCTTATGGTATCCGTTATTCCACGATTTATTAAATACTGGACTGCTAAAAAGTATCATTGAAAAATTGATAATGGTTCTTTGAAAAGAAATTAACTCATCCCATGTCATAATCGGACTTGCAATGTTTTTATTTGCGTGAAGGATTTTTGAGAATCTTTTAACAAAAGCAACGTTCCGTCGTTTAAAAAATTCGATGTTTACATTTGTATTGAAAATTTGCGGCAGTGTGTAGATGTTGAGGCTGTAATAATTTTCTCAACGAAAAATTCCTGTGTATAAAGCAAATTGTAATAAAGTAGGAGCAATATTTTTATATTGTTATTTTTTTGGACAGATAAAATCGAGTGATGAAATATATGAAAAGAATCCAATAATATAATAACACACTTGTATTAAATTATTACAATGTATGAAATATTTTACGATATTTTCTAAAAATCGCAGTAATCGAAAATAATTTTTTCCTTTTTTTTTATCATGCATATATCCGTAAAAATTAGGATTACGAATGGTTTAAAAGATGATGAGTGATTATTTCGTTTTGTTAGATAATGAAAACGATGAATAAATCCAGACCGGTCAAAATTGGTATGGAATGTCCCGTAGACATCCAACGTCAACATCACGCAGCAGCAATAGCAACAACATCGCGTTGACAGATCTCCTGAATCGTCTCTCGACGTTTGTGATGACTGTGCGAGATAGATTGCGGAAGTTCGATACTCTCAGTGTGCTTGACGTCGAGAGAAGATCGAGTGTAAAAAGGAATAAGCAAATAGAGGAAAAGACTTGAGAGATAAAATACACGTGTATGACGTGGACAAATTTTGATCAAGTTGCTCGATCGGATTTCCTTATATTATCCAATATCCCAGAATTTATGAAAGCCGACTGCACTAGTCCGCTACTGCGGTTGCGCGAGTCGCACTCGACAAACAAGATCTCATAAATTATGCAGCTACGCGCATTCTCGTGCTGCACAACGCGAGAGTGTGGCTCCTGCGAAGACCGGTGATCGGGTAATTCCGGTTTACCTGGTCAGTCCTAAGGAATTTCCGGTTTGTAGGCCAACTGGTGTAGCAATCTCGTTACCTCTTAGTTCTCTTTTCCATTAGCAAGAGGAATTAGGCCTAGATATATATATATATATAAAACGGCGCTATAAAATGACAAGATTATATATATATATATGCAATCTTGTCATTTTATAGCGCCGTTTTTTTTTTATATCATGTATAATTTTTGGTAACATTGGCAGTATGTTAAATAGATAATATCATATGACAATAACAAACTCACCCACGACAGAGTATAAATTACCACAGATGAAAATGTTTTGAAAAGCTGAACCATTAAAAATTGACTTGTTCTATTTTAAACGCAATTTAAAAAATGTATTTTTACATCGCAATTATTATTCCACAAGATTGATTCTGCAAATGGGAAAATTCTCATACAGTATTCTAATATTGAAAATCTTTTCAACAATGTACTCATTTATTTAGTCGACAATAAATGCAATCAAACGTCAGATGGCGTGAATTGTTTTTCTATTTGATAAGTTGTTGGTAAGAGTCTTTGTCGTCGTCTCAATGATGCGAGAATACAAGAGCCAAAGAGGAAGAGAGAGGGAGAGAGAGATACGCCAAAACAGATACTTTCTCTGATGATATCTTAAAAAGAAAATAGGTAATCGAGTTGCGATTAGATCACCAGTTTGGGAGGCATATTCTTCTCTTGGCTTTTTGTTTTCATTTCATCATTCACTCTTCTTAAGCATTTTCAAACAATTAAATATTCGCCATCGACCGAGGTCCTTCAACCTGCATTTTCTATTTCTATAATTTATCGTTTGTGTTTCATAGCTATGGTGGTATTCAAGTTTGTATGTGCGTGTATGGTTATTCCTTATTATTATTATCATTAATTACCATTTTATTGTTTTGTTCATACAGATGCAATTTTTTTAATTTAGTTAAAATATTGTTTTCGGCCATGTGCCACTGGTAATAGAAGCAAAATATACTCCGTGCGTAAAAGTCCATTTTCGTGCGAAGAGGAATAAAGTAAGAAAATCGCTCCTGAAGCGCTAGATATTTAATTAATAAACATCCAGCTCACACACAATTATATCTGTCACTGAGACATTTTTATTAATCAATAGCCATTCTACAATTGGTTCTTATTAATCAAGTGCTTAATTGCAATTCGGATGTGACAAAGTCCCTTTCGCTGTAGCTCTCTAATTTGTAGGATACGTGGTAAATATGAAGGAGAAGAGAGAGAGAAAAAGAGAGTTGAAGTGAGAAGAACGTATATACACGGCTGAGCCGTAGTATATCCGCGTAATTCCGGTTTCCACGGCGGCGTTTCATCATCGCGGCTGATTTGCGGCCCGGCACATCGGGGTGGGCATATTAACGGTGGTTGCACGTCCGAGCTGAATTAACGTCCGTTAAGCGTAGGAGCACCGGCAAAAGCGAAGAAGCGCGGCAACACAATGTGTGCGTGTGTGTGTGTATGTTGACTTCCTCTCTCGCTCTTTACTCTCCGCCCTTTTCGCCTCTTACTCTTCGTACCTTTCTTCCTTTGCCTCTTTCTCGCGGTACATCCTTCCACCGGTTAGTACACACTGTACTATAATGCTCTCGCTGGTGGAACTGAAAGTGTGTGCTGCTACTTTATATCGAAGGATACACACGCGCTTCGAATTTATACTCCACTACTGTGCAACATTCTCCGGTGTTGTAAATATGTTAAGACGAGCTTACTGCGCAGTGGATCGCAAGCGGCGTGTCTCTGTCCGCCTGTGTATAACCGAGAATAGTACATCGCACTAAAAGCTGGGATAGTTACTATCAAACTATCACTTAGTATCGAGCTATCAAGCTGTCGAGTTCTCCCTGGGTTATAGAACAAGTTTGCGACCGCCTCTTTCTCTCTTTCTCTCTCTCTCCAAAGTAGAATCAATGGATTCTAAATCCCCGCAAGAGCTTCAACAGCTTCTGAGCTCCAGAGTATATATTGTGACCTGTGCGTGCCGTTACCAGTTAGTGTTTTGCTTCCTCGTGGATTTGTTATTATGATTTTTGTTTCTCGAGATTTTCATTTCAGAAATCGTGTTAAATCAAATGTTCATGTCAGAAATCGTGTAAAATCAAATTTTCATGTCAGAAATCATCGCGATGAAATTGGGAAATGCTCAGACTATAATTACAAATCGATTTATCGCGATGAAATTGGGAAATGCTCAAACTATAATTACTTATGCAATACTATGCGAAATATTATTAATTATGAAATGGTAAAAGGGACATTGAAAAAATCTCTACCCAAAATACTTGTTATTTAAATCACTTTCCGGTCGTTTTTAAAACGACTCAACAAAATTCACGATAAACGCAGTGGGATGTATCGTGAGAAAGTTGATATTTCGACGCCGGAAAGTATACACAGCCATGTACTCGCCCCCGAGCAACGATTCCCAACTGTGTCTGTACAGTGAACGTCATTGACTCGACGGTCACGTTATAGGCAGGGCCTGTCGTTGTCGTTTCAGCTCCCGCTACATCGCGCTCACTTCCATACACGCTGTGGTTATACTAGCGATGAGAACGCGCGCCTACGGGACAATGAAAGACGTCATGCTAACGTCCGAAGTGAAGAAGCCATTTAGCATCTCTATATGTATTTTATTCACGGTTCAACCGAGGAATCGATAATCGGGTGCACCAAGACTGCTAAGCAATTTGCAACGAAGCGATAAGGGGTGTTGAAGAGGGTTTATAATGTAGAAACGTTTGTATCGCGTATTATTGGTGGTTGTGAATTTATGAATTATGAATCAAAGTACAAAAGTCTCATGATTCACGAAATACTCTAATTTATGAAATCGGAACGCTGTGTCCTAGTGCAATCGGTTTTTTTTAAATCTCACTTTTCTATGAAATCTTGTATGAAAAATTATTGAGAATAATGCTTACATTGTTTTCTTCTTCCATCGCAATCGCAGCGATAACTTATCTTTACTAAAAGATCTTTAAGCTAGTCCTTGAGACCCAAACTGGTCAAAGGACAAACTGATCGGCAATATTCGTAAATCGTAAGTTTAAAACAACAAGCTGCATTCAATTAATCGCTGTGGAAAAAAATACGTATTTCTGAATATGTTGCATTACCGCAGGGAATCAATTTTATCGGCAATAGTAATTTACATTTGCAGATTTAACTGAATTTGTTTGTCAACTCCTCTTAATGGACATTTTTCGATCGAGCCGATAATTTTGGTACTATATCTGATCGTAAATATTTAAGGAATTTCTTTCACATCTAATATAGCACATAAGTTCAGATCATTAAAGTTAATTTTCGTTCCAAAGTTCGAGATCGGTTATTTTTCCGTAAGCATCGATGTATAACCCTTCTTGTTTTTGTCGTATCAAGAGTCGCGGTTGCGACTCGACGCCAAGTAAAAAAAAAATTAATAATGCATTTACATGTGTCTGTCTGATCTCGATTCATGTTTATTTTCTTGACCAGTCCACCAATCTTCGCCATCCAATCTTCAAACTTCGTTATGTCAACAAGACGATCTTAAACTATAATATAACAAATAATTACCACCTAAACTTAACAAAGGTCGATGTGCAAGGACTGCTATAAGTCTTCTCTATGACTAGTAAATAATGGTGTTGCTTCATTGAAAATTTGGTTATTGATAAAAAAATATTACCCAGATATTCAGTCGTGGGACCATTTGATTCAGTTTGACCGAAGAATCGGTAATCGAGCGCAGCGAGACCTCTAAACAATTTGTAACAAAGCCAAAAGGGGTGACAAAGGGGGATATAATGTAGAAACGTTTGTGTTGGTGCATCGCGCAGAGGGCAATCGAGCGCTGTGTTGTTGTCCGACGGAGCGCGCCCTATTGGCCCGTCAGATCCCAAGGACTGTCTGTCCGATGATCGCCGCGCCAGCGCCCTCTGTCTCTCTTTCTCTCACTCTTCCTAGTTTCTTTAGTTAGACAAGAGACGGCGAGACTTACGGGGCCTCGATCTCTTCTCGCACGCGGTGAATTCCGTCAGGATGGACTCAAGTGAAGCCGAAACGCTTATCCGATCAAACATGATCGTATACAAATAGAGAAGCGCGCGTGTCTCAGGCCTTCGTGTGAGCAGGAAGGAGAAGTTGAGGTGCGCTCTTTTTTTTCTTGTTCGTTTAGTTTTCTAGCTCCGGGAACGAAATGGCCTAACAGGCCGGTAGTCGTTTGGCCCTTCGCCCTCGAACCTCTAGGGCCCGGAACGAGACGAGCTCTCCGATAATTCTCGACAATTTTGGAGCTCCTCTCTGTCCCCCGCCGTGCTACCTTCGAATTCTACCTTCTGCCGAGCCACCACCTCTTACACACACACACACACACGCATGAGATAGACGCAAATGGGCCGTTCATCGTTTCGATGAGCCCATCTACGATCGGGAGGTCCTGATTTCTCTTCTTTTCAAACCTGCCAAGATGCGCGGCAACTTTTTCTTTACTTCTTTACATTTGTTCGTAAACAATTCCTCTTCCACAATAGGAATTGTTAAGTATGCATTTTTCTCGGTTCAAAAACTACGAAATATTTTTGTGGCGTATACGAATATATTAGAATATATCAACGCAGATGAATGCGATTTGGGGATTTAACGACGAGCTCGTAGTAAATTATTTCCCCGAATCTTATCTCTTTTTTTTGTTTCAGCGGTTTTCTCTAGTGATTTCGATTTTCACGTGGATTATATTATTTTTAGTTAAATCTGTTGAATGTGCATCTTATTTCGAAGTTAAATATTTTAGTGACGCATTGAAAGAAGAGTATTGAAAGCGGTTTATCGTGATTTCAACATTGAAGACTAGGATAGCGAAAGAAAATGGCTTTTTTTCTTGACATAATTAATTATTATTTTATCTTCATGATTTCCAATATTGACTCTTAATTTCTCCTAATCTAAATTCGTTCCGTAATTCCGGGTTTCGTTCATTGCACTCTTACATTATTTTCGCTGACCGCACGTGTCATGCGTCGTCAGCATCTTGAGGCCAACGAACGGTTCTCTACATTCACTACAATTCCGGTTTACTCTTTCATCATTTGTTCAATCAGTTTACTCATTAGTCTTTAATCAATCGTCAATCAACAAACATGGCGAAACACATTGTTGATGACTAAAAAGCGCGATCGTTGAATATAAGCCTAATTTATAATATTTGGTCATTATCGTACTCAGCGATAAACAAGAAGTCCTTTCCTGTTCAATCACTTAATTTAAAGTGTTGTATTTGGTTCTTTGAGTTAAGAATATACGTGTGATATAATTCGAAATTTGAGTTTCAACTCTTAATCGAACAAGAACTCCCAAAAAATATATCCCTTTTCAATGTCTCATTAGTTCAGGACGTTTTATTCTTACTCCCAACAAATTAAAAAAATTTTGGGTTGCTTGCTTCGTAGACTATTTTTTTTTTTTCACATTCGATAGGTTTCATTAAATATGCATGGTTATCGACATAGCAATTAATCAAAAATTAATTTTCCGTTCTGTTACGGTTTCCTATAAATGTCGCACTTCAAATGTCACCGTCCTGAATTTTTTAAAGAATGTTCGTCAATAACGTTCTGAATTTTCTGCCGTAAATGAATCTGATCGCCTACCGTATTTCGACAATTTTCCAATGTCAAAGTTCACACAATATGCGTCATGGGTTTCAATCGCTTCAAAATGCTTAAATAAAAGTAGATGATGAAATGAAAAAAAGCCAATAAAAATGGGTCGAAAAGAGAATTTGCGTCCCAAAATGGTAATCAAATCGCAAGTCGTTTGCCTATGTTATTTCGAAGACGTTGTCAAAGAAAGTATCTGTTTTAGCGTGCGTCGCTTTCTGACTCATGCATGTTGGATTATCGCACTCTCCCGCACCAATTCGTTTTGTACGGAAACGAATTCGCAGCTGCCGCTTTCACACCCGCTCAGCGGGCGTCCATAAAAATACCTTAACAGCTTCTCATTTTTTTCATAACTCCACCGTTTAGTTTCGTTTTCATTTTATGGTTGCGAAACTCAGGGATTTTCCCGCAGTAGGATTAGTTAAATATGCATGTTTCGTTGTTTCGAACAGGTCGGAATATTTTAGTGATAAATTTTCGTACATTGGGATACCGACAGCCAATAATCTCACTTTTACGATTTATTGGCAAGGTAGTGAAAAAGAATTTTCCGTGATGGTCAGCAGCGACTGTGGCGAGTAGCACCAGCTCATCGCTCTTCAACTCTATGGCTCGTCTTTATCTCTTACATTTCACGTTACAACCGGACATTTGTCAACCTCGTTTAAGATCGTATCTCGGCATGGAAAACAAACGGTGCCTGTTGCTCAGGGTTCTTCGATGACCGGGCGGGTGGGGCTCGTGTCGGTTCTCAGCGTTCGAAGGACTCCGATGGAAGACATATACAAGTAGCGTGAACCCGTTCTGAACCCCGTATTCGATATCGGCCCGAAAATTCATTCTAAAACAACCAACTTCCAAGTTATGATAATCATTCAGAGTAGGTTATTGACCAGTTGTTAACTTCTGTCACTTTTGCTTCTTCATGCAGGAATGTTTTGTATTCATGAATCCATTTTTTCGAGATTTCTATGGCGGTTTATTTAGAACGGTGAGAAAATTAGCTTAGAAAAAATGGTACAATCTTTGTGTGTATGTGTGTGTGTGGGTGTGCCAATCTTGTGGATAACACAATAAATTTGATAATCTTACGGATACCGGGTGCAAATTTCGTGGCCAAGGTAACCATCATGTACCGTTGCTTCCCAAAGTATATAATCAGTTTGAAATTTGAGGGCATTTTGAAATTTTTGAAGGAAGTATTTTCACGCTATAACTCGTTGAGATATAAATATATTGAGGTAACCGTTTATACACAAATGGACTATCAGTAAGCCATTTATCTCGATAATAGTTACTATTATTGAGTACTTGTAATGAGTACTCAAAGTTTTTTTTATGTCTCAGCTGTATCTCTATATATTCAAACATGCTCTTTCTAAAACAAAACATTTCTAAATTGAAGTAAACTTATATTGAAAACACGACTTTATTAACGAATTTAGGAAACTGTGTATTAATTTAAACGACTTTTGCAATGAATTGAGGAGAACTGTACATAAATTTGACGTTATACTCATGTAAATTTTCTATACCCGGTTTCCGTAAACGAGCTTCTAGAATGTGTAGTAATTTCACCTCCATTTTTTTTTAACAGTGCAGTTGATCGGCACTGAACGCATAACTCGTCGTTTTTCTCCGAGAAGGTAGTTCAACATAAAGATAAATATTTCTCAATTTTTGGGACTGTTTGTTAAATCCATAAGGTTTAATTGACCAAAAACGTGGGTCGATAAAAAAATCTCGTGCGTTGAAATAAGACAGAGTTGACACAACGTCATTTATAATCGATGGCGACTAATCGCGAGGTTGGCGCGGCGTCTATGGGGGAACAATAACGATAACAAGAATAACGTTGATACAGTAGGAAGGGGTCCGGCTATAAGTCCCCACGTCCTTTTCGTCTTTTCTCCGCAGTCGTGTCCATAAGTATCGCGAAGGATATGAGGCTCCGTCTCTTTCTCGATGTCTCTCGGGTCCAGCGGCGCACCAGTAGTAACAACAGCAGTTCAGTCGGGAGACGTAAAGACGGACGAGGGAAGAAGAGTACAAGAGAGAAGAAGAAGAGTGCGAGCGAAGCCACAAGCGAGTTTGCTCATACAGAATCCGAAGACTATATGGCGGTCGCGAGTTTCGGATAATGTTTGTGTGCGTGTGTGTGTGTTGTGTGCAAGAGGAAAGAGAGATGGTATCTCAGTCAGAGCTGCTCGGTCGGGGATCAGCGGATCGGATCGAGTCGCTCAGCAGGGGTTTCTTTGGGTCATGCACGAAGTGAGTCCTATTCTTTGGTGCGCCTGGTTTATTCTCTTTTTCTCTCGTCCTCCTCTTCCTCCTCCATCTCGTTTCTTCTCCTTCCACACTCGCTGATTCGCTCTCTTCTTTACCCTTAACCGGGATCCCAGGGTTTCTCTATGAGGGGTCGAACGACTGACATCGACCAATACATAACATCGGCGTCGCCGAGCCCACAGCGCAACTTACTTTTCCATAGAGCAGAAGCGAACCGCAGTAAGAATGTTGCTGCTGAAGCTCATCTGCTTCTCTCATAGCCCACACGGAATATAGTACCGCACGATAATTCCGTCGCATAGCTCTCTACCTCCAGGACAATAAGATATATCTTTCCTCGCTTACGAGACTAATAGCCCTCGCTCTCGTGGTCTCTCCTTGAACGCTCTCTCTTTCTCTCTCACTCGGACCCCGAATAGAATAATATTCGTTCTTCGGTAAATATTGTCCACGTTTTTTTTTCTTCAATATTTCTCAAGTCTCTTTCAAGTCGTAATCTTTTTTTGTTCTCTACCCATGTCGTCCTTTTGTCTTAGAGACAAAGTTTTCTAGGATCGGCCGTCACGAATCGGCATCGCTCGATTTGACAACCGACAGTTACCAAAAAACTTTCTCATTTTTTATTTTCGGCTTTGTTGTTTTTTTATCGTCCACATCAAAGGGGAGTGAGATTACAGAGGGAAGAGAGTACCATCGCAGTGAAGATCGGACCCTCGTGTTTCGATTGGCAGGTGCCCAGCAGAGGCCGCCGGGCCCCAACTGGATCGGTATGCGCCGGCCCATAAGTCCCGGCAGGTCTTTCACGCGCACATACACAAAGGATCGCGCGGCATATCTTCGGAATAAATGTGTATGTATATATAACTATACGTGTTGTACACAGAGTCGTTGGCATACCTCGAAGTCGCGATCTCTTTATCCCTCTTTCTCTCTTCTTGAAAGTACTGTTGGCTGCGCCGTCGAGCAACCGAGAGAGGGAAGGAGGAAGAATCCTCGCAGAGCTATGGACGATGATGCCAGGTCATGATAAGCTACAGAGAAGTTCGATAAATTGATCGACTCTATCTTCTTCTCTCACGACCCCCTCTGCGTGTCATTCGTCGCTTTCGTCTCAGTGCTGGTAGACCTCCAGCTGTAGAAAGTCCTCTTTTCTCGCGCCTGGCAATTCACCTCGTAATAGTAGAAGCCTTCACAACCTTCTATAGTGAAACACTTCAATGCACTGCTACTTTCTGACTAATTGTCAGAGTCAATTAATCCATGCTGCAGTTAACTTGACGATCGTGTAATGCGATGAGAGCGCCCTCTCGCGGACGCCACGGTGTATGTATCATTCCGCCAATCAGAGACAAGACTGAAACTGATGTAACGGTACATCGATATGGGGATTCAATCCGGGTGCACTATTTTTTCCGTCGCTTCGCAGTAATATACAGAAGAGAAGCGGAATGAGCGAGAAAGAAGAGGAAAATAAATAAGGTAGGCAAATGAGTGACGTGCGCAGGGAGACTCTGTCGATATACCGCATCCGAGGATAAGGAAGCCCTGGAAGTTCTCATCGCGGTTATGCGGCGCTGCTGCATCGAGTAGTGAGTGCATCTTTACGTTGCTCGTTTCCCTTCCTTTCCCTTTTTATTTAACAAGGGACAGGGCTGATGACGCCACGAACGCTTTGTACCACTCGCGCATATGCTCTGCCGCAACACCGACGCTTCTCTTCGGCGTATACTCATCGCGGAACCCCGAAGAGTATTGGATTTTATTGTGGGACAGAGGATCCCGAGACCGCAACGTTGGATCAAGTGTCTCTCCACCGGGACGTCGTGTAGTATAATAATAATACGACGTAGAATACCGCGTCTTCGATTGGCTCATGTACGCAGCTATCTACGAACACGTTCTCTTCAGTATGGAAATCGGTTAAGTGGAGAATAGGTTGATCGTGACAGAGTTGTAACTACACTGAGAAACATAACAGAAGACAACGAGAAATGTTGGCTGTCTTGAATATATTTTCGTCAATTGATGCCGTTAATTGTAGAACTAATTTTTCAGTCGTCATCAATCAAGAATTCTCCTGTAGTTCGGCAAACACAGAGTTAATTCGCATAGCTACAATTTTCCCTCGGTCTATTCTATTACTTCCAAATAATGTATATTAATTTTTGTTTGCCGAATGGGAAACGTATAAACGTTTTACTTCACCCGGTGTGATAATGAGGGTTTTACGCACGCACCTTGTGATCAAAGTACTCTTAGACACTTGGCCTTACCTAAACATGTCAATCTTTCACTGCAATAACTTCTTTTATCACTATCCGCCATTACTCATTAAATAACATAGCATTAGCCGAAGAAACCCGTTTAATTTAGTAAATATCGGGCAATTAAAGGCAGTCGTGCGAATATGACGTTACTCGTTGCGCTAATTGCAAGAGCGAATGAGAAGGGAAACGGCGATCGACGACGATCGTCCGTATAAGGCCGATCGCCTGAATCCCAATAGCAACAGCATCGTCATCGATTGGCGGGAGATCGATGAGATCGGCGTTGAGCCCGCAGTCGGAAACTCTCACGCTCGTCGTGGATTGAATCGTCAACAGCTTTTAGCAGCTATCACGGTAATGTACTCAGCGTTCCAGTTACTGTTACCGACTGCCTATAGTTGTTCAGAGTGAAACTCGTTTTCAGTAATATATCAATGTAATACCGGCTAATGTGAACGAACGAGGGCACTTCGCATTGCTCCAACACTCGAGAAATGCTCGTGTACATGTACGATGTACCGAGTACGATATATATTATTTCCCTTCGAAACTCTCCATAATAATGATCCCATTTATATATCAAATCCACATAAAGAAAAAAGCTCAAGAGACATAACCCACACGTAGGTGATGCTTTTTTTGTTGTTGTTCGTCATTGTATCGAGTGTTATTCCTCATCAGAATTCCGATGGAATCGTTTCCTCGATCGACCTTGGCTCTCGGCCACTGCCCACCACTGCAGTAATGAGTGGAACTCGATACCACGCGGGATGCGTTAAATCGTAACCGAAGGCGATGCTCAGGCGGTAAGGAAAGGTGAGGGGAAATCGTGCAGGCAACCTATCGAAAGTCACATTCCTTTGCGGATAAAACAGCGTCAAAATATTAGGCTATATCGGCACTATAATCGCTATATTACGAGCTAGCTTGGTCATAAGCGACAGACGCGGCGGTCGAGAGTACTAGAAGTCCCCCGTTTGACTCTGTCGTTCTGCGCACGCACTGCGCAGATCCCGCTGCGGCTTCGATGCTTCGGCGAGCCAATGTGGAGGTTCTGTGCTCCGAGAGAAGCTTCAACGTCGCGAGGTGACTATATACGACAAACGAATTAATGGGTTCTCCACGGGAGTAACTTGGTAACGTAAGGGACCCCCGATTACAACGCAATTAATGGCCCCTCAGGAGATCTCGTAATAGTAGCGATTCGCATTCCAACGGCAGAGCATTTCCCCCCTGCTAGTAGCTCTGCGACTCACGACCACTGCCGTCGGAAGAGGGCGCGCTTTTCTGCTTGTGAAGAACGCGCCAAAAGCGAGCTTCTTCGTGCTCGCTCTTTCTCGCATTCTTTTCACTCTCTCGCTTTCGCGAATTCTTGATACCAGAAAGTTTTAGCTGCAGTCTACTCTGTTTGACGAGCGTACAGCAACTGATCGCGCGTAGCTTCTCAATTCACGATACACACTCCGCAAATCAGTTGACAAGTTCGCCGGTAGACGGAAGCGATCTTTTCGCACGGATATCTCTGTCTCTGTTTCTCTCGGCTCATGCAGTTGCTGAGGCTTACCTCGTTTAGTTGGAAAGATATTACGCGAATAATCCTCACTGAATACCACAGCGCTCGCACCGTTTACCAATTAGCATGCTGACGAGTCGTGCCATCGAGTGTCATAAAGTGGGCGACGATAATCTTGTAGGTATCTTTACGTCATGGAGTCTCGGATTTCGGAATAAATATTTGGAATTCATGAAGGCTGTGTGTTCGAACAATTGCGGTAATACGTCGCTTCTACACAATCTGATTTTGCACATCACCAACTCTACATTACCAACCGTGTGCAAGGACAATTCAACACAATAGCAAGTATCACAATACTCAACTGTACACAGCGTGCCATCATTATACCGTCACAATACAAAGACTATCACCAAAGAACATCACCTTCACGTGATAGCTCCCTCTGTAGTCGAATCCAAAATATCTTTGCAGTTTGATAAATACTTTGGCTTTAATCCGCTCGCGTGAAACGCTTTAGCCATTTGCAGACACGTTAAAAGCGGTCAAAGTGATTCCAGCCATCTGCTATTTTGAACCCCATCTTGTTAAAATGCAATTACAATAATGTATTTTATAATGATGGCTATTCCAGAATCAAAATCACAATTATTTTGAAATTGGCTATTTTATCCATTCACTACTTTGACCATCACCCGAATTGTCGTTGTGTAAAGTCGGTAAGACGTAAAATCGGGGTTTGCAGAAACAACGTATTGCCTTAATTAATTATGGTGACAAGTATCGCCATGAAGCGACATAAACTGTGCGACAATAATCTGGTAGGTATCTTCGCGTCACGGATTCTCGGGTTCCCGAATGAATATTCGCAATTCGTGGAGGCTGAGTTTCGAAGGATTGCGCGGGAATGAGCGATGGCATCGTGGCTCGGAGAAGGAGAGGAAGAAGGAGGCGGATTCAGAAATAAAAGAGGCAAGTAAGGGAAGGGAAGTACAGGGGAAAGAGTGGGTTAAGAAGAAAGCCGAAGGATCCGAGAGAGGGAGAGAGGGAGAGAGACGGCGGACTGGTATTCTCGTCTGCACTCTCGGTCACCTCTCCCTGCTGCGCTTTTGCTTCTTCTTCATCTTCTGCTTCTCCTGCGGTACCCTAACAACCTATGATCACGTTATTAATTGAAAGAGGGCCGCCGATGCTACCGGCTACGCCAGGATTTCACGTGGCCTTTCTTTCGGTCCTTGGTCAGCGTATACACGCCAGTGGCGCGTTTATGGTGAGACGTCATGGTGGGGAGGGTATATTTCGAGTGCCCCATTAGTTGAATATTATTAATTAAATATTAAGCTTACCAAATTCGCTACTTATTACTTATGAGTCATTTTAAATGACCTTTATTCTTCATTACAGGATCAACAAATATATTGGAGATCAGCTTTTCTACAAATATGATTTATGGTAGCAGCCGATGTAAAACAGATTATGTGGTATTGCGACAATGATATGGTCACGGTGAAAAAAAAACGAAATTTGATGGTTGATCTTTCCTCTTGGGTAGAGAGACGGGGTTTCTGACGGAGTTTCGGACGAGATTTTGATGGGGAGCTCCACTTAGTCCGAATTGTCCAAAGTCCTTCAATGGACCCAAATCCGAATTTTTCTGAGTCCCTAAATTCAAATTTCCGGTTTTGTGAAGAAAAAAAAAGGTATTATTGAAATTTTTTTCGGAAAATTTGAGTTAATTAGAACTAAAATGTCCCGTATAAATCTGTATTAATTTTTTTTTATGCAGGTCATAAAATTCCACAAATTTCCATTATTCAGAATTGGATGTACGATGAAACTGCCCCAATATAGAGACATTCGAATAAAAAATTGAAAAAATCTAATATCTTATAAGATTTTGATTTTATCGTATTGAAATATGATCAAATTTTTTTACAACAACAAAAGCCGATTTTTTAAAAATGTTTTTGAGAAGAAAAAATGTTGGTGGCTGATTACGAATGCTTATGAATGAACTACCTTTCTAACATTATAGATTTTAAAAAGGTGGTTTAGGTTTAGAGTAAAATTGAGCCATTTAATAGAGTTCTGCATAATTGAAAATAAATAACTTCGTTAAAAAATATAATTTAATTTATTTTTGATAGAACGTTGCGAATAGTTTTCAGGTACTTTAAATGAGGAGACCCTAAGAAAAAAATGTATGGACTCATAGAAAGGATGAGAGAAAACCAACGGATCCAATCGGCGCTAAGTAGAATTAACTAGCTTCAGGCGTCATAATTGCTCCCCGTAGAAGTGTTAGCCGATTCCATGGGCCTCGTGGTGGTGCGCGTTCTCGTTCTCTTCATCGTGAGCGAGTCATTAAAAACCGGGCGCCGCTTGCAATCGTGCGAGCGAGCGAGCAGCGCGGGGTGTCGACATACCGATTAGTCGACCCGTTACGATCTCGATTCCTTGATCTCACTGTGGTACGACTCTCTCGCTCCCTCGGTCTCCTTTTCTCAGCAATTCTCTCTCACGTTTCTCTTGGTCTATCTCGCTCTGAAACTGAACCAGCCCAGTAGCAACATATACAGGCATTGATGAATTTTCATTAGAGATTTTATTTCCAATCGCAAATAACGGCTGTGAATGACGAGCTCGAAAAGAGACGAGCGAAGGAGGAGATTGAGTTAAGAAGGCATCGTCGATGCAATCAAGTCAATCGAGTACCGAGATTTAAAAAAAAAATTGTTTCATTTCGTAAACTGCAGTTTAACGCATAAAACTTCTTTTTTACACCGTGTGCGTTAATAGTATATTACGATACGAGTGCGATGAAACTTTTTCTGACGATGGTGAGTTTGCAGCATGAGCCAAAGGCTCAAGTGTTGCAATCAAACGAGTTGAGAAAAAGTTTCTCGCACGAGTTTTGTATACAATTTTATTTCACTAGTACGAGAAGTGCGATTTAGTGTGGGAAGTAAGCACTTCTCGCACGGAGTTGCATAAAACTTTGTAGGATACTCGTGCGAAGAACGTTTTCTTGACTCGTGTGATTACAACACTCGCCTTTAGTTCATGCTGTAAACTAACATTCGTCTGAAAAAGTTTTATCGCACTAGTATCATAAAACACTGCTTACATATTTTTGAATTATATAATCAGAAATCGTCAACGGCAAATTTACACAATACTTATCGAGAAATAACAAAAGCGATCACTTGTCTGAAGCAAACTAAAATACCGAAAACATATTTGACTTCCGGAACACTAAAAATAACACAGATTATAAGGTTAATTTTGATCATTTTTCTCGATTTATACGAAAGTTTGGTTACTTTAAATGGGATCTTTTCAATACTTTACAAACAATTTTTTAAACGCTTGACGTGATTGATCGTACCGTCGATGTTTCCTTAAAGAGCAAAAAAAAACTCGACCAAACGGTCTATAGAAAAGAACGAGCGCGGGCGCACAACAGTGACCGTATATATTTCCCGTCGTTACCAAGCGGAGAACTCGATTTTCGCTATGTACGTATCATGTAACGAGAATATCTATCTTCTACAGGTATCCACAGTGACGCCAACCCGCATTACGAGAGACGTGTGTATATGCGTCGTGCTCGATCGTCCTATCGATTAATTCCGATGCAAAATTCCAGATGGCAGATGTGCGGATAAAAGTGCCAACAAACCGACCGCAAGTCCTATGAAATAAAGTGGCAGGTATGTATCGCACGGAAGTTTAAAAATACAGACGATGCACAGAGAGGCCGCCAATACGATTCTCGGAGATGATTTCTCTGCGGTTTTTGGGATTCGTCGCAGAGCCTCGACAAGATGTGGTCATTGCCGGAATACAAGCGCGACGACGATTCTCGTCGATGAGCAAACAGGCATTTCCGATTGCGGTACGATCGTTCGGATGTATAGAGAACGAGGCGCTTCTTCATCATCATATCTCGAGAGAGCGACAGAAAGAAAATAAGAGAAGAGGGGCTCTTCTTTCTCTTCTCTCTCCCCAACGAGATAGATCTATAATCGCGAATGGGTCTCCCGCTCGGATCGTTAAGCCGCTCTCGTCTTCCCGCGATCGGTTTATAATAAATCTTATAAGTCCTGAGGGGTCGCCTCAGAGAGCGAATGAGGATCCTGAGAATATCGAGAACAAAATCTCGAGGCTGGCTGACTTGCACACTGCGACTGCATTGCAAGTCGCTCGCTTGCTGACTTGCAGTCTCCGCGTGTACCTAGTCCAGCTATATATTCACTGTATACATATATTCTATATCTGTACTTCTGCCCTCTGCTCTTTGATATGCTCGTCCTTCGACGAGATCCAAGTTGCCGCGGTACTCTGTGTTTACCCTGTCGCGTATATAGCAGCCGCGTTCTGTCTGCCACGATCGCCGTGTGGGCTCACAACACATACTCCATAGACGGGAATATACTACAATCGTGTTCCGGGCTTCCGAGAGAAAGTTCCATCGGAGAATAACTTTGAGATTGTGTATATGCTATATACTTTTATTCATATCATGATATACAAGATGCATAGCGTGAGGCTTGTGTGGCCTATGGCTACCACCAAACGACGCTTGTGCCATAATTTCTGTAAAACACTGCATCGCTTTAATCCATGCATCCATGTTTATATGTGTGTATGGGGCGTTTCGTACCAATTCGATTAGCCTCCGACCCTGACAAACGTGGATTTATTTTTTCTTTAATATTGAATTGGGTTAATGGAATCTTATTCAGCATGTTAAAAAAAAAAACATCTCTAGGAACCGATTTATTTATAATTTTTTAGCCCTAATTAACTCGAATTTTCCGAGAAAAATATCAATAATTCTCTTTTTTCAGCGAAGGTACTGCTACATTTTAGCTGAGTGAATTTGCTAGAGTTCTGTATATGCTTAAAGAATTTTTAATTTTTTTTTTTCAATTCAGAGTTGCTGAGCACTTTTAAAGTCAAATAGTTTTTTTATCTTTTTTTTTTTACAAAAACCTCGCTATACTTCAGCCAAATGGATTTTCCCGAATAATGTATGTATGGAAAACAAATCTCAAGAACGATTTTTGTATTGGGATTTCAAACCGTTGAAAAGATATAGCCATTTTCTAGAGTAGAATTATTGGAAATATACCAAGTCACCTCGACTGAATTATGATACTTTAGGCATTAAAAAAATTGTTTTCAACATTCGTTATTTATATACATATTTCGAGGAAATCAATTCGGCTCAAATATAGTGACGTTTTCGCAGAAAAATTGAAAGATTTAAGCAAAATCATTTGACCTCAAGAATGTTCAGAATCTCCGAATCCCACGCAAAAAATTCTTTATTCGTAAGCAGAACTTCCGAAAATTCATTCGACTGAAAAGTTCAACGGTACCAGCGGTGGAAAAAAAGATATTATTAATTTTTTTTTTCGTAAAATTTGAGTTAATTTCAGCTAAAATATCCCATACAACTCTACATCAATATTTTCGTTGTAGGCCATAAAATGTCACACAATTCAATTTTTCGTTACCATACATACAATGAAAATATCCCAAGAGAGCCGTTTGAATGAAAAATAAAAAAATTCTAATATCTCATCAAATTCCTATTCTCTCATACTGACATTTGGAAAATTGACGTCTTCACAATAACAGAGCCCAATTTTTTTTCAATTTAAAAATAAATGGTGGCTCCCTAATTTCGGTGGAATCGCTCATTCACATACATGTGTGAAATCGAATGTGTAGACGTTGAGATATTTCGCCTCCAAACGGCAGCGCGCCACGCGAAACGAGCACGCGTGCTTGCCCTGCATTATTATCACGTGGGTATAGGGTATACATATAATAATACTACTGGTAGTATGACACGCGTTCACTCAGGGAGCGGAGAGCGGTGAGCCAGTTGAAAAAGTATTATACGGCTGGTCAAGCAACTCTCGCCCGCAGACCGTCGCGCCAGTCGTACTGCGTCTATCGCGGGCGTATCCTGTATATAGTACACTATGCATTGTGTGCTGCTCAGTGAGATAGCGAGAGGGATAGAATGCGGCATTTCGCTGGTTAGGTAAGGCAGCCACGTATAGATATATATATATATGCATGTACAGTAGTCCAAGTATAGAACTTGCAGTCTACATATCCGTCGAGATGGAGACTTGTGGGCTGTGCAATAATGGCTACATTCTTTGATTTTCCACGTCTCGCGCAGTCTTAAAGCAATACTCGACACAACTGAGTGGGCAGAGGTGGCGGCGGGACTTTATCGGAAGTTGCGCGCGGCACTTCGTTGCCGTCACCCGGCCAAGTATTTCTTTATTCTTATTATTATTTATCTCAATGCATTGTCGACCCTAACAGCTCTTCCTGTGCGGAAAATACTTTGCACCTTGGCCCTTCCTAGTTTGCCCCGATTCTGTTAGCGGCGCAGTATAAATACTCAATCACAGCCATACCATAGGATGATCGTACTTTAAAGTTTGGACTTTTATAGGCTTCCCTGTTAGAGGGCCTATAAAGGTTGACCTATTAAGCCGCTGCTAAATAATTTGAGAATATCAATATTTCCTTAATCAATCGGTCAATCGTATACCTTCAATTAAATATTACGCCTTTCTCTACAAGATACATATATAGTACATACTAATAGCTGAAAAAAGAAACATTATATTTTGGTACTTAAAGTGGAATTGAACCTCAAACCCTTTGGTCGGCGTTGTTGCCCTGTAGTTCACGCCATTTAGATCATAATGATATACATTTTTTCGTGTATTTGCATACAGCAAACACGGATATCGATATTTCCCGGTTTTTTTCCTTGTAGTTACTCAACGTATCTATGCGATCGCGATAGACGTTGGCGCACAATTAACTGCCGTAAAATGTATCACTCTCATGAATTAAGAAAATTGTTTCCTCCGAGAAACAATAAAATTGTTTTTGTGAAACAATAAAATTGTTTTTCTGAAACAATCTAACCACTCCTTTAAAACATCAAAATCGTTTCTTTGAATTAAACAGATCATTCCTATGAACTAAGCAAACAGACGTTTAGATTCAAGCAAACGGTCACGTTAATTCAAGCAAACCGTTCCTTTGAGACAATGATACCGTTTTTTAAAACAATGAAACCGTTCTTCTGAAGCGATGAAACAAAAAAAAATTCATCCAGCTCTTCAGGATGAATGAAATCTTTATCTCCCGGTGCACCAACGGTGTTTCGAATGTGTTTAAGCGATATTAGTGGTGATGATGTTTTTTCGAATACGACCATGTTTCCCCAGCGGAATGAGAAGGTTAAAAAAAAAAAAAAGGCGCAAGCGCAGTGATTAACGTCCGCCCGAAGAGACGTGTACGTGATAACCGAGGACAAAGGTTCTCTCGCTGAGAGGCGATTCGTTCGTTCGGTGTATTTTTTCCTCGCTCGCACCTCGTGTACTCTTCCTCTTCTTATTTCTTTATCTTTTCTCCCGATGTTCCTCGGTTGTTCTTGGGTAGAAATCTCGGGAGAAACCTCGGGGGCCTCGTTTTCGCGCACACGCGAAATGATACCGAGAGATTAAGGATCGAGAGAGGAGCGCATGAGGCGCTCTCGCGCGAATGAAAGCACACGGATGAGATCGCGCACAGCGCGTATACCGAAAGCCGCCGGGACGAGGGTTCAAGATCCTCCCGAGACAAAGTTCTTGGCCATCGCTTTTTTTTTTTCTATCGCACTCGGCGCCGGATAACATGTACAATAAAATATATATTATCATTATCACGGTCACACGTTCTCTCGAGTAGCGTGTGCGTAGCGTTCTTTCATTACTACCGGCTCTCCTTTCCGGCCCGCGTCGTTATTAATAAAGTAAAGTTATGTGTATCGGTATTCCGATAAATTTTTTCGAACGAGAGGCGAACGAGAGGAGAAGGACCCTTTGATTTTTGACGGGGGGTGGCGTCAGGTGAACTATATGCATCTGATGGGAACCGGTCCTCTTCTTCGGTGCGGCAAAGTGGACGTTAAAAATTGGTGAAGAAAGGGTGGATCCTTTACCGAAAGAGCAGCGATGGAGAATGCGCGCCTTCCAAGTGTGAGTGCGGCTGTGCGAACGCAAGCACATTTTGTTTTCTCTCTTCTTTTTTTTTTATTGTGACTTGTTCATTTTTTAAATATTTTTGTATTTTTATTTTTAGGCTGGCAATCGCGCACACGGAGGACAGGAATCTATGCGAGAGACGCCGAAGAGACGAGAGGCAAGGAGAAGGTTAAAGCGGAGACCAAGCGGAGAGAGGGCTGAGGGAGCATGAAGCGCGGAGGAGAGCTTCACTGGACAAGGATGTAAATCATAATATGTAAATCTGTGTAACTTCGTCTGGGGCTCTCTCGGCCTGTAAGAGGAGCTCTCCAAACTGCCGGTTGCTCCACGAGAACTTCGAGTGCCCTTCCAACTAGAGGACCCGCTGCCAACTGATCGTCCAACGACTCTCCCTTCGTCACCTACACCCACATACCTGATGCACATTCCTCGCGTTCGATAATAATTATCTAAAGGATCTAACATTTTTACACGCAGAGAAATGGATCTAAAAGGTTTATTTGAATCGTTTATAGGGTGGATATGAAATGAATAAAATTTCGGATCGGATAGAAGTTATGTCAATCAGATGAAATTTTATTTAGATAAAATAATGTATATTTCGATTAAATGAAATCATGTTAAGCTGGCCATTAAATAAATAGTTTAATTCTAATATAGCAATAATCAAAACAATAATAGTTTGAAAAAGTATTCTAATAGTTTGAAATATGCCGTTTTGTTGCATATACGATTTCAACGTTTGTTTTCGATAAACTTGCAAGTATCGTTGATGAAACCATGTTATCATCACTTCAACTATAAAACATTGCAAGCCTTCCTGCAATATTCAACGATAAGACCAAGGCAACATTATTAAAGAATGAGATCCTTTCTCTTTTATCTAACCAATTATTTAATAATGGCTAATTATTTGATGGCGGATTACTTGATTAATTAGTTAATTATCAATTCTAATTACTGTTATAGTTACTTTTTAAGATTATTTATGCTTCGTAATCTACCTTTTACCGTCGTCGATATTTTTTATTTGCAATTGGGTTTTTTACCCGTTAGACTAAAATAAATAAATAAATATAAAAAATTTCATATAATATCCAAGACATAGCTACAATTAAAATAGAATTTATCCTGTCTAACTCATGGCAGACAAGCAAGATGGCACATTTTTGTAATAATCGGAAACATTCGAAGCATGTCTTTTTATTTCATGTATAATATACGTATATTACGAGAGCAATATTAAATTTGTTGTTAATTAGAAGGAACGCGGGAGCCTGAAGATCGTTGGCTGGATTCGAGAAGAGGAAACGGTTTATATAGAAGGCGCAGGCAGGCCGCTTCGTGTGATATAGACGAAGGTCAAGAACCTTAGCCCCGAGACCTCAAGTCGAGAAGAAGACTGTCAAGTGGCCGGAGCGAGCAGCGTGGCAGCGGCGTTTCTCGGCTCTTGCCCTTATGTCTGCTCTTCTCTCCCGCAAGATGTTCTTACGTGCTGACCAAGACCGGGAGAATAGCGATAGTGGTGGTGGTGAACACGAGAGATACGCGGACCGCGGCCGAGACCCGTCCGTCCGCACCTTCTCCGTCATCATTACCACAGAGTTCTCTTCGAACTCTAATTAAAAAGCTTTCGTAACGAGTCTGCTAACTCACTCACTCCGCAGTTCCGACTGATCAAGCCTTTGGACTTGGAATTAATCAACGACGGTGCCTCTCCTTCATCACTGGAATTGTTTATCAAGTAACGTTATTCTATCACAACTTTTGTCCAATTTTTAAACACTCTCAGAAAAGATTTGTGCATGTCTATGACCATTTAGGTATTGCCAACGGGCTAAGTACTGGTTTAGTACCGTCGTCAGAACTGCCAATATTGGCAAACAATTCGAGGCCAGTAAGCGGTCATATTCAAATCTTAATCAGGCCAATAGCGTCGTGTTCACACTAGATTTTCATGACGAATTTGAACCGGTAATGACTGCTAGATATCGGTTCAGGCACTGAGGTTCAATACTGGCCAGGAATGTACTATCAATTCACTAATTAGTTATTTATTCCAAAAAGCACCAAGTTAAAAGTTTACAAATTGATTTCTCATTATTTTTCGTTTTTTTTTTTTCACAAAGCTTCCTGGACGACGAAGTTTGTTAATTAGTTTTGATTTCCACATAGAATCGATACTGGAATCCTCTGGATATATTTTTGCACTGTACTTTAGCTCACTAGGCCATCCAGATCATATGAGATTACAATTTTTTTTCGTCTACTTGAATGAGTAATATAAAATATGAAATAAAATCAATGTGATATCGTCAGCACTTAATAGATTTACATTACTTTGTGTGATGTTTAAATAATAAAAGCACATGTCGATATTATTTTACAGAAATTGGTTTCATTGAAAAGGATAAAGATACGTGGTCGCTTGGCAGAACTATTAATGATTCGTTAGCTTTGTATTATAATTAAGGGTGACTGAACCCTTGAGTATTTAACCTATCAAGCTTTTATTGAACTTCACCATGAAAACCTAGAATTGCCTTATCAGATCCATATCTGTCAAGATTATTATTGACTCCTTTACTTGGTACCATTATTAAGCGTAACTGGGCCCTTAATTCATTACCCTAATGCGGCCCCATTGAATTTCATCGTCAAAAATTAGAACTATCTCATAAACTCCCAAACGGGGAGTGATATGGAAATTCTTATTACGGTGTCCACATTAAAGCCCTATAAGGTTCTATTTTATTTTAGGACATTCGTAATAACTTTCTCCACGCGTAAGGAAAATTGATGAGGCCTGGAATAGCGTAGGTTATCCAATAAGTTGCAACTTCGTTATAAATGCATCGAACATGCCAACATGCGATTTTTACACGTCTTGTATAGCGATGCTTTCCACGGTTACGATGCACGTATGGCAGGTACATTCTTTTAAATATATTTCCTGGAGAAATAATTCAAGAGGGTGCAGTATATCACAGTAGGTGTCCGTTGAATTTACATACGAAGAAGAGGCGAGAATTCCCGAGGATCGTTACATCTCCTTTGTCTACGCGAATGTATATTTCCAGTGAGTAGACAATTCGTTAGAGGAGCGCAAGTGCCAAGAGCCCTGTGTTTCCCTATAGCGTCGTCCTTGAGGGCGATGCCTTCAACGCAAGGATAACTTATGCTCAGTTTGTTCGCTGAATACATTCAGGATTCATACCTCAGGTGATGAGGGAGACACCTGTTGAAATACTTTTTGCAGACTCCCAACAAAACAGCCCTCGAGACTCGAGGATAATTCACTCGTTTATTTAACTCGTTATTACGAAAAGTAACCACAGAACGATGCGAACCGTAAGTATAAGACTCTACTCAAGCTTCGTACACAAAAATTCCATAATAT
This sequence comes from Tromatobia lineatoria, assembly GCA_949699805.1. Taxonomy (NCBI): domain Eukaryota; kingdom Metazoa; phylum Arthropoda; class Insecta; order Hymenoptera; family Ichneumonidae; genus Tromatobia; species Tromatobia lineatoria. The sequence goes on from OX453037.1 coordinate 21,646,139, forward strand.
ATATTATGCGTCTCTGGCCTCGTGACTCGCCAATTTGTACCTCACGAATAATACAAATGCAAACGCGTGAACCTTCCGAGAAAAGTCAGATAAATTCGAGGAGTAGTGTCTGCAAAATTCGGCTGCCCAGCTGACAAATTATGGAACAGGAATCTTCAACGTTTCATCTTTGTTTTGGATGATAAATTTCATCACTTTTCAACCCCCAAATTTAATCCGAGCCAAACTTATTGAAGATATATTTTTATCACTGTTGACTGTCTGCCGGGCTAAAAGTCACGATTTAGGCGTTTACCTCATATACAGACATTTTAGATCACTTTACTCGACGTTTTACGCTGTGAAAGTGTGATGTTGACATTAACACCCTTTCAACACCAAATGTAGTCGAAATAGGGACACACTGTTTGGTGTCAACGACGGTGTAAAATTCCGGTGTTAGGAAATCCGAGTTTTTGATTGCGAATGAAATTGATTACACCAGACAGTGTAACCATCAGCACCATTTAGTGTAGTTCAAACACCATTAAAAGCATAATTGGTGTTGTATGTTACACCGCCATTTTTTACAATGTAGATCATTCTGAGTATATTGACATAAAAAAAAATATATATATATGCATATTCACGAATCAAGTCGGTGAAAGTAAGGCTTTCACCATGAGGCACCAAAATAAAAAAAAGGTTTATATATTCGCCATAAAGAGGTAAAGACATCGATATTGTAAACATGAGAGGAACGCAGTCATCCGTAATCTGTAACACGTCTGTGCCCCGAGGCTATGGATGGATATCGATGTCTTATACAAGCAAGAGCATCAGGTCCACTGGTTTTAGTAACAGAAACTTATGGAGAATTCATAGAAACCCATAGGCTATTGGGGTCCCCTTTGGAAACCCGTTTTGGAAAAAAACCTCCTGTGTAACCCGTTGGATATGCATCGACAGGGCCGATCTCGTGTGTGTTCCTATGGTAGTATACCAAAATAGTTGACCTGAGGCGCGCACTCGTCGGCCTCCCCCACAAATGGTCTTTTTTTCTTCAGGGGAACGAGCAGAGTCACTTTTCTAAGTATATACCTACAGCCTCACTAAATTTGTGTCTTTTATATAAGAAGGGTCCACGCGATGTTGAACCGAAAGAAATCTATCTATGCTTCGATCACTCCCTTTGCACGGGGTCTGCTTTGCACAGTTAGAATACGTGATTCAAGAGAGTTAAGCAGCAACTCAGAGTTAAGTAGCATTGTTTGCGGCCATAACTTAGATGGGTCACCGCTTGGCGGCGCACTGGTGTCCGCGTACATTGTTGAGCTGGAGGCATTTTTCTGAGTTTCTAATGTATTCTAATACAGCCTCAGAAATACTCAAGAAGTGATAAAATAATATTGAGTAAGATAGAATTTTTAAAATACACGTTTTAATATACTAAATAAAAGATTCATTTGCTTATCATTGTTAGATTGGATATGTAATTAACTCGAAATCAGCAACAAAATAAGAATATTTTTGTCACTAGGGTAAAACTAAAGATGTTTGGCGACTAATAAGCGAATAGTGAAAACAAACGAGAATGTGCAATACATGGGTTGTAAAAGGCAAAAGCCATACACTGAAAATTAAATTTTACGTAGTCTTCTGTCAAGATCGTCATGTTTCAATAGACAATAATATCCATAACGTTTACTAAGTGTTCCTGTGGTAGTATACCAAAATGGTTGACCTGTGGCGCGCACTCGTAGGCCTCCCCCACAAATGAGCATTTTTTTTTCTTCGGGAGAACGAACAGAGTCGCTTTTCTGAGTATATACCTTAGAGTTTCTCCAGGTATGTGTCTTCTATATAACAGGGTTGGTGCGGCGTTGAATCGAGAGGAATCTATCTATGGTCCGATCACTCCTTTTGCACGAGACCCTCTTTGCACAGTGAGAATACGTGATCCGCAAAATCGTAATCCAAGTCTCACGAACGGCACGAAATATCCGTAACCGTGCGCGCGGTCTACGGATCGCTCCTAGTGATTTATTTCTCTGAGAGACTTGCGCACTGGAACAGCTTGTATATGTACGTTTGGCGTCGGATCAGTTATTGACTCCCTGAGGAACGCGTTGACTGGAAATTGGCACGGTGTATCAAGAAACTTGTCTCTCAACTCGATATTCATCTGCGTATCGACTATAAAAGTATATTTCACGGCTTTTCCTCGTGCAGCAGTTAATAAGGGCGTCCGCGACTAAGTACGGGCCCATTATAGGCTTATTTGTGGAAGCCAGAGATGGGAATCCCATCTTGGGCTTCACTTGGCCTAACAAAAATCTTCACAATCTAATTTCTGGGCGCTGTCGTGGGAGTCATGATAGGTAATCCAATCTTGGTCCCTACTTGGCCCAATGAAACCTCGATAAGACACTTTCTGGGCGCTCTCGTGGAAGCCGAAATACGGAATCCAATCTGGGTGGGAGTCAAAATAGCGAATGGCCAAAATAGTGAACGGTTAAAATAGCGAATTTCGAAATTAAAACGTCCGAATCTACAATGGTCATCATTACGGAATTCGCCTTTTCAGCCATTCGCTATTTTAACCTCCATCTCATTAAAATGCAAGGGGAAAAGCAAATGATACAAATGGTGAATGGCTGAAAAAGCGAATTCCATAATTATGGCCATTCTACATTTAAACGGTCCTTACTTTTGAATTCGCTATTTTGACTCTCACCCATAGTGATTCCAATCTCGGTCCCAATTTGGCCTAACTTAGGCAGCCATACTGGGGCACCTGTTGGGGTCCTGTAAATGCTACAAAATAATTTTCAAGTATTTCTTTCATCGACAGTAATGTTCATTTTGTATCTTTTATTATCTAAGTTTTTCCCGAATAAGTACAAAGACATGCCGTTCAACTGTCCGTAAGATGAACGAAAAAAAGTCATTAATTTAAGAAAGAGATTTTCTATAAAAAAGGGGAGAATTGTTACGGTAAATATAAGTTGAGCCTTAATATCAAGTGATTTTTATGTTACAATAAACTTACGATACATACAAATTGTTGTCATCATTAAAAAATATCACCACTTCACATTTGACGTCTTCACAGTGAACAAACATTCCACCGTCTGTTGGTGGAACCTTCTTGCGACTCCCTTCGCGTTTTTTTTAACTCCACACCTTAATCCGTTCTTTTTATATAATAAAACAAAGTTATAAAATTCATTCGGGCTATATCCAGGAACTGCAAGGAGCCTCTCTACGTATTTGGAAAATAGTCATGGATTCCTGTACTGGCCCCACACATTTTCACAGGCCCAAGAGTTCAAAGCGTGATCGGCCAATACAGGCTGTACTTTGTTTTCCAAGAAGGGCCTCGAAGTTAGTCAAGGAAAATTATACGGTCCCAATACGTATTCCTGAGTAAATTTTTGCACGGGCCCTTTGATTGCCACGACGCAATCCTAGGGATGCTAACGAATGTCTAATTACCGAACCGGACAGTGAGCGAACCTCGCAATAAATTTTGCCAACGTTGGACAGGAAAAAAAAAAAAATAAGCGATTTCTCGTATGAATAATAATCGCTGCGTGGAAAGAAAAAACACACGCGTAGCATTAAAGGACAAAGAGCGTTGTGAAATAATAAAGGATTACGTTTTGCGTCACCGGAACAAAGGAATGAGGAAAAATAATACGAGAAAAAAAAGCGCGAGGGGGAGGGACAGCAGTGAGCATTAATAGTTTTGAATAGGAGGCGGTTGCGTCGTGCGAGAATTCGAGCCCAAGCACAAGGTGAACGGGAAGAACTCTTGTGAACAGAGGAGAACACCGAGACCAAAGTGAAGATTTTAATGAATGGCCCATTAGCGAGTTACGCAAGGTGTGTATAGTGTAACGGAGGGGTGGAGGGAGAGCGTGCAACTGATTTTCGCCGCTTTTTTATATTACATGAGAGCAACGAGAGACCCGATATTATTTGTGTCTCCCTCTTGTATCCCGTTCTTTTCGGCGTTGGCAAATGCTCTCAACGTTTTTCGGGCAAGCCTCCTTCGCTGATGGTGAACGATCTTGCTTCTCATCTTCCCCACCCTTAATTTCGAAGGCGGTTGAATCGACCGACCTTAACTTCGTGCTCATGTTAGAGCTTAACTGTGATTTCAACTTGAAACTTAAAATCACACGATCCGGTGGATGAACTTAAGATCAAACTGAAGATTAAGCCCGAGATAAAACTTGAGATTGAGTCCCAATCTAATCATGATAACAAAACACAGAAACGAATTGAAAGAATAACATGTGCGCTATCTTTTGGTTAGTCAAGAAGATTTATTTTGCATTGTTTTTTTTGAGGATTATGATTTTAGGTTAGGACAGTTGCAAGACATTGCAACTGTCGGCGATACGCATGGTTACCAATTTTTTAGGTAATGTGCTAAATAGTTTTTCAAAAAGAAGATATATAGAGTTTAGATTTTTCAAGAAAATCGTCGTCGTTCTAATCCAAGTCAACTTCGACCAGTCATACTTTTCTCACTCTGCACCATTCCAAAAGTTTGCTCTAGGAGAAAACAAAATGAGGTCGGCCCATTTATTCGTAGCTTCGCGAAACGTGGAAAATGAGGTTGTTGAATAAAAGGAGCCGAGACCGAAGATTCTAATGAATGGCCCATTAGCGAGTTACGCAAGGTGTGTACAGTGTAGACGAGGAGACGACGAAGAGCGTGGAACCGATTTTCGGCTGGTTTTTATATACCAAGAGACCGCAATAAAAGCCCCAATGTTAAGTCTGTCTCTCTTCGATATTCCGGCGTTGACGTAATTGGTGAATTCTCTCAACGTTCTTCGAGCAGGTCGATCTTGAAGAAGCTGCCGTTTTTTATTATCATATACATACCTCGTCTCGCTCGCTCCTGATCGCACTCGTTATTTTTTTGTTATTCCCTTACGCTATAACACTCACGCTCACATCTCGCTGGACACGCTGGAGGGGCTGGACACCGAGGCAAGCCGGGCCCTCGCCTGGGCCCATCTTGTGCCCGATAGTGCGCCGGTCGTGCTGGCATTAGGCGCGTAACAACAATATCATCGTTATTATAATCCGGTAATAACATGGCGTGGCCGTTTTATGGCTAGCCGGCCGAGGGACGCGAGCGATGAGCAGCCTCAGTGTGGTCAAGGCCCTCATCTTCGCCAGAGAGGAAAGAGGAGGGGGGAGGGCATCACAGGCGCAGCCTCGTCTGCCGCGAATGCAGTCCAAGTCTCTCGTCCCTTTCCATCGTGCTTGTTTCCTCGCTTCTTATCGATGCTTTCCCGTCATCTCGTCGTCATCGTGTATCCGACACTTCTCTGCACGAGCTCGGAATAACCGGACGGCATATGCGACTAAAAAGTATATCGCGTTAAGATGCGCTTCGTCCGTAGTTTCTTCGATTCGCATTTTATCTATCTTCACGCTGTGAGACAACTCTATCTGTTAATCGACCAGTTAATATATAATCTTGGGACAGAATATCGAATGTAAGTATAGTTACCGTAGTGTTATTTAGTCACTGGTCACATTATTCATTATCGCCGTGACAATAAAATTTTTTTTTTGCCGACAGGGAAATATACCGTAGAGTACAAGAGATCATATATTTTTTTGGGTCCGTTAATGATGTGTATCGATGTTATCGTGACACCGGTTTGTCTTTGATTTTTTCATTTTTGGTCTTTTCGAAATATATTGATCTTGGTCAGAAAATCAATTTCGGGAAGAATTGAGTCGATATTTAAAAGTCGGTTAACCAGTTTTTTTACATTTTTTTGTCACACTCGGCCCTTTTTTGTTTATTGCACAATTTTTCGTAAAAGTACAATATCGCTAGCGCAAATATTCACCTTCAATAAACGTTCGAGCTATTCCAAAAAAAACAGTCATTGGTATGAATAATTTGACCGATCACCGTAGAAGTTGGCACATATGAGGCATTCTTTATCAACTGGGACACATTTTTCTCTTTCAAACACCCGGACATTTTTTTAAATTCGTCAGTTTGTTGTACTAGTTGAGATGAGCCTCTGTAATTTTTTTAGAATTTTTAAAGGGCGCCGTTTAGGATTTACGTTTGTTTTAAAAAATAAACACTATATCTCTAAAATTCAATTTTAAATAACAATATTTATGAAAATACTGATCTCTCAAAAAATTCTTAGGAACCTCGAATTTTTCACTCCTCATCTACTTTCCAATGCCATTGAAGTCATAATTTTTCCAACGGTCGAAAATAAATTTTTCGCAAAAATGAACCATAAACAATTTTTCTCATATATATATTTTTCATGGATGAGCTTTTTATGCTATCCACTTTGTTGTAACTTGCACATCAACTTTAATCCCGTTCAACCGATCACCATGAAAATTTGTATACATAGGAACTTGGGCGGTACAACGTCTCTGCCGGTTCTGCTGGTACCATATAAAAGGTAAAACAAAAAAAAAACAAGTAGGAAGTAAATGAAACAGAAAAACATAGGCACGAGTTTGAAAAAAAAGTCTCATACTACGGTTACCGATCCACTTCTTCCCGCGTTTCCTTGATTTTCTCATTGGTCACGCTTCGAGACGGCTCTATTTGTTAATCGACGATTTTGTATGTGTGTAATCACTTATATGGTAGCCGTGATATGTATATTTACACGACGTCATCAGCTATCCTGGCAGCAAATGCGCAGAAGCTGCGCAGCCATCCAATCGAATTCCTGTCTCGCGAGTCCTGCCGACAGCGCATACTAACGCGCGTTGGAATTTTGTTTGCATTTAATTCTTTTACCCCCGCATCGCGCCTCGACACGCACTTCTCTTCTCCCGCCCTTACCTTTATTTCTTTATTTATTTTTATGCCGGCGCTCATTCGCTCTTCCTCGTGTTCTACCGGTCTTCTTGATACATGCTCTCTCTGGTGGTTTTGCGTGAGCTCGCGCGATCGTGTGCCGCAACCCAGTGTAACGCGCCGCGGCAATGCAACGTGGCGGCTCATTAATTGTCGCTAACGCGCGGAGGGCCTACATCTTCCCGCTCTTACTTCCTCGCTAAACTCGGCGAGAAAGCCTCTTCGTTCAATACGATAAATGAGTGTTATGAAGTTGTAATCAACTCACCGAGCGATCGGCTTCTCCCTTCGTTCTTATCCACTGGTTAAAAGAATAATATACACGAATAGCCGCGAATCGTTTGAGTCCGTGCACGTGACACGGAAGGAGATCTTAAAAATTCTGGATGAAGCATTTCCTAATACACTTCGGTAAGTTTCTATTGAAAAGGAACTTGGGAAACAAAAATGCAAAAGAAAAAATAATTTTACAAAAATTAAAAAACTCCTGACTAAAAAATAAGCTTAATTAATAAATAAATGCGGTAAATAAAAAATGGTGGAATAATTAAATAACACATTATATCATAGTCGAGAGATTTTCACACCTGATGACGAAAGAATGTGATTTCTGGGCGTTTGACACATCTCGAATTTATTGAAATTGAGAAATCGAAAAAAAGTGTCACCATGTCAAAAGCTTCTCTATCAAGAAGCAGTATTCAAGAAGCAATTTTTCCTTGAATTAAAAAAATATTTCTTATACTGGACAATTTGCATTTGAATATGTTTAATATTCAATTATTTCAATTGAATGGATTTTCAAATAAGACACATACCCGATTTATTTTTATTGTATAAATAGTTCTATTGATTGAAATATATATTGAATACATACATTCATTTATTTATCGGACTTATTAGATAAGGACTCAACAAAATATGTAATTTCTTCAATTGTACTGATTGACTCAACACGACATATCGTTGTTTTAAGCGATAGGTGCTTCGAATACGAAGCTACGCGAGTTAATAACATATATTTTGAATAAATAATTTGGTGTATTAATTTTTTTATTTTCTTTCAGTGCAATCCGCATGATCGCCACTCCAAGTTCTTGGAATACTTTGTGTATATTGTTAGTTATTGATAAAGAAGATCCGGAAATACTTGATGAGCAATTTTCGAAAATACATTTCCGTACTTTTTCTAGTACCCCTTTAATGTTCGAAGCACCTGGAGGGCTCTTAGCGTAGGTCACGGTCATGAGTGAAGTTTCGATTCAATGGTCGAAGCGTGGAATGAAAAAAACAAAAGCGTTGAGGGAGGAGGAGTCGAATGAGGGAGGGAGTGGCAGCGAATTGGCGAGGCAAGGAGTTTCGCGGAAGGGAGTCGCTTCAGCCGCAGTCGGTCTGTCCTTGCGAGGGTCCGGCAAGGCCCTTTAAACTTAAAGCCCTGCTTCTTAATGTCCGCCGATTTAAATCCTTTGCGTGGAGAGTGGGAGGGTAGAATACAGAATGCAGAAGTTGTTGGTGTATTCACAGAGATTCGCGAGGCCTGAAGATATTTCTTTCGATTTATCGCGTCCGAGAGACGCGAGAGAATTTCATTCTCTCCTTCTCTTCCTCCTCGCCTCTTGTCCCAGATAGTCCAGCTTTCGATTCCTTTTCACATTCGCTTTGAGAAACGATTAATCATGGGCTCATTATTTGCCAGTGTATACGATGACGTCTTACGTTGGTCCAGTTTACGAAGACGTAAATTGTTATTAAAACGACGCGTCGCCACGACGCCACTGAAATAAGACGCTCGAAAAAGATACATTTTTTCCTGTTTAGGCCGCACGTATGTCGATATAAATCACGGGCGTATTTTATTACCGCAAATCGCATGGGCATTTCTCACCTTCTTCTTTCGAAGACCTTTAACGAGATTCAAACACTCAAAAAGCGCTAATATTAAATTGTCTTTCAATTGCCACTAAGAAATCTTGCAACACTGTAAAAGACTAATCCTTTATGGCGATATGTTGAAATAGTATATTACGATACGAGTGCGATGGGACTTTTCCTGATGAGGCCGAGTTTCCATCGAACGAGTTGAGAAAAAATTTCTCGCACGTGTTTCCTATACAATTTTATTTCACTAGTGCGAGAAGTGCTTACTTCTTACACGCTCCGCTTCGCTTCACGTGCGAGAAGTAATCACTTCTCGCACGTGCATAAATAATATTATTCAATACTCGTCTTTATCTTTATCACCCTGACTTACTGTATAAGTTTAACTAATAGACCAAATCCATTTCACCAGTTGTAATTCCATTCGTAGGTATACCACGTCTACACACCCAAAAAGTTTTTTTTTTTTTTTCAAAAATAATTTCATCGTCTATTAGAGGATTTGACATCGAAATTCTTATCCTTGCACCAGACAGAGTCATGATACAGACAGATGAAACCGTGCAAAGCTATTTCACACCCTTAACGTGTTTATTATCCGTGAACGGATTTTCGCACAGTTACGAGTCACGCTTCATTGAGAATTCCGGTAGTGCCGGGAAGCATGGTATTACCGTTATGCAACGATTCTTGCATTCCCTTGAAATTCATCAAGAAAATATGCGGCCATATTATTCGTCCTGTTGCACTTGTAGAGTACATCTTAGTCATATATGGGGTGTTTGCACGGAGAGAAAAGATGCTTTATTAATTTTTTTTTACTTGGCGTCGAGAAAAGACGCTTTATTAATTTTTTTTTACTTGGCGTCGAGAAAAGACGCTTCATTAATTTTTTTTTACTTGACGTCGGTCGCTACCACGACTCTTGATTAGTTACCATAACCAAAAAATGAGTTGACACAAGCAAAGGATTATTCTATTTCCCTTACAACTCAAATTATGATGCCAACAGTTCGAATGGTACCAAAGACGATTCGAATGGTAGTCCCAATAATTCGCGTGGTAATCGCAACGATTGGATTGGTTAACCTCACTAATCTCGCTAGGACTAATCGTGAATAGTTGAGGTTACCATTCGATATGGCTGAGGCAACTAATTTTCAAGAGAAGCTTTACAATAAATTGGAAACGTAGGTGTCAAAACCAAAATTTTCTTTCCGTGTGGTTTTAAACGTCTCGAAGCCTGACGGAAAAATTCGACGAGATGCACAAAATTCAAGTTTGCTTGCATCGGAAGAAATCGGTTCCTCCACCGAAAGCGGTGTTGATGCGCGTTATAAAGATGCGCCAGCAACGAGATCGGTTCGTGGTAGTATCAAAAGGAGGACAGGGTAAAGCGGAAAGCGTTGGCTTGCATGTGCGCACTTGTTGATCAGGCGATTGCAGCAAAATGGCAGCGTGCTTGTGCCTTTGCGTGCATACATAACCTTTTTCATACGCATCAACGAGTAATAGAGCGAAGCATTGGAAGCGGGCGCACAAGGCTCTGATATAGGACAGAGAAGGAAAAAAAAGAACAAAGGGAGACAGCGCTAGAGAGAAAGAGAGAGGGAGGAGTGGAACGCGCTGCATATTCAAGTAATGTGTGGGCCGCCATGCGCCGCACTGGATTTACGTACGCATGCATGTCCTCTTGCTCGATCGTTTCTTCGCCCCGGTACGAGCGCATCCCCTCGGGCGGGTCTCTTTCGTCGGAGCGAGCGTCGAACTGCGACGCGAGCGCTCACCCTAACGTCCAATAATGCGCTTGACTCGTGGGCAATACGTCGTTTTTACAGAACCTGATTCTCCGCTTCACCGATACTACGCCACCGACTTCACACAAAGGGCTTTTTGCACATGGCTCCATTTGATACAACACCAACTGACACAATGTTCAAGTGTGCGCAACCAGATCTACACGACGGAAAGAAACTTTGTTTTACATATTGAGCGTTATTATTTTTTAATTTGTATCGTGCACCACTTTAGACTTTCTTTCTGCACCACGCAACTAGGACTTTCACATGGAGCCGGATAAAACGGGTATCCGAACATGTTTGGATATCCGGATAGTAGATTTTGAGACTTTGAATTCGGACAAACGAACTACTCGAACTATTCGAGTATTCGAACGGCTCGAACTATTCGAGTATTCGAACGGTTCGAACTATTCGAGTATTCGAATGGTTCGAACTATCCGAGTAGCCGAACAGTTTGAATTATCCGAATACCCGAACAGTTTGAATTATCCGAATACCCGAACAGTTCGAATTATCCGAATACCCGAACAGTTCGAATTATCCGAATACCCGTATTTCCGAACTACACGAACTACCCGGATACTTGAAAATTCTAGTTCATTGTCTGATTTTCAAGCCAGTGATAGGCTTATTCTTGTTAACGTGTAATTAAAAATAGAGCCAACTGCGATGCGAAAAATACAGGGTGTCCCATTTGAAACAGTACGGCGAAATATCTTCTAAAGGAGGCATGTAACGTAAAAATTTTCGAAACAAAAGTTGTAGGATTTTGAGGGGGACATTCAATGTAGACGTCATTTTGAGCTTGCAGGTTCGTGTTTGCAAGCCGCAAGCTCAAAATCATTTTTCTTAAATGGCAACCACATTTTTAACTCCTCTTGACGAGGTTTTCAAAAACCTCATCATCCATGTTATTTTCTTTGATTTCACGCGAGAAATACGATAAAAACTAATTCTTCAATGAAATCGAAAATTCAAACATTTCTGGCGCGGTTTTGTGTTGATGATCGTTCTTCCGATCTGTTTACTAACCGAGATAACCAAATCATATCAATAAACAGAAATTTTTCCTACTAGGTTGAGGATTCTTTCACTTTTATCAGTTCCAATTCAATTCGAGTCTAGTCAGAATGTATCCAGCTAGTGAAATTGTCGATATTATGCAGATTTTAGAGGAGTGTATCGAGCCACAGCACGAGCATATCGCGAGCGGTACCGTAATCGCCTACATTTTTCTTCAGCTGCAGTTATTCGCAAAATTGAACGAAACTGTAGAAGAGAGAGGATTTTCCGACGACAACAACTAGAACAACAAGGTATCATCCTAATGATCCACGAACTGTCGCCATATTGGCTTTGATTCACATGAATCCTCACATTAGTTTGAGACATTATTGGATATTGCCAAGTATATAAAAAGTATATAAGGAAAATACCACGTACATTATTTATATATTTTTCGATATGTCGATATATACTTTTTTTCCATGGGGGAAGTAACACACATAGAAGAAGGGCGAGGGGTGAGAGAAAAAGAAAGAGAGAGAGAATGCCCGTGGCGCTCAATCGTTATCACCGGTCTTATCTACGATCCCGTCGTGTCTATACATTTTGCTGCGGCTGTGGTGTGCGAAGGAGTACGAACAGCTAAGGAAAGAGGAGAGCGAGAGCTGGCTCGGCGCTGAAAAGCGACCGAGACTGGCGGGACCCTCCGTTCTCTCTAGCAATTATCCCCGCTCGTGTCAGTGTCTTTCTCCTGTATCATACTTTTGCATAGGTGCGGTAAGGTGCACGCCATACGACCTACCCACTTCGTACTGAACTTGCTGTTAGGCTCCTGTCGTATCGCTTGCTGAATTATAAAATTATTCTTGTACATCGACTTCGGACTCGCTTTATATAGCCGAGTCCAAGGAGTTCGCTTGAAGAAATAAATTGTCGTTCGTTTCGTTCATAAGCCGCCGGCTGTATTTTGGAATGTCGGCCAGTGTTCTTACGTACAATTTTTCTTTTTTTTTTTACCAACACCGGATTTAGCTCTATTTAATTGCAATACACCTTGGCAAACTGCCTTGATTGTGAATGCTCTTGGGCAAAAAAGCAATCAGGAAAAGATCTTGAAGCTGTAAAGAGTTTGTCAGTTTAGGATGTTTAGTTTGTAGTAACAGAAGGTCGAAATTACTGATCTATGGAATATATTCTAAACGTTAAAAAACCTGGAGCTGATCTCAAAAATGTGCATTCTGTGCTAATTCAATGTTAGATTTTTCTTTCAAGCTAATTTCACTTGGCGTAAAGTGCAATGACTTAGATTTTTGATAAATTCACTCGTTGATCTTAGAAGCACTTATTTAAAATCCAACTGACTGTAATGGTCTTCTTATCGATCTGTTGAAAGTTAGACTGACTTTGAAATCGGTTTAAGGTTAACGTCTCTGAAAGGCATTGAATGTAGCTTAAGATTAAACGGACTTAATAACAAGGTTATGAATTCAGGTTTAAAGTCTTTGATTTCTATGGAATTGTCTATCACATTACAAAAAAATGTCACTTGAAATTTAATGTACAAGTACTTGCACTTTTTATGGATAAATTGATATACGACATTGAAATTACGAGTGCGATGAATGGTATATTATTTCTGATTATTCGCTCTGATTTCGCTTTGCCGTCATACGATCCGCCAAATAATTCTTGTAAAACGCATCAAAAGACTTGATTCGAAAAAAAATACGTCGGATAGTTCCGTCGATAAGCCGTCGGCTGTGCGTGGCGTGTTGGAAAGTTCTTGAACGTAGCATTATTATAATCTCCAAAGTCTCTAAAATTAGCCATAATTAATTAGCCGAAATAGTGTATCGCGAGAAAGAAGCATGCGTGCAAATATGAAGAGTAACAAAAAAACGTTGTTTCAGTGTCGGTGTCCGCGGCTAGTACAGCGAGAATAAGAAAGGCGTATGTGTATAGGACGGAATAAGGAAAGCCCATAGCTCTCTTCTTTCCCTCTCGATCTTAGTCGTCGCGTGTATCGCGATCACACGGTGTATCGCCTTTATCTTTATAGTCGCGATACTCGCGAATCGTTAAGATAAAAAAGGCCCCGAGGGGAGCCGAAAGAAGAGACGAGCGGACGAGGAGAGGAGAAAGAATCACGGTGCAGCGAGGCGGTGTATCCGCGCCCTCTGTCGGTGAGAGTGAAAATTGTGTACACATAAACGAAGCACAGACGTGAAGACGCCGCTTGAAAACACACCCAGACACGAAAAGTCGCTGCAACGGCGACGCCAGTAGGAACGAAGGGAACCCTCACACTTTTGGCCACGCACGTACGCGTCGTCGTAAATTTAGCGAATGCATCGAGGCAGAGTCGTAAAGTTGGGAAAAAAAGAATAGGCCGAGAGATTGGCTCTCGCCGAAGCAACAGCACCAGAAGCAACAGCAACAGCAACAGCAGCAGCAGCAGCGAGTCCTGGAGAGCCTCGGGAGAGAGAGACTCTCCTCGTCGTATCAAGAGAACGAAGGTGAGAGAACTGGGCAAGAGGCTGCGGGAGGTATATTGTGAAAGGTACAAGCCGTGAAAAGATCCACGGAGTATATATTATACGCCAAAGATATTTCGACAAAATTGGCCGGATACCGAGCAATATAAGCGGGACTTATAACGCAGGACAGATAGAAAACTCGAACGCCCAAACGATCCTCCGGGGATTCGTCCATTATTTGCACTGAAATGATATTATAATATTCCTGGCGCAAATAAAATTGAATACAGAGTCAAACTTTTTACATTATTCTTCATTTTTCACTTTTTACTTATAGTGATACTATATTTATTTTGTTTTTCTTATGCAGAAAGTTTCATAAAAGTAGAAAATTAATAAAGAGGAAACAATGTGCTGGGTTTTTTTTGCATTCATGTTTTAAATAAATTTTCAAAAGGTCAGGGATAAGATTCGGGGTCGTTACTTTAAGTTTTGCGAAAAGTAATGTAATAATTACTAATGTGATAAGCCGCTTGATCGATGTCAGCCAAATTTAGCAGCAAACATGTAGTAACATTTTTAACAGAAACCTTCACGAAAGTTAGCGCAAGAAATTTCGAAAAGTTATAACATCTAAGTTTGTGCAAAATTCGTGTCGAAAATTACAACAATCAGAAAAGGGTTGTTACTTTGCATGTATGACAAATTTCAACTCGATCGCTGCGATGATCCTTGAGCTATAGGCGCTTGGATTTTCAAAGTCGAGAATACAAAGACTCACATACAGGCTACGAGAATGATTTTTTAAATACTTTCCTCGACGTCGCAGACAATTCTAAGACAGCGTACATAAAATCTTGAAAAGAAAATTTCATGCAATAAAGATTTCTTCACGAGAAAGCAAAATCTGGTCAACTTTCGTAAGGTACAGAAGAACTTAATAAAAAAAAAATGTTTAAATTGACAAAATATATCTCATATAGGTTTGCAAATGAACAGCTTAACCGAACCTACATTGAACGCACAAAAGTTTCTCGTTGATTTTTTCATGCTGTTGCACCTCTTTGGTGTTCTCGTCTCGTCTCTCGGTTTTGCCCGTTGGCGACTCTTTCGCCGAAAATTCGAAACGATTAAAGTATATACTATACGTAGGTATGTATATTCGGGGTAAGTTCGCGTAAGTGGTACTTTGGCCGAGCTCTTATCGCGCTCCCGAGTTCTTGCCGCGGCACTTGGGAGATATCGAGTGACGATTTGCCTTGTGCTCGGAGCTCCAAGGGGATGTCCTGAATGCGTTATACGAGCGAGACCAAACAGGCTCTCGTCTCTTTGGAGGCCAGACTTTGCCTGTACATACCAGAGTAAGTACGTGCTACGTAGCTTGAGGTGTTCTATACGTATAGTTGAAGATCCAGTGCTTGTCTGCTTGTCAAGAGGCGTATAGAGAAGCTTAAAAAAAATTTTAAGTTCTTTGCACCGAGACGTTACCGTGACTCTTGATATACACGCGTCTTGCCAATGATCCGCGTCGCTGCTGGTAGATCTTCCCGTTTGGTGGTCGAGAGGTCGCGCTGCGTTGTGTATACATGACTTTCACGACCTACTGCGCGCAACGTTGTTGTGCAGTCGCGTCCGGCTACCGCTGCAACTACAGTGGCGCTGTTCGAGCTTCGATTGGGTAGATATGAGATCACCAAGTGCTCCACTGTCGCGGCACTTGGAGAGAGACGGAGACTGTGCGATTAATATTGAAATATTCGTCCTCGCTCGTTTTCGTACGCAAATTTGTCGGTTTCGTCGTTGTCGAAGAAATTCCTTCTTAACGACATCGCGAAAAAGAGGGAGTATCGGCGGCCCAATGAAATGGACATCGGTGCCGAGGATCTTATGAGGATGGGGATGGGGTTCACGAATTTTTCATGACACCCAGTATACATCGCGATGTGTAGTACAGGCGCGAAGCAAGAGTGAGTGAGAGAGAGAGAAAGGAGAGGACGAAGGGTGCGCCATGCCGAGTCGAGCCGTATGCCCAGCAGGGCCCGATCCTCGCTCTCCTCTTCTGCGCGCGCGAGACCGAGCGACCGAGTGCCTGGCAGTCACTCAATGAATTATTGGCCATAATAGCAGTGGCAGCAGCAGCGAGCGTGCGAGTCTTGGGCCCACTCCAATCTCTCTTTCTCCCTTTCGCGCTCTTTCTTTCACCTTTTCTCTCCGCCTCCTCATCCTCCTCCCTTTTCCTCTCTCGGTCGCATTCTCTTGCACGGACCTCTACACATAGACCTCCCCCTCCCCTCCCCCACCCCCCTACGACATCCAGACGGCGCGTTGCGTTCCTCCCGGTGCATCGAACGCCATGGATTTTGATCCTCCTGAATCGGCGACTGTCTGCAAGCCGAGATGATGCAGAAAAATTGCCATCGAAGAAATTTCATTCAACTTGAAAAATTCCCAATCGTACAAATATCGTTATATCGAATCATCAATACCAAGTAACTGTTGAGAGTCAATAAATTTGTGCAAACTTCGGGATCGTATCATGATTTTATGAAATTATGATATCAAATATCACTTTGTTTTCGTGGTACATTTGCATCTGCCTCAGTAATTTGTAAATCAGGATTCGATTAGGCAAATCTTTTTTTAAATCTCACACTTAACTTGAAGCTATATAATAGTGCTAAAAATTTCCACGGAGAATCGAGCTCGCGACCTATCGATGCTCTGGTCTGAAAGCCAGTACTCTAACCAGTAGACCACCTCATCGATTTCATTTATGATAAACTATTTAGCGAAGTAGTCGGGACTTTACAAAAGTTAATTGTAATGCAACTTTTTTTTAAATTTCTGTTTCCGCTGGTCGAAAATTACAATAATTAAACGGGAACTGCTGCTGCATATTTACCAAATTTATGTTTATACTTCTATTAAAAAAAGACATGAATTTGTATTTTTAATTATTCTTCGTGAGGTTATTACAACCGAAATCACAACAATAGCAAAATACTTTACAGTAATACGGTGAAGTTGTAATGGATTTAGCTCAATTTTTTCGTTTCACTTGTAGATAGTTTCATACAAAAATTCTGGGTCTGATATTTTTACAGCACAGCATTTAAATACCGGCACAATGGTGCCGACACTCGTAGTGAATATGAGTTTTTATTTTTAAAGGGAGATACACATTTTTTCTATAATACTTTCATCGATTTGCACCATTCTGTTTTCCCTGACTTAAACACCTAAAAATATAAAATATATTTCCATTGGAACAAGCTTTCTCTGTCAATTCCTTAATAAATTTCTTTTAATTAAACTCAATTTCTTCCAAGTGTCAAAGTCATGGTTTGCTGTGCGTTTATTCGTATTATATATGAAGGAATTTCGTTTCGTTCTGTAATACACACTAGGTCCTTCCAACAATCTGAATAGGCAGCCATATCGTGGCTTGTGAAAAGAGGGAGAGATACTCCCACGGATAATTTGCACTTTCCTGCGTGACTTCCTTCACCGGTAGTTGAGACGATGAGCCGAGCGCCAACCTTCGCATACTCGCGCCCTTCGAAGTACGCGTGAATTGGCGCCTCTCTCTCTCTCTTCTCTCTCCTACAATGTGAATAATATTTTTTTCCTGCTTTTCTCTCGTTCACCGGAGAATATTATCGCACTTGAATCCAAACAAAAGGTCTTTAAAAATTTTATTCTACTGTATATCTACATGACTCGGTACTGTCTCATCCTCTTCTATAATGAATCGAAAAAGATGAAAGAAGAAGATGAAAAATAAAGAGCAGAGAGAGGCGTCGCGTCTCTGTCCTCGTGATGATCTCGCGCGCGGCATAGCGAAAAAAAAACGAAGAGAGAAGTGCAGCATTGCCTAGAGGCTTTCCTTCCTTTATTATTACCGTTATTGTTATTATTATTATATTATCCTCACGGAATAGTTCCCCTTTAGTATATAAGGTCTATACGACCAAGGAGAAGAAGAAGAAGATGAAGAAGGGGTAGAAATAAGAGGAAGAAGAGCGTCTTGAAGAAAAGAAGAAGAAGAAGAAGGAGAAGGAGGAGGAAGGTGATGGAGGAACGAGATGGTGCTGAGACTCGTGGCGCTGAACCTGACGACGATGCACAGTGCGATGCTGCTGTGCTCCTGGTATGCTTTGCTTCTCTATACCTCATACGTATATAAGGCATTCCATATCAATTCAGCCATTAAAAAAGGGAGAATTGTCGAAAATTTTCGAAATATCACGGTCAGTTCAATAAAAGCACGGAACTTTAAATTAAAACATGAAATCTGTAGTAATGTGGCTATTTTTTCATTTTTCTTTCAATCTGTAATATCTCAGGAACGCTTGATCCTGTCGATATCTCTGACAAACAAAAATATGTATTTGTATATGGCCAACAAGAAAAAAAAATTTATAAATAATTGTGTGATTTCAGGCAACATCTTATGGGAAGTTTTTGTTCTTGTAATTACATTTTTTAATGTTGGAACACTTATTATAGGAAAAATCAATGGCGTTCTGTGTACAGATTAATATTTCGACCAAAATTCTCATAGGAAAAGCAATCTTCTGAAAATGCTCTTCTGAAGTTGAGCCCAGCTTGTGTTAACGAAAATGTGGAGTCGTTTGCCATCGAACTTTTTATTTGACCGATTCAGTGTCGTTAAAAAAAAAAAATTTTAAATGAAGGAAATAAACCTGCACATTCACAAAAAAATGTCGCTGTCAAACTCCTACAGCATTCCGAAGATTGAGTTTTCTACAAACCACATTACAAATAAAAAATGTGGTGTATTTATTGAAACCCTTAAGCCTGATTTTTTCGTATTTCCTCAATCCTCAAATTTTCCGAGGATTTTCTTTTATATCGCAGTTCAGTTGATATGGAATGCCTCATATGTATAAAAATGGCGCAGCTGAAGTTGTAGTTGTGAGAGTTCTCGGTGCTGGTGAACTGGTGATGAGTCGATGGTGGTGAATGTCGGACGTGCGACGAAGAGTACGCGAGAAGAAGATGAAGAAGCAGAAGAAGATGAAGAAGAAGAGGCAGTGGCGAAGAAAAAAAAAGAAAAAATGAAAGGAGAGAGAAAGAAGGGTGTACCTACGCACTGCTGCAGCAGACATTATGCTAATCTGCAAGCGGGGATGTACACCCGATAAGCCGCTCACCGCCCAGTGCCTCTCTCCACTCGTTTCCTCCTCTTTTGCTCTCATTATCTTTCCCTCGCTCTCTCGCGCTATCTCTTTCGTTCCTCATGTTGAACTATGGTACATGTTACCCCTACCATCGCCCCAACAGTAAGGCCCAGGGGCCCCACGCCCTCAATCTCTCCCGTAAAGTGTACATACATATATACACACCACGGCCTATATTGGTAGCCCGGAGTCTCTCTTATATGTGGCGTGCTTTACATTCTCTCGCGATCGCGCAATGGCTCACCAACAACGCTCTTCCGATACAACCCCTTGGGACACGAGGACCTTCCGCCGACCAACATTTTCGCCGCGATCCATGAGGGATCATAAAACCGTGAGAACTCTCGATTATACTCCGCAGAGTCAAGTA
Source organism: Tromatobia lineatoria (assembly GCA_949699805.1). Lineage (NCBI taxonomy): Eukaryota > Metazoa > Arthropoda > Insecta > Hymenoptera > Ichneumonidae > Tromatobia > Tromatobia lineatoria. The sequence continues at coordinate 21,665,734 of OX453037.1, forward strand.
CTTTAGATACATTTCGTCCAAATTCGATTACGCATCATTTCATCGTTTTTTTTTCCCCTAGTTATTTTTCATCTTGGTTTTTGCTTCCCCATAAAGAAAGCTTTGTTCTTACGAATGTCACGTCCTGGCTATTTTTTCTCATATAATTTATATTCATTTAATTTCCATCCTGTGAAATATTCAGTCTGAACTTCTGCCAATGTTAATTCATTTCAAACTTCGTGCTTCGGTTATTGAACTTATGTATTTTTTCTGACTGCATGTGTCGTGCGTTTTCTATGTATAATGTTAAAAGTAACGTGATTCGGAATCGTATAGGATGTAATTTTGAGAAATGTAGAAGTAATATAAATTCCAAGTACAACATAATTGGCGAGAGGCCAAATGAATACTGTTAATTTTAAGATTTTAAGCTAAGCTAACTGAATACTTTTAACTTTAAGTTTAAATTATCTACAACGACCACTGCATAAATCCAACAAATAAATGAGTACTTTTAGCTATTTCACGCTCGTAACAAACCACATTGGTGCGAAAATATATGACTATTCTCTCTATTACATATATTAGTTTTCACATTGATACGTCTAATTAACTTTCAATTTTTTCCTATTTATTTCTGCTTCATAGCGTTTACTATAAACGTTTCTTTCAATATCTCATAACGAAATCTAAATAAATGTTATTTTTATCGAGTCCACTATAAAAACTACTGATGTGAAACTGTTTATGGAATAAATGGAGAAGTATGAACTTATCTATTTTTACTGTCAATGAGTGAACTTGCCGCGCTGTAGTTTTGCCTAGTTAGAAAAACATTTTTTTCTGCTCGATATACGAACGATCGCTTCCTGCCGTAACGTGCATTGAATATCTCTTGAGCGATCCTGTCATCTTCACCATGGATATAACCCGTTAGAGCAGTCACGCGGATTCCTTCCTGTACAGAATTATCGCGAGTATCTAATGTCTTTCATAAACGTTTGTAGGCGCTCGTTGCGTTTTATCTCCGCTCTCGCTGCATACTAGGATATGCGTGGCGCCACTGAGCAGTATTTCGCTGCACGTTTAAATGGGACATTAAGTACAAGCATCAACAGATGGTAGCTTGATAGGAAATTTCCTTGGATTCGAGCTATGAAAGATTTCAATTAGGCCAATCAAGTACCAATTCACTTGAAACTCGTATTTTAGTATTTGCTTAGATATATTTCAAAGGGACCATTTAGTTTCTAGTGGAATGTAGAAAAAATACCTAAAAAAAAAAGGAATAAGGTCCTTGCGAAGTTTAACATTCGGGTATGACTTATAAGCATAATTGCGCATTAAAATAGTTTTCATGACTCTCTAATTTTACAAAAAGTCGGCACTGCCCATACAATAAAATGAAAAAAACAACGGTAAAAGTAGTTTTCAGTGCGTAGTTTTCTCGCACTGAAAACGGGGAACAAAAATGTGATAAAAATAATTATTCAAAGAAGTTTCACGGTTTTTTATTACAGAAAAGCCTGTGTTTTCGACTGAGATGAAAACTTTTGTTCACTGTGGATTTTATAGCATTTGTTAAATAAATATACGGAAAGAAATGTTTAGTTGTGACAACTACGTTTCCAATTAGCTGTACACAATCTCTCAACATCTCTTAACAAAACAAAAAAGAAATGGATTAACATTGGGACCGGGAAATCCATTCTAATAATTGAATATCCAATGTTAAGTTTGCTTTGATTATTGTAGAACACTCATTTAGTAATTTCTATAGATTAAAGTAACGATGAATTGATCTATACATTTTTTCTGTGGCCACTAATGGTGGTCACAAATGGTACGTCTACCCTATCTAAAAATAAAAGGCAAGTGCACGTAACATTGTCGCATTCCCTGTGAAATAATAGAGAATAAGTGAGTGACGTTCTCTCGGTTAAATCGCGTCCACTGTTCTTGCTCCCAGTGAAAATATCAACTGTTGCCTAAGTAGGGTAGAAGTGCCGTTTGTGGCCATCAACTTGATCCATTTGTGGCCACACATATTGCATGTATTTAATGACAGTACTGGTCACAAATGGTGTAAACGGCTTTGAACATAATTTATTAAGCAATAAGGCATTCTAATAATTGAATATTTAATGTTAAGTTTGCTTTGATTATTGTAGAACACTCATTTAGTAATTTCTATAGATTAAAGTAACGATGAATTGATCTATACATTTTTTGTGTGGCCACTAATGGTGGTCACAAATGGTACATCTACCCTGTCTAAAAATAAAAGGCAATTGCACGTAACATTGTCGCATTCCCTGTGAAATAATAGAGAATAAGTGAGTGACGTTCTCTCGGTTGAATCGCGTCCACTGTTCTTGCTCCCAGTGAATAAGGATACGAGAGTGCGGGATGCGGTTTTACGGGTGTGTATCCCGGGTAACTGGTCCCGCATTGTCGGCCCTAACTAACGACCTAGTAACACTATTTCATACGCTCCCACTCTGAGTTTGCGACTTCCCCCGCGGGAGGCGATGAGAAAGAACCGAGAATTCTCCGAGTCCGAAGGATCCTCATGAAACGCCCCCACAGGACAGAGCCGAAGAAAGGGAATAGCCGTATCCACTTCAGAATGTATCTTCTCTCCTTCTCCCTCCTCTTTATTATTATGTCTTTCATCATGCTGCAGCAGCACATACGCTCAGGGCCCTTGTCTCGTACACTCTGTCTGCATTTTTCGGCGTAGGTGTATTGTGTTGCCCATGAGGTGGACCAAAGCGCAAGACCTTCGCGAATAACATGAGCAGGGTGTGCGCGCAAACATACGCGCTGAAGAGACACACCCGCGGGAAATGCGCACGTCGCTTTTGCTGTTTTGCTCCCGGTAGAGTATGAGGAGGGACTGAGCGACTGGTAAACGTGGGGGGAGGGGGCAGGGGAACGGAGGAGACGGCTCCAAATAATATTTCAAAATTAATGTCATGCGGAGCTCGCCAAAGGGGTCCAGGCGGCGTTCCCTTGGTTCTCCGCACCAACGCCACTGCATCATCATCATCATCATCATCATCATGCGATACATATGAGCGCTGCTATGAGCTGAGAATGACAAATACGAGGAGAGGAAGGAGAAGAAGGAGGAGATGAGAAGAGGCGAGCGTGTAAGAATGAAGAGAGAATGAAAAGAAGACGGACCAACGAGCGAATTTCTCTTTCCGTCTCGTTTTGCACGAGTTAAAAGGGCGACTTGTGTACTTCATTCCTTTATCTTTCTTTCTTCTTCGCGCCACTAATTCACGTTGACATCTCCTCGCCCGAAAGACGGATCAACTCTATGAGGGAAAGACCGTTGGACTTTTTTTTTTGTTTTTGTTATGCTTTTGTAACAAGTTACGATAGCATGATAAGGTCGGTTTATTCGGCGCATGATGACACTTTCGTCTAATCCTAAGGAGGAAAATCGAGTGGTTTTGGAAGTATTTCCGGCGTTACAATAGTAATCGTAGTTCGCCAAATCAATTCGTTGATTTCGAGCGAGAAAAAAAAATATCGCTTGTTTTTGGTACACAAAAATGGATTTAAAAAAAGTGTCTGGCAGTCAGAATTAATTAGAAGGTGGCAAGAGTAAAAGTTGTACAAACAAGACATTATATTGACCCGGGACTGATTTAGTTTTGAACGAATATGGCCTAAGAATGTTTGTCATTACTGGCAATTCTGGCTGCGTTACTGAGCCAAACCTTATCTTGGTTGCAATTCCCCGTTGTGAAGTAGTGCAAAGACACGTGCGCAAGTTGTTGCGTCTCATCTGGAATCCCTCCAGTTCGTGAACAGGTTCCCGAAAAGCCTGAAGCTTCAGGAGAGTCGAACCACGCGACGTCGCTGTATCGTTTTGCCGCGCGTTACTCTTGCAGTTGTATCCTCGAGGCGCACATGCGTTCAACTTTATTGCATATATCATTTCCTTACCGTGGTTGTGTTCAACTGCTACATCTGCTGCACACCGGGTGCAATTCTCACACCAAGAACAAGGTAGACTCGCTGCTTGTAAGCTTCGTTTTTTTTTATAGATTGAACTACACTACATCAAGAAAAAAGATTACATTAATTTCAAAGAAATGGGTGGATTAAATTTCCTTTCATTGATTTTAATTAAGAACGTGACTCTATTTTAAGAAAACGCTTTTCTTGATCCGGGGAAACGATATATACTTGAGAGCTCCCAGTGTTTGTTCAAATAAGGGCTAAAAATTATTCTTACAACCTTTCTACATCTATTACGACACGGAAAGACATTTTTAAAACGTCATGTCAAGTTACGTTTTGCTTTGAAGCATAAATCTATCTCTCTCGGTTTGGCCATGACAATTGATAACTTCACACAAGTGAGATTCTCGGTCTTTTGTTTGTTTTAATCGGCTCGTCTCGTCTCGATTTTACGATCGAGAACGAATAAGTATGACACCTGCCTATAAAGTCATGAAAGTCTATAGAGATTATCGGTATTTAATACAAAAATTAATCTTGAAGCACAATTGGGAACCCAATTGGAAAATGTCCAACAATGGATTTTCCTGATGCGCCTGCCGACACAAGCGCTCGGAAAAAGTCACACGAAATGGCCACTAACGATGCTAGGTACGATAAAAAAATAACACGAAAAGAAAAAAAAATTATTCTATTGATTTACCATATATATCGGATATTTATTCTCATGTAACAGTTCTAGCAATCCCATCCCAAACCTCGACAGTTCTACAACTACACCGAAACAATAAATCTTAAGAAATCAGTGAAAACGAGCCTCCTAATGTGGGTTCCCCCCTTAAAAAATGAAGATTATCATTCGTTGGTATTTCCTTGCGATGAGCTCAACTGTTTTCTTATATATAACTTAATCTCGTGTCTCGATCGGGTTACGAGAATTTCGGTTTGACAGCACGATACGAAAGGACTCGAAACGATCGGTTGACGTTTCGAGATGAGTTCTGCTATTCATTTATTCCTCGGATCGTTTCGCTCAAATGCAACATTACTTCGAATCTCTTAAATACGATTTCTCTGAAATAAATGACAGAACGGTTGATTCAAGGAAACTTTATTCTTCGGGGAAGAAATAACCGTTGATTCTGTGAGTACACACGAATCCCCAAAAGATCGAAGAAATGGAGGAGAAAAAAACAGAAGGAATGTTCGGACACGAAGCTATTCGAGCAGGTACGTTCTCCGACAGCGGGTCGTCTGCGCTATAGGTTAAAATACGTCGAAATTTATGTTTGTCCGCGCGAGTCCTAAATAAATCTAATCCAAGCACAATATAATCGTTCCGAGGGGGGAAACAAGGGAGGCAATCGTGTATTCCTATCCTCAGCGGGCCCCTAGCGTTGTGTCGCGACACAGGAAGGCCAACCCCCCGCATCGTTTAATTTATGCTGACCCACTCATCTTCTCCCTCCAACTTCTCTCTCTCTAGTTATCTGGAAAGAAAGTCGGCTGAATGAAGAACGGAAACCCCACTTGTTTGTCTGTGAGATGAACGAGACTGTAGCAGACTGTTGTTAGAAACCACCGGGGAACGATGATGAAAAGAGAATTTGAAGAAATTTTATATACCGAGCAGGAGTTTAAAATTTTTCAGCAATGACTCGGGAAAATCGTTCCTGAAGAGTTACAGTGTTGATCTTGTTGAGTTCGAGGCACCCGAGGCACACTTGAATCGAGGCTCTCGAAGGAAACCCACACACACAAAGAGAAAAGGATGAAGAAAAGAAGAACGGAAAGAAGACAAGGTGCAGAGAAGCCAGGAAGGATTTCATGGGAACGCACATGGAACACAGAGATCGTGCGTTGTGTGCTTCTGGTACATCGCTAACTCGGAAAGCCTCGACTATCCGAGGCTTGATAGCAGTTGTGGCGTTGGAAGTATAGTCGTACTTGTAGTAGTGGCATTAGTATAGAGATATAACGACTCGGTTAACGAAGTCGTAGGAATTCTTTTGGAATCTCTCTCACTCTTTTTCTCTCTCAGTCCGAACTCCACCTCCAGATCTAACTCTACACTTCGGCCCACTATATACACAATAAATCCTATTCGCTCCACGTGTGTTCAAGATTTATATCTCATTGTTAAAACACTTTTTCATTCAGTCGAATCGCCGGGGTGTACGAGGCTGCGTCGACTCACACAATTTACGGAATATACTTTCAGTAGTAGATGCAAAGTAGGGAAATTTTAGAAACGGCTTCTTCCAAGGGGAAATAATTTTCGATGTAAACGTAGCTGGCAAAACGTCAGATTTGAGTATAATAATGCAGTCAGGTATTCGAAATGTAAAAAGATTTAAAAAAAAATTTGTATTAGTGAAATTTGAATTAGGCTTCAGTTTCGCGTTCTTTGAATCTAGCGATCACGGTTTCAAACTCGAGATGTGCTTCGCAAACATTCCATCGAAAATAAAACTTAACCGCCAATCGTCGCATACAATAACACCTAATGTAAAACGAGTTCAGATTTTCATCATTGTCAGCTGGAATGAAATTTCATCACGTAGAAATGATTTAATAAAAAATCCAACTGGCCATTTAATTATTATTTATCACTCATAGAAAATCCGTAATAACTAGCATGGAATTATATGGGGAAAGCTTCTATTCAGACATTTTGATTGTACATTAAATTCCAAGTAGGCTGAACAAGCCAGTGGATGAACGGGGACCAGTAAATGGACACAGTCCATAAGAGCACGTGAATAAAAAGCGTCCATTCACCGACTTTTAACGTCTGCTTAACCGTCCATTCACTGGTCGGTTTACCCTATATTTTTCTAAAGTGTATAATCCGAGAAGGTTCAATGGACCAATTGAGAGTCAATGACTTATGGCTAAACTCTACAAAATGGGACCAGAGTTGAGGCGTTTTAATTTTTCGTAATGAAAAAAAAGGTAAGGAGGTAGCGAACAGAGCGAGAACGCCCTTGCCGCTCGTTTCCCTTTTCTTTTAGGCTCTCGTATCGTTACTTCTTTTCTTGGGTCCAAAGCAACAAGAACGAAAGATAATCGCGCGTCTAGACACGTACGCGATGCCAGGGCCTTAAAGTGACCGCGTTTGGCCGCGGGCAGGAGACAACATACACACGCCAGGAGACGAAGCGAGTAGACTACTCGGCGAGTTCGCCAGGCTCATGAGTATTATAGAGTACTCGCTTGCGTATGTGCGCGGAGCCTGTGCCGCTCGAGTGCGCCCGATGTTGGGCCGCACGCGAGAAAAAAAACAAACAGTTGCGCGAGAATCTGCTGAAGCTGCCGCTTTTTCACCACCATATGCGGTTATCCTCCTGCTTTCCTGCCGAGTCAAGAGGTAGAGAAAGAGGGAGAGAGTACCACAGCCGCCTTTGTATAAAAAGATGGATGAGTTTGCGGTGTGTGTCAACCTCCAGCGGGTAATGCCATTCGAGGGAAAGTAGCGGGTGTTAGTCGAGCTCTCATAGCGCGAATCCACACGAGAGCCAAACGCTATCACTTTAGTCACGCGCCGTATTGGTATATGTCGACATTCTCGGTATATACGTCCGGAAAAGAGGGATCGAGCGGTTTCTCTCGCATATACACCGAGAGAAAAACGTTTACTTGATTCAAAGACATCTCTTTGAAATCTTGGCCTGTTGAAAATTTCATTGACGTCACTGATATCGGTGGGGGTCAATATAGCGAATGACCAAAATAGTGAATGGCTGAAATAGCGAATTTGAAAATGAGGGACGTCTAAATGTAGAATGTCCATTATTAAGGGATCACTTTGTCAGCCAGTAGCCATTTCGATCATTCGCTATTTTGATTGAATTTTGATAAGATGGAGGTCAAAATAGCGAATGGTTGAAATAGCGAATTGAAATAGCGCAAGGCAAAATGTAACCTATAAAATAACATGTCACTAAGAGAAAGGAACACGGTAGCGGTTAGTTCAAAAATATTTTTTGATCATCCCGTACTAAATGTAGAAAGGTTAGCGGAATAATTTCAAACCACTTATTCAAACAAACACTGACACCCAGCAATCCATCTTTGTCGGTTTTTTTTCGCTATTAATGACTTAACTCGACTGACTGATCGGGTTAACTATTGTCAGACTGGGCGCTGTCAAATATCTCTTCTCTCCAAATCAATGGAACTGTTTAATTCAAAACGGTTTTCTTTGAATCAAGAAAACCGTTTCTCTGAATCCAGGAAAGTGTTTGTTTAAATCAACAAAACCATTTCTTTGAAACCAACTAAATATTTTATTGAAATCAATGGAAAGAAATACAATTCACCTATTCAATTGAAATCAATGAAATCTTTTTTCTCGGCGTAAACTCTATTCATCCGTTTACGAGTCACGTCTCGCACACTCGACGAGATAATTTTCCGAGTCTTATTGACATGAAGCGGCGCGGGCTCAATCGCAGAAAGTATACAACGAAATAAAAAGATTGATTGCGGAGAGATGAGCGCGGGATTGGATCGGCAATGAAATTATAACACTGCCACCGGGGGCGACAACGCATGTTCCTTCTCGCCTCCACCTTTTCTACTCTCTTGCGCTGCTTTGCTCTACCCGATCAACTCTTCTTCACGTTACCTTTCTCCTTCGTCTCTCGCACTCTGTCCTTCTCCCTTCTTTGCCTTTCGCTCGGTCAAGACAAACTTTTTACCCTCTTCGTACTCTCTCCCGTTAACTTGCCGCGTTACGCTTCTCTCTTAGCCGTCTCTGATCGCGCGCCTCGCCTGTTTATATATATATATATATATATATATTTGTACATCTATATTCTCCAGTGACCGAGGAAGTTCTACCGCGGCTGTTGCTGCTCCTCTTGTTCCTCATCGCGAATCCGTGAGAAAAGGGAATCGGCATCGCTCTTCGTCATCGTAACTTAATGGTCCGTGTCCTCCACCGCTTTTTCGAAACGTCTTTGGCCAGTCGAAGTGTGATCGGTACATCAACATATACCGTTACAAGATGCAGATTACAAAAAAACCGTTGTCGGAATTTCTATCTCTATACTGACTCTATACAGCTTTTCGCTCATCTCAACCTTAAGCGCAGGCCAAACGGAAAAAAAAGTTGTGATAACCATTCCGAGTCGACATTTAAACCTTCCTTCACCCTCGTTTTAAAAAAAATAGAATTCCATTAATGTTTTCAACAGTTTTGCTTTCACAAGTTCTTATTTGAAAAAAAGACATACACCTAATTGACGATTAAATTCAAGGTAAAAAAGACTTGCAAAGTAAAGCTTTGCACATTGTTTACTCCGTAATTTCTACTTTCACGAAGATTCTATCAGGAAGCTTGTTGATTAATTGTGGCTTCCTCATAAAGAAATGTCTATGGTAAGTAGAAATTGGAAGTTTCGATTCTGAAAAATTCAAATGCTTGTATAATCTTTTCGCCGTTACCGATAGTAACTAAATTTGGTACATAGCCGCGCTCAGCATTATTTGTCATCGGTAAATAATTAGAGTTCAATTGGTGAGGGTTAACGCAACTTAGAGAAAATTGAAAACGTTAAGTGAAATCCAAAATCGTTACCGATTATGTTTTGACACAGCTTTCTTTTTTTTTTCAATTAATTAGCTCGACAGCAAAAAAAAAATTTTCCTCAAATTTCCTGAAAATTTACCCAAATTAATTTCTCTACCTGTCCCACACATGGGCAATATTTCCGCTCGATTGTCAAAGTTCTTGAGATATGACGGTTTACGAATTAATGATGCAATCTGAAGGAACGAAAATACAAAAGATTTCAATGTTTGATTTTCCCGAATGAGAAGATCGATAACAACGGAATCTTCGGCATCGTTCGACTCAGCCCCGATCTTTCGATTTGCCAAATTTCCATCTTAGAAATAAAAAAGATCACAGGCTGTTATCGTGAAAGCACTATAACATCTATTAGCTTGCATGTGCTAACTAACCATACTGACCAACTAATTCTGTTGATTCCTGTTACCAAGGATATTCTACCAACGACAATTTAGTTCCTTCAACCAACTAAATAGACGCTTCAACAAACTGAATAGTCGTCGCTATATCAACTATTCCGTGTGATTGTAAGAACCAATCTTTCACTTTTACCAACTACTCATTTCTTTCCGTGCGCACTGAGCGGGTTCAATGTTCCCCACGAATATTTATTGTTTCTCCTTTCCTCCTCGCTCTCTTTAGCATTATTTGGTGGTTCTTTATCTCTCGGGGAGTTGCGCTTCATCGTGGCCGAGCGAGCTTCATCGTTATTCGAATCGTGGATAAAGGCAAGTAAGTTTCGTCGTCGCGAGGGTCCGCACGGCGACTACAACGATACACCGTAGAAAGCAGAAGGAGAGCTGCTGCTGCTGATGCATCCACGCAAGCCCTTCGAACTGGATATCTTTTTCGGTACATTCGTGTTTATAAATCTGAGCGTGGAATGCAGACTTGCGTTCGTTGTATAGACCGAGTCTATACGTGTGAGTATGCATGCCCAGAGATGACAGTATAAAACGCTTCAGGCTTTCTCGAGGTCTCTCGCTATGCATTTCTTCTCGTATATATATACATGCGGGAGCGAGGCCGAGTGGCTGCGTGCGTGCGCTCGGAGGGCTAATGAGTGCGGACGTGCGTGAGCGTTCCACACTCGCAAATTCACCCAGGATCAGCAGCTCGAAGACTCCGGAGCAGAGAGGACAAGAATGGTGAAAGGGAGGGCGATGTGGCCAGTCGGTAAGAGCCACTTGATGCTCTGGGTTAACCTTATACATTTCGCCATCTTTAGCCTTTAAAAAAATTTATATAAATTTTTTAAAAACTTTACAAACGCATTTCAGGCACTGTTTAAAATTTTAAGGGTCTACATCTACCTAGAAGCGTGAAAACAGCGATGAATGTATTTATTTATTTATGTCTTTCTCGGTACGTCGTTCTCCGCCTTTTACATCTTCCTCTTCCTCTTGTACAAAAATATAAAAATAATATAGTGTTATAATAATATAGTAAATACGAACATAAGTATTCCTTCGCAACTTCCTAGCATTAGATTTCCGCCAATCGTTTCTTCTTCGTACGCACCTCGTGGTCTTTATAGACCAGTATTGATATGCGAAGAGAAAACACAATCACACACATCTCACGTTTTTTTCATATAGTATCTTTATAGATGGTAGCTGCTTCTTTCCTGAGTAGCATTCGTCTGCTATCACATTTCGCTCTTTAATCCTCTCGGCTCACGCTTCCTCAGCCTTGAGGACGCCCTTAAATATTCGAAGAGCTCCACATTTATCTCGCCTTCCAAAAAACAGTTCCAGATGCTGAAGCTGACGAACTCTTCATCTCTCAGCTCTCTGTTGGTAGAGGAGAAGACGGAGTGATGCTGAGCCTGGATTTGCGTGGGCGTCAACACAAACTCGCACTAACACTCCCAGAAAACTCGGGCGTAATTGCGCGTGTTCAGATGTTCAGCGAGAGGACGAGTGTGACGAGTGTGACGAGGTGAAAGAGAGCGAGCGAAAGAGAAGAAGAGAGAAAGAGAGAGAATGCACTGGGAATGCGGAGTATATTATTTCACTGTCCATTTTTATATGATGAGCAATAGAGTATATGTTTATGCGAGGTGAACCGGCAATGACACATTCTCATGCATCATTCATCGAGGGAAGCGTAGACGAGGTACACAGAGGATAGGGCATTAAGGGCGACCTGAAGGAGGCGAGAAATAAAATAGAAGAAAAATAGACGCATGGCTCACGAACGATGTGCTCGCTGGCTGCTCGCCTGGTTCATCCCAAGGAATTCATGAATTACCGAATTCATTGAATTCCTCAACGACGGTCCATCGCAGGGTATTTTTCAAAATATTCTCAAGGGTCCTCCACCTTCGGTCCTCTTTCTCGTGAGGCTGTCAAAATTCTATGGATTCCACTAACGACAATACCCTGAAGAGCTTGCCAACAAGGAAAAAAGGATCGTTTTTTTTTCTGAGAAGGTAAGATCTCTGCACAACGACTTTGCACGTCGAGTGGACAGAAGAAGGTTCATTGGTATACCCAGAAGCAGTCGACGTAAATGGAATGAGGAATTCAGGTAGTGAACCTGAAAAGATATTTTATTTTATTTAAGCAAAACTTGGTGCTCTGCTATCAATATCCGTAGGTTGTGAGGCTACCTTTTAGCAAGTATTTAAAATCCATTCGCTACAACCGGAACGTGTTACTTTTGGCCCCGGTCACACTTGTAAAATGACTCGAAAGTGCCTATGGAATATCCTTAAGGAGGTTCGTCAGTAAAATTGAAAATACACAGAAAAATCTAAAATAATTACCGCGTTTTTAATAATTCATAATAAACTCACATGAATTTTTTGGGAATATTCGTCTACATCGTTTACACAAAATTAATTTTTTTATGCATACATTTCAACATGGGCTCTTATGGCATATTTACAAATAAATAAAAATTTTACATCGAAAAAAAAAAGAATTAATTCAACCAAATACTCAAAAATTCCAAGATGTAAAAAAAATTTTCAATCATTATTTTTTTTTAAATTCGTAAATATCCCATAAGAGCCTATGTTGCATAAAATGCATGCACAAAAAAATTAATTTTGCGTAAACCATGTAGACGAATATTCCCAAAAAATTCATATGAGTTTGTTACGAATTATTTAAAACGCGGTAATTATTTCCGATTTTTCTGTGCATTTTCAATTTTACTGACGAACCCCCTTAATCATTGACAATTTCCCGAACGTCAATCGGCGCGCGGTTTCTAAGTCGCCAAAGGGATGAACTCCGAAAAACGTTGCTCGTAGGGAAAGAGAAAGCACGAGAGAAGAAAGGAAGAAAAGGACGCGAGCACGTGAGTGGTGCGCGTAGCGTAATGCGTCGACGCTCCCTTTCTCTTACTCGCACACGCGCTTCTTCTTCTTGCAGCTCATGGCTCCCGCGTTTGTCGGAACCGCCGCATGTGCGCGCGAGAGTCACGGGATCCCAAACGGTGGGACCGTATCGGACGGTCATTAGCGAAGGAGCGGCCGCGCAAGCGGTGGCGGCTCTCTCGATCCCCTCCCCCACCTCCCCACCTATCAACCGAGATAAAAACCGGGACGAACCACCCTCTACTTTGGCTCCAATGGCACTCGGTACGCGCCACTACCACTCTTATCCGCTTCGCCGCTGTCGGTGAACCAACTGGAGAACGCGCAACACTCAAGAATGGTGACTATGCGAAGGTCGCCCGATTATGAGGAGATATGCGCTTTCGGACAAACTATTCAACCCCTTCCCATCGCTCTGCACCTTCAACTCCCCCTTTATTCTGTTTAATCTCGCTTTCCCACTTTCCGCTCGGGAGATAGAGAGAGAGAGAGAGATGGCTTTCTTTCTATCTTTCTCTTTTCGCCCGTATTTCGCCTATACACACGCGGTCATCGCGGACATTGGCGTTCTCTTTAACTTGCCGCGAGAAAACGAAGATGGAGAGTATACACCGCGCGATCAGTGGTTTTTTGGCAAATGGACCGACGGAGATACGTGAGCTCTCGCGGTATGCCATGTATGATTCAGTCCGAATGGACAAGATCAAAGGAACGAGCGGAGCTTCTCTTCTCCGAAATCGTTTATCGATCTTTCAGTGATTATTTATTCTACAGTTGGCCACGTGAAGAAACAGAAAGATTAAAGAGATGAGGGAAATGTCATTTTGCGACTGCGATGAGAGGCTTTGGCTGTAGACACAAAGCACAAGAAAATGTCTGCACATTCATAATCTGCAAGAATTTTTATTAGAATCTTGAGGAATTTTAATACAAAGGATTGCAAAACCAGGCATTGCTTATTTTTTTTTTTTTCTTAATATTCCATCTTATTCTATCTATATAATGAAGTAGGTTTATCAAACGTGGGAAATAAAGTAGCCAATAAATAAATATTTTGATTGCTATACAATTTGAACAACGATATTCTGTAAATTTAAAGACTTAAAATACAATAAAATTTTGTTTGTAAATACAAAATTTGAACATAAAATTGAGAAATTAATTTTTTCATTTGAGGAATAGTTAAAACAGTTAAAGTTAATTTGCAATAAATTATCTAGTGATATTCAATTTTTTTTCGATTATAACAAGAAATACGTCCAATATTAACATTTTAAACAACGAATTTGATGGTGAGGTTCATGCCCGAAACAGCTTTTAAACGCGTTCTTCTTGAAACTACGGATTTCAAATTTGTTTACGGGAACTCAAATGGTAATTGCCGAATTGCCTTGAAATTTTATACATTGCTGAGACTAGTACTTTTAGTGTGACGGATGACGTTTTCGATACGTTTTTTGTATGACAAATATTAATAATAATACACAAATTGTAAAAAGAATCCATTTCTCTTTAAAGTTTCAATGTTTTTCAATGTAAGTTTGAATCTAAACGACAACAAAAAAAGTCAGACCACCTTTTTTTGACATTTTCCAACACGTTTACCATATTCCATGTTTTTTTTCACGGATGTACCTCGCAATAAGAACTGAACAAAATTCAAAAAAACAACTAGATGTGAATGGAAGTTAATAGATTTCAAATGTAAGAAAGAGTCTCAATTCTCCTCCGATCTCAATTTTTCTCCTCATTACAAGTTTAACAGATTATTCATCGAAACCAAAATAGATTTCATTTCAAGACTAAAGAATTTCTCTTTCAATATGAAATCCCGACATTCCGAGATAATACCGGATTCAGTGAAAAAAACATATTGCAAAAGTTATTAATAATCGCCAAAACGCGGAGCATAACTCCGTCGATCGACACGGTTTAAAAAAAAAAAAAAAACCCAGAACGGTCAAGTAACAACCGAATATTCTACCTATCGATTCGACGACACGAATGAATATATTAAACATAACTTTTTTTTAGCAACGGTGGAGGCTCGTAAATTCGGTGCTAGAGAAAGTTCGTCGAGCCCGCACACGAATATAACTACAGTTTAATGACTCGGACTAAAATAAACGTCAAGTATTCGCGATAGAAGTTGTCGTGCACGAATATTACTTTAAGGCTCGCGTTGATCGATCGAATTAATTTTTAGATGCGAGTGTCTCCGGATTAGGGAAGGGGAAAGGGGGGAGGGGCGAAAAGGAGAGGACACGATAGCAGCCGCGCGCGACCCTCCGCTACTTGTCACTCCCACCCGACCGAATGATTTGTCACTTCTCGACAAGTGGGCTTCGCTGAGAGATTCATGCTTAGAGTCTTTCTCCTCGCGTTGACCGGGAAGAAACGAGTGGAGGATACGAACATCTCTCCCCTGTGGCCACGAACGAAAGAGCGAGACCCAACACACAAATATATATAGATATAGCACAAGAATTTGATTACCACCCGGTCCAACACGTGTCGATTCCTTGTTCGACACGCTCTATACCTGCTTCCTGTTTTATTTTTCCCCACTCGCTTGCTCGTGGATCCGTGTTTTATATCCTACTTTTTGAAAGCGAATCGTAAACGAGTAGCTCGTCGAGCATCATTTGGAATCGCACATCCAGACAAGGATATCTCATTGACCACGAGATAGGCTCTATTATTAGTCAGCTAATAATGTACTCTTAAGGGGACGAAGTCACCTTAAAAAACGTCATAAGAATAAAAAATTCTTTAAATGGTACCCTTCATTTTTTTTAAATTTTACATTTTAACCACAGTAACTATATAACAAGCTTCATTATTCTGCGATTTTGTAGACGTACATTGTATAAGAATGTTTTAGTTCTGCAATTTTGTAAAGACGTACATTGTACAAGAATGTTTTGAAGTCTGATGTAAAAAATTTCACTTGCCGTAGCGAAACTTTTGAAACCAAGCCGATGAAAGTATTTTAGTGTTTGATGTCTGATTTTATCTGACACGAATCGGTTGAGCGGTTCTTATTTTACAACATTTTGAATTTCTAGACAACTGTCCATCATCGAGTCGAAAAAGCCTGCGAAGTAGAATGTTGCGAATTTCTTCACCGCATTGTTAGCTTTTTAAAAATCTCTCTCTTCTTCTCTCTCTCTGAGGAAGCCAAAATCGATCACCATACTTCCTCGTATAGGCAGCTTTGTAAGAAGCAAAAAATAATGACGAAGTAATTTGCAAGGTTCCACTCTGCGACTCTTTTTTCTTCACTCCCTCGACGATTTGCCTTTTATACCATACTTTTCTAAAACGTATCGTAAAAACGCGAGATAATTCATAACCGCGTAGCTAGAAGAGGACACCATCGTTCCCGAGATATACTCTCGAATATAACTCAGCGAATATTAAACTGTTATGATCCCCCGGTGAAAGACTCTTTATTTTACACATTTTATCAGATGCGTCAGCTTGAGCCCGAAGCCGTACGATGTTCCTCTAGATAAAAAAAAAAAAAAAATCTGTTGTAAAAAGGCAAACACGTCGTGAGCATATATCGAAAGATAATTTATGAACCAGCATTACAGCGCTGACAAAGATTTTTTATTACGTACTCGCCGACGTCTGTCGCTCGGATAAAGGGGTAAAGACGGCGAAGAAAAAAGAGAAATTGTGACGGTCGTGAGGGGTCGAATAGAGGAAGAAAATAAAAGGAGTGGAAAAGGAAGGAGAAGAAGAAGAAGGCTCTCTTCGCACGTCGGGTTTACCGGGAGACGAGTCTTCTACGGTCCCAGGGAATAATCCAACTCGATCAGCCACGATTCTAGGATTATTCTCGAGGACGAGTCGGCGGCTCGAGAGAAGCAAGTGGAGAAGAAGCTTATTGCCAAGAGAGGCTCCGGGTGTTTCTAGGTGGAAACGACGTGCCGACACGACGAAGACGACAACGTGGACGTGAAGGAAGAAACGTGAAGAACCCGCGAGAAGGAGAGGAGAGAAACAACTCATCGGGCACAGCTAGTGGCGAAGGTGACGCCAACGAACCAACGAACGATCAGCCTCTCTTCTATCCTCCCTCGGACTCTCTCTCATCTCGTCAACTTGAGAGAGTACACTGTACCTGCCAGCAACACCAGATTCTTTTTATTATTCTCTTTTCTCTTTCCTTCGGCCAAGTACATTCGAAGACATTCCAGCTATGTACTCGCACCCAAGCGGACGTACCAGTTCTAGCCACCTCACCTCACTTTTTATCTCGCCCTCTCTTTATCTCTTTCTCTCTGGCTCTGTCTTCACCTTCAACGTCACACTATTTTTTTACTTATCATTATTCAGCAGAAATCTAGTTTGCAATTATAGGAATGTTACTCATTAGGACGTGTTGCAAGATTTTTTTAATTGTGGGAAAAATGGTCCCCACTGAAGATCAGATGTTAAATAATCATTGGTGATACCAGAAGGTCTTCGAAATATTAGATTAAGGATGTTTGAGAGGTACAGTCAGGCCAAAAGTGAGTTTCAGAGACAATTTCGATCACTTCAGCGATGGGATGAAAATCGGAAAAAAATAATGCATATAAAATGTGCTGAAAAGATTGATTTCGCGTAATGATAATCCCAAAATGTTATTAAGAAATTGGTGAAAAAAACAATTATTCAACAATCAGTCAACGTAACTTGTTTTCTAATGAAAATGATATGTTAATTTATTTGAATTCATACGAGTTTTGTCAGATTTTTTTCTTTATTTTAAAAAATGCGCAGAATATAATAAATTTTGGATATGTGTTTTGCAAAAAAATCTCAAGTGTAGTATTGACAATGCTCTGTCGAGCCTCTTAAGTATGTCCGACACTAAATACGCTTGCGAAATATTCCTCATTAAATTTCATATTTTATTATTACTTCGGTACCTAAAAAACATATTTATCAAATATCTTCTCATAATATTTTACCGAATTGACGGAGCTTCCTCTACGATAAGCCAAAAGGAATTAACACACGTTCCGACTGAGACATTGCTACGTACAGAGTGTAAAATAATGAGGAAGAAATTTGCAAAATTTCCTCTTTACGGGTTTCTTTGTTATTTACCGATAATTTATCACCAAGCATCAAGCGAAATGAACGTTAAATGATGGAAGGTGGAAGGGTGTGGTTGATAGAGGTGAGATAGGGCTGGAGCACCAAAGAATTTAAGACAAAATAGACGGAGGAGTCTGGCAGACAGAGAGCAGCTTGTGTGCAGCGCTACGGTAAGAGCGCTGCCATTATGAAGGCATGTCCTTTAGGACCCCCGCTGTGTCGCGCCGCAGAATGCCTTAGCTATTATAAATATCTTCACCCAAAGGCTTGAGGCGTGGGACCAGTGAAGAGCTCCGCGAGAGCAAACGAAAGAACCAGTCAACTCGAGAATCTACGGAAGAGAATAAGAGAGAGAGATGGAGACTTGTCTATAGTTGTTGGGTTCTATCCATACTTATATATGAGGTATTTCATACAAAGTGGGCCACCGAAATTGAGCATGGTCGCAAAAAAATTTTGACGATTTTTACAAAAATGCTTTAGAGTCCAACGAAAATCCACAAATTATTTAAGAATTTTAGCACCTGTGCTTCGCCCAAAATGTCATAACGATCTTCTTTATATAAGTTTTTTTATGCGCTGTATATTCGACATTTTACCGATCGTACAAAAAATTGGTTACCATATAAAATTGAAGTTTCAATAACCATACAACAATATTTGCTGCCATTTTTTGACAAAATAAAGTAATAATATTTTTTTTTTTCGATGAGACAGACTTTTCCAATTTTTCTGAAAATTCTACGGAATTTTATGTTATTATGTTTACAAGTGGTAGAAAAATCGGCGTGATGGCGAATTAAAATGGTCTACTGTGTATGGAATACCCTATATATATATATATATATATGTATATATACAGCAGACATGCACACTACGAGCGTGCAGAGCTATCTCTTCTCATTCTCGCTCATCTCTCGGCGCTCGTTCATTCCTTCTTCACTGTCTCTGCTTCTTCTTCTTCGTTTTTCTTCTCTCGTTCTCTCCCTCGTTGATTCTCGAGAGCCGAGCAAACGTTCTCTCGCGCACTCACTCACTCACCCGCTAGTGGACTGGCTGACGACACGCCCCAACGAACCCGCAATATCGCTCAACTTAATTTGCCACGTTTTTTTCACCCTAACCGAGCGCGTCCTCTTTCACTCGAATGAGTAAAGAGACAGAGCGAGACTCCGAAAATAAGAATCGCCCAAATAACGACCCTTCCGGGGATTCTTCGCTTCTTGTACTTTCTTTATTATTCCTGTGTATACAGCATCGCGATCCTCGCCGATCTGTATCTAGTAACGCCATTATAATACCCTCTCGGTATTTCGACTGTCAAACGTCGAAACCACACAAGAAAGGACCAACGTTTCGGTCCCCGGAGAACGCTTGAAGAAAAATAGATATCGAGGCGCTTTCATAGGTGGAAGACCCAACAACAGCAACCTTACCGATCTCCAAAGGACAGATCAGAGACGGGATCTGCAGCGTACGTTGAAAAGGTACGCAGAAGCGAAAGAATGAGACGAACCGCGAATTCCGAAGGAACAATATGCGGTCCCGGAATTTTTTATGGATTACTATGTACACCCTGACCAGTTTTCCGAATTATCATTGATTTAACGTATGGACCTTCGAAAACTCTTATTGCTTCCTCGTATTGCAAACTCACACTCGTCAGAAAAAGTTTTATCGCACTAGTATCGTAATGTACTGTTATAGCATCACCAATCAAAATTGTTTCACGTCAAACTCATCAGAAAAAGTTTTATCGCACTAGTATCGTGATGTACTGTTATAGCATCAAATAGCATCACCAATCAAAATTGTTTCACTTCAATACAGTGTGTAATTAGTGAGACGCGACAAATTATTTTTTCCGAGATTTAATCCACCTCTGTCGTGTGTACCCACATAAAAGGATAACATCAGAAGCGAAATAATGAGACGAACCGCCAATTCCGAAGGAACAATATGCGGTCCCGGAATTTTTTATGGATTACTATGTACACCCTGACCAGTTTTTTAAATTATCATTGATTTAAGGTATGGACCTTCGAAAACTCTTGTTGCTTCCTCGTATTGCAAACTCACACTCGTCAGGAAAAATTTTTCGCACTAGTATCGTAATAGCATATTACGACACGATTGCGATACGTGCGATTTTTGCACGAGTTTCATATACAATTTTATTTCACTAGTGCGAGAAGTGCGATTTCTCGCACGCGAAGCGTAAACACTACTCGCACGGAGTTGCATAACGTACTGTTATAGCATCACCAATCAGAATTGTTTAATTTTAATAAACGTGAACTTATTGAGTCGCGACAAATTGTTTTCTCCGAGATTTGATCCGCTCTCTGTCGTGTGTACCCACATAAAAGGATAACATTGGACCACGAATGAATGAAAGGCATCGGGGCTTCGGAGGTTGTCGAGTGAATTACAATATTGACGTCCGATCAGCTATCGTTAGATTATGACAAGTCACAGCTTTGAACATTCATCGTTGTTTGATGTCTAGTGATTTCGAAGACCGCAGCGCCAAAGATAACGATGATCAAGCGCAGAAGTACTACACTAAGAGACAATTATGGTATTAGTAACCATAAAGTGACATCTATTCATTTTTCTTTCGTACAATCAACTAACTATAATGTTTCACACTTGCATACACTGAAAATTAATAGTTGTACTTTATAGTTGACTGTACTATTACGATTTCTCTGAGTGTATAATCGAGTTTGCTAATCTAAATCGGTGAGTGCGATACGATTCTGGCGAGATTTCACGATCTTTACGTGAAGAAAGAAGAAGCAGAAATAAAAGAGGAACGTAAATGTCTGAGAAAGCAGTGAAAAAGGACGAAACCAACAAAGCTCCATCCAAGAAGTGAAGGTGTATTCGTAATGAGTAGAAAAATCCATCGTAATAGCAAATCATTTTTCAAATATTTTTTTTATGTTCAACAAATTTTCATCGTGTACAGCTACGACTTTTGTGTTATTATTGATGCCACCAAAAAAATAAAGAAATATATAGAAGCCTTAGACAAATCGGGATACAAATTAATGTCTTTTGACTGTTAATAATCTAAAAATCCTTAGCCCAGAAAAACGTAATTTGAATGTAAATTTACGGATAATTAATATTTTTGTTGACATAGAGGCATTTAAAAAAGATGAAAAAAGTAGAGTGGAGCTCGTTATAAGAAAAGTGCGGGGGATTAGACCGGGTGATCTCGTCGTTTGTTGTCGAGCTAGTGACAATATTGACGTTCGATCAGCAATCGTTAGATCATGACAAATGGCCAGCTTTCGATATTGATCTTCTGGTGCGTGGTCATTTTGGTGGTTTACAGGCCCGAGAATGACGATGATCGAGCACAGTCGAAGTATCGTCGAGTTCGGTAATATAAATCGGCGAGTGCGATACGATTCTCGCGAGAGCCACCGATCTTCACGTGGAAGAAGAAGAAGAAGAACGAAGAGTACCTAAGAAGCAGGTAAAAAAGGACGACGCGAGAAAGAAGGCAGCGGCGTGCCTCGAATTCCTTGGTTTCAACGCGGACTTGTCGTTTGCTCTCTCTCTCTCTCTCTCTCTGTGCTCGGTTCTCGCGCGCGTTTACTCGCCCACTTTGTGAAGCAAGCGAGCGAGCACGTTACCGTTGTGCTGCCCTTGCTCTTATGCTTCTGGGCTTCGAACTCGCTCGCTCGTGGAACAGTAGTTGCGTCGGTGCTTAGTTTCCACAGGGATGCGATACGATCTCTCGATCTCCGAAGGCTCGCTCGAACACGCGTAGTTAGGAATACGTACATCAATATATACATGTAGGCGGAACTCGCCTCTATATACAGCTACGAGAGAGAGCTATACGCTCATTCTCACAGACCACTATGCTATATACATCTATGGGCCACTCCAGCTCCAACCAGTAGCCGATCTCTCTCACGTCCTTCGATTATTACTGTTTCTAATAACGAAGTAATTTGCAAGGTTCCACTCTGCGACTCTTTTTTCTTCACTCCCTCGACGAATTTGCCTTTTATACCATACTTTTCTAAAACGTATCGTAAAAACGCAAGATAATTCTGAGAGAGAGCTATACGCTCATTCTCACAGACCACTATGCTATATACATCTATGGGCCACTCCAGCTCCAACCAGTAGCCGATCTCTCTCACGTCCTTCGATTATTACTATCATCGTATGATTTTTTTCTCGACCCAAAAGAGGCCAGAAATTTTTTCAAGTTTTTTCTTAAACACCCGTGAAGTTTGGAAAAAAAAATCGAAAACCAGACACCAATGCTTTTTTACCTGAAAAAAGTCACCCACTGACATAATTAAAAATGTGATTCTTGAGCAAGACGTAAATAATGGGATCGCAATATTAAATTTTTTTTTTTCGTTCCTTTTTTGCTGTACAATTGGCATTTTAATTATAAGTTATTCAATTCATATTACTTTTTTTTTATTTAAAAAAATTTCAGATATTTATTATTACCGATATGGAAAAAATAAAAGCTTTGCGATAGAACATAAATATTGAGATTCCATTATCGCGTAGTGTACAAAAGTCATGTCAAATCTTGGAGTGAGAGTGGATTTTTGAGATTTCAAAAGAAATACATTTTTGCGGTTTATATTTTCATTCATATTTGACTGATGGTTAAAAGAATCTGAATAGATTAAGAGACTCTTTTGGGTCGAAAACAACATCAAACTAAAAAAATGTTCCAAATCGAAAGAAATGAGGGACATGTGCTACCCGAGTAAAAAAATTATATCAATATTCTATGAAAATTTCATATTGTAAAATATATAAAGCCTGTATAGAAAAATGAACATATACAATTCCCATATGTTGTATAAAATACATATGAAGATTCTATAAATATTATACATAGTGCAATATAATTTATGTAAATTTAATATAACGTTTCTACAAAAATCGTTTTAAAAAACCTGCAGATTAAATATAAATTTTATACAAATGAAATACAGTGTATTCTATATGTTCATTTTTTTATACAGACTACATATATTGACTTATAGATTTTTTTCCGGGTAGTTTGGGCTGCTAGATTGACGTGGGATACCCCATACATACATATATATATATATATACAAGTGAAATCAAGAATTAGAGGCTCAAGAAGGCCCTGAATCTCTCATTCCCAAGGAATGAGGCTGCTCATATTCGTTCCTAGAGTTATTATAGAGTTATTATGTGTATATATATATATATGTACAGGCGGACGTGTATCTGTGCTTAGGATTATACAGATTTTTATATTTCATTTTTCATCTCGAACCGTTGCTTAGTCGTCTCGAGCTCGATGGTCGAATTGTCAAGTGACCGATACCTTGGACCCTAGTCACCACCAAACTTATTATGTTAATCGAGCTCTCTCGCTCCTCTGCTCTGGACACGCCTACATTGGACGCGTATCAACATATTTCAAACTCTCCGACTCCTTAATATCAATAAACTTGCTCTTGTAACGAAACTGAAAGATTATCAGTATTATTTTTGGTTCCCGTCGGTTTAATGTTAGGAGTTGTCGGAGAATGAATTCTCCGACCTAAATATATTCAACATATTTGATGTGTTGATTATTTTATTATTATTGAGAATTTATTCATTGCTTGTACGTGTGTTCAAACTAGTCAACATGTTTCGAAATTCTATATATCCGCATTGGAGATTTCAATAAATAAAATGGTCAATTAAATACGATATATGTTTTTAATGTAAAATAAAAAATCTTTTCTTTAAATATCAGATCGTTTTATCAATTTGGTATGCATTGAATTAATTTATTTATTTGAAAAATATTGATCGAAAAAATATCTGAAAAATATTGATCGAACAAGGAGAAATCGTAGTAATGTTTTTCATTAAATTACAACCCGACGTCTTTTATAGAGATCATCTCTGGACATTAAATAGTTAATTTTTTTTTAAATTACTGCAATAAAAAAATATAAGCTACAACTTTTCTAACGCGATTATGTTGATACAAAGTCAAAATAGATAAAAAATTCTTCCTCTTTATTTCTCTCCATCTGCGCTTTTCGTCGGCGCTACAATCGATGACAATTGACCGAAAGAATTCGCTTTCGAGTTCCTTGTACTCTCCTCGAGTGAATTTAGCAATGGAATTTCGCTCGAAATCGTCGTTCTTCCCATAGCGCGGGTTGCAATGCTGCAGACGGATGATGAGAGAAGAGCACGAAAAGTTGCGGGTCTCCACGACAATTAAAAGCAATGACAGAGTACAGAGAAACGTATCGCGAGGAGAAAGAGTGAATGCACGCTATGTACACCGTTGCATAACAATGATTTCTCATCCGATGTAATTAAAGGCAATGACAGAAAGTATAATAACGCAAGTGTGTGCGCATGCGCGCGCACGCGAACACCGATGAAGTTGCAAGTTTGGTGCGGAGTCCGATGACTCGAGGGCCTGAAAAGAGATCGAGAAGGTTATAAGAACGAAGGAGCCCAAGAGGAGAAAGAGGCAGAGGAAGAAGAAACGAAGAAGGGGAAATGAACGTGGAAGACGGGAATAGCAGAGTCGAGAGACGAACCGCGTGTCAGGAAGTCAAGTTGGGATTCGAGTCCTCGGGAACTCCGAACATCAGTGTGTGCGACTCTTCAGCGCTCCCTCGATTGCTCGCCCGATCTTCGCGACTATGCTCGCTTCGAATCTCGAGAAAAACTTGATCTCGGCGGAGTAGCAGCGGCAGCAGTCACTGCGCCAGCGAATCGTCGTTGTTGCACTCCGTGCAGTCCCCTTGATGCTTTCACCTTTCGCGAATTCTTCACTGGGCGACTGAGAATCTTCTCTTCTGTATAGCAATATTAATACACCGATTACTACTCTTTTGTGCTGATCGGTAGTTGAATACTTTTTTTATCGATACTAGGGTAGAGCGACATTTATAAGTTTTTGTGATTTTTGTCATTTGACATGAACAAAAATGTTCAATGTCACCGGTCAATCACAGTGCGAATTGAAAAATCGTCGGTGTTGCACTCCTTGATGCTTTAACCTTTCGCGAATTCTTCACTTGGCGACTGAGAATCTTCTCTTCTGTATAGCAATATTAATACACCGATTACTACTCTTTTGTGCTGGTCGGTAGTTGAATACTTTTTTTATCGATACTAGGGTAGAGCGACATTTATCAGTTTTTGTGATTTTTGTCATTTGACATGAACAAAAATGTTCAATGCTACCGGTCAATCACAGTGCGAATTAAAAAATCGTCGGTATTGCACTCCTTGATGCTTTCACCGTTCGCGAATTTTTCCACTTGGCGACGGAGAATTTTCTCATTTGTATAGCAATATTAATACACCGATTACTACTCTTTTGTGCTGGTCGGCAGTTGAATACTTTTTTTATTGATCCTAGAGTAGAGCGACATTTATCAGTTTTTGTGATTTTTGACATTTGACATGAACAAAAATGTTCAATGTCACCGGTCAATCACAGTGCGAATTGAAAAATCGTCGGTGTTGCATTCCTTGATGCTTTCACCGTTCGCGAATTTTTCCACTTGGCGACGGAGAATTTTCTCATTTGTATAGCAATATTAATACACCGATTACTACTCTTTTGTGCTGATCAGTAGTTGAATACTTTTTTTATCGATACTAGAGTAGAGCCACATTTATCAGTTTTTGTGATTTTTGACATTTGACATGAACAAAAATGTTCAATGCTACCGGTCAATCACAGTGCGAATTAAAAAATCGTCGGTGTTGCACTCCTTGATGCTTTCACCGTTCGCGAATTTTTCCACTTGGCGACTGAGAATCTTCTCTTCTGTATAGCAATATTAATACACCGATTACTACTCTTTTGTGCTGGTCGGTAGTTGAATACTTTTTTTTATCGATACTAGGGTAGAGCGACATTTATCAGTTTTTGTGATTTTTGACATTTGACATGAACAAAAATGTTCAATGCCACCGGTCAATCACAGTGCGAATTAAAAAATCGTCGGTGTTGCACTCCTTGATGCTTTCACCGTTCGAGAATTTTTCCACTTGGCGACGGAGAATTTTCTCATTTGTATAGCAATATTAATACACCGATTACTACTCTTTTGTGCTGGTCGGTAGTTGAATACTTTTTTTATCGATACTAGGGTAGAGCGACATTTATCAGTTCTTGTGATTTTTGACATTTGACGTGAACAAAAATGTTCAATGCTACCGGTCAATCACAGTGCGAATTAAAAAATCGTCGGTGTTGCATTCCTTGATGCTTTCACCGTTCGCGAATTTTTCCACTTGGCGACGGAGAATTTTCTCATTTGTATAGCAATATTAATATACCGATTACTAGTCTTTTGTGCTGGTCGGTAGTTGAATACTTTTTTTTATCGATACTAGGGTAGAGCGACATTTATCAGTTTTTGTGATTTTTGACATTTGACATAAACAAAAATGTTCAATGCTACCGGTCAATCACAGTGCGAATTAAAAAATCGTCGGTATTGCACTCCTTGATGCTTTGACCGTTCGCGAATTCTTCACTTGGCGACTGAGAATCTTCTCTTCTGTATAGCAATATTAATACACCGATTACTACTCTTTTGAGCTGATCGGTAGTTGAATACTTTTTTTTATTGATACTAGGGTAGAGCGACATTTATCAGTTTTTGTGATTTTTGACATTTGACATGAACAAAAATGTTCAATGCCACCGTTCAATCACAGTGCGAATAAAACGATGACAATGACAGCACCAGCAAATCGTCGTCGTTGAATATTAATGTTAATTTTGTGACTATAAATCAGTATTAGAGAACGATTAATATTATATGTGAAACTAAACCCCCGACAAATCTAATTAAATCTATAGAAATTTTCTTCACAGTGTATATAATCACAATTCATCAGCTCACATCAAAATGAATGTATGGCACATTTGCATCGTTGAAACCTCGGTCCTGAGTCGATTCCGTGATCGTTTGATCACGGACCAGGTCTTTCGGCGCGGTTCCAGTTTTTTTTTCGGTTTTTCTTTCACTTGTTCCTTCGGGAATGGCGCACGTCGCCAGGAAAGGCCAAGTTCATATCGACGAATCGTTCTGGTCTTGTTCGTTGTCTTGGTGGCTTCCGTAACCGAAGCGCACCCATGACGCGCGCAATAACGTTTTTCTCTCTCTGTCTTTCGGTCTTTGTTCTCTTTTTCTATCTCGTAACCCACGTGTACACAATTTCTTGCGTGCTATAGAAGTCGAGGGCGTTCGCGAAGTCGCTCGATGATGGCAGTCATAAAACTGCTTCGAGGTGTGCGCTTGTTTGGCCCTTTGGTACTCGCAGCTTCTCTCTCACCCTCTTCTTACCTTTCGTTATTCCGTATGATCACGCCGACCACGCCCGGAGGTGCGAACCACCCAAACTCTAATCGATATTAGCCCTCGTCGTTGGCCCGCTGTCGACCAACAAAGTCATTAAAATTGTGAGTGCCGTCGCGCGTCGGATGGTGGCAAATAAAATTGTCAGCTCGGAAATGGATTACACGAGAGCGGGAGAGAAGATTGCGGCAACCTCGAATATTGCAAGGGAGGTGCACTGAGAAAACAGGCCCTTCACTCCGATCCTTGTAGAGGGGATATAATAACAAAGTCATAAAAGAACGACTAAGGATGTAATAATTTTCGACGTAGGTGTAGAGGAGATTGGGGATAATTGAACGACTTTTAACTTGAGAGTTAAATTCACAATTGCTTCAATGATTCGCAACGAGAGAAAAATATAATCGAGAGTATAAAATATTTAATTGTTGTGATTAAGTCATTTTTCTCGAAGCAATAAAAAAAAATGATTTCCTTGAATCAATTATACGTTTTACTTTCTCTATTCGCTCGAGGGAATAAAGTATTTCTTTCATCGAACACAATATTTCAGCGTGTTGAGCGATCATTTTTGAAATCCATTCATTAATAACTTTTTATCACTATTATTTAAAAAAAAATTTATGTCTTCAATCATGTTAATTATTTTTGTCTAATAGAAATCTATCAAAATTTGCAATATCTGTCTAGAACGTCTTTCAATTCTGACCGAATCAGAGACAAGATTCTGTAAATAATGTGCAAATTCATGGACCAGAATAATACGATGAAACGACCCCCATAGAAAAGGAATATATACAAAAATATATCTGACATATAAAACTTTTCGGACGATAATGTACCAAAAATATATTTTTCATTTATTTTGCATGTATCCCAGATATATTTTCCCCTCGCACATAATTCATATATATCCCAAAATACATCTCAATTATAGTATTTTTCGGACAAGATATATGTCATATATCTGAGATATATTTTTCAATGTATCATGGATGTAATTGTTTTTTTTTCCATGGGAGGACTTACGTTTGAATTCGTCGTATTAAGAAATCTATTTCGAGAATATAGTTATCAACTAGAGAGCAACTAGGTGATACAACTGATAATACAACTGTATTCCGTGTCCTCTACTGCAGTAGGACGTATAGTATGGCATACATTAACCCTCGTTGAGAAGACCTTGAGAGGCTCGACTATTAAAACCGTCGGCTCGAAGAAGTAAAGCGCAAGTCTGCTAGATCAAGCGAGAAAGAGTACATAGACCGCATATACGAGGAGCGGATGATATATCGACGCCGGATATATTACGCCGGTAAATTTGCATGCGATTTACATGGTCTCGATGTAGACTTGGCGCTCCCCCGCAGCTCTGAGTTGCACATCATGCCACTTATAATATCTATCTCCCTATACACTACAATCATATTCATATTCAAATATATATACTATACACATATACCTAGAAACTGTAATGAGACGTTTGACGGCGTGAGCAGGTCGAGAGCGTTCTCGAGTTCGTCAAACTTTCACCGTTTGTGCTGCGACGTGTTATCCGTACGTAACGCAAGAGCCATTACCCCGATCTTTCAAGACTGGCTGGACGACCTTTCCAATCGTTTAAACGACGCCGGGAAGAAGAAGAGTTACACGACCCTGAACGTCTCATGGACATCTCATTAAGTACGTTGACATGTTATTAATTATTTATTATTCATTGATATTACCATGAGTCAAAGAGGAGTCACTTGTAATGATTAAAAAATAGTAAATTACCTTGGTAGATGCTGTACTGGGCTTTCCAGGTGGACTGGCGATAATAGCATATATCTCAACCTCGTACCAATCGACACCTGCCTCCCTGTCGAGTGGTCCCGCGGTCATCAGGACACCGCTCTTGGTATCAACGTCGAAGAGTCTGTCGACCTGGGCTCCGCCACTCGTCGCGGTCACGTTTGTCACGTAATACTCTATCTCCGGTACGTTACCACCGAGATTACCACTACCACTAGCACTGCCACTGGCACTGGTACCACCACCACCGACACCACCACTAGCGACACCACTGTTGCGTCTCGATCGAGCACTGACTCTCATTATGCTCGCACCTGCAGCCTCGTTCTCGTACACGCTGCCCTCAAGCTGACCCTGATGCTCCCACACCGGTCTGTCCTCCTCGTCCTCACCGGGTACAATCAAAGTCAGATAAGTCTCGGACGATCTTCTCTCGGCTTGTACGGCTTCGTCGGTTGCACGTGCCCCAATCTGGTACCTCGAACTTCGTTCCAAAATCTTTGAATTTTTTGGCAATCTCATACTGAGTACGCCGGTGCTTCGGTGGACGCGAAACATGTCTGAATAATTGACACCCGATCGCAACAACTCGTAAGTCACGAGGCCATTTGTGCTGGAGTCGAGATCACGGGCAAATAATTTTGAAACGGCTATTTCTTTGCCGAGCTGACGGTTGAGGACACTTCTCGGGGGTAAAACTGCGGCGGACATGCTCACAAATATCGGGGCGTTGTCGTTGAGGTCGTTGACTATCACTATGACGACCTTTTCCGCTGAGAGCCGGGCTGAAGGAGGCTTAGCTCTGTCAGTAGCGACGACGACCAACTTGAAGGTGTCCACTTGTTCCCTGTCGATCGGGAGCAAAGTGTAAATAACACCGGTCGAGGGATTGATACCAAAGTGTCTTCTTTGATCTTCTGGATCTTGACTAGCAATCGCGTAGGTGACTGCGCCGTTGTCACCGGAATCCGGGTCTTCAGCGGTCACTGTGTGGACCGGGGAATGGACGGCTATGCCTTCGCGAATTTGACGGACTATCGCCGTGTTGGGAAAAGCCGGGGGATTGTCATTGGCGTCTATGACGTCTACTCGAAGAGTCGTCACTGTGGTGAGCTTTGGATGACCACCGTCACTGCAGGTTACGTTCAGAGTGTAACTTTCGAGTTCCTCATAGTCGAGAGGCTTTCTCAAGTAGAGCGTACCGGTCAAAGGGTCGATGTGAAAAGCGTCCCTTCGATTACCAGCAGTTATAGCGAACGCCAGATCACTGTTGGCTCCGAGGTCATTGTCAGTTGCACGAAATCTCAGGAGTTCAGTGTTTATCGGTGTCGTTTCAAGAACGGAAATTTTGCTGGGTTCGTTGTCGAGAAATATCGGCGAATTGTCATTCTCGTCGAGGACCTCGACGTTGACAGTCGCGCTGGACGAAAGACGAACCTCGAGACCGGCGTCATGAGCGACCACGGTCAACACATAATTGTCCAAAGTCTCGCGATCCAATTGACGAGCAAGACTTATCTGTCCTGTAGCTTCTTCGATCACGAACGGTCCTTGCTGATTTCCTTCTTCGAGCGAATAAAATACGTCACCGTTGAGCCCCTCATCAGCGTCTGTCGTGTATACCCTGAGCAGCTGAGTGCCTGTTGCAGCACCCTCGCTCACCTGAACTTTGTAAGGAAGACGCTGAAATTGCGGGGTGTTGTCGTTTACGTCAGTCACGTATATCGTGATCTTGACTTTGTCGCGCAAACGATTTATACCATTATCAGTTACCGTAGCCTCTAGTGTCACATAACTATTGCCAGTGTTGGCCACGAGCTCCTCACGGTCGTAAACGTGAAGGGACTTGATAAAACCGTTTCGCGGATCAACGACAAAGTCTTGTTGAGTAGGAGGCAATGAAAACGTGAGATCGGCATTTCTGCCAACGTCACGATCGGTTGCCAAAAGCTTACCGACGAATGTGTCAGGGGGCTCGTTTTCACGTATGTGAAATGTAAAGCTCGAATTAGTGAACTGTGGAGCATTGTCATTCTCGTCAATTATATGTACAACGACCGGTACGACGGAACTTCGGCTGGGCTCGCCCTGATCGCTCGCAGTCACTTCAAGCGCGTAGTAATCTTGCTCTTCACGATCGAGCACGTGTTTCACGTAGAGTTGACCATCGGGAAAGATACCAAAGCGATCTTCCGCGTTACCATCGGTCACGCTGTATAAAACACGGCCGTTAGCACCGAGATCCGTGTCGGTGGCTCGCAGAGCGAAGAAACGCTCGTTAACCGGTGTGGATTCCGCCAAGGAACTTTCGTAACTCGTGAGCTTGAACACCGGAGTGTGATCATTGACGTCTTCGATCGTTACGCGAACAATGTGCTGTGCCGAGAGCGGCTGATTTCCCGAATCAATAGCAGTGACCTCTAGATGCAAAACGGTCCCTGGCGGAGCTCTTATGGGCTTCTCTAAATAAATGATACCAGAGTTCTCAGCGACCCTGAATTGTCCTCCAGGATTGTGACTCAGTGAGTACGTTATTCTCGCATTAGCACCGACGTCGCGATCACGTGCTCGCGCAAGACAAACTTCTTGACCAACCGCGGCATTTTCAGGCAATGAAACTTCGTCGCCTCTTTCGCCCTTCGGAAATTTGGGGGAGTTGTCGTTGATATCGAGAACCGTTACGTTCACCGAAGTATGGCCATGCGCGAGTCCAGCACGTGCGGCTACTTGGAGACTGTAATAAGCCACGTTTTCGCGATCCAGACATCCGGCGCTGCTTATAACTCCGGTGTTTTCGTCGATCTTGAAGTCACCTCCGGGATCACCAAGAACAATGGAATAAGTGATTTTGGGATTGCTGAATTGACTGACAATACGAACTCCGCCAACTTCCCTCCCAAAACCAGACGGTATTTCGGCGCATTCGCCACGATCTTCGATTATTCTGAATTCGTAGCCGTTGTAAGTGTCGAATTCCAGATGCTCGAGGTCTTCCTCACGCTGAATTTGGACGAGAGCGTTTTTGGGTGCAACCTTGTCGCCGGTGTCTCTTGCTGAGATCGTCAGCTCGTAGAGAGTCTTTTGAGCGATTCTCAGTGAGCCACGAAGCGTCAATTCTCCGGTTCTCTCGTCCACGGCGAAGAGACCCTCACCACCGGATTCCAAGGTGTATCTGACCTGAGCGTTTTCTCGGGCATCAGCGTCAGTCGCGGTGACACGACCGATCCAACTTCCCGGCTCAGTGGCCTCTGGTATGGTCACGAGGTATCTTGTTGGATAGAAAACCGGTGCATTGTCGTTTACGTCCTCTAAACTCAGGACAACAGTGGCCGTCGATGATTGAGGCGGGGTACCCTGATCTTTTGCTACAACAAGAACTCTATATTCCGCTATGGTTTCTCGATCTAGAGCAATCCTTGTAGTCAACTGTCCGGTGAGGGCATCCAGAGCAAATGTCTTGGGATAATCGCGAAGAACGCTCGGATGCAACGTGTAAGCAACGCTTCCGTTCGTGCCCTGATCGTTATCGACCGCAGTAAGGGTCGCCACAAGGCTGTGTGCCGGAGTATTCTCCGACAGAGTCACTTGAAGATTGGTCTGCGCGAATTTTGGTGCTTCGTCATTTTCGTCCAAAACTGTGACTCGCAAATGTGTAGACGCGTATTTAGGATTTGGTCCTCCGTCTCTCGCTATGACTCGCAATTCCACGCTCCCTTGAATTTCTCTGTCAAGAGTCGCAATCGTCGTGACTAAACCAGTATCCTGATCAATGGCGAACCATGACTGCTCGTTGCCCGAGTCGAAATCATAATATATTCGCGCATTGAGGCCAGAGTCAGCATCGGTTGCCGATATACTAGCAACGAAACTACCGATTGGCGCGAGTTCCGAAAGCACCGCGGAATATTCGCTCTGCTGAAACACCGGCTCATGATCATTAACGTCATTAACATGAATCACGAGGTATGCGGTAGCTGATCGCGGTGGAGTCCCTTTGTCAGTTGCGACAACTGTCAGATTGTACATTGGTATTTCTTCTCGATCGAGACGTCCGTTAACCTTGACGATATCAAAGCTCTGAGTATTGTCGAGTCTGAAGTGACCGAGGTCGTTGCCCGAGCGAATTTCCACGCTGGTCTCGCCGTTCAATCCCTCGTCGTTGTCGATTACCGCAACGGCCGCAACTATCGAGTCCTTGGCGGCGTTCTCGTCGACGGTCGCAAACCCGACCATCGCTGGAAAATAATTGAATCTTATTTCGGGGTCGTGATCGTTTGCGTCGAGGAGATTGACCGTGACATAGGTGCGACCGTCCTGTCGAGGCGATCCATGATCCCTCGCGAATACCGTGATAACGCAGCTCTTCGGACAAGCACCTCCTGGTCTGGTGATAGTGCAACTCTGCTGAGGGCAGTCAAGTCGTTCTGCAGTCTTGATAGTCCCGGTTTCCGGGTCTATCGTGAACTGTACCTCGCTGTCCGGCAAGTAATAAGTGAGCCTCGAGTTATCTTCGGTGTCCTTGTCGGTGGCGCGAACAGTGAGGACCGTGGTACCAATCGGTGCACTCTCGTTGAGCGCGACGACGTAATCGCTCTGTTGGAATACCGGAGGATTGTCATTGACATCAAGTACAGTGACGTTAACGAGAAGATATCCGACTCTCGGTGGACGGCCACGATCCCGGGCACAAACGTTCAATGAATAAAATTCGACCTGTTCGCGGTCGAGTTTCCCAGTGGTTTCAAGATGCAGATAGGATGCCTCACCACTCGGATTTCCCGTAACGTCCAGACGAAATTTTCCGTCGGTGTTACCGTCGACGATGAAATAATCATCGACCACACCGTTCTCAGGAGTGTCCTTGTCGGTTGCTGCGTCTAGCAGAAGCTTTGTTCCCGCAGCGGCAGATTCGGAAAAGCTCACCGCTATACTGGACTCTGGAAACTCCGGATCATTGTCATTAATGTCGAGAACGTGAATTCTCACCTCGATTGGATAAGTCGGTTGACTCGAGAGGACAACCAGATCGAATTTGTCGCTTGGCAACGCCTCGCGATCAAGAACCTTTGCCGTTCTTATCGTGCCGGTCTTTGGATCGAGGGTAAACTCTCGTGGAGGCTCGTTGAAACGATACGTGAATTCCGGCTTCACCGGTATCGTGCCAACGAATGTGCCCTCGGGCTCGCCCTCTCTGACCCCGAGTTGAGCCCTCGTATCAACTGCCCTGCTCTGCATAGCGAGCCCAAGCATGCTGTTGCCTCCTCCGCCGCTCTTTCCCGATAATCCAATAGCGTCCTGGCTCGACAGCACTGCCGATCTCCGCGGTACCAATCTAGCGACCTTTCGTACCGTACTTTCATCTCCTCTGTCATCAGGATTATACGAGAATCCATAGCGCAAGGAGGAGGTCGACTCCTCGTTTCCCCGGAAGAGTACCGATCGACTTCCGTAAGCCGTACCAGCCCCGCCGGTCTCAAAGCCCACGAGAGCCAAGAGCAGGCCGAATATCCTTAATCTATTCAGCGGCATCTCTTCCCAGTTCTGCGGTTCCGCTCTTTCGCCCTCCCCACCAACAATTTTCCTTCCGGCGCCGCTCACGCCGAAACTATTTGTACAATTCGCCCTCTTCGTCGTCACCTACACTCTCAACTACCTGTCGCACTTTTTCGTCATCGTCAGTCGAACTCTCATCGTTTGATTTTAACGCTCGAGGCGTCGCTTATCGGCATGTCATTTACTTTTTCGACGGAGTATCTCCTCAACATGAATCTTTCTGCTCAGTTCCTATGTCATATTGACGATGTAATCTATTTCGGAACTGTGCAACATAGAAGAGCTGCTGTTTCGATGACGATCGATATTCGTGTAAACACCAGACGAGAGTAGAACTGCTGAGCAACGAAGGTGAGTAGCAGAGGGGGCAGTGACCGGCAACGTGCCGCGCCTCGCCGGGAGACGCTTCTTCTTCTTCGTCTTCTCCTCTTCTACCACTTGCCCAATCTACTTCTTCGATTGATCGCGAGATTCTCGGTTCATCGATTAATATGCAATATGCAAACAGTCAAGAATTCTACACTCTTTCATAAATCGCTTGGCTTGCCTTGTCGTACGCGGCAATAAACTTCGAGGAAGTGAATTCGTGGAAGGTGAGAACGAAACAGCCAGCATCTACACCCGTTGACACTCGTCACAGTCGATCGACGATCCAACAGCGGTTCAACGGTACATCACGGAATCAATCGACCGAGTACTCGAGAGTACGTACTTTGCGGATACACCACCAGAGTTTACAAGAGCTCACAGATGTCCTCCTCATCATCGTCATAATATTTCTCCTCTTCTTCTCTGAAACTTCCGCATGCCTATCCTCTATTCTCGCGCTGAAGTTTCGTGGTCTTGCTTTCTTTCGACAACCGCGCGATACTTATCACACAAATATGACAATCTAATGATGGAAAATATTTTAATTTTTCTATTTATCCGACGGTAAATTTTGCGGAAGATATTCTGAAGCTACGATTACTGGAACAAGCGCAAGTGTATTGACCCGCAGAGGCGCACGAGGCCCTATGTATATACCAGGTTACAGCAACGTGCATAAACGTGTGGTGACCGCGAGTAAAAAATCAACGGCACGATCTTTCAAACACACTTCTCCGTCTCACTCTCGCGTCTCGGATAAAACTCACTCGTATGCACTCCCGTCGTTCCGATCGCTCGCTCGTCGCCTTGGTTTCGCGAACACACGCCAAGACCCGAGCAAAGAGATGTGAGTCGGGCCCCACGGACTTACACTGACGCGTGGAGGAGACGAGAAAAGAAGAACACAGGTGGAACACGAGGGCCCGGTGCCCGCGTGTCTATATATCGCTATAACGCGAACGACTCTTTCGAAGCAGCCGCGCTATACTATAATGCACGAGCTATATAAGAAGGTATCGTGTATCGAACGTGTTTCCTGTATGGCAAAGAGCAACATCCTTTTATATTATCGACTATCTTCGTAAGGCACCCTTGTCACTGTCACGAAAAAAAAAACTGCATCCTACCTCCTCCACTCGTCAACTACAAAATATACTCCAGATACGTCGATCATAAATCCCATCGGCAATCCAACTCGAGGATAATCATCTTCTGCTCTCACGTTCACCACAAACAATTATATTTATTCCGTCACTCGTAATGCCTGTTACACGTGTAATCTCAACTGTGTCCCAGTTTGGATAATCACTCGTACACCTCACAATTCCCGTGAAAAAATGTATAACAATTGGAATTAAAGAAAAAAAAGGAAAAGAAAAAAACGTTCGTGTGGATAATTAAAGAGCGATCAAGTGAAACGCGAATGATCGAACAGCCTCTACCAGAGGACTGACCCGACACGACTGAACCGGTGAGTCCCCGTGAAGCCCACACTGCTGCCGCTAGCTCGCGCTCCACACAGCGCCGAGAAGAGCATTCTTCGGGCTGGCTGACGCCGTCCCTCTCCGATCCATCGGGCCCAACGAGCATCGTGCTCTCTCGCTTTGTCGCGTTCACCGTCTCCGTCATCCTCTCGGGGACACGGTGGGCCTCTCGCTCGCTCCCCCTCCGCACTCTGGGACTCTCTCCTTCTCTCCCAGCGCTTTGGGTCTGTCTGCAACCCGCTACCCTCTCGACTCCCTTCTACCGCATCCTTCAATCGCGCTCCCTCTCTCACTCTCTATCGCTCGGGCCCAATCGCTCTCTCACGCATTAACTCCATCTCCCTTTGCCTCTCCCTCTCTCTCTCGCTCCCTCGCTCTCTTCTTCTCGTTCACCGCGGGGTCCTCGCACATCCCGCGAGTAGGACCGAGCCCCGCCGTCTTGCCGCTCGCCGAGATATTCTACCTTTTGCCCTCGAGGAACGAGCAATGCGGAGGCTCAGGTATGCAAGATGGCCGTCTCGAAGCCGCCGTCGCCACCACCGCCAAGTTCTTCGGGGGCCTCATGCTGGCGCGAGAGTGAGACGGAAGAATAAGAGATGAATAATGCGTGGAGGAGGACAAGGAGGAAGACAACGACGACGAAGACGACCACGAACGTCGACGACGACGGAGGGAACGATGGAGGTGGTGGAGCGCGAAGGGAGGAAGGAGGAAAAACTATGAGAGAGAAAGAGAGAGAATGGGTCACCAGCATCAAGAGCGCGGGGTCCAAGCACGATCGCTTTTTCGATCTCACTCGTGAGCAAACGCTAGGAAGGAGTCGAACGAGGAACGATCAAGAGCAAGCGAAACCTCTAGCGAACGATAGACGGAGACCGAGATGGACAACGCACGCGGACATCATAGCTACGGGATATGAGAAAACGGGCCGCAAGTCCGGGCCCTGCCGTGAAGCTGATGCCGAAGCTGCCCCGGGACTTGGAGGACCGCGCGCCCGCACGGATTCCCGATCCACCGGAGCATCGGCGAAGGTGGGGTTCGCCAGTCTCTCATTCTCTTACCCTTCTTCTCTCTTCTTCACTCGCGAACGTCTTACCGCATGCTATACACTCTTTCACGAGACTCACTGTCTCTTTTTCTCTGGACCTATTGCGTGCATCTTGCGACTCTCTTCCCTCTGTGATCTCTTGGTTGTGCGCGTTTTGCCTGTCGGTACCGCATGCGTTTCCCAGCTACTTCGACTTGGCCACACTCTCGTAACTAATCCGTTACCGCGATCGTAGCATACACTTCTCTTTCCCATCTTTTCTCTTTTCCACTTCCACTTGTTTCTTTCTGTATATCGGACTGCAATTTTCTTCTCGACCCTTTTCAACAATACACTCATGACCAGATTACGTTTTGTTCCCTTTCTCTTTATTTGTTTATTAATTTGTAGTTTAGTAGGTATCATCGCCAACTGGAATGCCTGGTCAGTCGATGTATTCTTCTTTTATTAAACGACCATAGAGCTTCCTCTTCGGATCGGCGGAGAAGGCGAGAGGAAGTGAGATGGTGAGTGAAACCGGATTCCTGTCTCTCGCGGCATTTCCATAAGTTCAAACGGCAAGTATACCTAAGAAGAAGAGCACCG
The DNA here is from genome assembly GCA_949699805.1 of Tromatobia lineatoria. Taxonomy (NCBI): domain Eukaryota; kingdom Metazoa; phylum Arthropoda; class Insecta; order Hymenoptera; family Ichneumonidae; genus Tromatobia; species Tromatobia lineatoria. The sequence goes on from OX453037.1 coordinate 21,703,901, forward strand.
ACAGGCTTTGGATCGTTTTCTTCTGCAGGAACGATTATTAGCGGATACTAGAGCGTAATCGTGATTTTGTTTTTTTTTACTTCACGAAGAATTTGTCGCTTGCCTCACGATGGAACGGAAAGCTTCTTGAGAAAATGGCAGTGATGCGGAACCACGGTCTTCGGATAATTTTCGCTGATTCGATCCAGCAAACCGATCGATCGATCGATCGATCTCTCGCCGCTCTTTGATTTATGATTACAAATTGGTGAAAGTTTCTCCAAACCCTCGCCAACGACGACAACAACGATTCCAGATTCTTTACCTGCACTTATACTCCGATGCACTCTCCACTTGTGTGTTTCTCTGTCACGACTGATCGCCGATCGATTGACCTCGCGTGTATCGATTTTTCTCTGATTCTTCCGCATTCACATTTTGCCATTGAAATTAATTTAAGTAATTATTAGTGGATTTTTAAATACCGTTTATTGAAAATGTTTTTCGAAATTTAGTTGAAAATTTTTTTACTTGCGCAGTATTTATCGAATAAATAAACTCAATATACTAGTATAGTACATCGTTAGATTATATATGAGATTTCTTTTCTAAAGGCTTTTGGAAATTTCACACTGACACTGAGATGTAAGCTTAAGAGAAATCAAATATTCATTGGGCTTCATTATAAAGGTGGATCGATAAAGACTTCTTGGCGATATAGAGGTTCAAATTTTTCAAATCTCTGCACACACGCACACATACGTGTATCAAAATATTCTTTCTAAACCTCTTTTCTCGATATTTCATATCATTGATGTGTTATATTTTTATTATTGTCATTAAATGCCGTATTCTTTGTACTCCATTTTTATTATTTTTCTCATATTCTTTTTTCTCTTTGTAACCATTCTCCGGCTTTTGTTATTTTGTTATATTTTATTTTCCCCTGCCATCACTGTATTATTTTTTTCCAAGGAGCTTGTCCCGTTCACCAAAAAAATAAAAAATAAAAAATAAAATCTCGAGTATCCTGACATGAAAATCGCAAGAAAAAAGGATTTTACAAAATCAGAACTTTTCCAAAATGCAAGCGAACTTCTGAATGATTTGTTTAACCTCTTAGATTAGGAGGAAATCTATAATGTGATTCACGACTACTTCTATTCTCCGTTTACAAGTCTACAGAATTCAAAGGAGCATAGCATGAACCGAAAATATTTTCTCCAGGATTCATCACATGATAGATGATCAAGTTTGCCTCTTTATTCGATGCTCCTTGTTCTACCTGAGCTCTTCGAATTTTCTACTATTTCAAGGAAATATCGAAGTAAATCCACGGTACGTAAACGATCTTTTATGTATATTTAATCGCAACAATCACACATGACTTTTGGCAATCATAGTGTATCACAAAGTATGTACCAGCGATAAAATGGATAAAATGAAAATTCTCACAAGAAACTGTACCAGCATAGGGATTTATTCTCGAGTCGAGTATGCAAGGAGTATCGAATGAAGCAGACGTTATCGGAGAACGAGTCATTTGCTTTTGCAGAGAGTTGTACATCGGCGCATCTACTGCGTAGGCATGCCTACTATACGGCGTATAGCACTCTCTCTGCATCGCGGACATGGACATGGATCGAGGGAACGACGAGGAATATAGTACACAGTATGCGCACCGGAGTGGTACCTCTCGGCCAGCAGCGAAGCGCTTTGATTAATGTCCGCATCGGTACCGAGACGAAGAAAGAGAGGCAGAAAACAGAGGCCTCGGTGAGTTCCAGCCCAGTATGCGTACTATGCATCTCTGTACGTGTATAACTCCTCAGGGTGTATTACCGTGTATATACATACATACGGAAAAAGCGCACGCTCGCGTTGTTCCGCGATATTAGAAAGAGAACCGCGACCTCTCTCGGGGGCGGCTGCTTCTCCTCGACATTACATTCGGTCAAGAGGTCTCGTCCGCAGATCTACGTTCCAATGAAAATCCAACTAAAACCCAACACTTCAATATCAACCACTTCAATCTCAGCGCAACGTGTATTTTAAACAGCGAATTACTGAAACAATGAAATTCAAAATAATCAATTTTAGCTACGGTCGATGGCCCGTTGGCAATAGTTTATAGGTGTAAATAATTACTATAATAGTAAAAATATCTGTGATATGTATATTGTCAATAAATACTACTACAACTATTTAATTCTAAAGTCTGAATCTCGAATGGCCATCATTATGAAATTTGCTGTTTCAGGTCTTCGTTGTTTTCATCATTCGCTATCTCGAACCTCACTGTAAGTATCAAGGCCTCTGTTTTTTTTTTTTTACGGGTCATGTTGAAAATTCTTTTATTTATATAGATTCTGTAAACGTGTTTCAACGAAGATTTGTATTTTGATATAAATTTCCAATCACTGATAATACATCCTGATTATTTATCGCGATTTATATGGAATTATTATCATTTTCATAATTTGTCCTTATGTCATTCCGGAATCCTAATTTCGATTCGATAACCATCAGACATTTGACTTTGTTACGTCCTGGCTATTTTTCTTAATATAATTAATACACACATTATCCTATCATTATAATTAATTCTTCATTCTATCAAACTTTTACTTTAGCAGTCTTCAATGAATCTTCAAACAATCAACATGATCAAAATATATTCTAAGCGTTCAATCGTAGCGTCTAAGTCTTATAGTCAAGTTTTATTATATTCGCATAATTGTCGTAAACGGCGACAAAAGACCGCGAATCTCACTTGTGTGAAGTTATCAATCGTCATGGTCAAACCTAGAGAGACAGATTTATACTCGTCTCATAATGCAACGAGCGTGAACGCGACGTTGATTGACTGTTTTGACTTTAAAAAAAGTTTATCGCACGAGTATCGTTAGAAATTTTATTTCACATGATGAGAAAATAGGTATTTATCGGCGGAAAGCGTGGGTAAAACCGCGTTTCTCGTACAGAGTGAAACAAAAGATGGTATGGGACAGACTTGTCAATAAGGTTGATTTTAAATACTGTATACGTCCAGGAAAGATGCGCGCTCGTTGTTCGTTGTTCCGCGATATTAGAAAGAACATTTTCCTCGGGGACGGTTGCTTCTCCTCGACATAACATTCGGTCAAGAGATCTCACCCGCAGATCATTGCCCGCTGCGCTAGGCTCCAATGGAATGCAGCATGAGACAGAGAGAAAGGAAGAGAGAGAGAGAGAGAGATCCATAGCTGGAATATTATTCAATATCCATCTCGGTAATTCCACCGAGAAGCGATACCCGAGCTCGAGATATTAGCTCGAGAAGATTTCGGTACTTGGAGACTCGGGGAAGTGATGCTTTGCGTGAGTGCTTCGGCGTTCGCCTCTTTCGATTGTAAATATAGAAGCATCGCTTCGGTGGAGTGCTCGGCGAGCGTCTCGAGCTCAGGAAAAATAAAAAAGAGCAAGCAAAGAAGGGATGAAACGTATATAGGAACTTGCGATATCGTGAGACGAGGCGAAATGCAGTGGGATGCGAGCATGCACCCGAAGATGTTGAACGGAGCCGGAAAGGCCCTACTAAAGTATTAAGGTAGTCCTTGCGACCCGTACTAGTCAATTGGCGCACTGTTCCAAAAATTCTGTACGGGCTAACATTTTTATATATCTTTATTAGGGTCTGTCATAAAAAGGGATTTTTTTTTCTTTGCTCTCTGCATAAAATACCGTAGAATACGTCTTGGTAAAGATCCTGTCAAAAGCGGAGCTCATAATTTTAATACTTAGAGGTCCATCGTCGCGTTCGAAGTTTGCTCATTTGAATAATACAGGAAAGTGATTTTTTTCCATTTTTTCTCCCTGCAAACTGAGGAGAATTTTTTTTTCGTAAAATCAATGACTACATCTTATGAATCATTAAAATTCGGACAGAAAATCTTATTGAGTCGAATTTCTATCTTCAATATTTGATTTATTACAGAGCCTTGACATTTTTAATGTTGTAAGTTTTCCTTTCTTTTTTACATTTTTTAGCTAAACTATTGAAGTTAGGACAAAAAGTTATAGTATAATTTTTTTTGTCCGTCTGACTCACTACAAAAAAGTCGCTGGCGAGTTTTTCGTATAGTTGATATTTACAAAGTTATAGACCAACAAAGTTGTGGTTTTTGTATTTCTAACTGTTATTATGTGAATTACTGATATTCGTACAAAAAAGTAAATAGGAATTTATCAGAACTCCGCTTTTGGCAGGATCTTTACTAAGACGTATTCTACGATATTTTGGGCGGAAAGCAAAGAAAAAAAAATATCGCTTTTTTTGGCACATCCTAATCTACCCAGTGAATTAATCACAATGAGAATAAAAACGTATTTGTAGATTAAAAAACATAAATTGTATTAACTAAAATATCTTATCAGAGTCTCGCTTGAACGCGTAGTGGTATTTATCATCACGCGGTCAGAGCTAAATTTGGTTTAAAGGTAAATTTGTGACACGAAACAAAAAAAAAGTAGGTAGAAAATCTAATTTTTGCGCCATGACTGCAACTTCCACGAAAAATCGGGTCGCTGAAACCAAGGTTGAAACGGCGAAATTTAACTGACGAACCTCCTTAAGAACCGATGAGAGAGCGAGAGGACAGAGCGCGAGCCGATCAACTAAAATCGTGCGCCCAATCAGCGTGCTTTTGTGTTTCCGAGAATCGGCACGAGCGTGTCCGCCGCCGATCCAGGTCAGTGTGGTCAGCTTGGTGAACACCCTCTCCTCCTTATTCCCATCTTCTCGTGCGTTCTTCTTCACGGGATTCATTCTATATAGATCGCCAGCGAGCTCTATCCGTAATAAGCTCTTTCGTGGCCCATTCTCGCCACGGCTATTCTCTCCGATTGGATATGCCATATAGATATGAGCGAGCGACTAGCTCTCGACTACGAAATGGAGAAACCACTATACGATGAGTCTCCTTTGACGGAGGACACCGTCCACACAGACTGGCTTCTACTTGTTTTTCCGTCTTTTTCTTATCTCACACTTTTTAATTCAACAACCGGGAGAAACCATTCTCATCAGCGACCGTGTCTCTAACAAATAGTTCAGCTTGGCTTCGACTAAATTTGCGGACTCTTCTTAGCTGTTATTCCGAGCATTCGCTTGCTTTGCATTTTTATCTTAGGCAAAGTTGATCTTTTTTCAATTCGCTTAACCTTTTAACCATCCAGTGCAATAGTGAATATAGGGTAGGAGTACCGTTTGTGGCCATCAACTTGATCCATTTGTGGCCATACCTATTGCATGTAAATTACGGTGTTGGCCACAAATAATGTAAACAGCTTTAAACATAATTTATTAAACAATAAGACATTTTAAGCATTGGATATTCAATGTAAAATTTGTTCTGATTATTGTAGAATAAATTCATTTAGTAATTTCTATAGATTAAAGTAATGATGAATTGATCTATACATTTTTTGTGTGGCCACTAATGATACAGTGCTCACAAATGGTATATCTACCCTAATATGGTGCCCAAGCTAAATGTGCAGATGAAGATAGCCTTTATAATTACATACTTGTCCCTGGTATTCAGAAGTGATAAGAGGGATATTATTTTGTGAGCAAAGTTATAATCATACCATTATCTTTGGACGAATTGTCCCTGTTTTTTTTACGCGACTCGAATTTTTTTATGGTATACGAAGGGAAGTTTGAGAAATGGACCATTTTCGCTGCTGAAGAGGATGCACGACAGTAGCGAGATCTATTGTTGTAGACCTTCTGTATGGACATTCGTCCCATATCTCGTTATATCGTACTTGAGCCTCTCGCTCTTTTGCCCCCGTTAACCCATGTCTTTGTCCCGCTTCCACGCCTACTTGGCTTCTTCAGGTACTGCCTCTCGTTCCCCAGAACAGAAACAACCTATCGCCTTGTTCGTCTTGAAAGCTGCAACTCCGAAGACGAGAGCCCTGAGCTAAGACCTGATCACAGATGGAATAGGTATCGGGCATGTTTCACCGTCGTTCTCGTCCCGGGTGTTGGAAATGCGATGTCGCCTCCGGGGTCAGCGGCAGATAATATGGTGCTTTCCAGGGTCACGCTCGTGGGCTTAGTAGTATACAATAATTGTACAGCTAGGCACAACTTACATATTAGTCATTCCATGGTAAAAAGACTCGAATTAAATTTTAAAAATTCGAGTCATTGTTCGAAGCGAATGGAGCATTTGGGATTTTTTTTACAATTTTTTATTTATTTTTTCTCTCAATGACATATTTTTATCGTAAGCTGTGATAAATCACGAAATTATTGCCCTGGTTTTTTTCACCGATATGATTTTTCCACTTGACCTAAGATTTTTTTTTCCGTTTTCTTCACTTTTTTTCATCATACTAAATAAATGGAAAAAATCTTGAAATAAAATTGTAGAAAAACTTACAGGTCCTTCATTCGCTTTGATCAATGAGACGATTTTTTAAAATTTAAATTGCAGTCAGTCGGGTTTCCGGCTGTGTGAAATACCGCAGAATGCCTCATATACAAAGATACAAAGCCTAGAACGCGTATATGAGTCATTCTCTGTCAACTGAACCCCTCTTAATTTCACTCGCTCGGATCCGTGCCATAATTGGCCACCTTTTATCGCTACATAAAACGCAAACGTTACGCGTTCAGTTTCAGTTTTAAATGAAACTAAATCTTCTACACACATAACATCACATTTTCAGCAATGCATCATCTCAAAAACCGTTATCCCTATATTGTTGCGTGTAAAGTATTAAAATTTTTTAAATGTGTATATTTTTATTAGTCTGGAATTTTCGATATTTTTTGTAGAAAATTCCAGACTTGGTGCACTTATTGGGATTATAGAAACCGATTTTTTCAAATCATTCAGAGAAAGCTCTTTTTTCAGTGAAACAGAATGCCTCATATACACCGCAATGTGGTGTACTGTAGGGTATAATCGAGAACTTGAGCGTCTCAGATGGATAACTGGAGCTTGTCACGTCGTTATCGTTTCTACGAGAGGACAAGCCGCGCGCGTACCTCCTCGTTATTGTACGCGCTTGCATTTATTATTATCGTATCTGCAACGGCAATGCATACCTCGAACGTCAAGATGGAACTGGTTGCGAGTGCACTATACTCTTCCCGCACTGATAAAATCCTTGATTGTGGGAAATTAAGTTAATTTAATTAACGAGCGCTGGTGCGATTAGATTATTCACTATGCGCCGCTCGGCCGCTTAATGCGAGAGCGGCTAATCTGGAGTAGGCAAGCAGCATCTTCGACGACTCCAACGATTCACCATGGGGTTTTTTTATTTATTTCTTTACTCTTTCATTTCGAATATTTCCTTTGCCTTGGGCACCACAGTGATTTGTTGCAGAGGTAGATTAAACGACAACTCTTGACAGCGGAACCGTTCGTACGTAATTTAATTTGTTATTGATGCTGTGGCCGAATTTTGTAGATATTGAGGTAGATGATCGGCTATTGGCGGCCAATTTGGAAGATTTTATCCCATTTTGTTGTTATTGATGTTTATTCATTGTATTAAATACGTTTTGACCTTGGTGTGGGTCCTCTTCAATTTACAACAACCAAATGGAATAAAACCCTCCAAATTGGCCGCCAATAGCCGATCATCTACGTCAATATGTACGTAATTTAATTCCGGATTAAGTTTCACATTTTCCGGCGAATTAAAATTTTTTTTTTTTTTTCAATTTTCCGCCGCGATAACTGATAAAGTAATCGACCGAATGACTTGTTTTGAGGTATCAACATAAAATCAAGTTTTCTCGGTGAAAATACGGGAAAGGGAAAGATTAGTATTATTAGAAAATGTCTCCAAAGTTTGAAATAGTTTAAACGTACGAAGTCGGAAATATATTGCCGTAAACATTGTTCATTCAGCATTGCAAGTATAAAGAAGGCAGCTCCTGTAGCATTTTTGAAGACTTCTAACTTTTAAATTACGTTATTCGATGCAAAACTATACGCTTGAGACAATAAACATTCTAAAAGAGAGTTTCGAAAAATTTAACTGATTTACTGTACAGTATCGCACTAAGATAACATCGAAAATCATCATCTACTTATGGTTCGCCAATTTTCCGGTGTCTTATTGCTTACGGAATACTTTGCTCTGGAAGTGCATTAAGTCGCTCGGCTGCATAATGCGGGAAGGGGGCGAATTCGAATCGATCACTATAACGATTCTATTCCTGTTTTCCGGTTTCTATTTTAAAAACTTCAAACTTTTGAATTAAAAAAAATTCAAACTCTTCGCTTCGCCTTGAACACCACAGCGGCTTGTTTTTTTTTTATCACGGATCAAGTTTCTACGTTTTTCTGCGTCGTCGAGGAGTAAATAGATACGTGGATGTGAGTAAACGATGTATCATAACGAGAAAAACGTGTATTACGTTTTAGCAAAAATTTTAGTAATTTATTAACAAATAATTAATCAATATAACTATTGGTGATTGCTAGGATTACGTTTTTGGCGCTCCGTAAGCGTCCGGCATTCTCTCTATGGTGTAGCGATGCTGCGACACGTACATTATTGGTACGCCTGGGATTTTTCGTATCCTCCTTTTGAGATCTTTGTCGTTTGTTGCTACGATGTAGCATTTGTGCTGTAAAAAAAAATTTTTATTCGCACTGTGATTGGTTACTGGAAAATTTAGCGAAAAACAAGCTCAGTTCGGTGTCAAATTTGACATAAGAAGAGGACAGATGCTGCAGCACTCATGACGTTTTTAAGTGTTATAAAGGCGCAGCTGTACAAAATAATTTCAGGCACGCACACCAGCATCTGCGATTAACCTAGTTTTCTATAAGATACAAGTGTTTACCTGTGTCACCCGATTAACGAGGCAGTCATCCGCATACGTGCCCTTGTGCATACAGGGTATTCTCTCAAATCGTGGATCCTTGATTATTTTCAGCGCAATTTTGTACTTTGATCCGAGTTTCTCCATTTCTCCCATAACGCAGTCGGTTATGTAGGGAATGCACTTGGCATAAAGACACTCCATCATATTTTGTATGATGTCTAGTTTGTTCTTTATTGAGAAATTAATGAAATTCGTATCTATGAGAATGTGATAAGGAGGTCCAAGTTGAGTATTGTACTGAAAGAACAGAGCAGATGATTGCTGAGGTGCTTCTTTGACTTTTATTTCCGTCGGATCCTCGGGTTTTTTCTTTCGCGGTGGAGCGCGTTTTTCCTCTTTTCTGGATTAAAAAAACATCGACATCAACAAAATGTTCACTAATTCGGAGATTGGGAAGTAAATAATGTGACTTACATTCTCGGATCGCTAGGACTGATCATTTTTTTCATTTGAGCGAACCTCTGCATCACGACCTTCCTCGTTTTTTTGTTTTTCCCCTGAAAAGAAATAATTAATGAGGCACTTTTTCAAGAAACAAACTTGCCACTCAAGCGTTCAAACTGTAACACGTTATTACCATTGTTTTAAACTGCCGATGATCACTCAATTACAATAATAATGCACTTAGGTTACGCGTCGGAACAATTACCATGTGACGACCGTTGAACTGGCGTCAATGTACACTGAATAAAAGAGGTTAGAAAACCGGGAGAAACAGACAAGGACGGATCTAAAGACCCTGTCGCCCTGGGCACGATGAAAATACCGCCTTTTCAGTTTTCCATTGAAGCAGATATTATAACAGGGCGGTCAAAGGAAAAATAGTAATGTTTTTCCTTTCTCGTAGAGAGAAGAAGGAAAAAACTCTTTGTTTTCGGGAGAAAAGTTTGCGGCGAGATTTTTATGTCAGAATACTTAGGCGAGAAGTACGATAGAAGTGGTTTGAAAAAATGCTTGTATGGATTTCGTGAGTGTGTGCAGCTGGCATGCAAAACTAAAGTTTACTACAGAATACTATTTGTTAATGTCAATTTTCTTTCCATATCGTAATTAAGGATGTACGGTACGTACAGTCCCGCCAAAAGTGAAGTTTCACAGACAATTTCGATCACTTCGCGATGGGATAAAAATCGGAAAAAAATAATGTATATAAAACGTGCTGAAAAGATTGATTTCGCATAATAATAATCCCAAAATGTTATTAACAAATTGGTGAAAGAAACAATTGTTCAACAAACAATCAGTCAACCAAACTTTTTTTCGAATGAAAATGATATATGTTCATTTATTTGAATGCATACGAATTTTTTCAGATTTTTTTCTTCATTTTGATTTTTATTGTTTTTTATTTTCAAAAATCTGTGCGAAATAACGAATTTTGGATATGTGTTCGGCATAAAACCATCTACTACACTCAAGATTTTTTTGCAAAACGCATATCCACAATTTGTTATATTATGCGCATTTTTAAAAATAAAAAAAATCAAAATCAAAATAAAGAAAAAAATCTGAAAAAATTCGTATGCATTCAAATAAATTAACATAGATACATAACAATAAACATAACGTCAAATAAATTCGTATCGTGTAACGGGAGATATATATAAAACAACAGATCATAATTATTATTATTTTGCCGCCGAAAAATGAATCGCTTTAAAAATATAGCCCCTAGAATAACTCATCCCCGGAATTTTGCCGCTCCTGGAAACAGATGACTATTGTCGATACTCACGATCACGTTATGCCTATCGATAGTACCGCTTCGATTTCTCGAGCTCCTAACCAGTCCTATCAACGACAGAACAGGACACGTTGGCGGCGAGTGAGGAACAGCAGCCTATATATCGAGGAATACATATATGCATATATATGGTGGATTGATTGTCAAAAGATTCCATTCCGCTAGTTTACAGTAGATTAATTTTATATCAGTGATACATTTTTCAAAAGTTTTGCATTTGGCGAGAATCGCAAGGAATTTCCATATGCCAGGTTTGTTAGCTATTTATTTTCCCGGCATCTGATTATGTGGCTCCGCATTGTTTGACATTTAAAATTAATTAGGTTACCATTTTCACCGTAAACAATAATTTAATCGTAAGTAAATTATCTGCTAATAACACAGGTGATTTTATATGGTTCCAGGTAGTTTAGGATATTTCTAAGATGCGGATTGTTCAACTGAAGAGGACTCGGATGATCAATATCCTTATTGGATGGGCTCTCGTATTGCTAATTTTGTATGCGCTGTTTACATTCACCTCTGACAATCATGTCAATAAATTCAAAGGCTGGGCCGAGGGCTTCAAGAGCACCAAAGAGGTACAATATCATCGTTAAGCTAACAAGGTCACTTGGGAAAAGTTTTGAGAAAAAAACGCTGTCGATAATACATTTTTTTTGAAATCTTATATCGAAACCACACTAAGTAGTTGCCACGTATTATAAATCTGCAATTTTGTGAGGCACCAGAATTGTGTGAGATAAAAAGTAAAGTTTCTCGCTTGTTTTAATTTTTAGACCAAGTTCCCAAACAAATTTTGGTGCTTGCTGTTTCATTTTATCTGTCTAAAAGTGAATCGTAAATTAGGGTTTCTTAAATCGACTTCAATCTTGATTATACTATTACATTCCCTTTAAATACATATACAAATCATTTTTTAAATCTTGGTACGCAATGACTGTACCATTGCATTGACTGAACCATTAAAAAATCTTCAAACCAGAGTGGAAATTTTAACAATAAGAATTTTCTGCTTCAGGTTCCAGTTTTTGTTAAGGATTTAGGTAATTTTGAACCGAGAAATGTTAAAGTCAGAACTGGACCTGGAGAAGGTGGCAAGCCTCACATTTTAAGGGACGATCAACTGACTGATGTACAACAATCCGAGTCCGATTATGGCATGAATATGGTTTGTTCAGATGAGATTTCTCTGGACAGATCTGTTCCTGACACGAGACCAGAAGAGTTAGTTACTGTTCTTAAGATTCAACATTTTTTTGCAATGTTCACTTAGTCATTCTATTAATTGTATAATTATACAAATTACAGATGCAAGAATTGGAATTACCCAAAGAAGTTACCACGCACAAGCGTTATTATTGTTTTCCACAATGAGGGCTGGTCTGTACTTATGCGTACTGTTCATAGTGTTATCAATAGAACTCCACCTGAATATTTGGAAGAAGTTCTTTTGGTGGACGATTTCTCGGACAAAGGTTTGCTATATGATGAATCAGTTTTTTAAATAAATTGTCAAAACGAATTTCAGCGATGTTTTAGTCGTTGTTAAACAACAATGAAAATAAATATTCGTCTAAAGTCCAAAACCTTCTACCAATTTTTACTAAATTATTATTTTGTAGAGTTTCGCGAATATTCGCAATATTGAATATTTGGCATCTAATCGAATACAAAAAACGTCTTCTATAAGCTTTATTGACAAAATACTTAAACTTTTTTAGAGAATCTTAAAGGGGAATTAGAATCTTATATCGATAAGTGGGACGGAAAAGTGAGACTCTTAAGAAATCACGAGAGACAAGGTCTGATAAGAACGAGGTCGCGAGGCGCGAGAGAAGCGAAGGGGGAAGTAATCGTCTTCTTAGATGCCCATTGTGAGGTAAATGTTAATTGGCTGCCACCGTTGTTAGCGCCGATTGCGCTCAGCAGGTAAATAATTTGATAATTTTCATTCTAAAGAGTAAAGAGTCTAAACCTCAGAATGTAATACACATTCCATTTTTTCTCTGGGTAATGTAGCAACGTTATGACGGTACCGGTGATCGATGGGATCGATCATAAAACGTTCGAGTATCGTCCGGTTTACGAAAAAGGACGTTTATACAGAGGCATCTTCGAATGGGGCATGTTGTACAAAGAAAACGAATTACCACGTCGGGAGGCCAAGCTTCGAGAACACAGCAGCATGCCTTACAGGTAATTAACGAAGAATTATGTTCTGAAATTGTGCCTTGAATGAATTATTCCTAATCAGAGTTGTGGATGTCTAATACTTATAGAAATGGAGATGATACAATGAGCTCCATAATTCTGATTGCAGAATAATAACATATAGCGATTATAATACGATGACTAAACTTTTGAATAGCTCTAAAAATTATCATTTTTTAATAAAATTTTAAGGTAAACTTTTTGAACAAATATAGAATAATAATGAATGAATTAAGAAAATCAAGCGTTAATTATCTCTTTCATTTTTTCCACTATTTCTTCTGATATTTTAGCGAGAATTTGAATTTTTTTTCAGCTATTAAAGTGTTTAAGCTCTATTTTATAATCACTACATATTTCAAAATAATAATTAAAAAACAAACTGTGCAGTAAACTTCTTATTATGAATAAATAGGGATTTACAACTCTGTTAATAATTTTATCCATCATTCAGGTCCCCGACTCACGCCGGTGGATTGTTTGCTATCAATCGTAAATATTTCTTGTCTCTGGGCGGTTACGATGAGGGACTGCTCGTATGGGGCGGTGAAAATTTCGAACTCTCCTTTAAAATCTGGCAATGTGGTGGTAGCATCCTTTGGGTGCCTTGCTCCCACGTTGGCCACGTTTATCGAGGATTTATGCCTTACAATTTCGGCAAACTAGCTCAGAAGAAGAAGGGACCTTTGATTACGATTGTAAGTTGTAAAACGATTTCCATTCATTCACTCGCAAATCGCACTTACGTCAGCGGACTAGACTTAGTTAATTTACTTTTTGGTTTCCGTAGAATTATAAGCGCGTTATCGAAACGTGGTTTGACGAAAAACACAAGGAATTCTTCTACACACGAGAGCCACTCGCTCGATTACTCGACCACGGTGACATTACCGAACAATTGCGCATGAAGGAACGACTCAAGTGCAAAAACTTTCAGTGGTACATGGATAACGTGGCTTATGATGTTTTGGACAAATTTCCGGAGCTACCTCCGAATATTCACTGGGGCGAGGTAAATTTATTTAGAGCTTATTTAAAGCAGGACATATGTATTGAGATCGTATTTTAATGAATCTTTTTAGAGCTATAGCTTTAAATACTATTCAATCAATTAATTTAAAACTTTTTTATCGTGTTTTCGACTGTATTTATTATCAAAACGACCTATTGTTCAAGTCTGTATGTGTAGTCGTTACGGTGTTATACTGGATTTATGGAACCTCTGTTTTTTTTTTCGAATTGTCAACTTTGTGTAGGTTTTTTTTAAGACGTTTCGAGGTTTTTGGCTGATCGTATTTCAAAAACCAGAATGATCCATGTGGGAAAATTATTATTGCCGAAAAAAACAGAAAAAGTACATTTTCAAAAGTAGCTAATAATTACATAATATCATTAAAAATCCATCCATACTTATATTTTGAACAGTAGTAGACGCACGTCTTGTATAAATCAGCTTTCAATTAATCAGTAAGACTTCATAGATACGATCGAAAAAAATGTCGAATTGATTTGAGAGTTGGCTAAACATTTATAATTTTTAGTTGAGGAGCGTTGCTACGTCTGCTTGCCTTGACACCATGAGTCATGTACCTCCAAGTCTTATGGCTACGTCGCAGTGTCACGGTTTCGGAAATAATCAGGTAAGAAAAAAAACGACGGAAAGAATGACGAAATATGAATTTTTTACTGATGAGCATTCTAGATTCAGACATTCATTAATTTGAACTCCAAAATTCTTTTAAAGAAATTCAAAATCTCGTGAAATTTCAACCTCTGAACGAATCTATTTTAAATTCAATCTCAAGTGTTGTTCAGTGACTTCGTGCCCCAAATTTGAACCCGATATCGAACATTTTATTCACTCATTTTTCTCGGAGTTTTGGACTATTCTGAGTAAACTGACATGAAAATCTTTGGATTTGTTAAATTTTTTGATGAAAACAAAGCTCCTTCTATGAGGCAGCAGAAACATTCGGAAATAGGCTTCATGAGTAAATTTCTTGACCGCAATGAACGCCGCGTGTCAGACGTCGTCCTCTATCAACCCTGAAACCCCTAAAAATCTTAATTGATATTCCAACAGCTCATGAGACTGAATGCCAAAGGACAACTGGCCGTTGGCGAACGTTGCGTTGAGGCGGACACTCAAGGCATTAAACTAGCTTTCTGTAGATTGGGAACCGTGGACGGACCCTGGCAATACGACGAGGTAACTCATCTTCCTTTAATTCCAATCAATCGAGTACGATTTACTTACCAATTGAGTTGATTTTGGAGCTTCAACGTAAATTCAAATTTTCGTAAATAATTCCGAAAGTCGTAAAACACTGTTTAACTCAAATATGAAGCATTCCAACCTAAGCCTCAACCTTGTTTTATTTAAGGAGTGCAGACTTTAGTGCAAATCTACGGAAAAATATCCTTAAATCTTCCTGAAGTATACGGGATTAAAATTACACTTCAATATAAGCATAACGACTTTACCCACGCAAAATGTAGCCCTAGTAATCTGCACACCCGTCGTTTCTAGCTGATTCACCGTTAAAACAACCTTTAACTAATCAGATGATTAAAAAAAAAAAAAAACAGAAAATTGGTCGTAACGACCGCGAAAAAAATCGTCCTACAAATGTTATTCGGTTGTTTTTTCGGTTTTCTATGGTAAATCGAGAAGAACGACCGCATAACTTTTCCTGAGCAGTCGTTTTTACGGTCGTCACGACCGACTTTCGGTTTTTTCTTTTTGCCAAAAATCACCCGATCGATTTTACGGTAAAACGGTGTTGGTTAAGATTGCTAGAGAATAAAGAATTTTATTACGGCCAAATTCGGAATATGTACCTTACAATGACGATACTACTCGATGTATTTCTCCGTCTATTGCAGAAAACCAAGACACTATTCCACAGAGTACACAAAAAGTGTATGGCTCTTCATCCCCAGACTCGGCAATTATCGTTGATGCCCTGCGACGTGAACAACACATATCAAAAATGGAGCTTCCATCAAATCCATCCACGCTGGTGAGATCTGATCTGCGCAATGAGTTACGAAGAGACGAACGGTACTTAAAAGAAATAGGTATAATCACATCGGGTTGTTGTGTATTGTTAAAAGGCAAAGCGGGGTTTTTTTTTGTTCACTCCCAGCTACAGTGATTGCAGTTTGAGATTTTTAAACGTAACGCAGGTCTTCCCTTATAGATATAGATTTCGGAAAATTGGACATGCAAGAAACAGGAGACAGTATTTCAGGGAGATGGTTGTGCGTTTGATTTCTAAGTAATGAGATTTTTTATGACTATTCAACGGATGCCCCGGGAACTTTTGTTCTAAGAAATCCGACGACTGTGTTAATCTCCTTTATGCATTTCTTAGTTTTAGCCTAAAACTTGAATATACATTCCTAAACACGCGCAGTTGTTCATGCTTCTAGTTTTTTTTTTTTATTGCCACTGGGCAGCGAGGTTGCGAATTTCAAATTCTTTAGAAATGAAGTTGATAGTGCAATTGGCTTTGTGATCATTCGGAAAAAAATAATAATATACAGCACGTATAATTCGATCTATAGACGTTTAAATGACTGTAAAAATTGTCCATTTTTCATCAAATTCTATAGTAATCTCTTCTTTTTTAAAAATTGTATGCATTTAATCAATTGCGAAATAAATGGATGCTCGTTTTTATTTATTACAATTTCCACCAATATTTCATCGACATTCGAGTTTCTTTTAGTTGTTTGAAAAAAAAGCACTTTGTTTTATAAACACTGTAGACTTTATTTCTCAGAGTAATGAGAATTTGCAACAGAATTCGACCGCGAGCTCTCAAAAAATTGGAGAGGCGAAGGATGATAGTCGATGGATTTAAAAGCGACAAGATCGCCGATACTCCAGTTTCTAGAGATTATTTAAGATAAGACAATCCAGTGATAGAAATTACTCGCTCTGGCAACTAACATCTTCGACATCCATGTATGAATATGTATTTATTGAGGTAGTCCACGCGGTACAGTCGATGCAATCGGGTACTAAAATTGGAAAGCAGAATGTTAACTTATTTAAAAAAAGACGACAACGTTGATGGAGCTTTTATTCTAATCGAAGCAAGTAAATCGGTGCATTCGTGAATCATATATCACAATAAACATGAGCAATGACTTGTCCCCATTCAACAAAATTAGAAATTAATCAATAAAACTGCACATGAATATTCATAAAATTGCGTCACTCAATGTATCGCCATAAATTGTGTCTTTTTATTTCGTAAATTCTTACTATGCATTTTTTTCTTCATAATGCAAAAACATTTTTACCCAGATCGATCCGAGTACGCAGTAGCTGCTTCTTTAAAATATGCAAAAATATTTTTTTATGAGTACACTATTAACTTAGATGTACCGCAAGGACAATCTTCATATCCAGACGTAACAACGGGAACCGCGACTTTAATGAAATTGTTTTTTTAGCCGAATACACTGACAATGTGTCCCGAGTGCTTCTGAATTTGTCAATGATTTATATTGTACAATCGGAGAAACGTATCTTAAGGAAATGAATATTTTATTACAAATAAAATACACTGTTTATATTAAAATGCTTTTAAACTTTATTATTCGAATGTAGTTGTGGAAGGACCTATTTTCTGTTACAGGTAAACAAATTAGTCATTTGTTTACCCATCGATAAAATTTCTTCGTAAACAAATATAACTTTTTAATGCAGAATAATATCAAATATGTAGATGGCGAATGCTTGAAGCATCTCTCAATAAAAAGAACGAGCCGCAATACATAAAAATCCATTTAAAAAAAACGGATTCTTTTAAAGAGCTGAACGAATATGTGCCCTCCAAAATTTAGCATAAACCCGTTCATTTTTTGTGGAAATAGAGTGCAATGAAATTTTTCTAAATAAAAGACATGCATTTATAAGAATAACCATCCATTATAATCAAAACATGCTTAAAAGTTTGTTTAAATTAAATAATAAATTAAGCACTCTTTTGACTAATGTCAAGCGCTCTCCAACCTCTTTAAGGAATTCAAAGGCAAAGGTGATAAATAAGGCACGTGAGTCATATATTATTTTATGTTAAATACGCTTTATTATGGAATCTTATGAAATTAACATAGAACGCGCGATCTCACATTCATCGACCGGTTACGTCGAAACCGTATAAAAAATTACCGCTGAGCAAATGCTCGTGAAAAAAAAAAGACCAACAGCTTCGAATTCTTGTAGAAAACCTTTTGTGTTTGTTAGTATATCCGAGTATCTCGGTATCGTTATACGGCACGAGATAATGCGTGAAAATGGATGTTGCAAGCAGCAATCACGTGTGGTCGCCTTAAGAGGATGCGAATTTAAAAGAATGATAATTAAACGACGTTCGATGGACGTCTTTACTGCATTGTGTTAACAATATCGTCGATTTTCAATATACTACGCACTGTCTCGGAGGCTAAAGTGATTGCGCTTATCGAAACGAGAAGAGGTTGAACGACGTTTTCCTCCATGATGTCCGTGATCATTCCTTTGCGTACGTTTATGCCGGCGGTGATGTCACCCTGAGCGTGACGGTTTCGCAGCTCGGTTACAGTCGCGATAGGATTTAGTCCTGCATTTTCAGCCAACGTTGACGGAATCACTTCGAGCGCGTCCGCGAAAGCCTTTACGCAGTAAGCATCGACCCCCGTTAGAGTTTGCGCGTATGCCGCGAGTTTTATTGATAATTCGATTTCCGGCGCACCACCGCCTGCTATTAATGCCGTTTGCTTAACGAGACAGCGAATTACGCAGAGAGCGTCGTGAAGAGATCGCTCGGCTTCTTCCAAGACCAGCTTGTTGCTTCCGCGTACCAGCACGGTTATCGTACGTCCGGGATTTTGAATTCCGGTTATCTGAAAAGAGCGACATTTTTCGCATGAAATACCAGCGGACATATTGGTTTTCGAAAGTTTTCGTCGATCAATATTTCCGAAATTTCTTGTAAGCTTTACACCGCAAAGCGAATTTTAGTCTCAGGTTTACAGTCTTACGTGATTTTAAGGATGTATGATACGTAAAGTCCCGCCGAAAGTGAGTTTCAGAGACAATTTCGATCACTTCCCGATGGGATTAAAATCGGAAAAAAATAATGTATATAAAACGTGATGAAAAGATTGATTTCGCATAATAATAATCTCAAAATGTTATTAACAAATTGGTGAAAAAAACAATTGTTCGACAAACAATCAGTCAACCTAACTTTTTTTCTAATGAAAATGATATGTTGATTTATTTGAATGCATACGAATTTTGTCAGATTTTTTATTTTTTTTTTATTTTTATTTTTTTTCAAAAATGTGCGCGAAATAACGAATTTTGGATATGTGTTCGGCATAAAACCATCTACTACACTCAAGAATTTTGAAGATATCGTTTTGAAATTTTGTACACAGTTGGACTATCATAAATACTCGGTATTGAATTTGAGCAAAATCTATTTCGTTTTTACGCTATTTCGAATTTAAAAAAAGTTCCTTACTCGTGAAACTCGGAAGCAAGTTTGCAGTTCTTTTGATTTGGCGAAATATTTTACTAAAGAAAAAATGTAATTTATAAAATCTACCTTAACGAATTTGGAGCTTCCGGTCTGAACTTCCTCGCAGAGTTCGGCGTTGACGAGATTCTCCGGCAAAAAGTGATCGAGGGAGGCAATGGGCCTGCAACCAAGGGTCTTACAAACCCATGCGGTATCCTCTCGTTCAATGTCCTTTACGACCATAACTTTTATTTTGTCAAGGAAGTGAATAGCGAGATCGCTGATCGCATCTCGGAGGATCGATTTTTGTACGAGTAGCACGTTGCATCCGGATTTCTTGATTTGTTTGACGATATTCAAAATGTAGGCTCGCTCTTCCTTCAGCACGCGATCCATTGCTGAATAGTCCGAAACGATTACGTTATGATCCATCTAAAAAGAGTAAGATTTTTTTTTTGTATACGCTTGGTTTTTTTCCGATTTTGAAGCAACCCAAACGAATCGATAATTAAGCAACTTTTCGTTCGAGCAATGATAAATTTATGTGTATTAAGTTCGAAAAACTGAAAATTTCCGAAATTGTGTATTCATTATGTGTCATAATATTCATAATTCAAGAAGGACTCTTAAAGTAACAATAAGTTCACTATTTGTAGTTTTTAAAACACCTTGACTATTGTCAAAATAATAAATTTTCAAATAATTATGCAGAAAAATAATAAGACATGGACCGATTTTCTACACATTGAATTTTCCAATCGCATATTATACGTTTCGAACCGTTTTTTTTTTACAACAAAAACAATATCTTACCAAGTTAGGATTTAACACAGTAGAATGTATATTAACGGATTGTTTTATTACTCACGTCAGTTTTCGGTGGCGAAATACAGAATTGGATGAAGCCGATCTTGGCCTTTTCGATTTTCTTAGGTCCGTTAACGTTGCACGACTTTTGGGTGAATACGAGGCCGTCGATGAGTTCGGTATCTTCAACGGTACCGCCGAGTTTCTTGATCACTTTGATATCCCTAAGATCCGTGGCGTTCTCTTTGCCAGGTTCAGTGATTTTCAGTACAGCGTTTACAGCCAAAGGCGCAAGAAGGCTCGAGTGCTGAGAAACGACTTTAGAATTGAGCGATGTTGCCGCTGCTTTGATCAAAGATGTTTTGTCTGCCAAATCGATCGGAATTGCCATTCCCCAGCTGAGGATCTCGACCGCTTTGGTCGCGGCTCTTTGGAAAGCATCGCTAATCAGTGTCGGGTGAATTCCCTTTTGCAGCAATCGCTCAGCTGCTTCTAGAAGAGCTCCTGCGATTACTACAACGCTAGTTGTTCCATCTCCAGCTTCGATATCCTGAGCTTTGGACAGCTCTACCAGCTAAAAATCATCAGTTACATCAAGGATGTCATACAGTTTACCACAGTTTAGGCAAGGTGACGTCGTCTCTCGGGAAAAGGAGGTACTTTGCGAACGGCGTGCATACACAAGCACGAGAGAGAGAGGCAAAAGACAATTTTTACTTTTAATGTAATATCTTTCGTAAAATGTTGCCGCACACGGTTTTTTCATGCTCTATGTGGAGCCAAGACTTCAATGTGTACAAAAAATACATATTTATTGTAATAAGTTCTTGGTCAACCTGCGCTTCTGCCGAATTCAAGTTTTCGCGCTCCATCGCATACTGTCTATGTCAATTACAGAATTTTGTTAATTCATATCTCAGTAACAATGTAGGTAAAAAATGATGAAAAAACTGTTTAAAAAATTGTACTTTTTTCTATAATATAAACAAAATCAGGCCAAGAATCTGTAAAACTGTTAATCTGTGTAACATCCTTAAACCAGCAAAAAAACTCTGAAATATAGAATATTGTGCTACAAAAATGGAAAGTAGCACTTTTCTGACAAATTTGTTGGGTAGGTAAGAAACCCAACATGGGCGTCACATTTTTTGCCACTGAGGACAGAACCCAATACACGGTGTGGAATATCAACTTCGCACGCGTGGTGATGTTTTTTTAATTAACCTGTTACAGAAAGTCCACAACAGTGACGCGAGTCGAAGGAGATCATCGAAGCCACGTAAGGACTGCGCGCCTACTGTCGTTGGTGATAATATTTTTATAATTCAAATGAAGAATTATACGAAAGAACATGACTCGAGAGCATTTATTGTAAAAAAATTGGGGCACTGAAAAAATCAAACCATTCTTTTAATTCAACATTGAAATTGAATAGTTCTGACGGAGGAAAGTAAGTCTCAAGGTAGAATATTCAATTTGCGCCCACTCAAAAGTAGACAAAGAACGAATCGTACGGGGTATTAATAAATGAATTCTCAAGTGCAATTCAAAAGTTATGTGTTTCTCACCATCTTAGCAGCAGGGTGGATGACGTTCATTTCCTTTAGGATCGTAGCTCCGTCATTGGTGATGGTTACCTCGCCGTTGCCAGCTTGGATCATTTTGTCCATGCCACGAGGGCCCAAACTCGTGCGGATGGCATCACTTACAGCTTAAATAAAAATTAAAAAATGATTGTAAGCATCAAACTTTAGCGCCAAGTTGGGTGACAATTGTCAAAAGAAGTACTCATGTAGATTTTCAAGTTCCATATCCTAGCAGTTAAAAAAGTATAAAAAATATTTGTTATTCATTTTTTAATGGGAAAACTATTACACTTACAAAAAAAATATAGGAAGATAAAAATTAGGATCTTCAACATAGATTTTCATAATCTTTGATTTAACCACTGATATCAATCTGTGGTATTTTTCTAATCAAATAAATTTATTTTTCAACAAATAAAGGTGTGCAAGTGATTTTTGAAACTTCTAGTAGATTTTGATCTGATTGTACAATTAATCCCCATAAAGAGAGTTGATGGAATTTTATGGGAAATGTGCATTAATCGCTACAATTTATAGATATATTTTGTTTTTTAGGTAGTCTCTCAATCTCATCAATTCATGATTACTTTCATTTACTACCAGAAAAGTAGAGTTCCTATCAGAAAAGGTATACAAGTGATTTTCAAAAATTCCAGTAAATTTTGATATCATTGTACAATCAATGCTCCATAAAGAGAGTGGGAGGATTTTCATGGGAGATGTGCAAAGTAAGGCATTAATCACTATATTTATTGATATATTTTGTTTTTTAGGTAGTCTCTCGATCTAATCAGTTTATGATCACTTTCCTTTACGCTAGTTCCTATCGGAAAAGGTATGGAAGTAACTTTTGAAAATTCTAGTAGATTCTGACCCGATTGTACAATTAACGCTCCTTAAAGAGAATGTGCGGATTTTGATGGGAGATGTGCGCGGTAAGGCACGTGGTTTGGGAGCTCCGGTCATTCCGGGTTATGCCCATAAATGGTAACATTTGTCGTCACGCTGTATGGACCGGTAGAGTAATGGAGGTTGCACACCGAAAGGAAATGACTCACATACATATTTTTTTTTTACAGCAGAAGGGAAAAATGAACGACGAAAAATGTGGATACCTTTGGCAGCATTGATGTTACTGCTGCGAATGTCTGCAGGTTTGCTTTTATCCTTGTAAGCCTGTCCATGGGCGCGTCTTCCATCGCCGCTTGCCGAAACTGCCGTCATTATCACGCGTACTTATTTCCCTCGTGTAACGTAGCTTTTAAATGGAGTTGCAGGACTTGACGAGCTCTGCAAACGACTTTTCTGCTTTTTTGCGGTATTCCCGGTACTTTCTTTTGTTTCTTCCAGTTATTTTTTCGCTCAGCGATACTGTATTTCACGAGCGAGTGGAGAAACACGAGGTATGCGCCTTTGATGGTCGAGAAAACTAGCATCCGCCATTTTGCCTGGTGATCGACAGCCCACGAGCGCCCTCTCGCCGCTCCTGCGGCCGTATTGTGAAACTAGAAGAGCGCAAAAGGCGCTATCTTTCAACTTTTAAATCTATGTTGTACTTTGGCAAAAGTTCTGTAACCAAACTTTTAATCCAGAGCTTTTGAGGTGAGTCACCGTGAGAGGGAGTAAGAAAGCACCATTGGCAGTTGCACTGGAGCGAGAGAGAACGACAGAATCGTGTGACACATCACGTTGAGGTAGATACTGCGCTTCACAATAGTCAAATCAGTGCTGAATTTTTAAAAACGTTTTTATAATTTCCACTGGTTTGATTAACAGTTCGTAGGAGTTAATCACGAAGAAGAATTCGTTTTTAAGGGAATGCGGGAGTAGATTTTATTACCGACTTTGGTCGGTAAAAAAGCGTCTTTCCGTAGTTACCATTATTCTCAGTTAATACGCTATACACATGCTTCAAATTGGACACGATGGTAATATCAGTGAATACGAATGGACGTATATTCGAATATTGGATGGTAACCGACAATAAATGAAAAAAAAAGTATATTTTCTTAACATTCCGAAATCAAAATGGCCGCCAGGGTTTGTCAGCATCACCTGTTAGGTAAGATATAAAAGATTCTGGAACTTACATACGTTAAACTCGAATGTACGACCATTCTTTAGCGTTTTTTGACTAAGTCATGAGCGTCGAAACAACAATTACACGAAAGGAATCCACACAAACTTGTAACTACGTTTACGAAGTCTGCCCGCTTGAAAGGGTTTTTTGTCCGATGAAATCGCGTAAACGTATTTAGAGCCTTGTGTGGCTTTTATTGTGTTTAATTGATAATTCGACGTTCGTAGATCATGCAGAAAACGCCAATGAATGGACGTACAATCGACTTTAACGAATGTGATTCCTATAAATGTTTACATAGTACGAAAGAGTTGGTGTTGACAGTTCGAGCGGCCATATTGCTTTTTGGCAGGTTTACAATGTTACGATTTTTTTCAATTTCCACATTTTTGTTTGGTTTTTTCCAAATATCATCTGTAATTCTTCACCGATTACACTGAGTGATAGCTCATTTCGTTTCTCAGAAGATACTTCACGAATTGACCGCCTAGATATTACGTAATATTGATCGTTCAATAATTACAGCTTGTTGTTTAACAAAAACAAAAATACGTTCTTAAACAACAGGCTATAATTATTAAACGATCAACACTATGAAATATCGTGGCGGTCAATTAGTAGAGTGTCTCTTGAGAAAAGGAATAAGCGGTCACTTATTTAAATCGATAAAGAATTACTGAAGTAAAAACGGAACGAAAATTTATCCCATTACAAATAAATGTTAATCAGTTAATTTTAATGCAAATTCGTCACTATTGGTCTTTTACTGGATTAAGTATACATGCTTCAATACAAATCACCCTTCACTATTGTTTTTTAATGCATTCAACTTTAAAAAATCAATTACGAAAGCTTAGCACTGCTTTGACTTCGGTAGTCGTCACCGAACTTCATTAAGACATTCTTTCAGCAAACTTAGAATGCCCAGGTGGTCTCACGTGATATGATAAGCGGGACATCCAACGAGCAATGTTCGATTGTTATGGAGACGTCGAATGAGCTGGCTACCTTTCTCGGTTGGCCTCTGATACAAACCTGTCGGGACCACCGGAGCATTGAATGCAAGAGGATTGCAGTGTGCGTGCACGTGAAAAGCAGAGGCATCTTAGGAGTGGCTTAGAGAAGCGACAGAACGAGTGAAAAGAGGATGACCCGCGCTGTTGGTGTTCATCTCGGGCTAGAGATTCCCTTCTCTATCTATACTATGAGAGCTTCGGCAATGAGTTGCCGCTACAGCTCACATTCCTCAGTGACGTCAGGTAGATAATGCCAAACTCGCCGTTCGACGACTCCACGCTTTTGCTGCTACTTCTGCTGCTTCCACTCGCTATTCCAGTCGAACCGCATAGAATGCTATACCATTTTAGAAAAAAAAAATTCTTATGTTATCTAGAAATCAGGTAATGTAATTCTACCAAATTCAGGCAGTGTGAAAAAAATTTGGAGAGCGTTCTTTAAATTCTTAATATTTTTCTCTTCAATGGCGATGTCTTAGGAACTGAAATTTGAAATAAAAAAATATTCGGTTTCTCATGATCTATAAGTACGGACATTTTTCATATTTCGGTAATTAATTCGAAGCAATGGCTTATCGCAGAAAGCATAAAAAAGATTTGTTAAGGGGCAAATTTATCAATCCCATTTTTTTTTTAATGAAATAATAAGTGACGAATTTCTAGTATATTTTTTAAATAGTTTCGCATAAATCAAGCAAGGCATATACGGTCTTATTTTATGCAAAATATGAATGAAGTTAAAACTTCAACAGCTGGTATTCGGTTTGTTTAAATCGAGTGTCAATACTAGATAAAGTAAATATTCAATAAAATGAATAAATAAAACGGAATGGATGTTATTTTTTAAATGATCTAGTTGAAAAAAAATTATACAAAAGATTCGTTTTTCATTGATCAAATTTAAGGAAATTAAGTCCGGACCAATATTGGATGTCCAGTATATTTTGGAAAAATGTATTTTTAGTAATTTTACTATAGTGTTGTTCCAATTACGTAATGACTCCGAATAAATGTTTGATACTCCTCCAAGTTACAAAATCACAAAATTAAAAAAATATTATATACCTATCCAAAAGTTGGTTTTTCAAACTTTGTATTATAATAACTTCACCCAATTTGACACATAAATTTAAAAAGTACGTGCTGTAAAGTATTAGGCAGAATAAAAATGCATTAAGCAGTTAACGTGGCGCAATAAGTCTTTTAGAAAGAGCTCGTTTAAATATACAAACCATTACAAGGTAGTCGCAATTATGGCATACTCTGTGACTCACTTCACAGCGCTTATAATTGAATGTTAAAATTACTTTAAAAACGTTGGGATCATGATAAGACCTTACACAAATTGATAAACGCTTAACCGAAAAAAGCTTTAATGAGCAAATAAATTGAGTAAGCACCACATTGTAAAATAATAATCATTAGCTGTCTCAAAATCTTGTCGAATTACTCAAGGAAAAGAGCACACGTAAAAATGACGATAAACGTTCCCAAAATATATAACGTTACAAAAAAATCACGATTAAATACAGGTACTACGAAAATACTATTTTCATTTTGTACCTGTATTTAAATACAAAAATACTATTTTCATTCTGTACCTGTAGGTATTTCTAACCCAGCTAAAAAAAAAAACGAAATAAGGAAGCAATTTGCAAAGTTGTACTTTGCAGCGTCAGTAAATGGATGTACTGATATGGAATGCCTCGTATACATCATAGCACCGATACTCCTCCACTCCGTAGCTGTTGGCTCGCTGGTGGCTACCTGGGAGCCCTCGGTTGTTCTCTTGGCGTTGGTCACGTGTTGGGCTCCCTCCCTCCCCTCTCCTTATTCTCGACAATTCACACAGGTATAGGCCAAGAGCTAACCGCCACGCTGCAAGTATAACGTGCATAAGAGAGTGAGACTGGCACGGTCATAGAGAAGCGTCGCTAGCGACGAAACGTACCCGAATCCATTCGAGAGAAGAGAGAGACCTTTGCGCATTGGTGAACGTTTCATCTTCGCGAAGGTAAACCAAGCCAGTTACGAGGACGACTGTATGCCAACGTAAACGCTTATCGGACGAACGCTGTGCTTCACGTACGTTTCAACACACACAGACTCTCACCGCCGAGCCTATACGCTTTAGACTTGACGCACAACAGCCGACACTCGTTCACAAACCGTTGGCGCGGTTACCGGTGAGTCGCTCTCGTACTACGAACGTTAGACAGTGTATTTTTTTATTTTTTTTAAATTGTATCTTGGAACGATATAGTTTCGCCACGAGGAAAACACCGAACGGCCTTTTTTTCGGGAATAAAACATCGGAACGCAAGCCTGACATAACAATTGCTACTACGTGCTTGTGTTTGTTCGGTTTTGTTTTTCATTTTCTCGTAACTGTTTGAACTTGTGGGATATAGAAATCGACGCGTGCTATCGAAAGTATTTTTGAAATTATTTGACACCTCTTCGTAGTGTCGATTTAATTATATCAACTACTGAGTGGTTTTGCTTGTGAGAAGTGAATGTTAATAAGAGGATAACACCGGTGGTGAGAATTGATCAGTGAAGTTAAGTGCACTAAATAATGAGGATACAATGAACGTCCCGATAGTGTCTGGGGATATCCTGGATGACGATGGTTACAAACAACGCTTCGTACGGGTGAGTCTTGCGGTAGTTTTCGTCACATGAAATTCCTTGAATATTTCCACTCGCTTTTGCCTCCGGGTGTAGGACAGTGATGGACGACATCTATTGGATGTTCGAAACTTAGGAGCATCGAAAAGAACACGAAGTGTATACTCGTTGGAAACCGGATGGATAATCGTATATTATTCGACCGGCGACTGAAAACATTCGACGTTTTAACTGTACAACATGTATCGTGATGGATATTCGTATACTTTTTATCTTGCGACTAACAATTTTGTTTCTAACAGTTCTTTCAATCACACTACGTATTTGGACGAATAGCATACGATTATTTGATCTCGTGAGGATAAAAAAATATGGAAAAATGTTTCCGAATAATAAACGATTACCTGTCCGGATTTATCTTGAAAATCTTACACAACTAATTTGGACGAATAACGTACGATTATTCGTTCGGATATAAGTTGAAAATTATACGAATACTAATTCCGACGAATAACGTACGATTATTTGTACGAATGAATCTTGAAAATGTGACTAATAATTATTTGGACGAATAACGTACGATTGTTTGTACGAATGAATCTTGAAAATCTGACAAATAATTATTTGGACGAATAACGTACGATTGTTTGTTAGAATGAATTTTGAAAATCTGACTAATAATTATTTGGACAAGTTATTTGTATTTGCAACACGGTTGCAAAGTAGAATTTTGTGCATTGCTTCGCCAATTATTTGAATCTCTCGAAAAGCTTATTTCGTGACGAAGCCAAAAATAAACAAAAATAAACTTCTTCATAGAGGCGTCGTTGCGAAAGGTAGAAAAATGTTCTTCTTTAGTTTAAAAAATTAAGTTCCCCAATTTTGTATCATTACCAATACAACACGTGCTCCCTTCAATTAGCCAATGCATCGACTGTTTTCGAATTTCGGAAGTTAAATCGATAATGCAACTTCAGTTGCAATTATAATCGATTCTATAAATGTATTTTCGAAACATCGCTCATCATTAGTATAGAATATTTATCCACGGGGCAAATATTGCCTTGGTAGAAATAAGTTGCTTCAGTTGACAAATTGCTCGACACAATCGCTATATAGCTTCGGGCTTTTTCGTTCTCTCAATTGTCAAGTATTATATTGCCGGATGACTCGACGCATCGTGCATATAAACGGGAAAAGAATTCTTGAGGAATTGCGCCATATAACTTGTGACTGGAAATGCGAGGAAAAAAGCCCGGCATTTTTTTTTCTTTTTCATTTTTCTACGCGACAGTTGCATCTTGATTGTTCGATGACGTCAACGAAAGTGAATTTTATCCGACACTAGGAGTTACTGCGTGCAACTGGAGGCGATTTATCTCGCTGCTGAGAGCCACGAGATTAACTCCTTCTTGTTCTGGGTTCTTTGCGTGTTATGGCTCGCGACAAAGTCGTAAAACCAACGACGCCCTGGTTCCCTACCATTACTTCGCGGTTCAGCGGATTTATCTCGCTCGTTTGTTGTCAGACATGCGTTTTTCAAGGGCCCGATAGGACATCAACGTTGGCGCCAATAATTTAACCACGTTGCGCTCTCCACTCCACGTCATGCGCGCCGATAATCGAACGATTTGATGAACGTGATCAACGATTTTCGCTGATAAGGATAACAACAATCCCAAGGACGAGTCTTCTCTCATTTGTGTGAACAATGTGTGACGCTGAAACAGCTGCGCATTCATTTGTCAAGCAAAGACGACCACGAGTTTTTCATTAAGGTAGTCGCCTCGATACGCGCTACACTGTTTTAAAAAACTGGAAGTTTTTATGCATAAAATCGTTAATTTAATTTAATCAAAATTGTGAGAGAAAATTTATGTAAATTTGTAGCAAAATTACAGCGAATTATGAAAAGCAATGTTCTTTTACAATAAATTTAATGGAAGTTATTGAAATTACTGTACCATACTTCAATTTTAATTCCGACTTGTATAGAAAAATTTTGAAACCAGTTTATGCATAAAAACTTAAAACATATAATAGCCGAACGAATATGTGCTTTTTTCAAAATTTAGCATAAAACCGTTAATATTTGACGAAATTGAGTGCAATGTAATTATTTCTAAATAAAAGACATATGCAGATGCATAACAGTTTGTCTAAGTAATCAATAAATTTAGCAGTCTTTTGACATTATGTCTTTAAAATTCTTTTTGAAAAAACGTGCCGTTTTTTTAAAAAGAATAAATCATAATAATAGTGCCATTATGCTGAGCAATGACTTATCTTGATTATTGAAAGATCCCTAATCGATTGGTCGTCTACGTTTTGTATGGCATTAAGTGTTCAAAGTTACAGCTATTTGTATGTCTGATGTAATGTTCACTATCTTAACCTAATCTATTAGGCTAAGATAATTATGGAATACAAATCATGTAATACAAATTACGCTTCGTTCCTTTTTTCTTAATTGCACAAAACTTAACAAAAATTATTGGAAGAATGCAGCTTAAATGTGATTCGTGTGGATCGATGTAACATCATTAACTGACTTAGTCATTCACTGACAAAAATTAGCTGATGGAATTGCGGAATATCTGATAAACCCTAATGACACAGATCGATATCGATTCTTGAAATCAGTTGTTCAATCAGGAAGACATTCCTTTAGATAGACACATTATGACATCCGCCGAAAATAACTTCTTGTTTCATACATAGGAGACATAT
Organism: Tromatobia lineatoria; assembly: GCA_949699805.1. Taxonomy (NCBI): domain Eukaryota; kingdom Metazoa; phylum Arthropoda; class Insecta; order Hymenoptera; family Ichneumonidae; genus Tromatobia; species Tromatobia lineatoria. Next base: position 21,734,117 of record OX453037.1, read on the forward strand.
AATTAAAAAATTCTAATGGAAATCCCCAGAGAATATGGATTCGTGGAAAAGCATATGAGAAGTATGATTTTTATCTCCTACTGTTACACTATTTTTAAGTACGTTTTCAACAGTCTCATTGGTTTCGAAATGATTTGTTAATGTATTTCATAATTAATATTATCCCGTTGAAAACAATCGCAAGCTATTTGCATATATGAAGTACGAAATGCATAAACCTTGACGTAAAAGCGAGATTTATTTGGAGATCATGAATATAAAAAAATTACAAAAATGTCCCATTAGTAACTTTTCTGAAATTTTCTAATCAATTCCAATAGATAACATCCTTTTGTTTGTAATAAAATTCCATTCGATTTTATAATCAATATGCACGGATATTTATTAAATAGATTTTAGGTATTCAATTTCTATAAAATAATAAAACAGAATGAATATAAAAGTTAAATGCATCATCGTTGAGTGTTGTCATAGTTGACTATTTTTTTTTGTGATTCCATCAACTGCTTTCCTTTAATCGGTGATCAAAGTACCTTCGAAGATTTTTTCCAAGAACAGAGACAACTTTTCTACGTTTTGTAGCCGATCTAGAGACGTCGACGGAGTCACAGTGAAATTCCTCACTAATTGAACGTCAGTGTCTTGAATTTTTCTCGTCAAGAGGAAACGAGAGTCTCAAAAAAATTCTATAGTCTTGAGAGTACGTGAATCCCGTTGGAAGAATCTATGTGACGAAAGTTCTCCCGGACTCGAAACAGTCGTGTGTTTTTCAGGTACGCACAAGTCATTTTGGACTAGACTGCAAGGAAGGAAGAAACGCTCGGTACTCAGCTGAGAGGAGACCGGGGCTAGACGGGTCAATTTTCACTTTCCATTTTTTAATTCAAGCTGCACTGTGAGGAAAGATTGCAAGTATTTCTTCATAAACTCTTTGAGAAGCGTTTCTACGACTTTTTGAGGTTGAATCGATGGTTCTATGAACTTAATTAGGCATCAGCATGTTTTCTTAATATATAAATAAACTACCATCCACGACTTGAAAAGAAAATACACCCTGTTAGAAATAATTGGACGTTTTCATCCATAACGTCATAACGTCAAAGCGCAAGGATTACCTTGAGACTTAGCTGCATATATCGAGTTCAAGGTGAAGATTGTTTCTACGAGTTTTTGAGGTTGAATCGATGGTTCTATGAACTTAATTAGGCATCAGCATGTTTTCTTAATATATAAATAAACTACCATCCACGATTTGAAAAAAAAATACACACTGTTAGAAATAATTGGATGTTTTGATCCATAACGTCATAACGTCAAAGCGCAAAGATTACCTTGAGACTCAGCCGCATATATCGAGTTCAAGGTGAAGATTGTTTACTGCATGGATCATTGGCTAGAAAATTCACACTTCCTGAGCCTTGTTTTAATAGCCGAACTCAAGAATAATGAACAGTCGTATAGTAGCTACTGATACGATCAATCTTTGGGACTAGGGTGATAATTCAAATATTGGGTGCCATAGAATTCTTAGTCTATAAAATATTGTAATACATAGTTTTTTTTTTGTGCAAACAAATCTGTAATGAACTCGGTGCTGATAATAACGATAATGATTATAACAACAAAAGCTAACTTTGCCTGAAATGTTTTTTTGCCTAGGCAAAATTGGACAATATGGACCGTCTACTTGATAACCGATTTTTAATCGGACGTAACCCAAATTGCCTCCGACTCAATTAGCCCCGGTCTCTGGTACAATCTTCGGAACAATACAGTATATCTTTGGAGAAACGTGGTCGCCTAGTAAGCAGCTCTGTGGAAAGTGTACCACGATACGAAGCATTGTTTGAAACGACGTGGTAAAGCCAGCAAGAACTACACGCACCTACGAAGCGAGTGATTTTGAACGTGTGCGTAGCCGTTGAGGCATTCACGAGCTCCATGCAATTATTCGCATGAACCAGGAAAAAAAACAAGCCTCCCATTGTTGTCACTTGATTTCACGTAGCGCAGCGTCGGGAAATATATCATTGCCGAACGGTGTCCGCCGCTCGCCTGCACAGGAACCATTCTCATTATTTGCAGAAATTGCAATCTGCCGCGCAATATTAGCGTTATGTAACGTGGCGTGACGTTCGAGCGACGGTTATTAAATAGTAAGACTGACTAAAATCATTTTGCAGATATTAAAAAATTTGCAGGCATTCAAAAATTTACCAATAACACCGGTACACACAAAAAAAAAGTTTTTTGTACATAGGACACAACTTACCTACCGGCATGTATTTTGACCCGCTGAACCCAAATTTCAAGTCAGTTCGCATTGTACACTCTCAGCTATCGAGTAAATTGTAAAAAATAGCGAAAATTTGATACATGGGAATAAAAAAAATGTATGAATCTAAATTAAGCATAATTTCCATGTATTTCGATTCGCTGAATACAAATCTAAAGTGTATTTATACCATAACCCGTTTTAAATCTTTAAAAAATTGTAAAAAAAATCTTTTGAAAATCGCTAAAAAAGAGAAAAAAATGTCGTTATATTGATGAAAAAAATTTTGTAGACCCAGATCGGAGAGGATTTTTGTGTTATTCGATTTGCTTAATCCGAATCTGAAATATATTTGGTTGTGCGTTTGACCTTTGAAGGTATGATCGCTTGTGCCTGCAACCGAGGCTCCTCCACGTGGTGATGGTGGGCAACAGATTTTCAAGGTTTTCAAGGCTCGATCGGGTTACGAGAATCTCGGTTTGACAGCACGATACGAGAGGACTCGATCGGTTGACGTTTCGAGATGAGTTCTGCTATTCATTTATTCCTCGGATCGTCTCGATCAAATGCAACACTACGTGTCCTTATCATACGTCTATAATTATAGAGCCAATCGAACCATCATCTCTATTACTATAAGTAATAAGCATTTACAATTGTGCTATGAAAACACTGTTTCCGAAATCGATGAGACACAATGCGTCCGTTTTAAAAATATTTTTCCTTGTCTCAATGCCGTTGCAGACCTTGCAGAGACCTACATGATCGTAATGCGAAATCGTGAAGCGTCGCTGGCCTTCTTGGAAAGTGGAGTAATAGGAAGATGTTAGGTATGCGTATCGCAAGAGGAGGAAACCAATGCCTATAGATATATTTACGAGTCTCTTCGTGAGCTGCGTGTTTAGACAATTGTATTTTTTTGAAACCGAAGACAAACAGCTGCAACTACACAAGCGTGATGCACGCGCTTCGGTTGCCACGTCGACGCCATTTCTAATGTTATAATTAAATGGAAGGGCTGTCGCTCTCCGCAGCTCGATCGTCGTGAGGTTACTTGTATTGCGATGAGTAATGCAGTATCGAACGCCGCACTCTTGGTGCCGGTGGTGACGTCAGGCCGGCTGACAGGTGTTATCCAGACGGTGGACTTCCGGTTGTTCGCTACGTAACTACGACGCTCGGTAGCCTATCCTTGTTCGTTCTTACTGTCGTCTCTATTGACTGAGCATCAATGCCCTTCGTGACAAGACGTCGACGTCACGATGTCGGCAAGGTCAATCACCGATAATCGTGATGACGTATTTATAGACGGGGATTAATACATTTTTGCTTCCTCATAGAGCAAGCTCTGTTTTCGACAACAAATATTTTTCGATTTTTAGAGGTTTATGTTTCAATATGAAAGTCAGTATTGAAACATAAATGTCGAGAAAAATGGTTTTTCGAGTTCTGTGTGTGTGTGTGTGTGTGTGTGTGTCTTATGAGGCATTGCATATAAATTCAGTCGCCCGAAAAAAATCATAACAAAGTTTAAAAAACGGGTTTAGTTTTTATAATAGATGCACTAAATTGCAATTTTTTTGGAATTTTTTTCTGGCGTAATATATCGTGTTTTTTATTTCTTACAATATCGCGGTAACGATTAATCGTATCAACATCAAATTTTCCATAACCGACGGTTCCAGAAATCTCATGTGAGTGACTAAAAAGTCAACAGTCTTCACTGTACTGAATAATCACTTGTTGTGCACTGCGCACTGGCTGGTAGGCCAGTATCTGTATGGATCAGACGGAAGCAGAATAACTTTCGCATTAGTTTATGGCCTCGAAATCAATTGAAATTTTTTCTAAAACTAGAATTTGAATGCAGAAGGTGCACACCACATTTCATTGTGGTCCACTGATTTTTTTCAAAAGTTATTGTGGTTTTGGAAAGTATATACAGATGCCAGACAGACAGAAATGAGTTAATGTGTTTTTTTTGGAATCTAGGACACTTAAAATATGTTTTTTCATCCAAATCTTGGGATCCATTTTTTTTTTGATTGCAATACTTTCTCGTGTTAAATACTTCTTATGTAATGAGGAGGAAAAAAAATACTAAAAATTGGCGCTGACTTACAGAATTTGCAAAAAAAATGTCCAATACCAATATCTAAAGTCCTTTACCCGAAAAAAAAAAAAATATATAAATTTCCGTTAATTTTGCCGTAAAATCATGCCTCAGAGTACATAATCAATTTGAAATTAATTTTCTCTGGAGGGCCATGAAAAAAACGCTCATTTCCCTTTTTCAGAGACGATAATACGATTAATTGTTCCCGAGATCTTAAAGCTTAAATGAAGACTAAAAACATGACATATTTCGCCATAAGCAATTTCAAAAGAATACAAATTCGGTGTATCTATTACAATCACTGAATCTCATTTTTATACTTAGAATAAATAATTATTAAAATTCCGTGGGGACATTCCTATCGAATGTTTCATATTTAGGTATGTGCGTATATTCGTATCTTGAGAACGCGGTAGCAATCGTAATTCTTGATATATCTGGCTTGAATCTGAAGCGCACGTGGACTGTCATTGAATCTGACATGCGTTTTTAATATGACGATTAATTTTTTGCACACAAATTCCATTTTTACTCTATCTTCCAATTAAAAAAAAAAGTTAGCGGTAAACGTAAATTTGTCGGGAATTTCAAAATCCCACAAAAAACCAGACCTACTTGTAGATTATTACCGAATTCGATAGCGATTCTCCTGTATTTTGATAAAACTCTTTGATTCAATAACTCTTTTACTGACTGAATACTGTTTGCAGAAATATCTGATCTACTTTTCTCTGTAAACCAATGATCTGATTTGAATATAGTAAAAAAAATTGCCTATCATAAGAAAAAGAATTAAACGTTGCTTAAAAGTTTAAATTGGCTTACTTCTAGCAGACTATCTCGTATTATGTCACAATGATTCATGTCGAGAATCAAGGTCGTCGAGCAGCGACTCAACTAGCTAGACGAGTTATAGACAGTCGTGAACGGAATAAAGACAATCGAGGAGGACGAGTAGAGGTCATCAAAGACGATTGTGTCGAAAGTATCAACAAGGATTCGTGCGCATCATACGCACAGCAAAAAAAAAGTGCTATCGCAAAATAGCTGTTGCTTGTTCCAAGGAACAGAGACAGGAAATACTTAATCGTTATCCGACTGAAACTCGAGTAGATGTTGTATATAAAAGCGGAGGTACGGAAGCCGAGATGCTTGGTTTAGCACGGAGTTCAAGGTACTAGTCTAACCTCGGAGCCCGAGGCTTTTCACCGGCGACGATGGAGGAGGTCATCGCGTGTCTGGATATTCCATGCTTCACCACGGAGAACATTTTTTAAGGTAGTCGTCTCGCTACGTGCTAGTCAAATCGGTATTTAATTTTGAAAAGCACTTCAACAAATTATTGCAGTTCCATTGACGGTTTTAGAAATCAATAAAAACACCGGCGTCCGTTTTTACTATGTAAAAACATTCGTAGCCGCGGGTTAAATAGAAAATACTTTGACATATGCAAATGTTCGATGAGATGTTTCCGTCATCTAGTTATATATTAGCAAAACCATAATATTCATTCTGAAGAGCTATTGCTCTTCATAATAGAATGTGTGGTTTTTGTTAAAAAAAACTTATATATTGTTTTTTTGCGAAAAATCGACTTTCTTTCGGGGGAAAAATTATGACATCAATTTCTTTGAAAAGAATGTGGAAAATAGAAAAGTTAATGATTCCAAAAATTTTTTGAGACACAAATATTTTCACAAATACCAAAATTAAAGATTCCTCTTCATATGCTGTTAAAACTAAAGAATCATTTTTCTGGGTGTATATATTGCAGAATCGTATTAAAATTACCAAAAGACTTGTGAATAGTTATATACTGGAACCGATAATGTCTGGGCAACGTGTAAAGTTGAACGAACAAGTGATCGCGGTTATTAAAGAATGCGTCATATGTTGACTGTGTCATTTGCACTTTACCTTTCGCAGGCTCTTCTGCGAATTTCACGCTTATGCTGACTTTCGCTAGCTATTTAGGCTGTAAAATCTGCAGGGGAGCCGCGAGATCCTAACAAGGCACAGCGATGTCAGTAACCTGGTGGATGATGCATAGCTGACGCATCAACGTCGAGGACGACGACGACGACGACGACAGGAAAGTATAGTGCAGTTGTTTAGCTTGCGACAGCATTCAAGCGAGGCAAGAATACTGATCAGAAGTCATTGAGGAGGCTCTCGGTGCATCGTCAGGTCTATCTGATCTTTACGTCCTGTGACTGTCTAATTTTTATATTGTATTACCATCCTGTACTATACTTTCTACTATATCCCTCCTAAAGTATGAAATTTATATTCATTACCAATACTTCTTACAAAGGAAAACAAGTAATTGCTTCTATACTTGATATGTTGCAAGTATTGTCTAATGAAGGTATGAAATTTATATTCATTACCAATACTTTTTACAAAGGAAAACAAGTAATTGCTTCTATACTTGATATCCTCGTGATATTATGCAAGTATTGTCTAATGAAGGTATTGATTGTCCAGTTAAATCAACTTGGTTGGTCAACCGATAATCTGGACGGTTAACTGATAACTGGGTCGGTTAACCAATAACTCGGTTGACGCAATCAAGCTTTTTTTCAATCTAGAAGTATTCAAATTTCGTAGGAGTTTGGATTTTTCATTGATAATTTGTGACGCCTGAAATTTCCATAAAGACTAGTTTTATAAATTAATTTATGTGACTGCATGCGAGAAGTGTTTACTTCTCACACGCTCTGCTTCGCTTGGCGTGCGAGAAACTTTTTCTCAACTCGTTTGATTGCAAACTGACCTTCGTCAGAAAAAGTTTCATCACGCTTGTATCGTAATACACTATAAAAACAAGAATACAAATTACAACTTCGTACGTTGCTAACGCATTATTTGGTACTTTTTTCAAATTTCCTCAATGAAGAAGCCAAAATCGAAGAACACACTTCTTCATGTAGGTAACTTGATAGCAAACTAATCCCAAAGCAACGTTTCTTTTTTTTTCATTATTTTTTCACGATAACAAAGTCAATGAATAACACAAAATAAAACTTGAAAAACCGTAACATTCCTCCAATGGTATTACATAGAAGATGGTACTACTCGATACTTTTGTGGGAGCGGCCGAAGTTTCCACGAGAGGCTAAAAGAAAAAGACGTTTTTCCTGAAAAACGGCGGTGAAAGGTGGTCGAGAGTCTTGCCATCATAGAGAAGTGCACGAGCAACAAAACGACGTCGACGAGGAGGTGGATGACGATGCGATGAAGCCTCTCGGAGTCTCGCCGGTTGATACACGGTGGAACGCATGGTTCACATGATAGCGTGTGCAGGAAGAAGAAGAAGAAGAAGAAGAGGTAGATTTGAGAGCGAGTAGAGAAGAAACAAGCTCGCCAAGTTGGGGCCGTTCTCGCACCGCAACGCACCAACGCAGCAAAAGAGGATGATGACGCCGAGGAGTATACACGAGGAGCAAGCCCTACTATCCACCAACAGCACCAGTAGCACCTTATCCCCCCATTTCGATTCCCGCAATCCCCACTTTATACCCCAGAGACTGAGGTAAACCCACTACCTCTTTCTTCTTTTCTTTCTCCCGCTGGCAAAGCTCACCATACCGCGACCGCGACTACGAGGACGTTACGAGAGAGTACATACCTCAGTCGAAGGTGCTAGCGGAGAAGCGCTCGTATTCCGGGCACACGTTTCACAGGAATTATCTTCAAGTAGTCAAACTTGCTTTGCATCACATTATCCACGCTAAGAGTATTTTTATGGTCAACAAATTATTATTTTGCAGTCAAAATGATAGTGGTCGTGATTCAAAAGTGACCGATAGCAGTGATCAAAGCGTAGTTTTATTTTTCTAAAAGCTATTCAACGTAAAAGTCATAGGTTGACTTTTACTTTGATAGGTTTGATGTCTTATCGGCTATTTTGGATTTACAGAGTTTCGATATAAATTTTTGAGGAGTGAATAAAAAGTGGCATTGATAGGTTCGAAATTGTGAGAAGTGAATGATAGCAGTGAGCGAACTTTTATATATTTTCTAAACAACGAAAAAGCTCAGCATACCGCGATCGCGACTACAAGGACGTTACGAGAGAAAAGGGCTCGTATTCCGGGCACACGTTTCACAGGAATTCTCTTCAAGTAGTCAAACTTGCTTTGCATCACATTATCCACGTTAAGAGTATTTTTATGGTCAACAAATTATTATTTTTCAGTCAAGATGATAGTGGTCGTGATTCAAAAGTGACCAATAGCAGTGATCAAAGCGGAGTTTTATTTTTCTAAAAGCTATTCAACGTAAAAGTCATAGGTTTTATGTCTTATCGGTCATTTTGGATTTACAGAGCTTCGATATAAATTTTGAGGAGTGAATAAAAAGTGGCATATATAGGTTCGAAACTGTGAGAAGTGAATGACAGCAGTGAGCGAACTTTTATAAATTTCCTAAACAACGAAAAAGCTCAGCATACCGCGACCGCGACTACAAGGACGTTACGAGAGAAAAGGGCTCGTATTCCGGGCACACGTTTCACAGGGATTCTCTTCAAGTAGTCAAACTTGCTTTGCATCACATTATCCACGTTAAGAGTATTTTTATGGTCAACAAATTATTATTTTTCAGTCAAGATGATAGTGGTCGTGATTCAAAAGTGACTGATAGCAGTGATCAAAGCGTAGTTTTATTTTTCTAAAAGCTATTCGACGTAAAAGTCATAGGTTGACTTTTACTTTGATAGGTTTGATGTCTTATCGGCTATTTTGGATTTACAGAGCTTCGATATAAATTTTGAGGAGTGAATAAAAAGTGGCATATATAGGTTCGAAACTGTGAGAAGTGAATGATAGCAGTGAGCGAACTTTTATAAATTTCCTAAACAACGAAAAAGCTCGGCATACCGCGACTGCGACTACAAGGACGTTACGAGAGAAAAGGGCTCGTATTCCGGGCACACGTTTCACAGGGATTCTCTTCAAGTAGTCAAACTTGCTTTGCATCACATTATCTACTAAGAGTAGCTAAGAGTATTTTTATGGTCAGCAAATTATTATTTTTCAGTCAAGATGATAGTGGTCGTGATTCAAAAGTGACCGATAGCAGTGATCAAAGCGGAGTTTTATTTTTCTAAAAGCTATTCAACGTCAAAGTCACAGGCTTGATGTCTTGTCGTTTATTTTGGATTTACAGAGCTTCTATATAAATTTTCGAGTGAATAAAAAGTGGCATATATAGGTTCGAAACTGTGAAAAGTGACTGACAACAGTGAGCGAACTTTTCTAAATTTTCTAAAAAACGTAGAAATCACTGGATTTACGTTTTATCGGCTTTTTGTGATTCGTAGAGCTGGGATAAAAATTCGAGGAGTGAAGAAAAAGTTGTATATGTGAGTATACTTGTGAGCAGTGACAAAGAAATGAGCCTTTGTTGGCTGTAACTCGGGCATAAAAGAATCGGCTGTACGTGCGAGCCAGGAGCTCGTACTTCCGGTTGGGGAGCGCCGGCTGGTGCGTGAGCAGGCGTAGGGCGCAGCAGCGTTAAGTGCATCACTGAGTGAGCTCGGTTTGCAGGTGCATCCGTCGGAGAACGTACGTATACGAGTTTGGTGCATTAGAGTCGCAACTTGAAGCGGTCACGGCGTTGGATACTCGATCTCTTATTTCTCTGCTGGCTGGTCGACGTGATGCTGATACTTCCCGACATCAAACTACAGGTATATCGATGCTGATGGATTATGTCGTTGTTTTGCAGCGTAGCGAGCGAAGCTTCGGCCAAAGCCGACATGATTTCCGTTCCGTGGTCTATCTATTCTCGGCTAAAAACCACAAGGAAGTGGTCGCGTATAATAATCAGGGATGGGCATTATTCAAATGAAAAAAAAAAAATATTTGTTTCACTTCCTTGCCTGAATAATTATGACTTGGTTGTAATATTTTAGTAAATATTGTTTTTATAGGAGTTCCTCAAGGTTTAACATTCTCGCCTCTGCTATATTTGTACATTACGATACTAGTGCGATAAAACTTTTTCACGACGGGTGCGAGTTTGCAGCACGAGCTGAAGGCGAGTAATCACACGAGATGAGAAAAAGTTTTTCGCACACGTTTCGTATACAATTTTATGCCACTAGTGCGAGAAGTGCCTATTTCACGCACGCAAGCGAAGTGTTTACGAATTTATTGTAAATTAATATTCGGTTACTAATAAAAACTTGATAATTTGCAATTCCGCATAATAATTACTTACAGTTATTTGTTGTGAAAAATACGTTCTTGCACATAATTCGTTATTAAGTGGACGTGCTTTTCTGAGGCTACATTCACATATACAATTTTCTCATGGATATGTTGAACATATATTCTTTTACCTCGATATTACGATGCTAAGACGTTGAATAAAATAATAAAATCATTTTATAAGCACGGTCACTTGCTAATACGCTACGTGGCTTGTCTGAACGTTTAATTAGCGATCATTCGTACGTAACGCGTATAACTTAACATAACACAACAACAATTGATACACGGTTGGTACTAACTGATACAGCGTTCGGCGGACGCGCGCGAGTTACTCTTACATAACACTGTGATTTAATGCATCGTTCACAATTGTTTGCGACATCCGTACGCGAGGAGGAAATTAGCGTGGTCAGCGAATGAAATCGCCCGCGGCTAAAGTCGAACGACGACTGAGAGTAAAACGCTTTTCTTCTTTATAATCGAACTATATTTAGCGAAATAGCTGCCGTAACCAATTTTAGGGTTAAAATTGGTTACGGCAGCTTTATAAGTATTTACTCTTTCGGTAAATACTTATTTGTTTGGGCCAACTAACTAATTGGTTAACATAAGCAATTTCGAGAAAAAGGAAATTATTTGTGCATAACCATTATCTGTAGTATCTGCCAAAACCATTTTTTTTTAAGGGTTACAAATTATTTGTATTTTCCTGCTCGTTATTTCAACATTAATCCACGGAGTTGCAATCATCATTTTATTTTCGAAATTACGTCACTTTTTAATACATCAGATGACGATTCTCATATCCATTTTTATAACCATAATATTCTTCCCCGTTTATAAAAAAAATTTCTTAAGATTTTCTTCAAAAATAAAAGGAAGGTTTTTTCTTTTATACAAAACCTTCGTTTTCCATCTGCCATCTAAACTGACCTAATAAATCTGCTATAAGCAGCGTGTCACCGAATAAATTTAAACTTTGACGTCCGAACGGCAAAACATCTAAAAAAAAATCTAGTTATCAGTCGCTCATAAGAGCAAATGCTCGGAGGGATAAAAAAATTACTTACCAATTCATAAATGAGTGATAAATAATACATCGAATAAATAATAGTGAACTATAATTATAAGTTATGAATTTATAATTAATGTTTTCATCGGAGGCTGTACGAGGCGCTGCTGGTGAATTAACGGCATACGAATGAATAATATAAATTCATTTTGAACGAATAATCGCGGTGGCTGTTGCATGACGAATTATTCAAGGTCGAGGAACTCAGAGGTGGCTTCGAGTTGCGTGATAAAGATCGCCGTAGTTCACTCCTCGATGCGTTCTCGCGCACGAATTAGAAGCAGCCGCAACGTCGTACACACATTATATACTGTAAACTAGCCACAATAGCTTCTCGGTAGCCGTAGCAGTGGTAAAAGCAATACCAGTCGTCGCGAAGGGGTCGCCATTACACCTTTACCGTTTGTGTACCAACTACCTCGCTAATTATTATTATTGCACTTCCGTTTAACTGTGGAGGAAGTCTGCGTGAAATATACGATGCAATGAAACGACGCCGTGAAACCGCGCTTGAACCGCTACAGTCTCGTGTTGTCTTAACTTCCAGAACTCTGAGACTTAATTAAACCTGTGCAAAACACATGCGATACACGGAGTACATTGTTGCGCCTCGAGCAAGCGGAAAAAAACCAAGACCATTCTCACAATTTCGAAACTATTCTTTTTCCTTCCCATGCATTCGTTGCATTTTCGCGCTGCTAACAGAGATGCACTGTTAAGGATGTACGATAGGTACAGTCCCGCCAAAAGTGAGTTTCTGAGACAGTTTCGGTCACTTCCCGATGAGATAAAAATTGGAAAAAAATTATGCATATGAAACATGATGAAAAGATTGATTTTGTATAATAATAATGCCGAAATGTTATTAACAAATTGGTGAAAAAAACAATTGTTCAACGAATAGACGGTCAACCTAATTTTTTTTAAAATGAAAATGATATGTTAATTTTTTTGAATGCGTATGAATATTTTCAGTTTTATTTCTTTATTTCGATTTTGATTTTGATTTTGATTTTTTTTTTTTTTAATGCGCAGGATATAACAAATTTTGGATATGCGTTTTGCAAAAAAATCTTGAGAGTAATAGATGATTTTATGCCGAAAAATTAACTGAAAAATGGACTTTATCGAAAAAAAGTGTCCCACAAAAGTTGTTAGTTTTCACATGGCGAACATTTTGGTCGAAAAACCAGTTTAGAGGTCCATTTTTAAAAAAACACGTCGGCTATCATAACTCCGCCATTTTGAATGGTGGATTATATTTCTATTTTTTTTAAATGTCCCCCTTTGAACCCCAAAAGTTTCATTATACTTAAAATTTGATCAGGTTAATATTTTTCGAGATAAATAAGGTGGGAGATTAAAATGGGACTTTCCTCCTGGGAATTATAGTTTATAGTTAGATTATCGTCAGTCCAATGATATTATTTTTAAAATTACCCATGAAAGTATTAATTTTAACACTTTTTGCGGTGTGAAATTCACAGTTAAGTTAGGATAATAAAAATTTATTGATGCTACTATTGTACAAATTAAATCTTCGAACTCATTCCTATTTTAATACTACTAGGCGTGTACAAAAAGTAGAATAAATATTACGGAGCAAATTTAAAAAGTTGATTTTGATTGAGTTGAAAGATGATTAACATTCGATTGAACAGCAAATGCTATCAGCGAGGGTTTTTTTTTATAGTCTCCACATACACTACAATTTTACGTAAGACGGATGTATTTTTCAAAGAATGTCCTTTCTCATGAATAAAAGTTCAGACTGTGTACAGGCCATGACAAAAAAATTATAATTCTGAAATTAACCTCGATTTCGATTTCGAACGAAATTTTTAATTTCGTAGAGGGTCGAACTGATATGATGTCTCATGTGCAATCGCTTTCCTATTTAATTGTTATGATTTCGACAAAACATGAACTCGATAAATTGTTGCATTTCGAGCAAGCTGAAAAAAACGCCATTATTATGAACTGTTTCTCGATGCAATTCTCTTTTCTTCACAATCGTCCGCTGCGGTTTTGCGCCGTTAACAGAGATGGAGAGTTTTCGAGTGCAAAGACAATCTATCGTTTAGCCGAAGCTGAAACATCGGTAGAGCAGATCATTGACCGGCAATAAAATTTCATCGAAACTCACGATGTAACAACCTTCCTCTTGCCATAACGATTTCACTCTCTCTCCTCCGCTGATTGGTATCGTTGTCGTCGTCATTTCCTTCACGGAATAGTTATAAAATGCGAGCAAATGTGATGGTGCGTGACGACGCTTCCTCGACTCGTTATACATGAATGCATTTGATGAGCTATCTCCCGACAGAGAAAATGTAAAAAAGTATCTATGGAGCTAGCGCTTTCTTTAAATTAGCTTTAACGTAAGGCAATTCGCCCTTTTTTTAAATTAGCTGTAACGTAAGGCAAATCGCCCTTTTTTTAAATTAACTGTAACGTAAGGCAATTCGCCCTTTTTTTAAATTATCTGTAACGTAAGGCAATTCGCCCTTTTTTTAAATTAGCTGTAACGTAAGGCAATTCGCCCTTTTTTAAAATTAACTGTAACGTAAGGCAATTCGCCCTTTTTTTAAATTAACTGTAACGTAAGGCAATTCGCCCTTTTTTTAAATTAGCTGTAACGTAAGGCAATTCGCCCTTTTTTTAAATTAGCTGTAACGTAAGGCAATTCGCCCTTTTTTTAAATTAGCTGTAACGTAAGGCAATTCGCCCTTTTTTTAAATTAGCTGTAACGTAAGGCAATTCGCCCTTTTTTTAAATTAGCTGTAACGTAAGGCAATTCGCCCTTTTTTTTAAATTAGCTGTAACGTAAGGCAATTCGCCCTTTTTTTAAATTAGCTGTAACGTAAGGCAATTCGCCCTTTTTTTAAATTAGCTGTAACGTAAGGCAATTCGCCCTTTTTTTAAATTAGCTGTAACGTAAGGCAATTCGCCCTTTTTTTAAATTAGCTGTAACGTAAGGCAATTCGCCCTTTTTTTAAATTAGCTGTAACGTAAGGCAATTCGCCCTTTTTGCACAACCCGATTCTACACATCACCGACTTTACGCAAAAGCAATTTTTCACATGACTCGATTCAACATAATTGCTACTGTGACAAATCTCAACTGTACACAACCTTATCTCTACACATTATTAGATCTAACACAAAAGCAACTCAACAGAGACAGAAAACGTCAACGGTAAAACTATCACAAGAAAAATTCACAATGACAATATTTTATTCAAGCAATATTTTACACTATTTCTATCGTTATGAGTTAAGAGGACCAAGTCATCGAAAAAATTTAAATAAATATTTTTTTGAATGTTTTTAAGTGTTGCTAAATAATTTGCTAATTTTTGTGTACATGCAATATGTACGTTACAAGTATGACAACGCATGTGAATAACAACGTTCACTTTTTTAATGACTTTGTTGTTTATAGTGCGGAAAAAGTTTTTGGAAGTCAGATAAATATTATGAATAACTTTTCAGCGAAACGTCAGAAATTTTTTTTTACATTCGGAAGATGACGCACAAGTTTCTAAAAATGAAATATTTTCATACAGAAAAATCATTATATACACATAGTTTATACATGAACATATTCTCAAAATTCCAAACCATTCCATAGAATACTTTTCTTTCAATTAATTCCCAAAAATCACGATTTTTCCTTGGCCATAAAATCAGTTGTGCCTTTTAAGCATTGTTAAACTTACTGTCGTGTAAATTGTCCACACGTAAAATCGGTTTCTAAAAAAACCACGTATTGCAGTAACGTAATCATCGTTCAATATCAAAGACTAGATTGCGCGGAAACGTTTATTTAATTCATTATTTTCCCTTCACTCGTTCAACCAAATCTCGTGTGAATTGTCGTTCTAAGAAGAGAATTGAATGAACAACTGTAACTCGACCGTCCGAATTATGTTAATAAAAGAAAGAAAGAAAGTATATCAACGAAGCGACAGGTAAAAGTCGAGCATCCGAGAGCGTACGATTCGCGAAAGTTTTGCTTGGTCAACGGAAATCGGTAGCGTCGTGGTAAACGATCGTCGAGGGTCCAAACGGAGCGGCCGTTTGTCCGCGTGCGTTTTTCCGGTGACGATCGATTCGGACGTTGACACTTTCGATAAGCATCCATGCGCGGATCAGCGAACACGAGTTTACCGTGCTGATGACGGTAAGCGATCTCGTGCTGCCGCCATCAGGTGAAATCGGAAATTGGTATTTGCGAAATATCTTTCTTCCTCACAAGAGGAAGAAAGATCGGCAAGGGATTAGCCCGAAGCCGCGCTGAGCACATACGTCATCGTCATAATTGCGGAAACGATCTTCGTTGATTGCTGTCATCTCCACTCGTCGAGCCGACTTCCTCACTATCGGATAAATTGCTTCGCGCGTCATCCGATCCCTCAAGACACGGATGCGTTTTATAGTAGTTCTCTTATAAACTCATTAAGCAAATTATTGACCGCGTTTTTTAAAAGTCTTTTTTGTTAAGTGCTGTGTTTATTTAACACTCTTGAACTTTCTACGATTCAACCGCGAAATCTTGTTTTTTTTACACGGTGAGAAAAGATGTTACCATGATCATGGTAACAAGATAACTGCGTATAGCGTAAATCGCCAGAAAACTGGAAGATAACTCGATTGCTATGTTGAGACGAGGGATTATTGTCTGGTTGATTCCCTTTAATTTAATATATTTAATTATGATCAATAATTAAATATATTTAATTATTGATCATAATTAAATATATTATGTTAGCTTGATTGTTGAATTAATTAATTTCACCAAATGCTGACCTGATAGAATTTCATATAAGCCCGATAGGATTTATATAATCCACCTGCATTAATTATATTTAACTCAAAATCCTATTTAATTCGATTCAAATAAACGTATTAGATGAATTTTCCTGAGTAGAATCTGAAGAGTTCAATCTAAACAATAGATAGAAAAACAATCTTAAAACGTACTTCTGTACTAAATTTTAACAAATCTTCCATAGTAGACTTCAGTCAAAACCTGAATAATTAACTTGAAAATTATCTTATTTTTCTGGCAATATCCTGTTTATTTATCCTATAAAGTTAATTTCTCATTCATGAGGACTCAAAATTTTCATTTATTTTACCTTTCACCCATTCGCAAAGTTATCGTTTCTTGCTGGTTACGTAATTTTTTCTTGCGATGCTGTAAGAAAATATGTAAAATACATCAGTAGTTCTGAAAAATTATTTTTTCCCCTTGTACGACTATTGCGCTGTGTGTAATTACTATCGTGATTTTTTAAGTCTCGAAAAATTGCACTGTGATTGTTCTCAAAGTCTCGTCGATATCCTGAGATTCAGCTCGACAACTCTCTTGGGTCATTACAATCAGCGATTCTCAATGGCTGACTGTGCGGAATGCTTGAGTACAATAAACGTGTCCTGGTCGCTCCTCGATACTTACAATGAAAAACATACACATATCTGTGCTGCACTTTCGCTCGTCGATTTTTAATGCGTCCTATGCAGCTTTGCAATGAATACGCGTCTTCACGTTTGTTCGAGGAATGACGAGCATGTTTTGCCTTCAAGAAACCCTGAACGTGCGCAGTGCACAGAGAATTTTAATTGAATCCTTTAAAGAATAATTTTCCAATAAGATCCATATCAGGAAGAAGTCTCAAGGAGTTGTTAACATTGTTGTGCTGGGGTTAAACTCAAGTGAGTTACAGTGTTTTCATTTTTCAAGAGTTTATTCAAGCTCTAATAACAGCAAGTAAATATTTCAGAATAGAATTTACGTACGTCGATTAACAATATAAAAAAATAATTATTGTAACTTGAAGCAATGTGTAAAATCTGCAATGTGTACAACGAGAGCAATCGGACTTGGAGCCAATATACACATGGAAAGTGAAGATTAGTTACCATAACCAAGAAATGGGTTTACACAACCCAATCGATTATTCTATTTCCCTTACAACTCAAATGATAGTGCCAAGGGTTCGAATGGTATAATAAAGAAGATTCGAATGGTAGTCCCAATAATTCGAGTGGTAGTCGCAACGATTGAATTGGTTAACCTCACTAATCTTGCGAGGACTAATCGTGAATAGTTGAGGTTACTATTCGATATGGTTGAAGCAACTTATTTTTATGAGATTCTGTACAGCAAATTGAAAACGTAGTTGTCACAGACAAACATAACTTTGAAGTTATAGAAATAATGTGGTTGAGCCAACCTCCATTAGGTTGGATCAACCGAACTGGCGTTGACTTAAGTTTGGTCCAGGCGATTGACGCAACTTCATAATTTCTTTCGTTTCATATAAATTCGCTGACAGTTTAAGCCAACCTCATAAAATTACGTCAACTTCTATTTCATTGAGCTAAACTCTATTTCATTGAGCTAACCTCTATTTCATTGAGCTAAACTCTATTTCATTGAGCTAAACTCTATTTCATTGAGCTAAACTCTATTTCATTGAGCTAAACTCTAATTCATTGAGCTAACCTCTATTTCATTGAACTAACCTCTATTTCATTGAGCTAACCTCTATTCCATTGAGCTAACCTCTATTTCATTGAGCTAACATCTATTTCATTGAGCTAACCTCTATTTCATTGAACTAACTTCTATTTCATTGAGCTAAACTCTATTTCCTTGAGCTAAACTCTATTTCCTTGAGCTAAACTCTATTTCATTGAGCTAACCTCTATTTCATTGAGCTAAACTCAATTTCATTGAGATAAACTCAATTTCATTGAGCTAACTTCTATTTCATTGAGCTAACCTCTATTTCATTGAGCTAACCTCTATTTCATTGAGCTAACCTCTAATTCATTGAGCTAACCTCTATTTCATTGAGCTAACCTCTATTTCATTGAACTAACCTCTATTTCATTGAGCTAACCTCTATTTCATTGAGCTAACCTCTATTTCATTGAGCTAACCTCTATTTCATTGAGCTAACCTCAATTTCATTGAGCTAACCTCTATTTCATAGGAACAATAATTCCGGCATTGAACCAACCTTTTTTAGTTGGCTTAATCTCTTACGCGTATGTTGACTTCATTACCGATTCTCTATGTGTACATGCTGCACAAATGTCAAAGCCACGCTTACCTTAAAACTATTTCTATAAATGAGGTTATTTGGCAATTCTGAAAAAATACCAGGCGTATTAGGTGTCTTCACGAGAACCACGCACCTGAAGAGTCGTTAAGAAACCTAAAAATACCTTTTTCCCCACGGGACTTTGTTCTGTCGGTTTGCCTGGCCGTATTTCGTATGAGACAACGTGCGCGTTATCCATACTAGCTTCGTACATTGTGCAGCGACGTCTTCGCAATTTCCTTCGACGTCTTATTGCTTGTTTGTAGAGATCCGTTGCGTTGAGTACCGCGCAGCCGAAACCTTGTGCCGCGAGCGGTGATTGCATAAATTTGCACAGTGTCAATTCTTATCCGCTCCTTCTCTCTTAGCTATCATAGTCCTCATCGACTGCACAAAAAAATTCTTTCACACATAAATCCGTTAACGAACTCTATGCGCACTCCTTAGTTTGTGTAGAAAATTTACTTGTGCCGCGAGCGGTGATTGCATCAATTTGCAGTGTCAATTCTTATCCGCTTCTTCTCTCTTAGCTACCATAGTTCTCATCGACTCCACAAAAAAATTCTTTCACACATAAATCCGTTAACGAACTCTGTGCGCACTCCTTAGTTTGTGTAGAAAATTTACACATTCCAGGATTTGTGCCGGATTTTCTATTAGTCTTTCACAGTTCTTCAATGAGTCAAAGCTTTTTGCAACCATGAGCAGATCGATTGGATTTTCTCCCTGCAGTGCCTGCTAGCACAGTTGGAGAAAGCGTGCGTGTCTCTATGCGTTCCTTTCTCTCTGTGGCCGTGCAACATCACGTGAGTTACAAATGAAAAAACGAATATGAAGCCAAGTACAAAATAATAACCCATGTAAAAATGGTCGTATACTGCCGGAATCATCAATAATTCCAGTACCAAAACGGGTTTGGCTGATAAATTTTCTTACGGAGTACTGCACACAGAGAAAAAGGGTTTATTTGAATCGATCATAGGGCGCATTTGAAATGAATAAAATTTTATTTAGATCAGATAGAATTTATTTCAATCAGATGAAATTTTATTTTGATAAAATAAAGTCTATTTCGGTTAAAGAAAATCCCATTAGACTGACCATTAAATAAATAATTTATTTAATGGCCGGCTTAATAGTATTTTATTCAACCGAAACAGACTCTATTTAATTGAAATAAAATTTCGTCTCATCGAAATAGACTCTATTTGATTGAAATGAGATTTCATTAATTCCAAATACACCACATAATTGATTCAAATAAACTCATCAGACCCATTTCTGTGGGTGTGTACTGGGCCAATACATGGCCAGTTTGAAATTCGCACATGGATACATACACCTCCATTTCGCTTAGACGTTTTGTCAACTGTTCTGAGTCATTTAAATGACACTATCGATTTTATTTTTCATGAAAACGAATCTTTTTTTTCTGAGCAAACGAAAAACCTCATTTTTCGTTAGACCGAATCGTGAACGTTGAATTCCCTCTCTTCACGGTTTAGATCTTCGACCGGTTAATTAACGCTTTGATACTGGACGATGTAACTGTCTCGATGTAAACTAGAGTCTCACAGCTGTTATCCAGCTGAGTAACAACGGCCATGCGACATTCACGTGACTTACTAGCCAACACCTACTTTATCAACCGGATCCTTTTATTGCTCCAATAGTATAGACGTTGTGATTCCTCTCTTTTTCCTGTTCTCAAAGCCACTAAGCGATACGGAGCCTGCAAGAAAATTAGCAATTCAATATACCTAATCAACTCGGCGTTTCGAGCAACGAGTGCAGATATGGAGTCCAGTGTCCTCGACGTCGCGAGACGCAACCTTGCATCGCTTTCGAATCTTAATTAGCTTATTTTCGTAATGACCTTGACGGTGAGTCTTGGCAGCCAAGCGAGACGTACATACTTTTTTTTTTCAAATTTTAATCACAGGACACGATTACGGCTTTTTCTTCATATTGCGTATGACCCCACGTGTCATTGCCCTCTGTAATTGCCTCGATAATTATAATGAATTTAACGACATTGTTCAGAATTTAAGAGCGAGGAAACTCAGCTGGAAATCTAGGATGCGTGATACAAGAACAGAAAAGGAGACCGGAGCTTGTAGATTTTATTGTCGCGTTGATTTTTAAGTTTAAAATTTTTTTTTTGCATGGTTTCATAGCCAAATATTCTCTATTTCTCAAGTCCTCATTCAATGAACGTATTTTTCCGGATAAGCAGTTGTGTTAATGAAGAAATGCAGATAAATACGTGCCACAGCAAGAATTCGTGACTTTTGAGAATGAAACTTGATTAATCATGACCGTACTGCAAGAATAGTTACATGTATACGTCAATACCGAAGTTTTAATGTAACAGCTCATATATTGAATTTATTACACGAGTGTAATAAAACCAAGAGCTAGCGAATGGATGAGGTCCAGTGAATGGACACTATACATAAGAGCACGTGCAGAGAAAGCGTCCATTCACCGGATTTTTCCGTCTGCTTAACCGTCTATTCACTAGCCCGTTTACCCTCCGTGCAATTGCCAATTTTTTAATGGCTCCTTAGGTAACTTCCTCTGAAATATAAAGATTGTGGCCGCAGTTAATAATATTGGATGAAGGTTTTGGCTATTGGCGACCAAATAAAAAAAAAAGAGAGCTGCTCTTCTGTTAAAACGTTGTTTCCACTAACCGGCCGGATTGCCTGGCCACATAGATCGTTTTATAAGTTTTACAATGCAAGACATAAACAAAATAGTTTTCTTTTTCTATTATTATTGAATTAACCAGCCTCCCACTGACAACATGGCCAGACAATCCGGCCGAAACAGTAACATTGCTCCAGACATGTTGCATCAAAGTAAGATGACGAATAATAACTGAAGAGGACCTACAATAAGGTCGAAACGTTTTAACAGAAGAGCAGCTGTCTTCTTTTTTTATTTGGTCGCCAATAGCCAAAACCTTCATCCAATAATAGTAACTTCCTCTGTGCCAACTAGCCCCGGTCTCTTGCCTAGCTCGAATACCGCGATGTAATCATACACTGGTATGTCAAGGTCTTTCACCAATGAAAAAAAAAAATAAAAAAACAAAAATACTGAATGGAGAAACGGTGGATTGCAAGGTTGCCGCACCTTGATCTATACGTTTGCAATTTGGTTGGTTGATTATTCATGGAGTAGAGAGAAAATAAGTCGAGGTGGAGGACTCGTTGCTAGCAGTGAAGAAGCTGGACCGTTAGGGGCCGCTTATATTTCTCTTCTGTTCAATTCACCGTGTCGCAGCCTTCATGCTTCTCCTCTTCGTTTTACTTATATTCTTACGGGCGACGCGTCTCTCGGTCAGCTGACGTTGGTGCCGTTTGATTGCTGCACTTGAGAATCTCACGGCCATCCACCTGTTCCCGATTTGCCGAAAGCTCTCGCTGTATACACGCACACATAACGAGCTATACTGGTCATTGTGCCGTCGCCGGGTATTTGAAACCACGTTGATTCGCTCGCGGAGAACAGGCGAAAGCCAGAGTCGCGAGAGTCTCTCACGGAAACCAACGACACGTTATATCTGTTGGTTCTTCTCTTCCTGCAATGTGCTTTCGCACGTTCACTGTTAAAGGGTCTGAGAGAGCTAAAAAAGACATAAGAAAAAAATTCTGATAATGACATCCTTCTTTTCAAGAATTTGGGTGGGGATTAAAAAAGTGGAGACCAAAATAGCGAATGGTTGAAATGGCGAATTTCGAAATTGGGAACGTCTGAATCTAGAATGGTCATCATTGAGTAATTCGCAATTCCAACCATTCGCTATTCTGTTCATTTACTATTTTTACCGCCGTCTTATTAAAATGCATTCGAAATAACGAATGGCTAAAAAAGCGAATTCCATAATTAAGGACATTCTACGGGTAGACGTTCCTTATTTTTAAATTCGCTATTTTAGCCAGTCGGTATTTTGGTCATTTGCTATTTAGCCCCTTACCCAACAATTTTACATTTAAAACTCATAAACCCTATGCGAGAATCTCACTTGTGTGACAGATTTGACAGATAAGACATAATGCATCTCCAGTCTGAGTCGATCGATGCCGAAGATCTCGTCATCAATCTTCGCATACGGGAAAATCAAACATTGAAATCTTTGTATTTTTGTCCCTTCACGCTTAAAATTAATTGTTTAAATATCGTCCCTTGAGATTGCTTTATTAACTTACAAATTGATGAAGCAATCTGAAGGGACAAAAATAAAAAGATTTCAATGTTTGATTTTCCCGCATGGGAAGTTGATAACAACGGAATCTTCGACATCGGTCGACTCAGACCCGAGTTACGATCTGCCAAATTTCCATCGAAAATATAAACAAGATTACATGCTGTTATCATCGAAGCATCATAAAATCAGTGCTGGCTTCTAATAACGTGCCATTACTGAAAGACTGGCTACCAATACATGCCCAGTACTGGGCCAATTATACACTTCTACAAGAATGAGTCTACAACTCGTTTGTCCTACGTACTATTTATCCATAACCACTCACAAATACATCAGTTCACCGGTCGAGTTAGTTGCTGCAATTAATTTGCTGTACAGAATTATAAAAATATTATATATGCTGAAGATTGTTTTCCCAACTACTTTTTTTTCCGTGTATAGTAGAATATGAGTCTGCTCAGTTCTCATGATATATATGTCAGTTTACGATATTGAATTAAAGACCAAATCTGTATTATTATTTTTACAAGTATTTCTTTTTTGTACGAAGCACAAAGATGAAAATTATACGGTGTAAATCCCACCGGTGAAATGTGCCATTTTTACTTATCTTAATGCTTAGCGAGCGAGCATTATACTGTGCTATTACAGTGTGTATATTATATATGCTGTATATAATGATCGTGAGACTAATGATCGTTCTACTCGCGGCTCATCTACACAGTCGATTAATACCGTTACTCCTTAAAGGGGATTGAACTCTATAACGATCAACCAATAAACATACTACGAGCTCGCGAAGTTTATACGGATATTTAGAAGCTTATAATTACGCTGCGCACTTTTGCCTTTTTATACAACATGTCCAAAACGTACCCGAATATTTGCTGTATTCGAATAAAATTTTATTACACTTTTGAGTTCGTATCACAGTAATTATTGAAAATTAGCAGTAATGTGAGACTGCTTAGCTTTCGAAATTGTAATAATTCTGCTTTTTTGAAGAAAATATTAATATTTGTAGTGCTCTTAATGATTACTAACTAGTTTACTTAAATTGAATAGTTATATTGGATACTAGATTATATTTGTATATTTAATAACCTTATATGGTCGCGCGTATGTGCAGAAAATTTTTTATTGCCTGATACTAATGAATAATTGGTAATAAATTATCAATATTTATCACAAAACTGGTTAAACTCACTAGTTAGGCTTTCATAAGATGTGATAGTGTGAAATAAATTATAATATATTACGTAATCGGAAACCGAATACGTAAAAATTTCGAGCTGTTAGGACCAGTTTAGTAGATTTTTTTAACTGACTCTTGATATTCCGAATCAAGACTCGAATCCCCTTTTAAATTTTAGCCATAAAATGTGGTTAACCCTCGATTTTTTAATACTGCCATGTTATTCCGGTTAAAAGTCTCAACAACTCAATGAGGAAATGTTTTTTAATCTGATTTCTGAAGTCTTCGAGTCTCACGGTGACAAATTCCATTTAGTTACTAAAATAAATTAAATTAAACATGCAATCGACAGAAAAATGTGTCGTCATCTTTTTCCTCAGCTGTAGAACTTATAAACTTATTTTTTTTAAATCCTTCACATATTTTTGATGATCACTAATTATTCAAAATTATATGTTTCCTCTGCTCCATTTTTCCTCCGTCGATAGACTTGACAAAACTTTAGTAAAAAGATTTATTTTAGTGCAGAATTTTATTGAATAAAATAATTATCAAATCAAGTACATAATTGATTTATTCAATTAAATATTCAGATACATTTGACCAAATATTTTATTCTCTAAAAATCGGTTTACTTGAACCAAGTGTACAAATCTCAATTACGTCATAAATCTCTCCCAATTATTTTTTTTCAGTGACAGAAATATAGAGAGAAAAATATTTCGACCAATTCTCAAAGGTTCAAATTAACTGGAATTCATTGGTCGGCTAGGGCAAAAAAAAAATACTATTGCAAATTATTTCATCCTCGCTAACTCAGCTCCGTTATTTAATTACATTTATTTTTATGGATTTCGTTGGCCGAACAACGTCGATTACGGAAATCACCGATTTATCTGGACGATGGTCAACTTTTTCTTCTCATTTCTCTGCGGAAGTGAATGGGTCTTATGCAAAGCTCTCGAACAAGTGAGAGATCTCCAAGCTATTACACCCTATTACTAGTAATTACAGTGCATGTTTTCTCACTCGATAAAAATATCAATGCTATTCCCAAGGACGAGCGCATAGTAATCATAATCTCGTTAAAGGCAGAGAGCGTTATTTCTTCGCTCTTACATTCCGAGCGATCTCTCACGTTCAAAATTGTTTCCGTGTTTGTTTGTCGAGCAATACGAATCATCTTCGACTCCGTGGAAAACATGGTACATCAGCTTGATTGATGAGTGCAAAAACAGAGTATCAATTTTTTTTTTTTTTCTTCAAAACAACTTTTCACTTTTTATTTTATCTCCTACCGTGTTCAAGAGTCGATTTGTTTTTAAAGAAAGTTTCGCGAAAGGCAGGCTTCGAAAATAAATTCTAAGCCATAACTTTTACAAATTTTCTGCTCGAGGCATTGCATAAGGATTTGATTTAAAATACAGGTCAGTTTGTAATATTTTTGATACCTGCGTTAGAAAAAAATCTTGAAAACTTTACCTAAAATAAAACTAACCCTTCGTACACTTTGTACTTGCTGTGTGCAAGAATAAGGTATATTTAGTTTCAGTTTTTTTTTCAAGCTAGAAAATATCAATTATTGTTCGATTAAACGTTAATTTAATTATTCGATTTAAAGTTCGAATCTTTTATTGAAATTCTAAATACTTGAAACTATCGAATATTCAATTCGGAGTAACAATTGAATTGTTCGATTCGAAGCCGAAAATTCGACGTTCGCGAATATTCGAACATTCCGGAAATGTTTTTTTTTCACGAAAACAAAGGGGGTGGGCTTAAAATTCCGGATGTTAAATACAAGAAGGTCTAAAATTCCGAAATTTAATATCTCACCTGAAGTTTTGACGAAATGTTTACTAGCGAATTTCGTCAAAAATGTAGGTGAGATTTCAAGTTTCGAAATTTTAGACTTTCGTTCATTTACTATTCGAAACTTTAATTCCGATTCCCTTGCTTCTCGGAGACAAAGTTTCGAATGGTAAATCCTCGAAGGTATAAAATTTCGAAATTCAATATCGGACCTACATTTTTGACGAAATTCGCTAGAAAAATTTTCGTCAAAAATGTAGGTGAGATATCAATTGTTGGAATTTTAGACCTTCGTGTATTTACCATTCGGAACTTTATTCCCGCCCCAAACAAAGCTTCTCTTACGGGCAAGTAAAAGGAAAAATGATCGAATACCGGTTGCACTAGCACTTTGTGTGCACATGATAAAAATCACCACACCGGAACTGGATTTTCCATGACGGATAAGCAGAAGGACGTAGTACAAGTATTCTTTCCCTACTATATATATATATATATATATATATTTCCCACTTCTGACACCAATGTTACGTTTACGAAGAAATAATAAATAACGAAAGGTAAC
Source organism: Tromatobia lineatoria (assembly GCA_949699805.1). Classification (NCBI taxonomy): domain Eukaryota; kingdom Metazoa; phylum Arthropoda; class Insecta; order Hymenoptera; family Ichneumonidae; genus Tromatobia; species Tromatobia lineatoria. The sequence continues at coordinate 21,760,707 of OX453037.1, forward strand.
GAAAGCGGATTTATTAACAAAAAGAGAAGTCGCGTCAAAGGTTAAGCGTCTATTCTTGGTTGGATCTTGTCAGAGACTGTCAAGTTAATCAACGCGTTGTCAAGACGATCGTTAGTCAGTCAGTCGGTTTCTGTATTCAGGGGATCGGTCGATAAAAAGAATAAGATGAAGTTATTGCTAAGCTAATCGTTACAATATGTATATCTATATTTACAGAACAGGAGAGTAACATGCCTTCGGTAGTAATGCTCCCCTCCTCTACTGTTTTCCCAGTTCCTCTCCTTTCACCGGTGAGTCCCAAGAGCGGCGTGCAACGGACCCACCAGAGCAAGTCCCGCGCGGACTTGCCGGGCCTCCTCGTGCTGCTGACCGCTACCAGCACAACCACCACCAGGAGCAGGAGCTCACTCAGCCTGGTACCACTCAGTTGCCACTGCGGTCCAGCAGACGTCGGGTCACACGTTGTGCTAAATTCGCTCCGCACTCCGAACACAAGAAAAACATTATCAGTATGAAGTCAATATTTATAAAGTCACGGTACCGTTACATCGCTATTGAAAATTTTGTGAATTACCCGAGAGGTGCAAGTGATTAAATGAAAAAGAAAAACAAAAACAAAACAAGTGTAGTGGAGACTTATTGAGTAACACTGTATAGGTATACAGATAATGAGAGAAAATCGCTCCGATTCGTCGATCACTGATGTCCTGTGTGACGATCGTCCTTTTAGTGTTCTAAGAATTCCTTTTGGAGAATATTAGCGTGATTTAATTATAAAAATAGTTAGTTTGACGATAATGTAAATATAATGTATAGTTGCCAGGAGATATGATTATATTTTATGGTTATTGCAAATAGCAGAAAATATTTGGATCAACGATTAATATAATTCCCAGAGGGAAGGTCTATATTTCATGGTTATTGCAAATATAATAAGAGTAGGAATTTAAAAATGAGAATAGTTTCAAAAATTATTTTGATAGTTTAAAATATGCACTGGTAGAGAAGATTGGAAGTTTTTATTTATAAAATCGTGACCGGGATTTAATAAATAATTGTGGTATAGAATTCATGTACTTTTCCAGTAAAATTAAAGCAAATTATTAAATTTCAAGTACTTTTACTGTAAAATTAAAGCAAATTATTGAATATGCTGTACATTAATTCTACATTATATTTGTACGCTAAATTTCATATACCAGTTTATGAATAAGAACTTCCACTAAAAGTACACTAAATTTCAAGTAGATTTTCTTTTACAGTGTGCCTTTTTGTTGCATATACGATTTCAACATTTGTTTTTAATAAACTTGCAAGTATCGTTTATTAAACCATATCACTTCAAGTATAAAACATTGCAAGTCTTCCTATATGTTTTTATCATGTGAAATCGTTGAATTAACGACATGGTTTTCTCTCTCAGTGAAGGTGTTGGAAAAACACTGGCCATCGGAAATCACTTCTATTAGGAACTTCCGCTTAGTTCATCTTCGTAGTCGTCATTATCGTCCAATGGGATATAGATTTATACCATCGCGAAAGAGATCCGTCATAGTTTATTGCGAAACCGGTTAAATCGCTGGTATTTACTAGAGCAATTTTTTTATTTGCACGGTTGGGAAAATATTTGAGTCTCTCGACTACCTTCTATGTTTTCATATTGCATTTTTGGAATACTTTATGATCTAGAGCAATTTTTTTATTTGCACGGTGGGGAAAATATTTGAGTCTCTCGACTACCTTCTATGTTTTCATATTGCATTTTTGGAATACTTTATGATCTAGAGCAATTTTTTTATTTGCACGGTGGGGAAAATATTTGAGTCTCTCGACTACCTTCTATTTTTTCATATTGCATTTTTGGAATACTTTATGATCTAGAGCAATTTTTTTATTTGCACGGTGGGAAAAATATATGAGTCTCTCGACTACCTTCTATTTTTTCATATTGCATTTTTGGAATACTTTATGATCTAGAGCAATTTTTTTATTTGCACGGTGGGAAAAATATTTGAGTCTCTCGACTACCTTCTATTTTTTCATATTGCATTTTTGGAATACTTTATGATCTAGAGCAATTTTTTTATTTGCACGGTGGGGAAAATATTTGAGTCTCTCGACTACCTTCTATTTTTTCATATTGCATTTTTGGAATACTTTATCATCTAGAGCAATTTTTTTATTTGCACGGTGGGAAAAATATATGAGTCTCTCGACTACCTTCTATGTTTTCATATTGCATTTTTGGAATACTTTATCATCTAGAGCAATTTTTTTATTTGCACGGTGGGGAAAATATTTGAGTCTCTCGACTACCTTCTATGTTTTCATATTGCATTTTTGGAATACTTTATGATGGAGACAAGAATGTCGGTTCTATGGTGAAGAAGCTACTCCGACATGATTGAGTTGACTCGCATGTGAAAACCGGAAGCCAGTTTTTACGATACAGTAGTTATAGTATTGGAAAGAAGATCAGACAACGTTGATTCCGAAACCGGTAAAATCGCCAGTTACTGGATATCAATTTGCTGGACCAAATATTTCATCGAATTAATCCTAAAATATTTAACAATTTTTTATTTCGATGGAGATAAGGCAGCGAAAAAAAAACAGATTCTCGGCTGGCTGCAATTTTTTTCTTTCGGTGAACAAGTCATTTTAATAAAATATCCTATGTATATTTCATATGAGTAAAAAACTGAAGGATATCTCTATTAAAATAACAGTCGGTCAGTTTTTTATAAACGGACCCAAAACACAAGCTAATTTTTTACGCGTCGTTATTCGAAACCAGTCAAGCTGATTTTTTTTTTTGCAAAGTTAACATTTTAAGAGTTTGAAGTCTTTAAATATCAACAGTATATTGAAATTTAGTAAAACTGTCACTAACTTTGTATCGAAGGCCTTAAAAAAAGTCACATTACTTAACTGTTACTCAATGATGCTGCGAAGGAAATGAGATATCATAGAGGACAGCATATTCTTGATGACGCAGCATATTTTAAAACGCCAAAATTTGGTAAAAAAAAAAACAATTTTTACTAATCGGCAAGAATAGATTAAAATTTAATTTATCATTCAACTGACAAAAGAAAAGAGTGTTTCAAAAATAATTTTTTTCTTGCTACTTTCTAACTAAAAATACATTGATTTTTATATGTCGTCGGTGATTGAAAACCGGCCGAACGTTTTTTATTTATTAGACCGATTTTGTTATTTACACAGTCGGGGGAAAAAAGTTAATTAAAAAAAAACATTCTGAGTCACTTTTTTCTTTAATTGCTATACATTCGTTCTTATCCGTCGTTGTTGCTTGAAAAACCGGTCGTATTTACTAGAGTGATTTTATTATTTGCACGGTAGGGGAGAAAAATGAATCTTTTCGCTACGCTTAAATGTAGTTTTGTCTGGTATTTTTTCACTGACATGTGATAGGGAGAAAAATAGAGTTTCCGAAGCTGAAGAGTTACTCAGGCTTAGCTACTAATATGTGAGACTCCGAGAAACTATGCTTTCTTGGATCCCCGCGCGTTGTACTCATGAAAACCGGAAGCCGGTCTTCTCAGGCGCGCGCGAGCTCGTGCAGCTGTCAACCGTGCGCTCTGCTATGCCCTGCCGCGCCGCTTCTTCTTGTCTGCTGGGAACTTCTTTCCAGGACTTGTTCCACAAGTGGTGGAGGCTACAGAGCAGCACGACGAAACAGTTAGGCGATAGGCAGCCTTGTTGTCTTGAGTTGCGGCTCTGAATTGAACGGGTCCAGCAACGCCCATATTTTTCACCCGAGATTACAAACAAACAAAAAATTTACGCACAAAATTACGAACATTTTTCGAGACAAAAAAAATTGGCACCTTTTTCTTCATCTTCGAAAAAATCTTCTATTGAAACCTTATGGAATGCATAACAAGCATTATATTTCTGTAGATTTGTAAAGACGTATTAGTGGACCAAAATGGTGTGAGGTAAAGAGTAACATTTTTCACTTAGCTGCTTTCAGACCAAAACAGCCAAGAAATTTTAGTGTTCGTTATCTTTATCTGTCGGAGAGTACATTCTGGATTGAACGTCGGATTTTTTATTTCAGGTCTTTATAAAGAGCTATTAATTTGAATGTCTAAATAAATCTTTCTCTATTGAGAAATCATTTATTGGTTACAGTAAATCTAATTTATACTGCATCCGGATTTGCTGTATTTAATCCAGAATCCACTCTTTAATAAATGAAATAAGACATCGAAAATACTAAAATTTAATCACGGGCTTAGTTTAAAGGCAATAGGCAGCCTTGTTGTCTTGAGTTACGGCTCTGAATTGAACGGGTCCAGCAACGCCCATATTTTTCACCCGAGATTACAAACAAACAAAAAATTTACGCACCAAATTACGAACATTTTTCGAGACAAAAAAAATTGGCACCTTTTTCTTCATCTTCGAAAAAAAATCTTCTATTGAAACCTTATGGAATGCATAACAAGCATTATATTTCTGTAGATTTGTAAAGACGTACTAGTGGACCGAAATGGTGTGAGGTAAAGAGTAACATTTTTCACTTAGCTGCTTTCAGACCAAAACAGCCAAGGAATTTTAGTATTCGTTATCTTTATCTGTCGGAAAGTACATTCTGAATTGAACGTCGGATTTTTTATTTCAGGCCTTTATAAAGAGCTATTAATTTGAATGTCTAAATAAATCTTTCTATATTAAAAAATCATTAATTGGTTATAGTAGATCTAATTTATACTGCATCCGGATTCGCTGTATTTAATCCAGAATCCACTCTTTAATAAATGAAATAAGACATCGAAAATACTAAAATTTAATCATCGGCTTAGTTTAAAGGCAATAGGCAGCCTCGTTGTCTTGAGTTGCGGCTCTGAATTGAACGGGTCCAGCAACGCCCATATTTTTCACCCGAGATTGCAAACAAACAAAAAATTTACGCACTAAATTACGAACATTTTTTGAGACAAAAAAAATTGGCACCTTTTTCTTCATCTTCGAAAAAAATCTTCTATTGAAACCTTATGGAATGCATAACAAGCATTATATTTCTGTAGATTTGTAAAGACGTATTAGTGGACCAAAATGGTGTGAGGTAAAGAGTAAAATTTTTCACTTAGCTGCTTTCAGACCAAAACAGCCGAGGAATTTTAGTGTTCGTTGTCTTTATCTGTCGGAGAGTACATTCTGAATTGAACGTCGGATTTTTTATTTCAGGCCTTTATAAAAAGCTATTAATTTGAATGTCTAAATAAATCTTTCTCTATTAAAAAATCATTAATTGGTTACAGTAAATCGAAATTTATACTGCATCCGGATTCGCTGTATTTAATCCAGAATCCACTCTTTAATAAATAAAATAAGACATCGAAAATACTAAAATTTCATCACGGGCTTAGTTTAAAGGCAATAGGCAGCCTCGTTGTCTTGAGTTGCGGCTCTGAATTGAACGGGTCCAGCAACGCCCATATTTTTCACCCGAGATTACAAATAAACAAAAAATTCACGCACAAAATTACGAACATTTTTCGAGACAAAAAAAATTGGCACCTTTTTCTTCATCTTCGAAAAAATCTTCTATTGAAACCTTATGGAATGCATAACAAGCATTATATTTCTGTAGATTTGTAAAGACGTATTAGTGGACCAAAATGGTGTGAGGTAAAGTAAAATTTTTCACTTGTGTGCTTTGAGACCAAAACAGCCAAGAAATTTTAGTGTTCGTTATCTTTATCTGTCGGAGAGTACATTCTGAATTGAACGTCGGATTTTTTATTTCAGGTCTTTATAAAGAGCTATTAATTTGAATGTCTAAATAAATCTTTCTCTAGTAAAAAATCATTAATTGGTTACAGTAAATCTAATTTATACTGCATCCGGATTCGCTGTATTCAATCCAGAATCCACTCTTTAATAAATGAAATAAGACATCGAAAATACTAAAATTTAATTACGGGCTTAGTTTGAAGGCAATAGGCAGCCTTGTTGTCTGGAGTTGCGGCTCTGAATTGAACGGGTCCAGCAACGCCCATATTTTTCACCCGAGATTACAAACAAACAAAAAATTTACGCACAAAATTACAAACATTTTTTGAGACAAAAAAAAATTGGCACCTTTTTCTTCATCTTCGAAAAAAAATCTTCTATTGAAACCTTATGGAATGCATAACAAGCATTATATTTCTGTAGATTTGTAAAGACGTATTAGTGGACCAAAATAGTGTAAGGTAAAGTAAAATTTTTCACGTGTCTGCTTTGAGAATAAAACAGTCAACAAATTTCAGTATTCGTTGTTTTATTGTATCTGTCGGAAAGTACATCCCGAATTTAACGTAAAAATTTTGCATATCAGGTCTTCATGAAAAGCTATTACTTTGAATATGTATAGAAATCTTTCTCCAGAAAGAAAAATGTATAGAAATCACCAATTGTATTCTTTGACAAATAAAATAAGACATCGAAAACATTAAAATTTGTTCACCATCTTAGTCTGAAAAATGAAATCGTTACATACACTGTAAAAAAAATCTACTTGAAATTCAGTGTACTTTGACCGGAAGTTTCTATTCATAAACTAGTATATGAAATTTACTGTACAAGTGTAATGTAAAATTAATGTAGGTGCAGCATATTCAATAATTTACCTTAATTTCACAGGAAAAGTACCTGAATTCTATACCACAATTGTTTATTAAATTTCGATGACGAGTTTATGAATGAAAACTTCCAATCTTTTCTAACAGTGTAACGCGAAAATTTTTCACTTTTGATCCACACTGTTCTTGTGCATTATACGTGTCTCCCCAAAATTCCAGAATTTTAATGCCTGTTACGCACATAATAAGGTTTGAATGTAAAAAAAAAGGGTATCATTAAAACAATTATTTTTCTTATGGCTTCTCTTTGGATGACTCAGTCCCCTTAATGGCTTAATGATATATTTCTATATAATTATTGTAGATGGATTTAATCTCCTTATTTATCTCATTCCCTCTCGATCTCAAGTTATAAGGTACAGAGTGATTGTGGAGTGGTGCAAGTTCATGACTCACGCCCCATCGAGACTCTTTGTACCGAAGACCGATAAAAGTAACTGAGTCTCGAAGGTTGCGCCGCGGAGAGAATAATCGGACGACGTAGACGATGAGACGGGAGTTCCAAGCCGATGGTGGCGAACGCGAGCTCTGTAATGTACTTCGGGGCTTCGCTGATGGGATCAAGTACGAGGCTTGCGAATCCGCGGATCAATAATACGACGAAGACGTTCTCCAGTCCAACGGTCTGCAGTATAATCGTAAATAAATGAGACTGGAGACCTCGTTCGTATTTATCGTCACGCGAATTCGTTGCACAGCCATCGGTACGAAAAAGATTTCACCTATGAGGCATTCTCCATGAAGTGAGCCACTTTTTTTCGAACTCATTACAGATTTTTCTCATATAAGTTCAAACACGACTTATAATAGCACTGAAAAAAAAATCTACTTGAAATTTAATGTACGTTTACTGGAAGTTTTTATTCATAAACTAGTATATGAAATTTAGTATACAAGTGTAATGTAAAATTAATGTATGGTACAGGATATTCAATCATTTGCTTCAATTTTGCAGTGAAAGTACTCGAATTTTAATGATTTGCTTTAATTTTACTAGAAAAGTACATGAATTCTACACCACAATAGTTTATTAAATTTCGATGACGAGTTTATGAATAAAAACTTCCAATTTTTTCTAACAGTGAGCACTTTATGAATTTTTCCGATTTTCGATTTCACATTTTCGCAAACTTCCGAAAACTACACTTTCTCGACTTCATACTAAAAAATTTTTCACAACTCGGGAGAAATTTTCTTAGCATATGAATTGGTTCATATATAGCGATAATATGGAAAAAAAATGTAACGTCTATTTCTATGGATAGTTAAGGGAAAAACGAGACTTTATTTTCTCTATTTTTGAGGCGGTTTCGTCTTTTAGACATGTTGGTTCAAAATCGAAAAAAGTTAAGAACACAATCTGAAAAATTGGTTAGTTTAACTAAGTTATTGGTTAGACCAAATAAGTTATTGGTTAAACCAAATAAGTTATTGGTTAAACCAAATAAGTTATTGGCGAGACCAACTAAATTATTGGTTAAACCAACTGAGTTATTAGTGAGACCAACCAAGTTATTGGATGACCAGCCAAGTCATTAGTTGACTAACCAAGTTATTAATTAAGCAGTCAAGCTGATTTCCTCGGTGTGACCAATAAATCGGTTTTTCAAATGATAACTCAATTGGTCTAATTAATACCTCAACTGCCGCATAAAAAACCAAGTGCCTTGGTTAATCCAACTAAGCCATTTTTCCGTGGTGATTGGCAAAAGCTCCCAAGGGAAATTGCTATTCGTATGAAAACGTACATTTTAGCCTAGCATAAATTTGTCATCAACTTCGAGATAACCTAATTTCACACAACAAACGCGTACTTTCCAGCGCCCGTGAAATGGTTAATAACAATGTTTAGATGCACTGACTTGTGGAAGACCTGCAATTAAATAGGAGAAACAATCATTACTCGGTCTGACAATCGTTAGCGTCGTCTCTTTCCTCGATTATTCTCGTTACCCATATCGTCCCCTCCACCACAACTCACTGGCGAACGCCGGACGAATCATCGGTGCGTATGCGAAGATGCACCTCGTGTTGCATTATGCAATGCACACTGAGTGCGCTGGCCCTGCATCGAAGAGCTCTTCGCTGCATGGGATAGGTCGGGATCCTTACAACACCAAACGCTGAAATTAGTAGCCAGATTTTCTGTATTAATGAATAACTCGCATGATAATTTAATAAAGTCGCGTCGGCCAGAAAAAATAGATTTTCAATGCTATTTATTGTTTTCTCCAGCTAACTGATAAATTTATTTTACATTTATCATTTGAGAAATGGAACGACGCGCTTTTCCGTCAATATAAAAATCAGTATCGGTAATCATATTCGACTGGCGTTTAATGGAAAATATTGGCTTACGTTCTTCTGGTAAATTCAGTCTAGTAAATATTTTTTTTTTTTTTGTGTATCATGAATAGATCCCATTAATGATATTCAACAAGGGGTACAGTATCGAATTGTGATTTAAATAGCGTGTTTCCATTGACAATGTTATTGCGAACAAATTGATGAATCTTATTTGGAATTGAACGTATCAGGAGTGAAATAATCGAATCGTCGTTGAGCATCGCGCGGATATGCGTTCACTGAGAAAAATAGATACTAAGATTTTTAATATCCGGCGACCAAATAAAAAAGAAGATAGCTGCTCTTCTGTTAAAACGTTTCGACCTTATTGTAGGTCCTCTTCAGTTATTATTCCTCATCTTACTTTGATGCAACATGTCTGGAACAATGTTACTATTTTGGCCGGATTGTCTGGCCATGTTGTCAGTGGGAGGTTGGTTAATTTAATTGTTAATTAAAAACAAAATAGTTTTGTTTTTCTATTATTATTGTATTGGACTGTTTCCACTAACCGGCCGGATTGCCTGGCCACATAGATCGTTTTATAAGTTTTACAATGCAAGACATAAACAAAATAGTTTTGTTTTTCTATTATTATTGAATTAACCAACCTCCCACTGACAACATGGCCAGACAATCCGGCCAAAATAGTAACATTGTTCCAGACATGTTGCATCAAAGTAAGAGGAATAATAACTGAAGAGGACCTACAATAAGGTCGAAACGTTTTAACAGAAGAGCAGCTGTCTTCTTTTTTTATTTGGTCGCCAATAGCCAAAACCTTCATCAAATATTATTAACTGCGGCCACAACCTTTATATCTCATTTTAATATCCGGTATACTAAATATTGTATACTATTGGGTAGTATTTGGATAGTACCGTGTATTGTGTGTATTGTAAGGGTTCATTATACGGAATGTACTTGGTACAATCAGATATTAACCATTACTATTATTATACTAACTGTCGAAACATCCAATATACTATTCGATAGTATATTTTTACTATCTCTTTATCTCAGTGTCGCTACCGGGCGCGACTCTCGTATTATTGTCGTCCGGGATATTTTAATCGAGTTGGGAGCCGCGTCGAATATCCCGGTTCGTCGAGAGGCGAGGCTCTTCGACTTCCTGTGTGTAGAAAGCGTGGATGAGACCACAATGCACGATGGCCATGGGCAAGCACACAGTACACAACACACAACACACTGCGCAGTGCTTAAACGGTAATCAATGCGTCCACCGGTGCAATATAATGGCCAAGTCCCGCCGCGTAATCGAGACGCACGGATTTTTGTTATCCAATCCGCGTATTCGATTAACTCGTTTGCTCAATTGCACCTCATCCGCGCATTGTACATACAGCTTATTTTCTGCCAAACCACACGTTCTTCCTTCGTGACCAAGTACCAAAGCATCCCGCAGATATTTTCATTTTTTTAAATGCTATATACGCAGCTCGTAAACGGTATAGCGGTTGCAAAGCTCTTCGCAGAGACCACAAGAATTCGTGCGGCTCATTTTTTCTCGTTGCTACTCGACGGTCAGCTTCCACGTATCTTTGGATATGAGAGAGCGAAAATAATACCGAGTGGTTGGAAAATCTCAGTAGTAGCATTTATCTGTCGATTTTTTTCAACAGTTAAAGAGATGACTGTATACATTTCGTTTGTTCTACCATTTATTGCTCGAAAAATTGGCCTACGAAGATTTTATGACAATTTCTTTTTATTATTTATTTGGGGCCCGAAAATTTCAGAATTCTAAATTTAATATCTCACCGACATTTTTTATGCAAAGTTTTCTAGCGAATTTGCCTAAAAACGTAGATGAGATGTTAAGTTTCAGAATTTTACACTTATGTGTATTTACTATCCGGAACTTTAACCGCGAATTATTGATTTCATTTTACTGAAATTAGGAGATAACTCAAATTTGAATTTTTTTGCGTATAATTCTCAAAGGGAATTGTCTACTTTACTTTTAAATGGCAAATGTAAACTTTGAATTTTGACGTCTTATCAAAGTCGGAAATTTCCTGAAAAAAAAAAATCAAAGTGAAAAACTGTTACTATAAAATACGTCATATAACGCTTCTGAATAAATTTCCTTTCAGGCTACAAAAAAAATCATGATTTCGAGTATTACAATCTCCAATAAAATGGATCCTTCCCAATATTCATTCAACGACAAATAAATAAATAAATAAAAGCTTCAATTTTTATTTTTCAAATAATTCTCCGCATTCGCCTTGTTTCAAGAACGCCCAACAACTGTAAAAATGTATTCTCATGCTAAATAAGACGCCTGAATCATTCGAGCATGCATTTGTTTAGAGGAAACAAAAAACAAATCAATTACGAAGTACTTAAATATGTGATTATGACTATCAATTAAATATCCTATCGTGAGTCATGAATAATCAAGGCAGCGAGTCTCTGAGTCACGTTTAATAATTATAAATCCACGAAGCTTCTTTCTCGTTATCTCGATTGAAAAAAAAAAAAAAAAATATTATGCATCGATGTATAAACGTTGAAAGAGGCACGCACTGCACGACAAGCTATAAAATATAATCCGTAGTGGGTCGATAATCGATAGGGCTCGTAATATACCATGCGTCATTATATTCATGCGGTGGTATATTTCACGCGTTTGGAATTAGCGCGATTCGCATCGCGCGTCTTCATGACCCAGCGATATTACTCGTTCACGCGATATTTAATATTATAATTATTTCTCTGGTAGTTCTGTTATATCTATGTACAGTCGGGCGTGAGGCTTCGTTAGTTTAATGTAATTGCGCGAACCCGGTTTACTGCTAGTAATAATAAACATAATAACAATAATAATAATGAAAATAATAATAATAATACTGCTACTATTATTACTATTACAAGTACCGCGTGTGGTAAGCCCTCTTTTAGATAATTGCCTTTGAGAGTAATGATGATTATCGTCTGCTTCCACTTCTACTTCTCTCTACTCTGGTTAAATGATCGTAATATTGTATCATATTGGACCGGTTAGAAAAGACCGGGACAAGTGAGTCAACTTTTTCCGGTCTTACAAAAAAATATCCGTTATTGGAAAAAAAATTATTCCCCTGTTTTTAACTAAACTGCCATACGAATAATTTTTGTTTTTACACCAAAACTTTGCTATCATCGTGGTGATTTTTTTGCGGTGTCAACAATCATGTGATGTAGTCTGTAATTTATTCATTCCGAAAAAATATCCGTTTTTAAATAAAGAAATAATTCCTCCGGGTTTCGGTAAAAAATCATACTCACGAAAATGTGACAATTATTTCAAACATTCTGCTCGAAAGTTAACAAAGACGTCAACGTTTATGTGGAAATAATTTCTTTAGTAACTTTGAAAAATTTAGGTCGCATAACTTCGTTTAATTTTAATATCAAGTTTCAACCTCTCAGCGAAAAATTCGTTCGAGCTAAAAATTTACATACTTTGATCACATTTTCAAAAATTTTATTAAAAAGAAAATGCGTTAAGCGATTTTTATAAAATTTATACCAATTAAAGATTAACCAGTATTGTACATGTTGTTTAAAATTGAGTTCATTCGGTCGAATAGTTTACATGTTAAAGTCATATGAATTTTCGATCTTTTACACTGGAAAAAAAAAAATCGTTAAAACCAATAAATCTTGCGTTTGCGGACAGCGAAAAGAATATCAGCTTGATCGAAGGAAATATTTGATTGACCGAAGCGACTGGCGACAGAATCAATAAATATTACGATTAGCATTACCGAATATTTTCTCCAATCACTAAAATATACTTTTCGCCGTCCGCAAATGTACGTTTTATTAACTTTAACGATTTTTATTTTCAGTGCATCACACACATACATAAATCCGGCCAATTTTTCTAAATCACTATCATCGCCGTTTAAGACAATTCGAACTATTTTCACATAAAAATGAGGAAATAAAAAAACGAAAACAAAGCTTTCTTGAAAAGGAAGGAAAAAAATGATCCGACTGACCCCGGTCGTCAATATTGATAGCTATTTTGGTCAAACGATCGCTATACTTTATCTTAGTAGACCTGAGGAAGATTCGCTCTATTTATCTTTTCCCCACCGTGAATATTTGAGTCCCACACTGAGAGAAATAGATACTAAGATTTTTAATATCCGATATATTAAATATTATATACTATCGGGTAGAATTTGGATAGTACCGTGTATTGTGTGTATTGTAAGGGTTTATTATACTTGGTACAATCAGATATTAACCATTACTATAATTATACTAACTGTTGCACTCCAGAAAGTGATCCCTATACGAAGCATCCAATATAATATTCGATATTATATTTCTACTATCGGGTAGTATCTATTCTTCTCAGTGCACTGATAAGATCTATCGATAGGGGAGATATTAAATGATAAACCAATTAAAGCGGGTCATGATTATGACTCCGATCTGCGTTATAGTGATTAAAAGCGACGTCGTACACTTGGAGCGAAGTGAAGAACAGTGATAGTGATAAGAAAAAAAAATACAATAAACGATATATTACTTGGTACAATCAGATATTAACCATTACTATAATTATACTAACTGTTGCACTCCAGAAAGTGATTCCTATACGAAGCATCCAATATACTATTCGATATTATATTTTTACTATCGGGTAGTATCTATTTCTCTCAGTGCACTGATAAGATCTATCGATAGGGGAGATATTAAATGATAAACCAATTAAAGCGGGTCATGATTATGACTCCGATCTGCGTTATAGTGATTAAAAGCGACGTCGTACACTTTGAGCGAAGTGAAGAACAGTGACAGTGATAAGAAATAAAAAATACAATAAACGATATATTGCGGCGAAAGACGCTCAATGATGTAGCTGAAATGTTGAAGTGGGTTCATCACTCGCCTTTACCGAAAAATCACGTAAACGTCGTGTGCTCCGAGTCAACGACTTCAGGGAGCTCCGACGAAAAAATTGAGAAGCATCTTGAGGAGGACAGAGATAAAAAATCCATCGACAGCGCTGATATTGCAGAGGATAAATCGCTGGAAATAGAACTGAAGGAGGAAAACGAAATCCTGGATACGTGCATGAGAAGACGTATCGGGGTAAGAAAGTGCTAATGATTACGCGAGTCCTTGTAATATATACCATTTAACCCCCCATGTTAAAAAATCATATATAAGTCAATTTATTATATAGTCTGTATAGGAAAATGGACATAGATTACGCGAGTCTTTGTAATATATACCATTTAACCCCCCATGTGAAAAAATCATATATAAGTCAATTTATTATATAGTCTGTATAGGAAAATGGACATAGAATAACTATACACTGTATTCAATTTATATAAAATGTATGCATCTGCAGATTTTATAAAACGATTTTTATAGAAACGTTATATTGAATCAGCATAAATTATATTGCACTTTATATAATTTTATATCACTTTATATCAATGTCTCAAACCAACGTAGCTTTGAGACATTTTTGTCATCGAATCGTGACACAAGCAAAAATCCTTGAACATGGAGTTTTTTTTAAATTCATGAAACGTAAAATGGTACTATAAATTTTCCCTTCACTTGTTGCGTTATATAGCTACGTCGATAATGTAGTGGAGTGTCATGCACCTGTGCACGGTATGATAACACCTTTTGATATAATAGTAATAGTATAATTATCCTTTCTTTCTCTCTCCCCTCTACCGGATGGCTTATTAAAAGATTTGTTACTTTTTCGCAACGTAACGTCGCCACATGGCAATTGCGTTGTTGCGAGCTCAAAGTACAACGCACCAAGAGAGTCACTTAGACTCCCTCGCGTCCTCCATCCACCTTTTTACCTTTACGCAACTTGCGACTACCTAACACTGAGCATAACTCAGCCGAATAGCTCTCGTTTGCCCTAACAAGCCAAGCATGTATCAATAACGACACCAGCTACTTAGCATCTGTTTGTGCATTCGTTTCACCGTGACGAAAGCCTTCGAAATTATTTTCCGGAAATTGGTCGAGTTAAGAACTCGTTACGCACCAGGGAACGGCAATATTCGAATAAAAATGTATTCTCAATACTCTTGAATCTGAATAACTGTCAATTATGGTCGCTAATAATCGTAGCAATTGATGCGACCTCAAATAAAGGAAAAAAAAGGACCAATAATACGATTTTTAATTGACGACCAATCGGAAAGAGACTAGTAAACTTACAACATTTTGATAGATAATTCATCGTATAACAGATATAGAAAATACGCAGAATATCAAAAATTTTGGATATGCGTTTTGCAAAAAAATCTTGAGTGTAGTAAATGATTATATGCCGAACACATATCCAAAATTCGTTATTTCGCGCACATGTGAAAAAAAAAATCAAAATCAAAATAAAGAAAAAATTCTGAAAAAATTCATACGCATTCATATAAATTAACATATCATTTTCATTAGAAAAAAAGTTAGGTTGACTGATTGCTCGTTGAACAATTTTTTTTTTTCAGAAATTTGGTAATAACATTTTAGAATTATTACTATGCAAAATTGATTTTTTCAGCACGTTTAATATCCATTATTTTTTTCGATTTTTATCCCATCGAGAAGTAATCGAAATTTTCTCTGAAACTCACGATTGGCGAGACTGTACCTATCATACATCCTTAATGTGTATTTTTCTCCCGTACCTATCATACATCCTTAAAGTGTGTAGGTCGATTGCTGATCGTTTAGTAAATATATTTTTCAGGTCCACTGGACATTCGTAAAATTCTAACGAAGAAATGTTTATAAAATACGTCCAAAGCGAATAAAATATTGAATACCGAAAGCTCATTAATTTACTCCTCGCTAACAGCTGGTACATTATGCAAGGCTTGTCTATCGGAAAAGCCAACGAGCGTGTTTAAAATGTCGTAGCAGAGAGTGGCTTAGTTGGTCAACAGCACAGAGCGAAATCCGGTATCCCTTTCGCGTTCAGTTGTCGAACTGATTTTTTTCTCTTAGTCACCAGATCTCGGTCTCGCTCTACAATAATTTTACTTTATATTAGTGAAAGTTCCTTACAATAATAATGGCGTAATCGCTCGAGCGTGTAAACAAGTCAAACCGGTTCGTTGAACGACTTGCCTGTTTATATCTTTCCCGATATTTGTTATTCATTTACTTTTATTAGTCCATTTTCGCAATTTAAGGGAACCTAAAAAAACGCCCTCGAAAATACGATTTTTGCAGTCTGCGTAACTTGTCAAATAACATGTTGATAAAGAAATGAAAGCACAGCAGAGGTTACCTAAAAAAAATGTTTTTCTCCGGTCCTTTTTGCCCAGAATCCTTTGTTTTCATTCAATGCACAATCCACCCTCATGAAAAGAAAATATACACAAAAATATATCTGACATATACAACTTTTCCGACGATTATATACACTGTCAGAAAAGATCGGAAGTCTTTTCATTCATAAACTCGTCATCGAAATTTAATAAACAATTTTTTACTTTTACTAGAAAATTAATATAAATTATTGAATATGCTGTACCATACATTAATTTTACATTACAGTTGTATACTAAATTTCACATACTGACTTATAAATAAAAACTTCCGGTAAAAATACCCTAAATTTCCAGAAATTTTTTTTTACAGTGTAACAAAAATATATTTTTCATTAATTTCATATCTATCCCAAATATATTTTTCACTCGCATATATTTCCTACATACCCCGAAATATATCCCAGTCATAGTATTTTTCGATCAAGATATATGTCATATATTCGAGATACATTTTTCAATAAATCTCGCCCCTACTTTTTCCCATTTCCACCGAGGCCACATCATTTTGCCGAAAAATCATTCTTCGAATCGTGATTTCTTTTTGTGATTTGGGCAAATGATTTTTAGCAATCCTTTTTTCGAAAATACAGATGCAATAAAAAGTATTGCCGAACGCGATTTGTCGAAATCACAATAAGAAATCACGATTCGAAGAATGATTTTTCGGCAAAATGACGTGGCCCCATTTCCACCCATCTCATATCCCATATCCGACGTCAAATTATAAATATAACGTCATATGTCCTATTTCCGGTGATAGAAACTTACGGCTCTTTGCTACCAACTTGCTAGAAGGCCTTCAGCTATACAGCTAAACTAATCTCGAGTATCTATCCGCGTAAACTCTATTAGGCCACATTATACAGTTACGTTAACTAGTGTAACAGACCTTACGCACTTTATCTCGAGATTATTACCTAACATTACAACTCGGTACTTCAAAGTCCGCTTGCGCGATTCACGCTTACACGCATTCACAACAGTATATGTAAGTCTGATCGTTATACAGCTTTTACAAACGAGTGTTGGTTTCACGTACGTGCGATTTCCGTACGTCGAGCTCAAACACACGTGAATCTCGCGGAGAGGCAGTCGAGCATCGCTACCGTTAATGTTTATGCCGTGCATTAAATTCTCGAGAGGCAGATAGAATCTCCGAGATCCGGGGCACATCTTCTTCCTCACCGCCGTGTATAATGTAAGTCCTTCTCTCGTTGAGCCTCTTTTCAATGGTCCACTGCTAAAACGGTATCACAACTTCTGCGCCTATCGAGCCTTATTTATGCAACAATAAACGCGCTCGGCTATACGTGACTTTTAGCTCGCGGATACTTATGTCAACGTCTTCGGAGGATTACGAATACGAATTTATAACCGCAATTAAAAGGCCGCTTGGCTGGCTGTATATTTCCATGACTCGAGGACTCGCTCGTGTTTGAGGGGAAATCGTTTAATCAATGTTTTCTTGCTCATTATCGCTAATGCATTTCTTTTATTGCTTATGTGTTCCAGGGCTCGGACCCCAGAGTCGCCACGTGCAGAGGCAAATTGCAGAACAAACGTAGTAAACTCAATCAGGAGATCAACAAGGAATTGAGATTGCGCGCGGGCGCGGAAAATCTCTTCAAGTAAGTGAATTTTGTGTCGATTCAACGCTTTTTTTATAAATGCACTGTTAAAAATTTTGTCGAAGTTATATTGACTGGAAATGTCATTCAAGAGCTGATGTATTTAGTTTTAATAAATGAGTTACCGTTGCCAAAATTTCATGTAAGAAATAAAAATATTACAGGCTGTCACGTCGAAGCATCATAACATCATTTAGTATAATTAATGAGCCAAAGGCAAAAGAATAATATTTAATAAACGACTATAGTAAAATTGCACCTTATTAAATTTTCTAATCTTCATAGAATTTAGTAGTAGGTTTTTTAATCTTACATCTTTCTTGCATATCAGGCTTAATATAGTGGTTTCCGTAGAAGAGCTTTTCTTATGCTTATTGCGAAGTTACATAAGATATTTTCAACGTAGAAATTTTTACAGATATTCACAAACATGGTTACGGACACTTTTATATTTTTTTAACATACTTACTTGATTATTGAATATATAGAAACTAGTTTGCTTTTATAAAGTCTTGCATTTGACAAATTTAGAACATATTTTTTGGACTATTTATTATTATTACCATATAAAATTGAAGTTTTTAGTATTCTCAATAACGTTTATATTTTTAAAGAGTGGATCTGCAAAATATTGTCGAAGGTTTAAGTTTTTTATAAAGACTAATGAAAAAAAATTTCATCATGGTAGGGCGACGACAAACCGGAAACTCAAGGAAACGGTTGCGCTCGAGTTGAGTTTCGTAAATTCGAATCTCCAGCTGCTCAAGGAACAATTGGCCGAGCTTAACAGTTCGGTGGAACTCTACCAAAATGTGGATGGGTAAGTTTACTTTATTGATTCATTTATTATGATAATTAATCTATAAGTTCTCAATACAAATTATGGACCTGATAAAACAGATTCGTTGACTCAACAAACAAACGGTTACCGACTGTCAAATAAACATTCAGTTACAGACACAAAATGTTTCCTTTCTTCCACAGTTTTTCGGTTCAGCAGACCAACAGATGTTTAAGGTGAGACAAATTTTTATTAAGTGGACTAAACAGTTGTTGAGCTGACTAAGCAATTTTTTTGACAGCCGGTGAACGCGTGTTCATTGAGCCAACGAATCTGTTTCCTCAGTGCATAAGGGTTTTTTAAATTTATTTTCAAAAATGCAAAATGAAGCGAATAATACACAAAATGCGAGCTACACTTTTTTATATCGAGATTTAATTAATCAAGTTTTTCAGTGGCACGTAAAACCGTCAGGAAGTGAGTCAGTTATTAATATAATAATTCAAATTCGATTAAAATTGGCAAAGCACTAACTGTTCGTGTGCCGTTTTTTTTCGGAAATTCCACGTTCGTATCACGATTGCGAGTAAAGTTTTATTTGTAAAAAACGCATTTGTCTAAAAAATATAGATAATGTTCGTACATTAGTTATATCTTTCAGATGATTGCTTTTCCTATGCATCAGACAACGCATATAAGTTCTGATTTTACTAAGGAGATTGAAAAATCGCTACTTTAAACAACAAGTGCTGGGCTATTTAAATAGTAAATAAACAATTTTTTCAAAAAGGTTATTGCTTTCGAGTGATTTTGAGTCTCACGAAAAAAAAATTATATTGATTATTTGATTTTTATAACCAGAATTAATAAAATTTGAGTCGTCGCCAAAATCGAATGCTCTTCACTGAATTCCAATGATTTTATTCAATTTGTCTACGAAATCTGAATAATTTTCATTTTTGCAAGTAAAATAACACCGAGAATATATTAGTTCT
Source organism: Tromatobia lineatoria (assembly GCA_949699805.1). Lineage (NCBI taxonomy): Eukaryota > Metazoa > Arthropoda > Insecta > Hymenoptera > Ichneumonidae > Tromatobia > Tromatobia lineatoria. The sequence continues at coordinate 21,780,456 of OX453037.1, forward strand.
AAATGGTTCGGATACGAAGTATCATTTCCGAGACGCAACTATTTGAAATACACATTTCAAAAATTTTAAAAACTATGAAAATATCTATTTCTTGATTTCTATTCTAATCTGTGTGTATTTCAGACCGTTAAATTCATATAAACTGTGTTTTTCCCATTATTATCTTCTTTAATTACTTTTTTTTAATAAGGGAATTGATATACAATGAGTCACATGTATACATATTCTCCGTTCAACCAAACAGAACAGTCCGCTGCAGGAGTAGATTTTCAGTCTCGATAATAAAGTATGTAAGGCACGTAGCTACGATACGCGTGCGGGGGCCCATCGAGTTATGCGGTAATTGTTATTCGTACGGAAAGAGCGTTGTGCATGGGGCTGACTCTCTGTGCGGTGAAGTAGAAGGCGAGTAGTGGTCGTTCACCACACACGAGTTCAACGAAGCGTCTCATATAAAGTTGTTCGCTTCGAGTAAGGACGTCCGTATCCACTATTATAGAAAGCTTGACATCATAGATGCGCAAGACCTTTGCGATATTATCTCAACATCCATTAGCCAGTTTGCTCGAGTCATTATCGAGAATCGCCATTACACGAAACAGCCAAAACTGAAATAACGAAATTGTTAAAAGTTGTTTTAGCCATTTATCTTACAACGACAAATTTAAATTCCTCCATTTTAATGTGTATAATGTGCTTCGGCGAATGACGGCTTTATGTTATTTTTTTGCTTATAAAAACGTTTTGACGTTTCGGTCATGACCTCATCACAAATAATTTATTGGTTCTTATTCCGGAATTGAGTATGTGACCTACTAATTTCGAATTGTTGTATCTATTGTTGTGATTGATGACCGGGATTTCTGGTCTTATAGGTTAAGCCTGTGTAAAAATTTATTTGGAAGATTTAATCTGGTTTTTTTCCTTTTGAACCATTATTTTCCTTGATTTTTTTTTTTTAATTATTTGGGACCGAAAGTCTGGTCTCAAATAATAGTTCAATAGGAAAAGACCAGTTTAAAACTTCCAAACAAATTCTAACACAAGCTTAACCTATAATATCACAAACATATCACAACAATAGATATAGCAGTTCGAAATTAATAGAGGTCACATACTCAATTCCGAAATAAGAACCAATAAATTATTTCTGATGAGGTCATGACCGAAACGTCAAAACGTTTTTATAAAGAAACAAAATAACATAAAGCCGTCATTCGCCGAAGCACATTACACGCATTGAAATGAAGGAATTTAAATTTGTTACTCAGTCTTTAAAGCCTCCATTATTTTCTCCGATAGACATTTATTGCATAATTGCATAGTTATTATTCTAGAAGAGGTATTTGCAGCTTCTGTAAATAGATGTTGAAAATTCATAATAAATACAAAGACAATATATTTTTCATGTATAATCACGGGTAATTAATTTTTTTTAATTGAATTCATTTATATTAATTAAATGGGATACAATTTCTGCAATTTTAGTAGCCTCATAGATATAGATACTATTCTAGTATCGATTTTAATACGACATTCTAAAAGTGTGCAATAAAGCGGCGAAGGTATTGTATTGCGATATATTAAACTGTACCGCATACGGTGTTTCTTCAATATTCAACGCTTGGAACAATATGTATAGCGGTAACGCGAATGTCGGAAAAAATGTAGAGCCCGTTGTTGCATCTGGGCTGCTGTAGTTCCGCTATTTTGTCGACGAAAGAAATTCTTCTCTCATCGTCCGCAGCTTCCACTTATAAACGTCGACAGTGTACGGAACATGGCCACGTATCGTCGAGGATCGGTGTCGCTACTTCTCAAAGGAAATAATAGTAGTCAGCTGAGCACAAACTCGCTTTTTCTTTCGATTCACTCGTGCACGATTTAGTACGTATTCTGTGGTCGTATAGCAAAACCGCGTGAGTCACATTTTGGATTTTTCGAGATATTGACGTTTGAAGGTCGGCTGAGAGTCAGTCACTGTTGCATTTCAAAACTTACGTTAAATCGTAGGTTTGTCAGCAACATAACCTTCAAATTCATAACATACACCTTTCATGCATTCGTCACAAAAAGTAATATGCAATACTTGTACGTAAAGTACTATTTCTTCGACGATTAAACAAACTTATACTTGTTACATATATATATATATATTCACTTAGTGATGCTGGCGATACCAGAAATTGCGAGTCTTTCGATATTTCGTTCAAAACACTTTCTCTTTTGACATACTCTGTATGTGATGAGAAAGTAAAAATTTAAACACGAAACAACAAACTAGCTTAAACCAACATAAGGAGTGATGCGACGAACGAGACAGGTCGAGATTTTGGTTTGGCCTTGAAAATAGATATTGTGACGGTAGGTTTCGTCTCGGAAACATTTCGATCCGATACTCTGGTTTCTGTCGAGCTCTGGCCAAAGTCTACTTTTGTTAAAAGTGAGCTTAGAGTTAGAGGTAGAGTTACAGGTAGAGGTTGAATTAGAGTTGCAGGTAGTATTTGATGAAGAGTTAGAGGTAGAGCGCTTTCTCTTTTAACGAAGCAATTTTTTCATATTCAAAACATAAAATATTCAGAGGACCAAGCCACCTAAAAATTAAAAAAAAAATCATTTTTTTATATTAGGATTTTTTTCGTATTCGGGTTCACTTTCAAAAAAATGTTGAACCTGAAATAAAGTGTTGATAGGTAACCGGTATTGTTTATATTGCCATTTTTAAGCTGACCCGCTCCTCTTAAAGTATAAAAAACAGATAAACATATTTTTTCCTCCCACGATTTTTTTTCTCATGAAAATTAAAAAGCAAAAAGCAAGCGCTGATCCATTTCAAAAAAATATCCAGCCAATACACAGAGAAGCACTTGCGTAGAAACAAGAGACGTTGAGAACCAAAGTGGTCGTATTAACAGAGAATGTCTCACGATCGATGTCACTAGAAGAAAGTTGCCGCTTTGTTCCTCATTCTCTTACTATCGATCGATCTAAACTGTCGCTCGATCTGCAATTATCGTTCCACGTTATGAAAGATACCGTTTGTGGAAAGAAATCCGGAAGTAGCCCGTAGAATATCTCGAGGCATTTAGTTGCACCGATGGATATAGAGCTGTGTGCATCGAGAGTGGAATTGTTGTTGGCCGACTACTCGAGACTTGCTGCAACCTGTGGTCACAAGGAATAGGCGAAGCCGAAGGCATTCCAATGGCGAATTCTCGAGCAACGCCACACTTCCACTTGTGTCTCTGTATCTATGCGCTGGACGGGCTATCGCGTACCTTCTATGGCCTCGCCAGTCCGGAACACGCACTGGCTTCATCGACGCATACAAGTGTCGTACAATGTATATGTATGACTTACACGTAACTTGCGAGAGTGTGTACAAGACGAGGCGCGAATGCACGCTCGTGTTATACAGTATATACCTTGAAGAGTTCGTGAACGGATCTCTCAGCTCGCGATGCTTACGTTGTACACGGCAAACTATACACGTTTGCCGGTCCATCTTCCGCCATGCTTCGGTTCCTGGGTCACTGTCCGCCTACTTCTACTTCTATGGATACGCCGATGTTCTCGTGGCCCATGTTCTCCATCAGTACTGTACACATCCGCGGCGCACTACGTCCACCGTCGACGTATCGCTCGAGACGCTTTTCTATACCCCACCATATGCACTACTAGTTTACTGCGGAAGCCTCCATCAGCCCATCTGATCTTAACTGCCGCATCGGCTCCCACTTATACCGATACTTTTGCGCTCGGGACTTTCAGTGGATTTCTTCGGGAAGCGACGACGTCTGAAGTATCATTCTCGCTTCCGAATACGTTGCTCAAAATTTTCTGTAGGAATTGACAGATTGTTGAATGGTATTTATGGGGCAATCTACCCCTTTTTGACCAGGTTATGACCTCGACCCCTCCGATTTAGCTCATCATTTCATCTATATCGAATACGGAATATCGAATGGCATAATTAAAAAATCTTTTTCAAATAAAAAAAGCTCAAAAACTGTAAGAAGATAATTTTGTTATTGAACAAAGTATTTTTCAGAATTTTTTCAGATTTTTAAATTATGGCATTCGATATGTTACTTCAAAAATAGAATTGAAAAAAAATTGCGATAAAAAAAATGTAAACAATTTTTTTTGCGTACTTGAGGGACAGTGATGAAATAGCAAATTTCAAAATAAGAAACGTCTGAATTTAGAATTGTAATCATTACGAAATTCGCTATTTTCACCTCCATTTTATTAAAACCCAAAAATGTTTCTCCGAAACAAAAATTGGTACGCCAAGTTAAAAAAAGTGGGCATCCCATCAAACCAAAAATTCGTGGCAATTTCAATTCCATCAAACCAAAAATTTGTGGAAATTTCAAAAATAAAATCAAATCAAATGCAGCCAAGTAATATCCCTGTAGTCACTGGCACGCAAAAAATCTTGGCGTACCAGCGACTTGCTCCCGTACATAGTCCATTGAAATAAGTGCTGGACAGACAATGCGCCGTTCATTACGTGTACGAAAAAACGCTTACCGCGATCGCTTTCGCGAGGCGTCAATATTGAAACAAATAAAATTATGTTATTCTCGACTACAATCGTATGTATTCATTTATTTATGAGAACCTATTTTTTTTCTACACTTATGCCGTCTGAAAGCTTACGTATCTCGCCTCCTCTACTCTTCATACTTATTGCACACAGAGTCCTGGAATAACCGCTAGCTCCAGAGTGTTGTCCGCAGACACTCATCCGAATGCACTGTTGTATCACTTGTGCACGAGGCTATATGTTACTGACTTTATTAACTAACTTTTTAATCTACTAGGAAGCAAATACGCGCACTTTCGCGCGCGACCGGAGGTTAAACTGCACTGCAGCGCTCATTATGACAAACTGTCAAATCTCGCGCAGTTAAACAACGGACTGCTGGCCATCACGGCCCTCGACCAATCAGAGGGTGAGTTATATCGCTAACAATGGTGGCCCATGCACTTTTTACTAGAGGAAGGGCCACCACGCGCGCTGACGCGCGCGAGCGGAGATCAGTTAGCGCTGCAGCGCTCCGACCATTCAGGAGACGAATAGTTTGCTAACAATGGACTTCGATATCAACACTCGAAAAACGATAATCTCGCCACGAACTTTTTACTGAAGGATGAGAATATATCAGATCAGAAAGTTGGAAAACTACCTCCCTTTCAACAGTCGACACACAAAAATCATTTTGTATTCTTTAATGAATGTATTTATTTATAAAAAAACTAGACCGATTAGTTTATTATTACTTTTCTTGTGGCCAATACAGCCATTCCAAATGCGCACGATACATGATGTTTCAGTGGCCACGATATTCCCGTATCTCGCTTTCCACCCACGATTTCCAGCAATTACACATCGAGATGGTGGTCCGTCCTTATTTCAATGGACTATGTACGGGAGCAAGTCGCTGGTACGCCAAGATTTTTTGCGTGCCAGTGACTACAGGGATATTACTTGGCTGCATTTGATTTGATTTTATTTTTGAAATTTCCACAAATTTTTGGTTTGATGGAATTGAAATTGCCACGAATTTTTGGTTTGATGGGATGCCCACTTTTTTTAACTTGGCGTACCAATTTTTGTTTCGGAGAAACATTTTTGGGTTTATTTGCTATTTTTTTGAAATTTATCCTCGTGAAAACATACAGTTTTTTTTTATATAGATCGTCGTTATCGTCGTCATCATCGTTTAATTATTTGTAATTAAACGACAATATCATGTGTGCATTTACAAAAAAATAAATGAATTAATTACTATTAAAAAAAATAAATAAATGAATTAATTATTAAAAACATTTTGAACATCTGTAGTTGCTTGGGGGGGGGCTCCGCCCCCCCCACCCCCCGGCGGGGGCTTCGCCCCCTGCACCCCCACCAGGGGTGCCTGCGCCCCCCCTGGACCCCCCCGCCGCAGGCGTTCCTACGCCCCCGCACTCAGCTGCTACGGCGGATTTCCACTTGCCAACCACTGTGTGCGCCGCGTCACGCGGGCCGGCCAACCACTATCAGCTGGCACGCCGGCCGGCCGAAACCCGACAGTGGTCGGCAGTCTCGCTCGACTCCCGAGGCTTTGTTGTTGTGTGCGTGCGCTCGACGTCACACGGGCAGGCTCACCGACACGGCGGTCGTTCGTGTGAGAAATGAAATCGATATTTTCGCGAAGGCACATTTTTTCGAAATATCGATATATCAGCGACGCGCGAACGGATTTTATCGTGACAGGGCTCGTTGGAAAGAGAAAAATAAATAAAAAATATGGAACCTGAAAACATTATCGTGAGATAAGTACTCGCTGAGATACAGCGAGTTACTTTTGAAGTCAACGGAAAAAGCCTCGACGTCGAGTTAAATAGAGTAGCGGTAGCGCCTCGTCTCGCGCGCCACATTTTTCTTTTTTAACTTGGCGTCGAGACGCTACCGCGTCTCTTGATGCATTCAAAATAGCGAATGATAAAAATGGCGAATGGCTGAAAAAGCGAATAATTATGAAGATTCTACATTTAGACATTCCTTATTTTGAAATTCGCTATTTTAGCCATTCGCTATTTTGACCCGCACCCAATTTTGGATTAGTTTGCATCACATGCACACGGAGTGCGGTAAAAGTTGGGCGAAAAGAGCCCTGGGGTATAACCGTATATCGCACGTGTGTTGGTAAACAGTAAGAGAGGTCGCAAGAAGTGTGGCGACGCGACGCTTGTGGAGAGTCTCAAGTACGAGGTAAAAAGATCTGCGAAGAGAAGAGATAGAAACGGCGTGCGAGAAGCGGAGAAATAAGGCTGAGCTGTCGGTTGCATCTCTTGCTCTCGCGACTAGTGCGTATACACGCACTGAGTGTAGCATTCTCCAACGGTTCAACGACTTTTTTTTCCTCCTCGCTGACAAGTACGTCGTTTTGTGCGTATCAGCACCCGACCGGGGCTAGACGAGTCATTTTCCGCTTTTTTTTTAAGGGAGAGGTTAGGGTTTCAGCGTAAAAAAAACACTTTTTTTGCGATTTTTTTTCTCATATATGGATTAAGCAATTTTATTCGAACCTTTTCTATATTATTGAGCATACTTTTGACCATGTTGTGTAATTTTTTCATGCAGAAATATTGAAGCATAAGCCGGTAACAGAGCTTTTCCCAAAACGTCTTGAAAAAAAAAAAACAATTTGCGGTGTTCACTATAACTCGGCCGGAAATTATCTGAAAGTGAAAAACCATGGAAATTTAGTCAAATTATAATCAAATTTTACCCCCAACGTTCTCCGATAATTTTCTTTTTCATTTAAAAATTTTTGGCGGCCATCTAAAGTGTCAACTATTATTTTCTACGAAAAATTCGGCCATTTTGTGAGTGAGAAGAACCCTTAATGTAAAAAAAAAAATTATCCGAGAACGTTGGGGGGAAGATTTGATTATAATTTGACCAAATTTTCATGGTTTTTTTCATTTTCCGATAATTTTGGATATGTGTTCAGCATAAAACCATCTACTACAATACATATACCATATAACAAAATATACAATACATACAACAAAATTTGTTATATTCTGCGCATTTTTCAAAATAAAATAAAAAAAACAAAATAAACAAAAAAATCTGAAAAAAATTCGTATGCATTCAAATAAATCAACATATCATATTCATTAGAAAAAAAGTTAGGTCGACTGATTGTTCATTGAACAATTGTTCCTGCCACCAATTTGTGCATAACATTTTGGAAATATTATTATGCAAAATCAATCTTTTCAGCACGTTTTACATGCACTATTTTTCTCCGTTTTTAATCCCATGGGGAAGTGATCGAAATTGTCTCTGAAACTCACATTTGGCGGGACTGTACGATACGTTAAGGAAGTATGATACATACATTCTTAACCCACAGCACCTTACATATTGAGACCGCAGCATCAACAACAAATAAAAATGTTCTGTTAAAAATTTGGCCCTGATCCGATTAGCCCCGGTCTTCCATATATGTAGTTGCATTCTCCCTCATCTCTCGGGTTCTATCTTGCTGAAGAGTGCGCGACGTCATGCGTATTTTGTAACGGGAAGTCGGGCGTACTGACAGAGGACCGCGAGCGGATCCACGGGCGACCAATGATTTATCGGTCGTATAACGCGTGCCTGCGGAGAAAAAGTGGGTCACTGGTAGCCATTTCGAAAAAAAAAAGCTGCTGGACACCTACGGTAGACATACGGGAGGAAATCGCCCAAAAGACGGCGAACAGTTTATAGCATGCGTGATGAGTCTCATGTTTGAGATAGAGGCGTTCTTCACATATTTATTGCTCGGTTACAGACTAGCGCTTTTACGAGCGGGAGTATTCCGTAGGATGTGGGCCAGCCATCTTAATTTCCGTTATAATTAGATATTCCGTTCCACCGATTCTCTTTACAACGCATATTCGTACATAAAACAGGTGTTTGCCAGGAATTTCTGTTGCACATAGCTTCGGCCATATCTCATTATCGTTTCGGACGATCTAATTACACTGATTAATACATACATGAAGCATTTTATGACAGCCCTTCTTTTTCCTTAACCTCTGTGATATTTCTCATAATCATCAAGTTATCCCAATTTTGTCCAATTTCTCTTCTTAGAAATATGGGAGTTACATTCCAATTCGAAACCGCTTATATCTCGATTATATCGGGACGAAAAATACGATGTCGAATACGAAGATATTTTACTTTCCTTCGGATGAAAGCTTGAAGTTGCATTTGAATGGGGAATATTTAATTTCTACGTCTAACTGATATATAAATGATTTTTTTCCATGGATATGGTATTTTTGTTGTGAGATTTTCACCGGTTAAAATACGGATAGTGATTTTAAAAAAGTAGCTCACAAATTGTTGAGAAAAAAATGAAAGTTTTGCGCAGGAAGGAAATCAAGTAACAGTTTAATCTGACAAGTGGTAGAAAATATCAGAGATGTTTAGAGATTTAAATAGTAGTCGAATTGTCCTCATATATGATTGTGGGTGTGTTTATTAACTAAACATGATTTTATGCTTACAGCGAGGAGCCGGTCATGCCAATGATACCATTGGGCCTTAAGGAGACCAAAGACATTGATTTCCGAGATCCCTTTAAGGTGAGTTTTCATGGAGGGCATGAAATAAGGATAGACAGGAAAAAATCCCCGAAGAGAATGCCCACGATACAAATATCCCCACGAAATACGCCTCTAAATATGTTTTTTTCTGTTAATCATCCTCGGCGACGACTATCGATGTCAAATCAGTGTTAAATTCTAAAACGCAGTTTTCAGAAGAATCGATTTTTCAGTGTTATCATTTTTTCTAAAGTTACAACCATTTGTATGTCTAATATTAGGTCAAGTTGGATAAACAGACAGCTGTAATTTTTGTATAAACAATATTACTGGAAAATCTCTCCGTCAAATCATCATCAACTTCCAATGAACAAGCTGAGCTATTGTTCGTCATAATCGGACTAATATCATGATTTTTTCTAACATATAACCGGATGACAGAAACATCTTATTGACGATCTGCATATATCATATATTTTCTTCTCAAATCATTGTTCTTAATTTATTTATATATCAACACATGCTGCCTAATTCAGAACCATAAATAAAACCTCGTAAACTCAAGAAACCGCTTCTCAAAGTTTAATACTGATTTGACTAGCACGTATCTAATCGACTACGTCAACTGAATTATTTTTTCCGGAAGATATTTTTACCGGGTCCATTTTTTTCCGGAATTATTTTGTTCGCAGATTTTTTTCTGAACCAGGATTGAAAAATGAGTGCTGTCATTCCAGTGGTGGCACTTCAGGATCATCCACAAAGTCGTCAGAGACAATTTTATTCTTTGCCTCAGAAGCTTCTCGCCTCAGCGTGTGTTTGTCCTTGTAAATCCGCGAGAAATCGAGATCGTCAGTGTCCTTGCCTGGGGGACCGATCTCAAGGAGTTCGCGCTTCGACATAACCGGGCCAGGCTGTCGGCGAACGACCTTGTTCACTACTTGTTGGTTTTTCCTCGCGAGGCTCTTCAACGTTGGCTGAACACGAGATTCTTGGTCCTCGGCTATTCCGCCGATCGTTGCCAGTGGATTCAGGCGTGGCATCGTTATTACCAGGCATCCCGTGGTCACGTTCCGTTTGGCATTGCTTCCCCCTGTCCAGACCTCACACGGCAGACTCAACTGCAATATTTTGCATTTTATCGTAACGCGTACGTAATGCGGTTGCACGTCCACGTCGAGATGAGCCGTGTCCAAGTGCCTATAGGCCGCAACTTCGAGAATTACGTTATCCCGATCGACGTCGTTCAGTACAAAAGCAACCTTGGCCTGATTAATATTGTAAGGTCTGCCCTCGGGACTGAAGAGCTTCGGCACGTACCTCGGCTTTTCTTCTTTCTTAGCTGACTTTTCCCGACGATCTTCACGCTTTTTGCTCCTCTCCGCAATTTCAATTCTGTCTTCCGGTGTGTGGTTACTTTTTTCACTCCAAAATCTCGAATTCTCTTCATCGTCGCTTTCCTATACAGTGTATAAAACGATGAATTTGATTTTTATTGGTTAATAACGAGCGGTTTATGGGGGAGTCAGGTGAAAATCGGTGATATTCTTTGATGGATATCAGGCATAGCGACAAAATATTTCCAAGATATTGATTATGTGATATCTTAAGATTTGCCAAATTATGTAGCTAAAATATTGCATGGACTTTGAATGGTATAAAACAGTCTTTCAATTTATAAACTGAATAAAAAAAATTTTAAAGTCTTTTAATTATTATATTATTGAATGAAACAGACAAAAAGTGTCCTGGAGATCTTTTTGCATTTTTTTAATTCTTTCTGTTTAAGGGAGTAAGAGCACGAACTGGATGATGTACTGATGGCTAATCATGTATGATATCGGTCAATATCCAAAAATTGATTTTGATCTGACTCCTTTCATTTAGATGATGATTTATTTTTTAATACGTTTGGTGAGCGTTCAAGCCCTTCTTCGTCCAGTTCGGTAATTTTCAGACGCTCTTTCTCTCGATATCGATTTTTCTGTGTCTCTCGTATCTTCGTGTATTTTCTGTACGCTCGGATAACATCGCCTTTTGCCTGTGCGTAATGCTGAAGGGCCAAGATTCGCTCGGATCTCTCGATTTGCTTCATATCGAGCTCTTTTAGTTGAGGAAGAGTCGCAACGACATATTCCCGGTATCCGGAATAATCGGTACAAGGATTACCGGTCAGGAAGAGTTGTTCCAAATGTTCGTTGCATCTGAAAAAATTTTGAGAGAACGATGGAAAAGATATTAAGACAAAAACAATGTAGAACCTTGCACATCTATCAATCTTCACTAAATTAGATGTGTAGCATCGCTAAACATTATTTTTTGTATATGAAAAACCGGTATTCGCTAGATAGAATTTTGCAAAATTTTATGCAGTTAATTTTGTGAAAATGTTGATACTCCACATTGTCCAAAATTTTTTTATTAATTTTGTCCAAATTCAATGCCAAAGGTCGCATCATTTTATTTTATTGTAATACGAAGTTCGAGTACCAAAAGTTAAAAGTTAGTTCGCGTTAGAGCTCAGAGTTTCTTCAAAATCCAAACGATCTCCTTGAATCGGAATACGCCAAGGGAATTTTGTGAATATTATTACTACGAACTGATTCAAGTTAATTCAAATAGTTCACGAGTCATGGTACAATTTTTTTAGGCCCTTCATCACACATATATACGGAAAATTTAGTGAAACCACTTTACTCGATGTTTTGGACCATTTCTATATAAACCTCGAAATTTTATTTTTATACCATTTGATATAAATCTCGAAATTTTGTAACTGACATCAAAATCTCGACATTTTTTAACTGATACAAAAATCCCGAAATTTTTTTTTCATGAAAACGAAACTTCGTCTATGACAAGCAAAAAATACCTCCTTATCTCAAGCAATTTACTACAGTCAACATATTAATTCTCACCTCAAGCGTTTTACTCCCGTCAAATCTCCTACAAAGTTCACAGTCAGGTCGAGTTTCTTAAGACTCTCCAAACCTTCCAGATTCTCGATCACCTCGATATTGTTCAACGCCAAATTGAGATATTCCAACCTCTTGAGCAGATTAAGATTTTCGAGTCTGGCAATAAGATTGTTTTGCATCAAGAGTATCCTGAGGTTCCGGCATGTCTGATTTAACGTCTCGATTTTCTCTATATTCTCCTGATGAAGTGCGATCTCCTCCAGAGTTGAAATCTCACCCTCGTTGTGCTCTGCACGTTTCCTTATCAGATCTATAGTTAATCTCACCATATTTCCACACTGGTTCTACGAGTTCTGTGTCAATTTCAATACGAAAGTGGAATGCAAATGGTTGCCGCAGTGCTAAGCTGATATCGATTTAATATCACTTGGTAACCAGTGCTGGCTCTCCCGACTAAATGTAAAATTTCGTTGCATCTATCGACAGACAAGACGCAACAGATATCCAGTCTGAAATTGCACCAATGTGTCAGTTACAATGTGTCGAAAATACCCCTTGTACTTATCTTCCATTTACTTTTCTTCTTTAGTTTCCGATTAAAAGAATATTTAAAAAAAAATGCCGATCGAATGTTTTTAAAAAATCCATATGCATAAAGATAAGTTTTTTTTGCTTTCTCCTTGACGTAGCTTCATTGTTATAGAATTTTTAAAAAATTCTCTTTCCTAACAGCATCGTGAAGAACAGTTAAAAAACGTCACGAAAAATGGTTCAGAAAAATATATCTATGTGTTTGCGCGCACGCAAAATAGCGAATGACAAAAATAGTGAATGGGCAAAATAGCGAATGGCTAAAATAGCGAATTTAAAAGTAAGGAACGTTTAAATGTAGAATGGCCATAATTATGGAATTCGCTTTTTCAGCCATTCACCATTTTTATCATTTGCTATTTTCATTGCATTTTAATGAGATGGAGGTTAAAATAGCGAATGGCTGAAATAGCGAATTTCATAATCATGACCATCCTAAATTCAGACGATACTAATTTCGAAATTCGCTATTTTAACCATTCACTATTTATGACCCTCACCCACCACATACGTTAGTAAGATGGCCACAAACGGTACTTCGTCCCTAAAGCCTTCATGTTTGCCATTCCCTAGTCTTAATGTCTAGCGTTAATTGCTGTAAAATTCAGAGCTAGTATACCGCACATTTATTACGTGACAATAATTCCGCTTATTTCCGCAGGACTTTATCCTCGAGCATTACAGCGAAGATGGGGAAAATTATGAGGAAGCCATTGCCGATCTCATGGAAACGAGACAGGTAATACAGTCTATAAATCTATAAATCTCATGCCGTCGTATTATCCCGAGTAGAACTTGTTCGCGTTACACCAGACGTGAATCTGGGACTGCTAAGTCCCTGTCAGGGCCCTATCAGCACCCAGTCAGGCTCTGATGTGTCTTTAACAAGTTGTACTTAAGATGTTTTGTTAATGGGAGAACAAAAATGATTTTTTTTTATCAATGCAGGCGACGAGGACACCTACAAGAGACGCAGCCGGTATAGCACTCCTTCTTCGTTACTACAATCAGCTGTACTTCATCGAGAGACGTTTTTTTCCACCGGACAGAAGTCTGGGAATTTATTTCGAATGGTTCGACTCTTTGACCGGCGTGCCAAGTTGTCAGAGAACTGTCGCTTTTGAAAAAGCGTCAATTCTCTTCAATGCTGGAGCCTTGTACACGCAATTAGGAGCAAAACAGGATCGACGCAGTCCACGAGGACTCGATCAAGCCGTCGATGCTTTTCTCAGAGCTGCTGGTACTTTTAGGTACATCCATGAGAATTTTACAAATGCACCGAGCATGGATCTTGGTCCGGACATGCTGGACATGTTAGTTCAGCTTATGCTGGTAAGTTCTTTTTTCCAACACATCAAACAATTATGATTTTAAGTTCTATGCAAATTGAAATGATCACGACAGATTTTAAATCCACCGCATGTTTTACTTTGTATATCAACGGAGATATTCATCAATAAATGTCACCGATTTTATTGTGGACTCACAACTTAACTTCAATTGGACTCTTTAAGTGGACTTACAATTTAACATTAATGGCAAGTCCGCGATGTCTCTTCTCAAATGTATACATTTGTTCCAAATGATTAATTAAATACGAATCTTTCTTCGCATTAATGATTATTAACGTGAGTAAATTGATCATTGATCTTCAATGAATTCCAGGCTCAAGCAAGGGAATGTCTCTTTGAAAAATTGGAGCTCCAGTCGAGAGAAGGGACGAGAAATATGGACGTTTCTCTGGATCTGGCTCAGGAGGCTGCTCAAGTCTCCGCGGTTTACAACGACGTACACGCATTAATTTCACGCGAATTAGTGCGAGATTACGTTCCAGAATCCTGGATATCCTTGATTCTCGTAAAACGCGAGCACCATCTGGCTCTTGCTCACAAACACTGCGCCGCTGGATTGCTAGAACGTCCTGTTGCCGAATTCCGAATGGAAAGTAAGCTCACACTCGAGCACATACAGGAAAGTGATGGAAAAACTCAGATAGACGTCACAGTGCCTAAGGACGATAACGAGCGGCAATTATTGGGTAAAGCTCATCTCAGAGAAGCTTTGGTGTTGCACGAGGAGAGCCAAAGACTTCAGAGAATGTGCAGAGAGCTGAAAGGAAAGCAGGCGCTGGCAAAAGTACTCAAAAGGTCTCACGACTTGACGCTTCAGGAATATAATGCGACGGGCACTGAGGATGATTTCCGAGAGCTATTGGATCCTCCGCATATAATCGGTACAATATTTTATCGAAATATCTCAACGCTATAATCTCTAACGAATATAATAGGGCTAAAAATCATTGCCTTTTACTTTTCCAGCCTCGACGAAATTTCAATTGAGTCTAACGCATCCAGACTTTGGTCAGCATGGCGTCGACGATTTGTTCAGATCGCTGGGTCCTGTCGCAATTTTCTCCGCCAAAAGGCACTGGACGGCTCCGCGATTAATTCAACTTCAGCGAGGACCAGGAGGTGAAGGATTTGGCTTCAGCGTTCGCGGTGATGCACCTGTCATCGTCGCTGCTGTGGATCACAATTCTCTGGCCGATGTAAGTCTTTGCCAAAGACATTTCTGCTCCTAATACAATATTAATGGCTCCGTTTTCCGATGAACGAACGTTTATCAATACTTTGTTGCTTTTTAGCTTGGAGGAATGAAGGAAGGCGACTTCATTGTGAGTATCGGCGACAGAGACGTCAAATGGGCTTCCCACGAACAAGTTGTACGCTTGATCAAACAGTGCGGAGACTCCATAAGCCTGAAACTCGTCACTCCGATGGACAGAAATTATCTCAAGGTTAGTGGTTACATTTAATATCTTACTGATCCAGGAAGGTTATCAATTTCAATCCTGAATTGTCATTTCATTTTCCAATCTTTCGCAAACTTTATTCTCAATTCCATCCGTTGTATACCTTTTTTGCATTCCCTTACAACGTTCGTGGTTACATTCTATATCTTACTGATGCAGGAAGGCAATCAATTTCAATCCTGAATTGTCATTTCATTTTCCAATCTTTCGCACACTTAATTCTCAATTCCATCCGTTATATACCTTTTTGCGCATTCTCTTACAACGCCAATTGTCGCGTGGTTTTTACAAAAAATAAACCGGTAATCTGCCGTGACGACCGCGAAAACAACTACCCTAAAAATGTTGTTCGGTGTTTTTCGAAAAAAAACAACCGCATAACATTTTTTAGAGCAGTCGTTTTTACGGTTATTACGACCAACTTTTGGTTTTTCTTTGCAAAACAACTGACAAGTCGTTTTTACAGTAAAACGGTTGAAATTGTTAGGGGTTTTCCACTCTTCTACCAACGCGCCGAATACTTTCAAATCTCTGCCATAATCGCGTATTATATCTCACCTTACCTTCCTCTCAATTATTATACCTAACCTACTCTTACGTTTCTCTCAATTCTCGATCTGCTTTTATCTTCCTTGAGCATCCTCTTTCAAACCCATCCGTCTTTCTCCTCCTGTCGGGCTTCTTGCTGTTTTCCCCACATGTACTTCCTTCTCTTTTCTCTCCCTTTTCCTAATCTACACTAACCAGTTTCTTGCCGGTTTCATTCCTCTTCCCTTTGCAAGTTTCTTCCCAAACTTTCAAACTTCCACGCCCTCGTTCATCTTCTACTTATAACCCTTCGACTCTTCTCGCGCATATACATTTTAACGTATTCTAATTCACTCTCTGTGTTTACGTCCGACAAATCTTCTGCATTCTCGCTATCAACTTCCTTTGCTCTTAGCTCACATTTCATCACCGTTCGCACTATGAGGTGTCACAAAGTCATATATTTCTGTTCTAAGCCCTCTAAAAAATGCTCTTCTACATGCCTCACTTTTCATAATTACCGTTTCTGCCTTTTTGACATTGGCCCTTCCGTGTTTCTTCATTAACACATTCTTCCAAAACACAAATCTCATATTCCCTACTTAAATAAATAACCTCCTGAATCTTTATTTACCTCCAATCAGTGATTCCTTATCTCTACCCAAATGGACGTTTACAATTTTGGTGATTATGGCTGTAGTTTGCAGTATTAATAAAAGTTTTTATGCGCAGAAACCGGTGAAGACGAGTCACCACGATAAGGGCAGCGTGTCTGCTAGCAGTTCTTCGGGGGTTTCTTCAGGGCAGCCGAGTCCCGCGGGATCTGTAACAACCGCGCACGTAGCACGAAGAATACCTTGGAATCCATTTAAGAAATCGAACGGTCAAAGGGACAGCAGAGATCTCACGTTCGACAACGTGATCCTGAGATGATCATAGGCGTAAAACACAAGCGTCAAAATTGTTGATCGTTGATCGTACCAAAATTCCAGTCTTCCTTCGTAGCAAGGAGATTGTGAGATTCGAAGAAAAAAAAAGATTGTAAATATTTCCTCACGTTCAACATATTCGCAATTGCTTTGTCGTAACGTCGGAATATGTTTATCGGCCATTTTTAGAGAGAATAGATCAATAAATCCGAACTCTATTTCTGCAGTTCGATTGTTAATTGAGAATCGATATGATGATTAGTAGAATCCCGAGAAGAACCGCGGCGTAAATTACGAATTGAGTCTCATTATCGATAGCCGTAGACTATATCGTTGCCAAATTGTTAATTATAAATTATTTTTCCGATTAGGTTATTAAGTTCTCTCATCTTTTTTTGTTAACCAATCTCTCTCAACGTGTATGCGATCCATCGAATCAGTATATGCGAAGCCATTCAAGCAGAATTACGATATAACAGAAAATGCGCGAGCCAATATAGAACAACGATAAATTGGAATCGCGAATAAAATCGAATTCTTCACTTAAACTTTCTCCCTTCGATATTTATAACATTGTATGTATTTTCCTTGATAAGTATTTCTACCTTTCGAAATAATATTCAATGTTTGATAATAATAATCGGAAATGTAAATACATCGAATGAAAATAAATGTTTTCTCCGGCGATGCGTATATTGTTTGGGGAATTATGGAACGGGAAGAAAACGGAGCTGAACGTGGGAAAGGTACGTTACGACACTTCGTGTATTAACTGTGTGAGTCAACGGACGTTCTTCCTTCGGTAAAACAGCCCTGAGACACGCGGGAGCTACCGAAAGGCCTTCACCTCGAGGGGCTAAGTGCAGGACGATGCACTTTCTTTCCGGCGTGCTTCTTGTACCGGTTTTTAAGGTCAGTACGGAGAAAGTTCAGCTGGCGTCTGATATCGCCTTCTATACGGTTGCTCCCAGGACTTGCTCACAATAAGAGCTGCGTTACCTGGTATCTATGAGAATTCAGGACAATCCTCCCACATAGCGCCGTAATATTTCTGCAACATTATCAAAATATTTCTTTGCAAAAATGCAACGTTTCAAAAATATTTCTTTGCGAAAATGCAACGTTTAAAAAGTATTACATTGCAAAAATGCAACGTTTTAACAATATTTCTTTGCGAAAATGCAACATTTTCAGAATAATTTTTTGCAAAAATGCAACATTGTCGGAATATTTTTTTTGCAAAAATGCAACATTGTCGGAATATTTTCTTTGCAAAAATGCAACATTTTCAAAATATTTGCTTCCTGCATATTTTTTGTTTTGTAAAGAGCGAAAAATAACGAGGAAGCATTGTGCACGGGTCTACTTTGCATACTCAGTGTAAGTACCAAATGAATAAATATATTTTCATTTGTTATATTAAACAAAAAATCGAGTGCCTGTAAAATCCGAAGCCTTCTATGGATCTTTACTAAATATTATATGCACGGTAACAAAACATTGGTTTGTTTACCTGTAAAATTTGTACTATCTAGATAAAATTGTGCAAAAGTTTATTGAATACCTTACATTTTTTGAAAATTCTAAAACTCCATAAAAGCCGAATTGCTAAATCGATTGAGTATTAAACCCAAAAGCTAAAAAATTGTTCAGACTGAAGCGTTGTCTTTTTTCCAAATCTTGAAAATCTCATATCAAGCTGATTTGGTCGAGAAATTATTGCGTTTTGATAAATTCAATTTTCGGCCCTTCATTACACACATGAAACAGGTAGATTTTCGCCAAACCACTTTTCTCCATGATTAGGACCATTTCGAGTGTAAATCCTGAAAATCTCAAAAAAAAAATTCATGCAAACAAACCTATGAGGAAGACAAAACTACAAATATGAATTGCTTCTCAAAAAATAAATGTCAACCTAAAGATAAGAAAAGAATAACCAACTGAATAGCTCATACCATGAAAAACATACTCAGAGAAATCGTAACAATACAGTCTACTATAAAGTGTCAACTATTAATGTCTGGTCCCTCTAACTATTTTCATAGTAACGATAACTCTGAAAATATTCATGTCAACTATTTACTAGTTATAATAACTCCTTGACAATTGTGTTAACTATAAAAATATTCGTTGTACGAAGTAAAAATATAAATAATTTTTATATTACAGTTACTGACAGAATAATATTCTCTGCACCCTGTAAAAATTCAAAAAATCAACAATCTGCTAGTTATAATAACTCTTCGACAATTGTGTTAACTATAAAAATATTCGTTGTACGAACTAAAAATATAAATAATTTCTATATCATAATTACTGACAGAATAATATTCTCTGCACCCTGTAAAAAGTGCTCATTGACCGCCGTATCAGAGACCTAACTTTGGATCGATTGTGCAATCGATTGAGTGGAGCGAGGACGCGGCACTAGGTTCGCCGGGTGAAAGTTGTCGCCGGGCGAGTAAAAGAAGCCTCCGTTTCCATGCCGTTTCTTTCTCATCCGAACTCCCATGAATTATTACCCGGTTAATAAAATTCCATAGGCAAGAAAAAGTTGTAAATAATAAATGACGCTAAGCCCAAACAATAGGTATAGTACATGATAATAAAAAACCAAGAGCCCGAATAAATGAGTAACTAAAATAGACAAGTACGATAGACAAATCTTTCGATTGGTCGAACATTGCTGCTGTGTCTCGGCGGCTGTAATCCGCATCCGCGAGACCTTTCACTCGCACATGGCGAGAGTTTTCGCGATACCTATGCTCGTAATGGAAGGAAACGAGTACAAGTACCGAGAGGAAGGGATTTAACACAAAATATTGCAGGAGCTGCAGCCGAACGAGTGGGGAAAGGCAACTGGAGGTGAATGCGTTTGTACGTTCTATCAACAATGTTCCTCGGTGCATTGTTGCTTGTGACGCGGTACTTTTCGGTCAGCTTCGACCGTCCACACTTTTTCTCTTCGTTCCAACTTCTTTTCCTGCTGCTATGGACCACTCGAACATCCCAGGAGCGCATTAGTGTCCGGAGAAAGATTGGGCGCACCTGCCACGGGAGCGCTCCGCTACTTTCTTCTTCGCTTCGACCGCGATAGCCACAATCATCACAAACAACGTCCTCCGAAACGGGTAATCTATTTTCTGCTATTCTTCTTCATCCGAGACAACAAATTTCTCGTCATAAGTGTCCTTAAAAATAAAACAGTACTTACGAGTGACGTAACCGGTTGACGCTACACTGTAAAAAAAATCTGCTTGAAATTTATTGTTTATTGGAAGTTTTTATTCATAAGCTACTATATGAAATTTAGTGTACAAGTGTAATGTGAAATGTATATATGGTATTCAATAATTTACTCCAATTTTACAGTAAAAGCATTTGAATTTTAATAATTTTCTTTAATTTTACTGGGAAAGTACATGAATTTTATACCACAATTGTTTATTAAATTTCGATGATGAGTTTATGCATAAAAAGTTTCAATCTTTTTTAACAGTGTAAATAAGAATTATCGCTAGTTTAAAAAAAAAAACGCCTCTTCGGTGAATTTTTTGGACAGAAGTTACTGACTTCGTTGCATCGGAAGGTCGGATCTAGATTGAACCATATTGATCACTCAATCTTATTCTTATAGCGGGGTAATGATTGAATAATCAGTTGGAGGAAGACTAACCGATAGAAGAGTGAGGGATAAGAGAGAAATGAAAAAGAGAAAGTGAATTTGTACAATATACTCGGACGTGAGTTATTGTGTTGGACGTTCTGCTGTGCGCTGCATTTATAATCACCAAACTATATTGAGGAACTGTGCAACACACTGAGAGAAAAGCATATCGTTGATTCGACGATTTCACATGATAAAAAGCATATAGGAAAGCTTGCAATGAAGTGGTGTTATAGTTGAAGTGATGATAATATGGTTCAATAATCGATACTTGCAAACTTTTTGAAAACAAGCGTTGAAATGGTATATGCAACAAAACGGCATATTTCAAACTATTAGAATAGTTTTTGAAAGTATTAGAATAGTTTTTGAAAGTATTAGAATAGTTTTTGAAAGTATTAGAATAGTTTTTGAAAGTATTAGAATAGTTTTTGAAAGTATTAGAATAGTTTTTGAAAGTATTAGAATAGTTTTTGAAAGTATTAGAATAGTTTTTGAAAGTATTAGAATAGTTTTTGAAAGTATTAGAATAGTTTTTCAAAGTATTAGAATAGTTTTTGAAAGTATTAGAATAGTTTTTGAAAGTATTAGAATAGTTTTTGAAATTAATAGAATAGTTTTTGAAACTATTAGAATAGTTTTTTAAACTATTAGAATAGTTTTTGAAACTATTATCATTTTGATAATTGCTACTATAATTATATTTGCTATAACCATAAAATATAGTCGTTCCTCCTGGCAACTATACATTATAGTTAGATTATCGTCGGACTAACTATTTTTATTACTAAATTACGATATTTTTCTCTGAGTGCAGTTCAAGAGAAGCAAAGCGTGTTTGATGAAGAAGAAATATTATTTTCGGCTTTCTCTTCGGCGAGAAAATGAAATGAACAGCTTTTCTCAAAACGTACATCATTATTCGCGTGTATTCACTCGGAGGTGAGTTACGCATTTACATTTTCTGCGTTCAACTGCAACTGCACCGTACAGTGAACGAGGCAACACACTCATCGACGAGAGAAGTGGGACACCGAGGTTTTATCACATAGCCCAGTGTGTTTCTTGCTCGAGTCACACCGGCAAAACGAACGCTATGAAAAGATCTTAAGGCTACAGCTCACACTGAACTTACGCAACGTTGTTACTGTGACCTCTCTAGTTTTATTTTCACTTTTTCAACAATATTTTGTGCAAAACACATGGAATCAAACATTCTGATTTTTCATGGCTACAAAAAGTGCTAATTTTTAACCTCTGACTCATCCGGTTTAGATTTATTACTCCTTAGGAAGGTAAACGGCTCTTGTTTCTCTCCAGAAGTAATAAAAATCGGATTACACATGCGTATTCGTCGTTCGTAAAATATACTATAAAATCGTCTTCCGAGTGATTTATGTTATGATACTAGTGCGGTAGACTTTTTCTGTTGAGTATAAGTTTGCAGCAAAAGCCGAAGTCGAGTATTGCAATCATGCGAGTTGAGAAAAAGTCTTGATCAATTTGTACAAAATTTTACTTCACAAGTTTTTTTCTTCGTATGTTGAGAATTGAAGATTTTCCACCTATTAACATCAGAGATGTCAGCGTTTATCACTTTATTATACATTCTTTTTTTTTGTTTGACTTATAATTTGTTTATTATTAAACGCTTAGTAAACACGGCATATACGGTATATAACACAATGTATTAATTTGTACAAAATCCTAAAAACACATTTTGGGCAATAAATCCCATTGAAATATTGCAAAAAGAAAATGTAACGAATAACGAGTAGCGATTGTTTCTGTTGTTCGTTACATTTACGTCTTATTATAGTTGTCACGAAATTTATTGCCAAAATATATGATGTTAGGATTTTATATAAACTTAAAAAATGAGTTATATAATGTTTTAAACATGTTTACTAAATCTTCAATCATGAACAAATAATAGAATACATTTCATTTAAATTGTGTATTTGAAAGTAACGAACAGCTGACATTTCTGATTATGATTATTCACGCGAGGTAAAATAAAAAATTAAAAAATCTCGGTGGCCGATTTTACGTGACTTGCTGCATTTATGTCTGATGTAGAGTATTAGAGATTCCCTAAAATCGTCAACGTTGCTTTGTAATTACCATCAGTTCACAGAAGCGAAAGTAGAAATCATCTAAGACGTCGAGTTATCCTATTATTTCCTAATTGCTCGGTGTATCGTGAAAATGAAAGTCTGTCTATATAAATCTGAGAATACTTTCGGAATGAGGCCATACAACGGGAAAATCAAACGAACTATGCAAAGCCGATTTGTACGTCGTTTTCTTTGACATTTGATCTGCATGTTATGATTTTGTATCAACTCTCGCTGTCAGTAGCTGTCACTTTCAATATTCTTCATGGTATCACTCAATGATATCCTGTGTTTAATAGAAAAAAATGGAACCTTGCGAATATACAGTTCATTATTGTTTTGTCATTGTGATTTCATAATAATAACCTGTTGCGATTATAAAATTATATGTAAACATTTAAATACTTTCAACAAATAGCAAAAACATTTGATTGTGTTTGTCTATTTTTTAAAAAGAGTTTACCATTAAATTTGATTGAAGAATTAACAGTTTTTGCAGTTAATCGAAAGTTAACACATTGTATAATGATTGCTACGTGTCGTTATTATAAAATCATATTCATAGAGCGAATTGTATCTTTATTTTTACCTGGACTCACGAACGTTAATTTTAGTTTTTCCACAAATTTAAAGCACTCAAAAATAGAAAGAGCTTTGCAGAATCCAGCCAAATGCGATTCCAAAGAATATTAAGTCCACATGTACTTATGCATATTGCATATACGAGGACATATGGACATTTCCTCCAAGCCATTTTCCTCGAAGTCAAAGTTTCCTCAATGAGCAAGCAAAACACATCTGACACTCTGCTCTTTTCGGTTCGATGTCCGGGCCAACAATTTTATGAATAGCGTTGTACATCTAAAACATGATAAAATAATCTTAGAAAAAAATTAAAACTAGCGTGAGGTCATTTAATTCTATACAGTCAGATATAAAAAATATCTCGCATTTTTCAAAATAAAAAAAATCAAAATCAAAATAAAGAAAAAAATATGAAAAAATTCGTATGCATTCAAATAAATTAACATATCATTTTCATTAGAAAAAAAGTTAGGTTGACTGATTTTTTGTTGAACAATCTTTGTTGCACCAATTTTTTAATTACATTTTGGGATTATTATTATGCGAAATCAATTTTATCAGCACGTTTTATATGCATTATTCTTTTCCGATTTTTATCCCATCGCGATGAGATCGAAATTGTCTCTGAAATTCACTTTTGGCGAAACTGTACGTATCATACATCCTTAACATTAATTCGCCTTGAAGATTCGTATACAAAATTTTTTGGTATTTTCCATATACTAAACAATATGAGCATTAAAAACTGAAAAAACCCTCGGATCAACGACAGAGGCTTGTCAAATTGATATGGAATGCGCAGTACACGATACTTTTGGAATAGTACGATGCAACTAAAAATTCAGGTGAACTACGAGTCTCAATTTGTGCGTCGGTAATTCTCTTTGGAAGGCAATCGTGTTATGATTTTGTTTTTACTTTCGCTGTCTGTTGCGATGGCATTTTCAATATTCATCATAGCCTCAGTTGCGCTATAGCACGTACATTTTCACGCTTTATATTCCAAAGGAGCTGTCGAAAGGCCGGTGGCCCAATGAAGCCAGATTATTACGGGCTAACTAACGTTACACGTGAGCCGATGACGTAACAGACCGACTTCGACTATACGTATAATGCAATTGCGTTGCGGGAATTTTTCGCGGCTTTCTTTCATCCAGCATTTGACTGATGATTGAACTTATCATTAGTCATTGATCCTCGCAAAACCGTGTCCAACTTTACCGATCCGTTCCGATTCTGCGATGAACAAGAACAAATCGTTCAAAGGATTGCTCTTCATGGTCACAAACGTGCTCATGGCTTTTGTAAGAAAAACAGTCCGCTCTTGTAAAAATATTGTACAAAGAGTCGTGATGTCACAGGTCGCTAATTTTTCATCGCTTCGAACCTCGTGTACATCTGCATAACAAACAAGATGAGCATTACGTATTAGTACAATCCACTTTACGCGTCCGTGACGAGGTAAAATAAATTCCGGGTTCACCGCGTGAAACATGACAAACGAAATTCTCTATATTTTCTATTTTAAAAAAGAACGGAATTCAGGAAATATATTTTTTTTTTTTGGTTTTACTCAGGGAACCGTGAAAACGGAATAAAATAATGTCCCGGTTGTTCAACGGACCCGAGACTTTGGAGAAAGCAAAAAGAAGAGGCAGTGAAAAGTATCCACAGACGAAATGAAAGTCAATCTTTGTGCCTGGTCATTTGTGAAAAAAAAGGCCGTTCATAAGTTTTTTTGCTTACAAAATTTAGGCGTGATTGTGGCAAAGGAGACTCGTGACACTCGAGACTTGCGTTTCATTTTGGTTCTCCTCTGACTGCACGTATAATAAAATATATGGGGCATTAAGTTACTTAAGTTAGTTAATTAAGCTAGATTGCTGAAAATTTGAGACCGTTTTCGTGTTCACAGCCTTTCACGAAATACATATTTTCGAGAAAGCAATATTTAAAATTTTTTAAATAAATTTTCCTCTTTCGTTTGTAAATTTTTGAATTGTTTTTTATGGGAAAAGAAAAGAAGCGAAACCCAGCCCAATTTGGTTTTAGGCTCAAACATTTTGTTATTTCATCCAGAATTTTTGAGAATTTTTTCAGATTTTTATATCTGTGCTAAAATATGTTAGCATTGAAAAATTGCAAAAAAAATTGGAATAAAAAGAATCTGAAAAAATTTTCCAGTACTTTTTTAAGTTGGTCCAATCATATAAAAAATTTGCAGCAAAATCTGAAAATCAAGTTTTACAGAAATCACACTATTTCTCTCAAGGGACAATTTACAAATTACTCCTTTGCATAAATGTAATTTAAAATCAATGCTCTTACCCTTAACAATAATTCATAAATTACAAACATACATAAAAAATATATCTTGTTTATGCGGACAAAATTATTCAAGCGTTATTCCAGTGATTAAAAACATCGCAACTTTCATCTGCTTTTTTAATGCACTTTTCAACTGCTGAATAATATAATTCAATTATAATTGTTTATTTTTTATTGTGAAAAATACCAAGCGTACTAAGAAATCATGAAAAGCCATCATTTCGGACATTCATTTCAAATGTCTTGAAAAAAAAAAAAAAAAATTGCCCATAAAAAAACTTCCAGTTTGTTCAATCATTACATGATTAAACGTGATGTCATTTTAAATTGAATTTGCACTGTCTGTGCTTAAAAACGGCAAGACAATATATGTCAACAATTTCTAAAGCTCGCTTAACATCGTTTAGTTACCATTAACCGTTTGTGTTGGGAATGGAATTTTGTTATACACAAAATTTGGGCTGAGTAAAATGTAGCAACGCTAATTTTTTTTTTTAATTTTGTGGTCGATCTCTGACTGTACGTATCAACACGAAAGGCGCCCACGCGATGAGCCTTCTTTCCGGAAGTGCTTTCTCCATAAGCAGCGCTCAGATACAGAGTATGTATCCACACTGAGAAGTCGAGAGACTCGCAGAGGCGAAAAGCAATAGTGTATCTTCTGGACTGACGAGCAAATGCAATTCTCGGCACTTCGTGAAAACCGTGTATACCGCGATTAATCTTCAGATATTCGGGATCCGTTAATTGGCTGTACAGTGCACTGCACAACGTCTACTAATTACTTTATCTCCTTCACAATTCTTGAAAGTTAATACATACTACTGAGTTAATTAAAGAGATAAGAAGATGAAAAAGTAATAAAATGTTAAAAAAGAGAGTGGCTCATGATTTTGTTGTGAATTCGCTGGCAGAACGAAGTGTAGGCGTACGTGTAGGGGAAACGGGGCTAGTTGGGTCACGGGAAGGTAAAAAACACTTGCTCTACAATTTTTATGTTAATTTTTATCACTCTGAGGGATTAGTATTAATATTTCACTATTTCCTAGAGTCGATTTTAAAGAATGTATATGTAAAAAAAAACACATGTACGATTTGTAAGACCATTTTCATAACATTCTCATATGACAGTACACTTTGAAACGAACAAGTTTCGTGTAGATCATTTTTCGATATTATTCATACCCAAAAAAAATACCATCATGTGGAAATAATTCTCTTGTTCTCATTCTCAAACGAACTAATTCGCGCAAACAGTAAAACAACTCTATTAGATATAACCAATTTCTTTAAAAAAATTACTGAATTAAATTTAAGGAAAAAATAATGATAATTGAAATTTTTTTTTACATCGTTGAATTTTTAAGTATTTAGTGGAATTAATTTTTTTTTTCGATTTAAAAATGTTTTTTAATTTTTTGAATTTTTTTTCATTCGTAAATATGCAAGAGCTTATGTTAAAATGTATGCATGAAAAAATTAATTTTGTGTAAACGATGTAGACGAAAATTCCGAAAAAATTCATGTGAGTTTGTTATGAATTATTAAAAACGCGGTGATTATTTTAGATTTTTTGTGCATTTTCAATTGTACTTACGGATTTCTTTGAGCCAAGCTTTTTTTTAAATTCAATTTGTAGTAAAAAAGTGTTTCAACTGACCCCGGTCTCCCCTATGGCTCAAACGGAACCCGCCGCGCGGATCCGAAGCGGAGTGACCATCGCGCATCTCGAACTCCCCGCCACTTAAATTGATCAGCGGTTTAAGCAACCGGGTTACTTCGACTCGGATAACCGACCGATCAACATCTCGCTCCTTCGACGTCTCAAACATTTCGGCTAAAACATTAATCGGTGTGTACCTGACATCATACGTGCTGTTATATCTTCAACGATTCAGAGTGTCTTCAAGTAGTCCTCGTTATTTCTTCCTCCCGGATTTAAATTACCAACAAAAGTGACAGTGAGTCAACGTCCCGGACAAATTGCTACGTTACCGCTGCAATTATTTCAATCAGTGAACTCATTTACTCGCGGATTTCTTCGCGGAAAGAAAGTGGGAATAATTAATAGAAACTAGGAAATTAATATGGGAAACTTAAAATCGTCACTCATTTAGCAAGCAATTTCGGCTCGTGTCTCGGCGTGAATTTTTTTTAACAAAATGTAAGACGCTCGGTACGTGAGTCGGTCAAAATAGAAAGTTACTGCGGGATATAACAGATCGCACTCTTCGATCATCACGATTTCGATTACGTTCTCCATTCTCATCCGGTTTTACTTTCGTTTTTGTGAACAGGAAGTTCTTGTGGTCTCGAGTCTCGAGATCCTCTAAAGCACGAATTATTCGATTCCGTGGTCCAACGGCTCGTCGTCAACTCGGCTGTCTTCAATCCATGTGATCGATGGCAGTTTCTTCGACATAATATCTCGAAAACAATGTCGTGTGTCTAGCTAGAAAAAAAGGATTCGAACCTTGCAAATCGCTTCCTGATTAGTTTTCCGCAGTTTAAAAAAAAAAAAACATTGCTTGTTGTGAAAATAATAATAACTTAATCTATTTTGGATAGACATATTTTCACAAAAGTGCTATAACTCTGATATTTTTTAGAGTATGAAGGAAATATACGCATTATAAATTTGAAATTATAAATTTGAAAAACTCGCAGCGACTTTCTTGTAGTGCGTCAGACGGACGACAACATTTTGCTTTAACTTTTTGTCCTAACTTCAATAGTTTAACTAAAAACTAAAAAAAAAATAACTTGAAGACAGAAATTCGGCTCAAGAAGATTTTTTGTTTGAAATTCGATGATTCATACAACGTAGTCATTGAATTTATGAAAAAAAAATTCTTCTTCGGTTGCAGGGAGAAAGAATGGAAAAAAATCACTAATCTGTGTTAGTTAAATTGGAAAACTTCAAACGCGATGATGGACCTCTGAGAATTAAAATTATGAGCTCCGCTTTTGACAAGATCATTACTAAGATGTATTCTACGATATTTTGGGCGCAGAGCAAAGAACAAAAAATGTCGCTTTTTTTGGCACACCCTAATATCAGATATATTTTTGTGTGTATTTTATTTTCCATGAGGGAAGTAAGATAATTGTGGCCAAAATAGTAGTTGGCCCAACTAACTATTACGTTCAAGTGATTTAACCAAATAATAGTCTCTCAGAGCATTAAGTCAATTTAGTTAGGTCCAACTATCTTTTTCGTTACCGTAACAAAGTCGTTTTTTCCGTGTAGAAATGAGAGATCAATTCGATATCCTCCAAAGAAAGAAATATTTTGCCAATTCCGTCACGCAATGATATTCTTACCTAATCACATCGTCGCTAAACTGATATACATTCGCTGTACAACGATTCGTTTTAGGCGAGCGACGAACTTTCTAAATGCCGGGATATCGTTTTAAGCCCAACGTCATACAATCACAGTTATGTCATTTCTTCCTTGTCCGTGGATGATCCCGTTGCCATGATATTGGCTATCACGTAAACGATTTCTGGCTCTCTTTGCCGGTATACCCTTCTTCCAAATCACCTCTTTAATTCCACCCACGTTGTACGCTTCGTAAAACATAAAAGTGAAAGCTTTCTCCGATTAAGGAGACTCGATAGATAGGTTTTTGCCAATTTTTTTCAACTGAAAATCACAGATAATGAAAAAAAAACTGACAAAGCATTGAGAAATGATTTTTAATCAATTGTTTACCGCATAGTTTTTTAGATAGGATAGAAATTCCGTACGTGGTTACATACTTGATTTTTTTGTGGACATGCTTGTTGAATTTTAATTACGGTGATGGTCACAAATGACGCAACAGGCTTCGAGCAAAGTTTATTAGTCAATTAGGTATACTTTAAGCATTGCATATTTAATGTGAAATTTGATTTGATTTGTATACAATAATTTTATTGGGTAATTTAATTGCATTATGGTAATGATGAATTAATATATTCATTTTTTGTGTGGTCAAACACGCTACGTCTATGATATATGAACATAAATTTGGATGGTTTAGCATAGGCAACATAATCAGACGGGTAAGAACTGCTTTTTATGGCGTTTTGAATATATATCCGGAAAATCTTGTTAACAATATATTTTTTCTCCAACTTTGATTAAATATCGACATTTGATAAGCGTGAGGTGTGTGCAAGATCGTCTATTTTTATGACGCTTGTACGTAACACAGTTTCATTACTCCCTAGGGCGAAAAACCGTTCATTACTTCCCAGCATGGAAAAATCGGTTTTGTTGCGGTAACGAAAAAAAAAGTTGGACCCAACCAAGTGACTTAGAACTCTGAAAGACAGAGGTTTACTTGGTTAAGCCAAATATTTTCAGAAGGTTGGCTTCGATCGTTGCTTGAACTAAATAGTTACTTGGGCCGACTACTATTTTGGCTCATCATCACTCATAAAACTTGTTATGTGACCTTTTCAAGTCAACTACTGAATATTAAGTGTGACTAATATCAGGTCGTTACCCCGACCAACCTGATGGTTTTGGCAATAAATTCTCACTCGACGAAAAAAATAGTTAGTTGGCCCAACGAAGCCGTTTTTTTCAGTGAGTGGAAATAATAAAAAATGTACCTCCTAGCAAAGCATTTGTACGTTTCAACGGTCGTAGGGATTACCATTAATCATTAGCCTCGAAACACAACCTGTTCACACTGAAAATACCGTTGTTAAAAAACTTAAGGATGTAAGAGCGCGATGGGTTGCCCAACTTCCTGAAAAGTGAGAATTCAGAAAAAAATTCGAATACTTCTCGATGGAATAAAAATCTGAAAAAAATGAAATTTCGATGATTAGAACAAATTCTGAAAAAATTTGTACGTATTCAGAAAAATTAATAAATCATTTACATTCGAAAAAAAAGTTAAATTGACGGATAATTAGTTTGCATTTTGCAATATTAATATGCAAAATCAATCTTTTTCGCACCTTTTGGGAAGTGTTTGAATTTTTCTTTGAATTCTCACTTTTGAGCAGATTAAGCACTCCTACATCCTTAACAGTAGACATAGAATATAAAATTATTATTTTTTCATCCGATTTCTTTGCAGGCAATGGGAATGGGAGGAAATCAGGAATTCGATTACAAATGTGGCTTAAGCCCGGATACCCAGTCAGCGGCAAGAGCCGAGCTAAGGGAGGACGAGAAAACGAGGGAACAATCTTTGGAGCAATTCAAGGATTGGATTCTGAAGCATCCAACGATAAAACGATGTCGTATGGATCCAGTGTTTCTTCTGAGGTTTCTGAGAACGAAGAAATTTAGCGTGCCTATGGCTCAAGACATGCTAGAGCGTTATTTGACCATCAGGCAACTCTATCCTGACTGGTTCCAGAATCTGGACATCAACGATCCGGACATTGAAGCTATAATCGACGGTGGTTATCTGGTTCCACTTCCGGAAAAGGATGAGCATGGTCGTCAAGTGATTCTCTCCTGCGCTGGTCAGTTTTTCAAGATTATCAAAAAAAATTCCTTTAAGGATGTATGATAAGTACAGTCCCGCCAAAAGTGAGTTTCAGAGACAATTACGATCACTTCCCGATGGGATAAAAATCGGAAAAAAATAATGCATACAAAACGTGCTGAAATAATTTATTTCGCATAATAATACTCCCAAAATGTTATTAACAAATTGGTGAAAAAAACAATTGTTCGACAAACAATCAATCAAACTAACTTTTTAAAAAATAAAAATGATATATTCATTTATTTGAATGCGTAAGAATTTTTTCAGAATTTTTTCTTTATTTTGATTTTCAAAAATGTGCGCGAAATTACGAATTTTAAATATGTGTTCGGCATAAAGACATCAACTACACTCAAGATTTTTTTGCAAAACGCATATCCAAAATTTCTTACATTCTGCGCATTTTTCAAAATAAAAATGAACAAAATCAAAGTGAATAAAAAATCTGAAAACTTCGTACGCATTCAAATAAATTAACATATCATTTTCATTAGAAAAGAAGTTTCGATCTGTACAAATACACCTCTGCCTAAACGGAATTTGCACGGTGTATAATTACGATTACATAAAGTGATTTTCGGGAATTATTTGAAGAAAATTTGATTTTAAAATAGCTGCAGTAATATGGAATTCCTTAAATTAGGTACCAATGTGCAAAGCCAAACTTTCCAGTCGTTTTTTAAATATAAGTAAAAAAGATGCCGAGTAGTGCATTGCACATTGGTTCCTTATTATTTTGCAAGTAAAGATAAATAATGAGAATGCAATGGGAGAAATGTTTTTTGTGTAACGTGTTGTTGTTGATTTTTGCTCCATTTTTCAAATTTGTGATTTCCAGGACGTTTCGATCCGTACAAATACACCTCTGCTCAAATGGCGCGAGCTCATAGTCTCGTTGTGGAAGCGTTGATGGATGAAGAAGAGAATCAGGTTCATGGTTACACCCACGTTAACGACGAGTCCGGACTTACGATGGGTCACCTCAGCGCCTGGTCCTTGACGGATATTCGAAATATGCTTAGATGCATACAGAATAGCACTCCAATGCGACACAAGGAGACGCACTTTATAAACATTCCTGGGTGCGCCACGAAAATCATTGAGTTCGGTATCTCGCTTCTCAGCGAGAAACTAAAAGCTCGTATACTTGTGAGTATTTATTTGTACAAGAGATTAAAAAAACTCTCGATCAAACAAGCAATCAAATTACATGAAATTGCTTTCATGCCAATTTTACTGAAGACTCGCCAGTAGGTGAAAGGGTATAAAAGAAAAGATTACAGAAAAAAAAACATAATTATAATTTTTGTCGCTTGGAAAGAATTTCGAGGTTCGCATTGCCTATTTTTTCAAGGCTTTTCTCATACCATCGATTATTCAGTTTAAAAAACAGCATAATAACAGGCACCACATTAAATGAAAAAAAATATACGTTGCTTTGTTGTTGTTTCTAAAAAAACCTTCTGCGAAATAAAAAATAACATAACAGACTGTAATGAATAGGTCACGGAAAAAGAAAACTACTTTGTTGTTATATATTTTTTATCCGATTTCGTCGTTTTGAGATGTATAGATTGAAAAAAAGGTATTTTCTAAAAAATTTAGTACAAAATCTGATAATAAGCATAGAGTGCTTTTAATTAGTACTGAAATTCATTAAAATCTGAGCACAATCTGAAAAGGTTTGGAAATAATGTGACCTCTTTCATGTAGAATACCTCACATGTGGTATTATAATATTTCACAATTCTTTTTTGCCAACCATAATCAATGTAAACATCTACTCCAAGATAAGTTAAAAAATAATTGTAGACACTGTAGAAAACAATTGTTATTCTCAGGTACACAAGAATCTGCAGGATCTCAAAGAAGCTATTAACCCGAAAATATTGCCCAAGGAATACGGTGGCGAGGTACCATTGGCAGATATGATCGGTAGGTCAAGGACTTAGAAAAAACGAGATAACAAAAAAAATCCCGGGCTGTTAAAAATATTTTCAAAAATCAATTAACTTATGGGAAGATTTTCTGTAAATACTAGGTATCAAATCCAGTTTAATATCTTGTTCATATTATATATTTTTATAAAAATTGGCTGTTATTGTGATAAAAACTGGATCTGCAGAAAAACTTCGTATACAGTATGTTGATTTTTGCAACGAATTTTTTTCCAGTTTCCATAAGAAACGATAGTTTTCAAGGTGTGCTTACGTCATTATTGTTGCAGGGTCTTTCAAGAAAATTTTACAAGCAAAACGAGAGCAATTGAAAGCCTTGGATGATATGTACATCGAAATATCGCCCAAGGAAACCTGCGCCGCCTCGTCGGAAGGTCTCTGCGGTATATCCGGTTCCTTCCGGAAGCTCGAAGTCGATTAATAGCATCTCCTTCGTACTCGAAAATTTAATAATGCCTCGTTATGTTTTCCATAGATTTTACAAAGTCATTATTAGGAAAGTCTTAAGGATATATGTTTCATTTCGGTTATGATTAATAAAACTATTTTCGTTTTTAGTTAGCTTAATTTAGAATACATAAACTGTTCCGCTGGTGGTATCAGTTACCAAACTTCACGCATGTTCCGATCGTAGTTATTGACACTGTCGGAAAGCTTGCAAGTGTTTTACATAAATATTTTCGATGATTGTTATTCGTACTAATAGGATTAAGATACATATATGTTTTTAGATTTCCCTGTAGGAATCTAATTGCAAGGAGAAAACGATTTTGCAACAAATCTTTTACTAGAATAGTGACAACATTTCGTTATTTGCTAACTTAACTAATATTGTCATTAGGCTAAGCATTTGTTCGCTAATCGAACAATTTTTTTTTTAAATGTGTGGGTGACACATAACACAATTTAATCCCCAATTGAGCTAAGGATTCGCTGGATCATCCGAATCGTTTTCTCCTTGTTGTTATTCTATATTGATTATCGCGAATATCGCGATTTCTTCGATCTAGAAAAATAATGTTTAATCTTTTGCGCGCAGAGTTATCTTACTATTGTTGTTGGACCATAGAAATATATTTTTATACCATACAATATAATTATTGTGAAGTTCTAAAAAAAATAGCCTGCTTCTTGTTAATGACGTTAGAATTTCGGAGGTGTTAATACGTAATTAATACATAAGGATCGTTTGTTCATGTTGCGCCAAAATGTGTATTCTCATGTTTGCATATGCATGTTATTTCGAGTAAAAAGCGTTGAATTTTAATTCCCATTCGTGTTTTATCACTCCTTAAGGTATTTTACCTTTATTCCTTGAAATCGAGCCGCAAGAAACACAACTGCGAGTTTTCTAGCCTGTATCGACGGTCGGCTAGTTAGATTTTCTTTGCATAGGTATTTCCTCGAGCCAGCAGAACAGGCGAGTGCATACTAGGCTCATGTTGAAGACACGTGGCGCTGTTGGCCGTTCAAAGTGACGTAAATAAAACCTGCATAAAATCACGGTCTTACCAAAGAGTCTTAAATACATGTCTTGCAACGACACCGATTTTTAGTGGTGGGGGTAAACAACCTTACTGTCCTACGTTTTGAGTGACCAATTTCGCCACGGCGAGTCGCCACTAGTGAGGGGATTCCCTCTCTCCTGAACCCTTACCACATGCAACCACAACTAACCGCAGGTTGGCTACATAAATAGTCCAAGATAGATATGCTTCGCGTTCGGACGGTTCCGAATGTACACTTGAAGAGGTTCCATCCTCTTATACTTTCACCTTCCTTTGGACGGCGCACGCCTCCCAAATTTTATCATATGCTATCGTTTATTACGTGCCAAAATGTGCATGAAGAAAATCAACAAACAACAAAACAATTTGTTGTCAAGAAACAATTAATAAAATTGAACAATCAATAGAAAACTCGCGATCGTTTTCAAAACGGTGTGCTCGTTGTTTTCAATCATCCCTAATTCAAAAATCCTGAATATTCCGAATATCCTTTAGAAAATGTATGTTTCAATGGAGATTCTATCGCAAGGCACAAGAATAAATAATTACTTACCGTAACTTAGTTAGTTAAAAATGATATAAAAGTTGATCGAACACGTATCAAATGAAGTTATAATTTTTTTTAAATTCCTCATCGCATGCTATGTTTATTAGTTAATAACCGTAATTAACTACCTCGAGTTTGGACACTAAGAGGGACTTCCCCCACCACGTTCGTTGCAAGACCTGTATGTTAGATCGTGCATGACATTAATCAACCTCTACAAACTGTTGATTCAAGTTGTTGATTAATACCGGATCGAAATCCAGTATGTAAAGTGGCAGTTTCATGGTAAATTAAAGTGTCAGCCTTAGAATTATGTCGGGTATCGGTTCGCGTAAGCCGCGAAGTGGAGATTCGAGATTTAACGAAACCTAACCTACAAGTAATGTTGTTATTTCAGATGCATTGCGTTAAAATACTTCAAAGAAATTACATCACTCCTGTCAGCTTAGTATTGAAGGCCAAGTATTCGCGGCGTAGTGCAAAAAACACGAATTCATACAACGTCATCAAGTCCGATGATGCTTTACGCGGTAAATAATTCATTTGCTGCACTCCGCATTTTATTTTATTCGCAGCAGTAATACCACTTGTATAAAAGTAGAAATATTTATTCTTCGTCAATTTTAGATGTCGAGAACACAGAATTCGGAGTTAATCCTAATTGGGAACTTCTGGCGCCACGAGGATTCAGGTTTTACATGCCCGGTAACGTAGGCCCTGGTTGGCTCGATGAAACTACCACCGCGCAGGTGGAAAAACCATCCTTATTTGTTCAGAAAGACAATGATGTCGCTCGTGACCTGTCCTCCGAAGAGGGCAACTCCGAGGTCAAAAGAAGTACCTATAACTTGCCACAGCCGACACTCACCTGTGTCGCTCAAGAGTGTCCGACTTTGCTGCGCAAAAGTCTCTTGGAACTCTTTCCGGGCTGTGTAGAAGTAGCGTCGCCTCAACTCACTATCGTAACGATCAGTCAGAAATTGAATCCAAGATTAAACAGATGGAGCAAGGAAATTGAAACTGAAAAACTAGCCAAGTTTGTAAGTTCAGTAAGAAAATTAAATGCTTGACAGGACTTTGCTGAGGATCGGATAATTGTTTGCTGTTTTTTCAGTTTCTTTTGGCAGCCTCTGACATTTGTACACAACTCAAGATGTTTGGCTTTTGGGCAGATTTCATAAATCCATTCAGTGGACAGCCCTACTTGAATCCCCTCAAGAATAGCAACTTGTACAAAACTGATGAGCGTTTTCGATGCTTGGGCTTCAAGATAGAGCAAAAGAATAACTGCAAAGTCATATCGTTCGATAATAGTCCAAGGCAATTTGTCGGTAAGCTTTTGTGTTTATTACAGAGAAAGACTTCATTTATCCATTTTTATACTGTAACTCTTTTGAAATCGCGCGATTTAAAAGGATTTTTTTAAAAATTCAACTTTCTGATGAAAGAATTCGAAAAAAAAAACTGCTTTCCTTTTAGAGGTAAAACAACATAGAAAATCACCGATTAGATCCGAAAAGTCAAGTCACACGCAAATTGAATTGCTGTGGATTTCTCCATACATATAGATTATTGTGGAAAATACATGTTTTTAAATAATTATTCGTCATCATGAGTTGCAAAACGTAGTTTAAATATACATTAATTGTACATCAATGGTTCGTTATAAATTACACTGGGGGATATAAACCGCATGGGCAATTGTTTGACACCCCTTTTCTTTGTAGGAAGCCTTTACACCACTGCTCCATCGAGTACAGAGTTTCTCAAGGAGATAATGCGTGACTTAGACGATCATTGACGCCTGTTTTCCAATCGTATGCCAGTTGTCCGAATTGACGCTTAGTTATTCATTTAATTGAAACAAAATGTAAAGAGTTTATTGTAATTTACTGCCGACAAATAAAATGATAATCCTATACAAATAGGTAACGCAAGTTTTGCGAATTAGCGGTATAATTGGCTCTTGTCAGGGACATATTGCCATTAAATATTAAGGAATGAAGAGAGAACCTGCTTTATCTGTTGATTTATACCCATAGGCACCTATAAAACGATAACAATTATTTTTCATAGTGTTATTGTTGCGCCTGAGTTATTTTTTCTAAAATGAATACACACTCGCATATCTCACAACACAACAAAGTTAGGAAAACACCTTAATAATTATGGGCACTATTTCACCGTGAATAATATGACGAATGGACACTAACTAGGTCACAGTCAATAATTGGGTCCTTGACCTTACTTCGTAAACGGTCGCTTATATTTCTGACGGAATTATAGATGTATATTGGAAGCACGGAATTTTTCAAATATCTCAAGGAATATAATTTATAAAAAACATTTCATAAATCATATTGTCATTTTTTCATTTATCGCGTGGATGTGTACCGACATTTCTGGTATGTTCCTTGAAGTCTGTTTTTAACACCGGTCTTTACAAATATTGACAGCAGTAGTGGAAGTGTCATCGTTTTATTCGTTAAAGCTGTCACACGATGAAACGATCTTAATTATTACACTGTTAGAGGCAAGGAATAATATTTAAAGATGCATATACTCAAATACGGAAACAGTCGCAGTAGAAATAACAATGAGGTAAAGTGTCCCGTTCAGTATCCCGTGTTCTTGCAGCTGACAAAACAATACCAGATTATTAGCCATAATGTTTATACGTCGGCTGTTAACGTATGCTTAATATTAATTTTGGCGAAAGCTCACGCCATTCTAGCAGACAGATATGAAGCATTTTCTCTCGATTCAGCCACTTTTTTTTCAACCCTCTCCAATCTGCCATTTAAATGGTTAAATGGCACTCTATGTGCATTTTTTCAGATTTAAGAAAATTTACCAGATAATCACGTTTCTATCCAGTACAAATATGGCCGAAACTTAAAATAAGTGTAAAAAATAGTGACGCCCCATGAAAGTTGTTTTTCGTTGGTTTCGAGCGGAATGTTTAAAATAATTGTCACATGTCAGTGAGTATGATTTTTTACCGAAAGACGGAGAAATTATTTCTTCATTGTAAAACGGATATTTTTTTTTTTTTTTTAATTATGGAGTATTCATGCATGACTCAGCATGAGCCGAAGGCGAGAGTTGCAATCAAACGAGTTGAGAAAAAGTTTCTCGCACGAGTTTCGTATACAATTTTATTTCCCTAGTGCGAGAAGTGCGATTTCTCGCACGCGAAGCGGAGCGTGTAAGAAGTAAGCACTTCTCGCACGGAGTTGCATAAAAGTAAGTTACTTCCGTGTATACAGAAGGAAGTTACAAGAATATACGACCGTCTGTACGGATATGAATTTTCCGCTGTTTTTCTGTGCCCGTGGCAAATGTGGTACATTGTAGTCAAGTTGGCTGCGGACACATTTGAAATTAGTTGAGATTAGCAAAAAGCAGGTAGGGAGTGATAAGATGAGAAGTTAGGGGGGAGCTTGGTAAAAAATCGATGAAAAATAATAACGATATAGTCAATTTGGTCTTTAGGTATATCATTTATTTATTTATTTCTATTTGACGGTCCAGAACCCAATTGATAAATACTAGGACGGGCTTAAGTAATAAATACGTTTGTAAAAATGACAATTGTATTATTTATATCACTGCACTACCATGAATAGCTGATGTGGCGTCTAAATATCTTATAGCTCATTTTTATCGGCAGTGTTCC
Source organism: Tromatobia lineatoria (assembly GCA_949699805.1). Lineage (NCBI taxonomy): Eukaryota > Metazoa > Arthropoda > Insecta > Hymenoptera > Ichneumonidae > Tromatobia > Tromatobia lineatoria. Next base: position 21,819,226 of record OX453037.1, read on the forward strand.
ATGATCTTAGAGGTGAAAAGTGTCTGACAACATTTCTTCAGAATTCCCTCTCTGTTCCGACGATATTCATATGAGATATGGTGTAGAAGAATGTTCTCCGAATTCTACGGTTTAAAAAAAAGTCGCTACAAGCTCATTATGAACTTTCTTCTCCTATGTTATCACGATTCCCTGACTAGAGTCAATGTATTATTTTTCATACCTCGTTTTTGATTCAGACGTTTCCTCGAACTTGGGAATTATATTTACGGGCGGGACCTTATTATCCTCGATGTCATTGAAGTTATCTTGAATGTCTTTCAGTTTCATTCGTGTAGTTTCGGGTATGCAAAAGTACGAAAACAGTACGGAACACAGTGCAACAGTCGCGAAAGTCCAGAAAACATACTTTTCGCCAACGAGATCGACATACGGTTGGAAACATCTCGAGACTGTGAAGGAGGATATCGCGGTATTCGTGGTGAACAAGAAGGATGCTGAAGTCTTGAGCATCGGTGGAAACAGTTCGCCAAGAAGAGCGTCTCTTATTGTACTTAGTCCACAGGGAATGCTAAAGTAAACGAGAAAGAGAGAAAGCAACGGCAGCCAATTGATCGACTTCGGCTCGACACCCAATGAAAGCATGTGAAAGTGCGAACCGAGAAGAATATGTCCGACAGCTAGACCGATTCCCGATCCCATCAGCAAAGATCTTC